>CM028131.1:1031807500-1033007500 GCA_016271365.2 Neoceratodus forsteri | reverse complement strand
ATGTCAGTTAAGTGTCACTACTGCTTAAACACCATGCCGTCAGTGTGATTTTTCATGTTAGAACAGAAGTCTGAGCAGTACTCGCCCCGTGGCTATGAACTTGATGGTTTACTGTTGGGAGATATTGCAGAAGCGTCCTCTAGCAAGTACTCATCCTACCCCCTAGAAATAGGGTCTCCCCAGGCCATTTCCACCTCAGCTGACAGGCACCAAAAGAGTGCTATCATGCGGTGCCAGCAGTCATCAGTCAAAAGGAGAAGGTGAGGAGGGAGTTACACTCTGATGCTTAGTTATCAGGAAACATTATAAAGATAAGTGCACTGATAGCCACTGTGTTCTGAGCTTGTAGTGTTTGATGTCTCACATATTTTGCCCATTTGTCACGCATCTCATCACCAATTTGAGTGATGAAATGCTGAGAGGTATGCCCCTACCTACCTGTCCTAATTTAAAACCTCCCCACTCTTTCTCTCTTCCCCCCACACTAAGACCTCTACTGGGCAGGCTGTTTTTTCCCCAGACACTACCCCTACTCTTGTCTAGCCTCCGCCCTCCCTCTGTCCACTCCTCCTCCTCACTCTCTGTACTGAAGTCTCTTCACTGTGATCAGAACTCCAGTGTCTGTTTCTGCACCTGACACCCTTCTCACCTCAGTTTTCCTCTCTGGGCTCTGGGCCTCCATCTCCTCTTATCCCCTTCTCTCCGATATTAAACATAACACACTGGTTGTCTGTTTGAATTAGCAAGGCTTTGCCCTGACATGGAGAGTAAAGGCCCTTAGCTCATGCATCACTGCTTTCATTTCCAGCACATAAATATGGAGATTTTTCTAAAAAAAAAAACAAGCATTTGTCAGGGCCAGATGTTTCCTTGCATGGTATATGTAGCAGCGCGGCGGGTGGCCACCAATATGGAAAGTGGCTCACTTGCCGCACCACAGCGGGGAGGGTGTCAGAGAGAGGAGCAAGGACTGGGGACAGACAGCTGGTGTGCAGCAGGAGCCGTCAATACAGAAAGCCACACAGCATACCTCTCAACCTCAGGACTCTGAAATGAGGGACATCACACCCTGAAATAAGGGACACCAAGAGGGACACCAGAATTTCAGCACTTTAATGATTTAATGCACTGTTTAAGAGCATAGCAGAGCCTGAAACGCAATGTAATAGCACTAAAGAACAATCTTGCACGTGAAATGTGTCATTTTACATGGGAAAACAATTTGGCAGAAGCACACTGTTACCTGCTATGTGTGACAGTTTACTTGGTGACACTATCCTCCCCCTCCCTCCCCCGCCCTTTTCACTTTTTCATTATGTTTGTATGGTATTCCTTCCCTCCCCCAGTCTGGCTTCCTTATGTCAGCCCTCTTCTTTTCCATTTTTTTAATTTCACAAATTATTTACCACCAGTCATCAGTGCCTCCCACCAATCCTCTCTCCTTGTGCATGTGCAGTGCACAGTCATCATTGGTCAGCTCAGCCCACAAGTGCAGCAGACTGCAGACAGACATCATGCTCTGCCCTGCCTTCTGATCCTCCAACTACTTTTGGATAGGAGAAGAGGATCCCCACCAGGGCTGTGATACCCTGTAACAGAGCTGAGCCTGTGACCACTGATTTGCCATTGATGACAAGATGGCAGAGCTGTGATTATGACATCTCTGGCTGGGAGCATAAGTTTAGTCTGTCTGTGACTCAGCATGGCATAGGGGCTGAGCCTGCTGGGCTATCTGACATCAGTCTGGAGCAGAGTTGCGACATCACTGGGCTGGGCATCAGTAGCCACTAGCCAGAGCAGGCAGGCAGAACCAAGTCAGGCTCACTCCTCCACTCCATCCCAACCCAACCCTGATGGTGCAATAACTGAGGATGTCCCCCCACCCTGCCCCAGCCCAATCCCCTCAAATACCACCACCTACAGTAGTACACCTACCTCACAGCATTCCAGTAGCACCCGTTCACTCTCACTCGAGTTGACCTCCGGACACTATCCTGTTCTCTGGAGTACGTGGCTGTGCCTGGCAGTGGCAACTGGCAAGCAAATTGGCTGGCACCCTACCAATTCCTCATTCTCTGGACCATGACACCAACCCACCGCTACTCGCTGCCTGCCTGCTGTGCTGAATCTCCAACCGGGTGTTGGGGGGGAGGCTACTGGCACTGCTGCTGCCTGAGGCTTCTTGACTTTGCATCCCTCCCAGCTCAACTGCCGACAATGAGGCCGCAAGCCTGCATGCAGCTCAGGCCACTGGGGGCAGCAACCACAGGACTTGACCTAAAAGGCTAACAGGGACTCTGTACTCTGGGGCTGAGCTCCACCTGGCCAGCAGTGCCACAAATAAGATTGGGGACCAACCAGGTAGTCTAGCTTAGCACTTCAAACTCCAAACTGTCCAGAGCCTCGTGCACGGCATCTAATGTGGAAGCTGGGGGGTCAGAGGAGCAAGGACTTGGGACAGAGAGCACAGCGGGCAATGGGAAGCAGAGGGTGTGGGGCAGACAGCATGCAATGGGAGTGAGTGGGAGGGTTTCATTACATGCCGTGGCTCAGACAAGGAACAGAGGGAGCGGACTGGACATCACGCAGTGGGAGGGAGGGAAGGGTTTCATTACATGCCAAGCTCAGATGTGAATGGAGGGAGTCGGGCAGACAGCACGCAGTGGGATGGAGTGGGAGGGTTTCATTACTTGCCGGAGGGTGGGGTCTGACAGCACTATGCAAATAAAAGAAATGAAGCACTCTCATTGGTGTGCTTCATTTCTTTCAACTAGAAAATGTCTTCCAGCTGTGAAACTTGGACTAGTGTCACAGTCTGGTTGCGTTCTCGTTGGTCTGTCAGGAATGAGCCCACTGTATAGTGCTGTGCATTGTACTCATCCCTGACACACCTCTGAAACTCATTGTACCGCAAGATGTTTCTTGCGCATGTGCAAGGAAACATAACAATAAGCACCCTTTCCAAGTCTGAATGCATTCATTGTCAGGATCACTTGGGAGAGAGGTTTCAGAAATGAGGTGTGACAGGGTAGAATAGGACCCTGTCCCATTTGTTTTGGAGAAAGTGTTTAAATGCAAGAATCTGTATTCTTTCTTTTTCTGTCTGGTTGCGCAACTAGATTTTCCTGTGAGACCTTCGACTTGATTAACCCGACCAGTCTTGCAATCCTTTGCCTCTCACTGTCTCTCAGTTTTCTCTTGCTGTCTTTCTTCTTTGCATATCTATATCTGCTAACATAAAATACATGAGAATCAATGCATGGAAATGTAGCTGATATTGGGATCACTTTTGTTTAGAAAATTGTGTTACTGTTGAAATGTATATATTTATAATTTGAGATAACTGTAAAAAGCTAGAGGTTACTTGGGTGCAAATGCCTGAGCCTTTTCCAGTTGCTGTGGGGACCTCAGGAAGTTCTCAATGTTCTAGCAGCTCCGGAAATTTACAAAGGACAGGATGCTTGCAAAGGAAGGGGTTGAAAAGAGTTATAAAAACAGCTAAACTGAGCTGCAGAGATTTTTTACAAGAGATTTTATTTTGCTTCTGTATATAGTTATTCTAAACAGGTTTATTTTATTTTATGTTACTGCAACTACAAATAAACAGTTTCGTGGAATTTAACAGAACAAGAAAAATATACAGCACACAGAAACAAAGTGTAATTATTTAATTTATTATAGCAGACACACCAAATAGTTCAAACCTCGTCCCCAAAAGACAGCAAATACACGGACAAACAGATGAACCCCGGCGCCTCGACTCAAACTCGAGTCTTCATCAGGGGAAATAAATCCTGACGTTTCAGCAGCTGTGGTGACAACAGCTCAAGCAAAGAAAATTTCTGACAGTGGGGACGCTTCTTTTCAGTGATTTTGATTCGGACTTGTTTGAGCACAGCTCCAAGATCCGGAAATCCAGGAAAGAAAGACAAAGCCTGAAGAAACTGTGGCAACAAATGACTGACGGACATGAAGGGTTAAAATATGAAAATGCTGAAACTAAATTGATAACTGATTGTGATTTTCTTTCAGAGCAAGCTAACAATGTTTCTCTCCAGGGTTATTTCAAGCAGCTAGGGGTAAAACCAAAACAGGGTGGACCAATGTTTAAAAAATGTAATAGATTACTGTACAGAGTTTGGGTTAAACCTCAGACACAGGAACAGACAGAACAATTGGTTATACCACAGTAGTATAGAACAGAATTGTTACAGATAGCACATGATAGTCCTATGGCTGGCCACTCAGGGAGGGGTCGCACTCTTGCCAGATTGCTGTATGGATTTTACTGGCGGGGAATTCATGAAGATGTTGCTACCTATTGTAATTCCTGTGCTGAGTGTCAGAAAATAGCCCCAGTCACTAGAAAAGACAAGGTGCCCCTGGTTCCCCTACCCTTAATAGATGTGCCTTTTGAGAGAATTGCAATGGATGTGGTTGGTCCTTTAGAGAAAAGTAAAAAGGTAATAGATTTATCCTGGTAGTGTGTGACTATGCTACTCGATACCCAGAAGCAGTTCCAATGCGTACTGTTACAGCCCCAAAAGTTGCAGCAGAGTTAGCCAACATTTTCAGTAGAGTGGGCATACCTAAAGAAATTATTACTGATCAGGGTGGTAATTTCGGTGCTGCACTGCTTAAAGAGCTGCACAGACTGCTAGGTATCACTGCCTTAAGAACCTCCCCCTATCACCTTCAGACAGATGGTCTTGTTGAGCGTTTTAACCAAACCCTAAAATGTATGTTAAAAAGGTTTGTAAAAGGGGAAGGGAAGGATTGGGACCATTACTTGCCTTAGCTACTTTTTTGCTTACAGAGAAGTGCTACGGGCATCAACTCAGGAAGTTCTCAATGTTCTAGCAGCTCCTGAAATTTACAAAGGACAGGATGCTTGCAAAGGATGGGGATTGAAAAGAGTTATAAAAACAGCTAAACTGAGCTGCAACAGAGATTTTTTACAAGAGATTTTATTTTGCTTCTGTATATAGTTATTCTGAACAGGTTTATTTTATTTTATGTTACTGCAACTACAAATTAACAGTTTTGTGGAATTTTACAACTTCTCCTGGGTTTTCTCTATGCTTACTGACCCGTGCCTTGACAACAGGGGTCCCTTTGCAGCACATGCCTCCTGGACTGTCACCATAGCAGCACTTAGCACAAACATCCACATACCCTGATGGGGTGCTTGGGTGATTGATGGCCTGAGCCCATTGAGACTACAGGATCCACTGAGGAATCTGCTTGTGCATCCTTGCCAGTGGTTCAGCAGCTGGAGCATTACCTTAGCAGACATCATCTCAGTCTTGGCTACCAGTCTTGACTAAGCTATCTGGTCATTCATCCACTCCTCTGGCAAGAATGCTTTGGTCTAGGCTATATTCAACACTGCTCCAGTGTACTGGAATCTCTGACCACTAGTGGGTCAGTACAGACTTTGGCACTTTGTCTGGGACCCCAAGTTGGTCAAACTCAGGGGTCAATCTTAACATTGTTTTACTAGCCCAAACACTAGTGCAAATTGACCAGGGCTAGTGCAGCTAACTCTCTACTAGCCCGCCTTGACTAGTGCAGATTTTCATGGCTGTTAATGAAGTTAAAAATGTCTCTACTTTAGCATTCTCTAGTCTTCATGCTAATCTCTCTCAATGTTCCAGATGGCCAGGTGTAATTAACAGCTCATTAAGAGCTGCAATTCTCTGGCAGTTCAAGAGAGGGAGCCCACAAAAGACTCAATGTGAGTCATTATCACTTCACTGTTAAGACTTTCAGCTAGTGTTCAGGGTGTGATCAAGGGTAGAGTGCTGTTAAGTCACTAGCTTCCAGTTTTCTGAATGTGTCTGTCTAACAATTTGTCCAATATTATTAAGACCAGTGCCCCTCATTTCTCTACATTTTGACTGTTTGTATCCAACATTTCAGTGACAAAATGCAAAGAGGTATACAGGATTGGTCCTGCAGGTGGTGGGCTTTATCCCAGCCTCACCATAACTTCCCTCTCCCCTCCAAATCTCAACTCTGTTCTTTCCCTGGACACCACTGCAGACCAGACTCTGAAGTGACTATCCATAGCTGCCATTACTGGCAAGTGTAGGGGGTTCACAGCTCTTCTAAATGGACCATGCCAGCCATCATCATCCAAACAGTTCCACCCTTATCCCACTCAGCATGTCTTTCCAGCCTAAAAACAAAGCTTTGGATCATGTATGGTAAAAAAATAAACCTTGATAAAATACATAATTTGAAACCTTGAAATAGGCATTCCTGGGGTGCGTAGATCATCCTATACAGAAACAGAAATAGTATAGTGTTATGACTGTGTACTGTTTCCCTTGGGCTGATGAAAAGACAATGTTTAAGAAAAGCCTGTTATTGTTGGGGTATAGTATATTAAAATCAATGCTTTTACAAATAAAAATATCATAGTTTTCTATTTCCCAAAAAACATCAGATGTGCTCCTGGCTCACTTGAGACTGTACAAAAACTTTCAAAAGTGCAGGTCTCCAGTTGGCTATAGGGTGGGGGCCGAGAGTGTCTTTCTCTCCCTTACTCTGTTTATTGCCCTGTGGGTGGTGGTGACAGTGTAGTGAGGTGCATGATGATGATGTCAGCTATTGTGTGCTCAGAGCTAGTACTGCTTGATTGAACATTTGCTGTTGTGATATCCTCTCTATCTTTGGTGTGGGGGGGCAGAAAGAGGAAGAGAGGAGGCTATAGTACAAAACAATGGGGGGCTCACTGTGATGGCATTGCAGTCTTTTTTTTCTGCTGGGGAGCTGGAAGCAATGTGGGAGCAGGATAAATGAGCAATAATCAGAGTATTTCTTGGCTTTGCTTGCATTGTTTCCTGCATAAGTGATCAAAATTTACCATAATAATTAAGGGCTAGTGCAATCATCTGCGGGCTAGTGCAATTTTGAATCAACTTGCCCTGCTGGCTAGTGCAAAAAAAAGTTAAGGTTGACCCCTGGTCAAACTGCTGTCTTGTTCAGCCCAGAGTGTGGACTGCTGGATCTGCAGATGACCCCTGCAGGAGACAGTCATCCAGGTAAGGGTAAACGTACAATTTCTCCCTGCACAAGAACATTACTACAGCTGCAAAGCACTCGGTAAAAACACATGGCACTGAAGTTAAGCCAAGGGACCAAACACAGAAATGAAAATGATGGCCTTCCTTGCCAAAATACAGGAAATGTCTGTGGTGTCTGTGGATTTTCTGCAGATATGCATCTGATATATCCAGAGCACACACCCAGTCTTCCTGAGGAGACAGAGGAAGCAGGAACCTGGAGGAGAGCATGCAAAATCTTTTGCATACAATATGTTCATTCAAGGCATGAAGGTTCAAGAGGGGCCAAAACCGCCATGTGTACTTTGGTACCAGAAAGTATCTAGAATAAAGGTCTCGATTCTGTTCAGGCAGGGGCACTTCCAAATGGAGGAAGTCTACTGTATCTCCTGAAAAGTTCTACCAACTGTTCTTGTGGCTAGATGCAAGACCTGGGGGGGAGGGGGGGTTACTGGAGGCTGAGGAATTAATTATACACAATAATTGGACTATATTTTTTCCAGTAACCATTTCTCTGATATCACGTTATGCCACTGGGGCAGAATTATTGACATTTTCCCCCTACCTGAATGCTTGTCTGAGGAATGGGGCAGTACTGAATCAGGGTGAAGTGGTATAAGGGGGCTGCTCCTGGCCTCCACAACCTTGGCCTCTCGGTGCTGTGGAGGGGGCCATCATGTTCTGTTGCTGGTGGTACCCTTGACCACCACCACTGAATGTGCAAAAAAGACAGAAACCTTGCCAAAAAGAGCCACCGCTTCTGCCCCTGGACTACTGCATGCAAGAAATGGAATGGTCAGAGAAGGGGAGATAGGGGAGCTAAACACGTGGCTCAAGGGCTGGTGCCAGGAAAAAGGACACAGATTTGTAGGGAACTGGCAACAGTTCTGGGAGCGAAAGTTCTTTAAATTTGATGGACTGCATCTGACTAAAGAGGGAGTCAGTGCATTGGGGCAGAAGTTTGACGTCTTTGCAGAATATTTAAACTAGCAAATGGGGAGAGGGGTGCAGCACCCCATACGTCGAATGGGAAGAACACCCTTCCCCCCTCAGCTAGTGGTCAAACAGGAATTCAGCATGTTTGCCGTTCATTTGCATCACCAGGTAAGAAAAAGGTTTGTCTCCCCATACTGACGCACAGGGGTAATGCCAAACTTCACCCAACAACTAACACACCAAAATCTGGCCAATGGAAAATCATGTACACAAATGCTCACAGCCTGGGAAATAAGATCCCAGACCTGCAGGCAATAATGTCAGAGGCTAAACTGGACATAGTAGCAATTAGTGAGACGTGGTTTACCAGTAACCACACTTGGGAGACTTCAGTACCTGGCTATGTATTGTTCAGAAGAGACCGAGGTGCAAAAGGGGAGGAGTGGCCCTGTATGTTAATGAAAATATCAAAGCTACAGAAATTCAGAATACACATAAGGAGCCAGAAGAACTGTGGGTCACCCTGGAAACAGGAAATGGGACACATAAGAACGGGGTTGTCTACAGGCCCCAGACCAGAAGGAGGACATAGACACATTACTGTTAGAAGATATACAAAACATGACAGCTAAAGGGAGGTTCTGATAATGGGAGAGTTCAACATGCGGATACAGATTGGTCAATACCAGCAGGAACATCTGCCAGAACTAGACTCATAGTGGATTCCTGCAGGGGAGGGCCTCAAACAATTGGTACAGCAACCCACAAGAGACAGGGCTATCCTAGATCTAGTACTGACTAACAAAGAAGGGATCACAGATCTCCAGGTAGAAGGTCACCTGGGGCCAGTGACCATCACATGGTATGGTTCAATTTGGCTACTACATCTAAATCATCCCATTCCAAGGCAAAATATGGGACTTCAGAGGAGCTGACTTTGATAAGATGGCCAACAGAGTTAAGCTAGCCCTGGCAAAAAGAAACACAGGTGAGGGGGTACAGGCAAAGTGGGCAAGCATTAAGGATGCAATACTTGAAGCAACATCCCATTGTGTTAGACAGAAAAGGAAGTGCAAAAGAAGAAGGAAACCACTTTGGTTCTCATATACAGTAGCAGAAAAGGTCAGAGCCAAAAGGCTGGCCTTCAGGAAATATAAGGGAACACAGCGGGATGAAGATAGGGAGGCATACCAAACTGCCCTAAGGGAAGCAGGTAAGGCAGTAAGGCAGGCAAAGTCCCAAACTGAGGAAACACTAGCACGAACAGTAAAAGAAGGTGACAAGACTTTCTATAGATACATTAGTGAAAGGAGAAAGTCCAGAGGGGGTATTGCTAAGCTTAATGGAGAAAAGGGAGCATGTGAGGAGGAGGACCCTGTAAAGGCATCTATCCTGAATAGATACTTTTGCTCAGTATTTACTGAAGAGAAGGTAGGGCAGGGCCCACAGCTCATCATCATGGACACAGGGGGGAGGGAGGTGAGCACTACTCCCTTCACAAAAGAAAGGGTCCTACAAGAGCTTGCTAAGCTCAGGGTGGATAAGGCAATGGGACCTGATGGCATACATCCCAGGGTACTTAAGGAGCTAAAGGAGGAACTAGCAGAGCCATTAGCAGAATTGTTTAGTGAGTCTCTGAGCACAGGAGAGGTCCCAGAAGACTGGAGAAGGGTTTATGTGATCCTGCTCCACAAGAGTGTAGCAGGGAGGAGGCGGAGAACTACAGACCGGGCCAGTCTTACCTCAGTAGTGGGCAAGATTATGGAGGCACTCCTTAAGGAAAGGATAGTGCAACACCTGGAATCCATAGGGCACAGGATCCAAGACAGCATGGGTTTACAAAGGAAGGTCCTGTCAAACTAATCTCCTAGATTTCTTTGACTGGGTAACCAGGGTGGTGGACCAAGGGGAGCAGTTGATGTCGCCTACCTTGACTTCAGCAAAGCTTTGACACTGTTCCCATAGAAGATTGATAAATAAGCTGGGTAGGCTCGGTGGGTCAGAAGTTGGTCAACTGGGTGGCAAACTGGTTGACGGGCAGAAAACAGAGAGTGCTGGTAAATGGTATACAGTCAGAAGAGATGCAAGTCACAAGTGGGGTACCTCAGGGATCAGTCCTGGGCCAGTCCTCTTCAACATCTTCATTAGTGACCTTGCAGATGGACTAGAGGGTAAGGCTTGTCTGTTTGCAGATGACACCAAGATCTGCAACAGAGTAGATGATCCAGATGGGGTGGGCAGAATGAGAAGAGATCTGGATAAACTAGCAGAATGGTCAGAAGAGTGGCAACTGGATTTAATGCAAAGAAGTGCAAAATCATGCACATAGGGAAGAGAAACCCTGAAGCCACCTATAGGCTGGGAGGGGAGTTGCTAGCAGTCACAAAGGAAGAAAGAGACTTGGGCATCATCATCACTGATGACTTAAAATCATCCAAGCAGACCTCTAAAGCAGTAGGTAAGGCTAGGGGGGTGTTAGGGTGTATTAGTAGGGGTATCACAAGTCGTAAGAGGGAGGTAATAATCCCTCTGTACAAGACACTGGTTAGGCCCCATCTGGAGTACTCGCGGCAGTATTGAGGCCACACCTTCACAAGGACATTAACCAAATTGAGGCAGTCCAGAGAAGGGCAACCAAAAGGGTGCAGGGACTGCATCAGAAGACATATGAGGACAGATTAACGGAGCTCAATATGTATACCCTTGAGCAAAGGAGGGAGAGAGGTGATATGATCGAGGCATTCAAACACCTTAAGGGCATAAACAAGGTGAAAGAGTAACATGTTTAAATATAAGAAAATAGCAGGACAAGAGGACACAGCATGAGATTAGAGGGAGGCCGATTAAGGGGGAATGTGAGGAAATTCTTTTTCACAGAAAGGGTGGTGGATGCATGGAATGGCTTACCACAAGAAGTGGTGGCTATGAATACAGTGCAGGGCTTCAAACAGGCATGGGATAGGCATAAGGGAGCAATACAAATGACTATGAATAGATAGGCCACTGACAGAGCAAAGACAATGGCACATTTATAAGGTAGAAAAAGAAATGGGCAGACTGGATGGGCCTTGCGGTCCTTATCTGCCGTCAACTTCTATGTTTCTATGTTCTTAGGGTCTAATAAGATTACACTGAGGGACCATTAGAAGGTTCTCCAGGGCAGGCAGTGGTTTGGACGAGGACAATACTGTTGGGTGAGGGCATCAAGATCCAGTCTGACAGGGCAGAGAGCAACAGGTCAAGATAATACTGAGGGTGTGGGGGGGCATAGGAGAGCTCTCCCTGTGTTAAGAATTACAACATTCCTGGCAGTGCAGGTAGGAGCAGGCACTAAAGAACTGGGAAACGCAGCATGGATCCCCCTCTCAGGGAAGCAACTAGATTTAGCCACCACCCAACTATTTCAAAACGTACAGGGATAGGAGAGTGGGGGGGTTGGAAGATAATGGTGGTGTTCCATAAAGGAGGGCTAAACCTTTTTCTGTTGTTATCATAGGTGTCCGTGGGGGGAGGCGACCCCAGTCATGCCCCACACCATTCAGCATCTGATGTCCAGTGTTACCAATTCATTAATATTGGGCTTTAGGTTGCTTCCCTCACTTGGTTTGGTTTGGTTTATTTATTTAAAATCTGAGCAATAATGCCAATTTTTGTGGGTGACCAGATGCAAAAACATAACTAAAGTAAAAATTAACAAATGACATAGGTTCTTTTTTCCATGCACATTTGATCCAGGCAAAAAAAAGCAAATTCAAACATAATGAACCACGCGTACAGCAGTCGGAGGCCAGTTACATATTTCTTGGGACCAGATTTAAAAGCTTTTAAGCAAGGAGTCTTCATGGTCAAATTCTTCAGTAAAGAGTTGTAAAAATTATTACCATCCTTCCTGACTCGCTAAGTGACCACTCCCCCATCATCTGCCAATGGTCAAATAGGGCTCCAAAGCCACCAGCTAGAATGGTCACCCACAAAGTCCTAAAGTACAGGCATCTTGAACCCCCTAAGACCCACCTCAGACAAACATATTGGTCACCCATCGACTCTACCCATACTGTTGATCTGGCTCTTGAATATTTCATCTCAAAGTTTAATACAGCTTGTGACATTCATACCCCAATAAGAACATATAAGATTAAGGGTGTAAACAACAACTGGATTACTCCATCTGTGCTCAACAACATGGTTTCGAGGGACAACCTGTGGCGCCATGCCTGGTCTACTGGGAAGCAGGCTGACTAGCTATGCTACAAAGCTGCCAGAAACACCTGTACTTGGGAGATCCGCTCTGCCAAGACACATTTCAAGAAGGAGCTCTCAAACTCCTGGGGGGATGGCAGGAATTTCTGGAGTAACATGCATGACCTTATGGTCAAAACCAGTATAGCAACCCCTTCTATGCTGTCTGTAAATGGGGAAATCATTCAAGACCCCAAACAGAACATTGATACTTGTAACTCAGTCTTCTCAGTCCTTAGAGGCATACTCCCACCAGACTTCTTTGACGCTCCTGTGTCTAATGATATGGGAAACAGCCTTGGCATCCCTCTTGCCCCTCACCTTTTAACTTCAAGAAAGTCACTGAGCATGAGGCCCAAAAGTACCTGCAGCAGGTACTTGATAAGTCTAGATATAATAGTGACTCCCTCGAATTAAATCTTCTCAATCTCACCTTCAAAGAAGTCCTTGCCCCTCTCACTAAACTTCTTAATCACTCCCTGTGTCTTGGTCAGGGTCTCCAGAGATGGCAGACTGCATTAGTCACTCCTGTCCTCAAAAATGGAGATCATGCCCTTCACACAAACTACCCCCCATCTCAATCCCAACCCCCCCGAAGGCACTGGAATGAATTGTTTCGGACCAGTTAACCGAGTATCTTACAAAGCACAAGACCCAATGCACACAACAACATGGATTCCGTAAGACACACAGCACTACCACAGCCCTGCTAGAGTTCACCAGCTATATACATAGCTCATTTGATCAGGTGTGCTTGGTGGGGGTGATATATGTCGACCTCACTAAAGCCTTCGATACGGTATATCACACTGTCCTGCTTAACTCTTTCTCCACCACCGGACTTTCAACCGAGGCTGTTGGCTGGTTTGATAGCTACCTCAGGGGCAGATCATAGCAGGTTAAGATCAATGGTATTCTCTCTGACAGCCAGCTAGTACATTCTGGTGTCCTGCAAGGGTCCATTTTGGGCCCATTACTTTTCAATCTTTTTCTAAATAACCTTCCCCTGATTAGCACTGTGAACATACCACGTCATCTTTCCCAGCCAATCCAATCTGCTTGCCCAACTCCAACTTAACTTTTCGTCTATTGAAGCCTGGTTTACTAAGCATAAACTGTTCATGAATTACAAAAAAACTAAAATGGGAGGGCTGTAAGCCCGAGGTTCAATGGGCAGAGCAACAATGTTACTCCCCCATTGGGCATAAAAGGTAATCCATCCTGGAGCCCATCCAGGATTCGTTTTTCATCACAGCTGGAGGCGCTGCTCTCCTATGCATGTCTGGATTTTTGCTGCTGCCTCCGGCTGCCCGCTAGTTCCTCTCTGCCTTCCTTGCTCATTTCACCTTGTTATCTATCGCTCCCACAGCTACTGATCTTCCATCAGCGCTTTCAAGTGCTCCTCTCCCTCTGCTCATTCGAACCCCCCTGTGCTCTCATCCCCTGCCACCATAGCCTGCACCCTCCTGTGGGCTGATTTGCAGCCCAATTTTTCTGCACCCTGTAGCTTCCTGCCATTCTTCTTTTTTCCCCCTGTACATCTGCTCTGCTTTGGCCACCCTTTGCATGTCTCCACTTGCCTCTCTGTCTCTACCCTCTGTGCTGCATACCTGCCTAGTGGTGTCTGCCTCCCTGTCCCTCGTACTCCCAAGTCATCGGCCCCTCAATTCCCTCCCCTGCAGGCCTGGGTAGATGGCTCAGTCTGGGTCTCCACTTCGGCAACTCCCTTTCCTCTGTGCTTGCTGCTTGTCCACTCTCTGCCATGCCTCTCTCCTTGCTCCGACTGCCTATCTGCTTTCTCTCCCTTTGGTTCGATACTCGCTTCCGTGGTCCATACTGTGCACTTTTCCCTTTCAGGTGTAGTTGTCAGGGCTGTTTGCTGGATCTTGTCTGCTGTCTGCCGTCTTCAGTGTGACTTTCGTTGGGGCTAGCTCTGCCGTAATGAACCCCACTCGTATCAGCTGCCACTCTGGTGTGCAACCATATACCATTTTCTGCTCCTCTGCAATGCACCCTGTACCAATTTCTGCTCCTCTGCACTACCTCAGTCAGGTCTCCGGAGACCGGTATGTATGTTCGGTGCTTTTTTCTCATGCTTCATGCGCGCCTCAGCCAGTTGCACCCCCAGTTCTGGCGACTCCTCCAAGTGGTGCTTTTTCATGTTTTTGATTATTCTTCTGCTGTGTAACGCAGCTTTGGTCCCACAGCTGAAAGGTCTGGAGCCTCCCAGAACCCTAGTTTTCAATTCTGGCTCTCGTATTTTTCCATGTTTGGACCATGTAGCAGATTTTGGTTATCTCCCCTTTTATTTTGCCTGCTCCTCCATGGTATCCCAACACTCAATATTTATTTTGGGCAGCACCCAGATTATGTTGTTCTCCCACTTTTCTCTGCTAGATGGCGCCACAACTCTTCCACTTGCGGCTGCCGTCTGGTGTATGTATGCCATCTGCTATTTGGTTTCTTCTGTTTCCAGGGCCCTTCCTTCCATGTTCCTTATCAGGCAGGGCTTTAATTTCTGGATTCAATTTTTATGTACTGGTGATTTCTCTATCCTGACCTCCACTCAGATGCCTCTTCTCATGGGGTTCTAATACCCTGCTGCCTCCTTTCCTATTTTGCTTCCTATTGCCTATCTCAGGGCAGTCTACCCTGTCATATCCGTTTGTTGCCATAGTGCCTCTTCCGTTTCCTATTTTACCTTACTTGTCCCAGCCATAAAGGATTCACTCCATTCAAGGATGGCCTACGTCATCCTGCGACAGCATACCTAGCCTTAATCATATGCGCTGGCTGGCTGCATCCGGCCTCATCCGACTCACCCTCCTGCAGTTCTCCTCCCATACTGGCTGGGTCCTATGTTACCCGTTGACCTCCCTACCATCCCTCATCCTTTCATGACTCACTTTCCCACACCAGCTTCCCTGGCTTCAATCCATCACTGTACCTCATCGGTTCCCCTGTTACCGTACTTAGTCTAGTGCCTATTCTCATGCCAGCCATCATGGATTCTATCCAGTCATGGCTTCCCTCCTCATCGTACCTCATCCAATTTGGCTCCACTCTTAGCTTCCCTCCTCGTCATACATCGTCCACTTTGCTCCTTGATACCTCAACCTGCGTTGCTTCTCTGATGCTCCTCATGAGCATGCCCTCTGGTTCGCATACCCTGTGATTCTAGACATACCTTTTTGGCCTCAGAGTCTACCTCCTTTCGAGGAGCCTACTTATTCCTACGTTCATACAAGTTCATTTTCAAGTTCATTCCAGTCTTCTCCTCTTCACGTTCCATACCAACCATCATGCCTTCACTCCAATCGAGGTCTGCAATCGATGTTTCTTTTTGAGCATACCTATCTGACTCCTATGCCACCTCATCAACCCGCAGCCATCTTGCCGCATGTATCAAGTTCATAACTCCAGTCATCATTCACTCATCCTTATCTCAAGGTTTATCTATTTACATCACTTACTCGAGCATTCCTATCATTGAATCTTATGCTATATCATCGACTACAACCTCAGGGTCTAATCGTTCAAGGTCTCTTCATTCACATCGCATAATCAAGCATACCTCATTAGCCTCAGTGTCTGCTCACTCGCATCGCTCACTCAGGCCATTCTGCATTTTTCCCCAGTCTGCACTAGCTTTGGTCTCCTCATGAGCACATCTAGATACCTTTTGCTCCTCTGCCTTCTACATGGATCTACTACCACCGTCTTGCGGCAAATTACCATCAGTATTCATCTTTGCTTCATGTTCCTTTGTGCGCAGCCTCATGCTCCCTATTCAATCTACGCTTTCTTTTGTGGAGTTTCTCTATTCCGTCATCATCCTCCCTACTCATATCCCTTTTATTACCGAACCCTTCTCTTTAATGACAGATATCCTCAAATCAAACATCGTCAGCCTGGAGGGAAGGTGACCTAGGCCTTGGATCCCCAGAGGTTTCCCCCTCAAAGGGGGTTTTTCCTCTCCTCCGTGCCAATGGTCATAACATTATTTAGAGTTAGTGCTAAATTCAGTTAATTAGTTAGGTTCCGCTGTTGGATGGAGGTGGATGAGGGCTCTGGCTTTCCCTTTTCTCATTAGGAAGTCAACCCATATCATCTTCTCAGAATTCATTCATTCATTCAACATCCTCACCTCTTCGATGCTCAACACCTTTAGGTATTCTTTTGGGGCTTCTTCCTAACCTACCTTAAGCCAACGCAGTCATTCCCATGTCACCTGTAAGAGGGGAACCTCCTCTAGGGTTCCTTACGTTGTACCCCTACAGGGTGGTATATTCCATGGATACAGAGGTGGAAAGCCACAAGCAAATCAAGTTACACAAGCATGATCTCATATCATCTCATCAGGTTGTGTAAGTGCATCGAATGGGAGGGCTTTAAGCCCGAGGTTCAATGGGCGGAGCAATAAAGTCACTTCTCCATCGGGCATAAAAGGTAACTCATCCTGAAGCCCATCCAGGATTTGTTTTTCATTGCCCACCATCCACCCCTCCTCCTCCAGCAGCTCGTCTCTCTTACCCGTGGGCTTTCTCCTAACCTACCTTTAGCCAACACAATCATTCCCATGGCACCTGTAAAGGGGGAACCCTCCTTTAGGGTTCCTTGTGTCGCACCCCTACAGGGTGGTATTTCCTATGGATTGAGAGGCGGAAAACCACAAGGAAATCAGGTTACACAAGCATCATCTCATATCATCTCATCAGGTTGTGTAAGCACATTGAACTATGCTTTTCACAAATCTCAGCAACAAGTACAACTCTCATATGCTAACTATCTGTAACACCATGGGAAACACCTTAGAGCAAGTCCAGAACTCTAAGTACCTTGGAATAACCCTTGACTGCTTGCTGTCAGATGCTACCCATGTGGACCTAGTGGTTAAGGCAGTAAACACAAGGATCGGTCTCTTATACAGATACAGATGCTGCATGACCCCCAATCCACTTCAATTAGCAGTTAACAGCTCAGTGATTTCCACCATTGACTATAGGCTATTTGTATAATGTGCTGTGACTGACACTACACTCAAAAAGGGTTACTGTTGCACACAATAAGGCCTGTAGGTTAATCATGGGTGCACACCGTCTCACCCATACCTGTGACCTGTATGAGCAAGCAAACTGGCTGAGCCTCATGGGTAGGGTGAAGTACCAGACTTGCCTCCCAGCAAAAAAAGCCTACCTAGGCCAACCCCCCTCCCCCCAGTATACAGAATCTCCTCAAACAAGTGACTAACCTGTATTTAACACAAAGGATGTCATGACATAGCCTCCAAGTCCCCACTCTGCCACACATCACAGGCGCAGCAGTCATTTGCATACTGAGCACCAACATGGCTGAATGACCCACCTGCTGCAGTCTTGGCAGTGCCTAAATTAGGCTTTTTCAAATGCGAACTACGTCGACACCTCACCGCACTTAGCAGCTCTGTCTGCTCCCTCCTAAATCACTCCTACTCTC
This sequence comes from Neoceratodus forsteri, assembly GCA_016271365.2. Lineage (NCBI taxonomy): Eukaryota > Metazoa > Chordata > Ceratodontiformes > Ceratodontidae > Neoceratodus > Neoceratodus forsteri. Next base: position 1,032,989,780 of record CM028131.1, on the reverse strand, counting down.
AGGTCACTAATGGTTAAGGTTGACCCCTACCTTGGGTCTCTACCTTAGGACAATAGCACCCCCACCCCCTCTGCCCTATTTCTTCCCTGTTATGGTCCTAGCAGTGACCACCCTCCCACTAGCTACCCACCTTCCTTTGCACCCCCCTCCCTTCTGATCTATCGACAAGGCCAGACTTGGCTGCTCATGTTATTCTCCATTTTAAACGCTTCTGTTTCTGACAAAATAACTACTGCCTATGCTACCGCCACTTTTCTGAGAATTGTCACTCCTATTATAGTTTTTACTGTGTATTTTAGGGCCAGTTTGATGTACATATTGCTATTTGTTTTGCTTGTGTTCATTGTTCTTTCATTGACATGGAAGCTTTGTAAAAGAGCCTCTAGCTCACCAGTCTTGTAATCCAAGAAATAAATTAGTAAGCAAAGCAAATTTTATTTCTAAAATAGCATTATTTTCACAGGAACCATAGTGCTAGCACAATAAATCATAAACTCATAGCTAAAATCCATAAATACTAATAAATATCAACATCAAGGATTATAGGGAGTCAGGAAAAGCAAGATTGAACAAATATGCTTTCAATGCAGATTTGTATCAGTTAGGTAATTGATACAACAGAGATCTCTGCCCTAAAGTGATTTTAACAGTGGGTACATTAAAGTAAGTAGATAGATGAGATCTTGTATGCAACAAGGAGATCTTCACTTGAAAATATTGATGGAAAATTTCTGGTACTTTCTTTAGTACTTTTGTGGCAGTAGTGCCAAGGTGAAGCCTAAATCTGTGGTTTAATGTAGGCCTCTGTAGAGAATTTAATAATAAGCACTGAGCGGCCCAGCGGTGCTGAGGGTTGAGGCACTGGACACCACACCTCATGCTACACTAGCAACCCGGGTTCAGGAATGAGCCCAGGTCGTCGGGGGTCGGCCGGGGAGGGAGTGGATTGAGCATCTGCTGACTGCTCTCCTCTCCCTGGGGAGGGTTCAGGGCTCATGCCGGGCTGCAGTGGCCCCTGATGGAGATCGAGGGTTCCACAGTCACGGTGCATCTAGAGGGAGGAGTGCGGGAGATGTCGACATGTAGTGCCCAGACATCATTGCACGTCCATACTCCTAGGGGGACAAAAAATGGCAGAAAATGGCGGTCAGTCATGGTGGCTTGATGGCCATGCCTCTGCACACCCTTGGACCAATATGGAATCGCACCTGGGTATTAGATCTGGGCCCAGCAGCCAGGATTATGGGGTTCCCAGCACGGGTACTGTGCATGCTAGCTCTGTGCGAGTGAGCCATTGGGGTCGCATGGGATGCAGAGGATGGTGGCTGGACAAATGCAGACTGAGCCACAGGGAGTAAAAAGAATGTTGTGATAAAAAAAAATAATAAGCACTGAGCAGTGATGTGTTCGAACTGGCAACTGAGTGGCTGATGGGACAGCTGACTAGTGTCAGGAAGCAAGCGTGGGGAGAGCAGCTGCCTCAGCTAAGTATCTGGGACTTGGTAAAGGAAAACATTGCTGGGCTGATTATTGAGGGGATTGTGTTGTGCTTTGTGTTTTAACATAAGAACTATGACCAAAATGGCTGCCTGGTGAAAGGGGAGGGGGGAAGGAAGAAGGTGAAGTATCATGGTAGGAAGGGGAGGCATTGCTTGGTTGCCGGTTTCAGCGTCGTTGTTGGAGGGGGTTGGATCCTGTGACTGCAGACAGTCAATTGCACAGCTGCAGTCACAGGTTTAAGAAAACAGCAAGAATGTTTTTTTCTGTATTCCATCAGATGGAGCCAACGGAATAGCCAACGAGTGGCAGGAAGCAAGTATGTGGAGAGTGGCTGCCTCAGTTAAGTACTTGGGGCTTGGTAAAGGAAAACGTTTCTGGGCTGACTATTGAGGGGATTGTGTTGTGCTTTGTTTTTAACATAAGAAGTATGACCAAAATAGCTGCCTGGTGAAGGGCGGGGGGGGAGAAGGGAGCTGAAGCATTGTGGGAGGCAGGGAGGCATTGTTTGGTTGCTGGCTTCAGCGCCATTCTTGGAGGGGTCTGGGTCATGTGACTGCAGCCAGCCAATTGCGTGACTGCAGTCTTCTATATCTTTCCAGAGGTCTACACAACCCTGAAGCATGAGTGACCCTGAAGCATGAGTGCCGCAAAGCAGGAGAGTGGCATCTGGAGACATTGGAGTTACCAGGAAATGAGGGACTTGGGTGGGGTGGAGTAGCAGGCATTGTACAGGAGTGGTCGCCTGACCACTCAGGCTCTGTTGTGGTGGGGGAGGTGATCCACGGTTAGTATGGCAGTGGTCAGGAAGGGTAGATTAGCATGGACATTTTGGGGTTGGGGATATTCCATCCTGTTCTGCTGGACTTTTAGGGCTGGCAAGTGATGTCACATTGCCAGAATTAAGTTGTTCAGCAGTTCATTCAGGTTGCAGCATGACAACATAACATCACAAAGCTGCTCAGCTATTTATGGGGTGTCTTCATGCAAATGAAAGGACCAAAGTGCCCTCTCAGAGGAGTGCTTTGGCCCTCTTTCAACTACACAAAATTTACAACCAGCAAATACTGAACTGCACCATAATCGACCTGCCTGGTCACTGGTCTGCATTGCCTAACTCTCACCCCATTCCATATGTAATCATATTCACAAGCCACAGAAAAGAAGAATGGGGTGAGATTTAGGCCTCACAACCCTTATGACACACCCCGTCAGCTGTCAATCTCGGGATGATGGGCAGGTCCAAGGGGGGGAGGGGTCAACCCTAAAAGTTTAATTTCCTTACTTTTTGTGTTTTAACCCTAAATGATGCATTAATGAATTTTTTTGCATAGAATTTCCTTACTTTTTAAGAAAGAATATAAAAGTAAAAAGTTGCGGAAGTTGGTGGGAGCACGTGCCCTTTGGGCCCCATGCTCACACCATCTTCCAAATTCATCAAAAGTGAAATGTCATGCAAATTGGTGGGAGCTCGGGCCTGCCCACCAACTTATACATTTCTGCATAACATAAGACTACAAGTACTGAATATCATATGTATTGATGGGAGCGCATATGGGTGGGAGCATGGGGCCCGAAAGCTCCCACCACATGGAAAGAAAGCAAAGTGTCATTCATCAGAGTGGCATAATTCAACACCTGTTTACATGTCAGACACATAACCACTGGAAATTACCTCCATGGCAGTAACACTAGGCACCCTATAAATGTGAAGCCAGTACCACAATGCAAAATGCCATACGCAAAATATACAGTGTGTCACACAATATGTCCACAACAAATTAATTTTCCAACACCTAAACACCATAATTCACATGAACAGGACATCTCCTGAAGACCCTCCAAATTTCAATACAAAAGACGAAACTGTTTCCGAGATGCAACATGTGAAAGTTTGAGATCTTCATTTGTTGGAGTGGCAGAGTTCTGCACCTGATAATATTTTAGACACCTAATGACGGACAAGTAGATCCATGGCAGTAAGGCTAGCTACTGTATAAATTTCAAGACAGTACGAGAATGGAAAACGCTGTCTGCCAAATGTAAACTGTGCCACACAATATCTCCACAGAAAATGTGTTGTCTGACACATAAGCACTGTAATTCACAACTACAGGACATGCCGTTCTACACTCTCTAAATTTCAAGTAAAAAGACCAAACCATTTCTGAGATATTTAAAGTTAAAAATTGTTAAAATTGACCTACCTGTTTCATTAAAATCTGGCCATCTAATCCCTCCCTCCCTCACGATCAAAGATCACGATCAAAGAATCTTGTAATCAAAAAATTTGTAGGATTGCGATGATATAAAAATGGTGAAATTCAAAGTTTAGACATAAATGCATGAAACCACTGGCTTGGTTCTAAAAAATGAAGCCCCCTGAGCAAAACCCATCCTCATTTGTGTTAATAACCCACCCCTGAGCTGAGAAATTTGCTTTTTCCAACTGGCCATCTTGTCCCTCCCTCGTGATCAAAGATCACTGTCAAAGAATCTCGCGATCAAAGAATTTTCAGGAACACGATCAAAGAATTTTCAGGCTCATGATCAAAGAATAAAAAATGCTGAAATTCTAATTTTAGACATAAATGCATGAAACTTTCTCCCCTGAATCTTCCCCCCTCCAGCTTCCACCCATGCCCTCTAGTGGCCCCCTCCTCCTTCCTTCGAAGCACCCTGACTGTTCCTCCCCTATTTACTCTCTTCATGTACTTGAAGACCTCTATCATGTCCCCCCAGTCCCTTCTCTCTTCCAATGTGTACATATTTAGCTCTTCGAGCCTCTCCTCATAGGTCCTGTCCCCCAAGCCCCAAATCATTTTGGTTGCCCTCCTCTGGACCCTCTCCAGGAGTTTAATGTCCCTCTTTAAGTGTGGCCTCCAAAACTGCACGCAGTACTCAAGGTGTGGCCTCACCAAGCAGTTATACAGAGGGAGCATCACTTCCCTCCTTCTGGAGGTGATCCCCCTAGCGATGCATCCCAGCATCCTGTTGGCCTTGGCTGCTGCCCTCCTACAAGTCTCCAAGTTGTTCATTTTGACATCCACCACCACCCCCAGGTCCCTCTCAGCCATCGAGACTTGTAGTATTTCCCCAGGGTGTATACTTGGCCCAGGTTTCTGGCTCCCAGGTGGAGTACCTTGCATTTCCCTGCATTGAACCTCAGCTTCCACTTTCTAGACCATCTTTCCAGAGCCTCCAGGTCCCCCTGTAGGGCCACCCTCCCCTCCTTCCCATCCACCACCGCCCCCAGTTTTGAGTCATCCGCAAAGAGACTCATCTCACTCCTGATGCCTGTCCTTATGTCAGAGATGTAGGCATTGAACAGGAGGGGCCCAAGGACTGATCCCTGTGGGACCCCACTAATGACTGTCTGTGGGGATGAGACTATCCCGCCAACTACGACCCTCTGGGTCCGGTCCTGGAGCCAATTGCCTATCCATCTGATCATCTGGTTCCCCACCCCCATTTCTCCCAGCTTATCTAACAGGCCCATGTGAGAAACAGAGTCAAATGCCTTGCTGAAGTCTAGAAAAAGGACATCCACTGGTCTACCAAGGTCCAAGGCACTCATCACCCAGTCATAGAACTCCACAAGGTTTGTCTGACACGATTTCCCCGAGACGAATCCATGCTGTCTATCGTCCAGGCACCCTGACTTTTCCAAGTCCCCCCCTAGCCTCTCCTTGACAATGCCCTCCATCACCTTGCCCACCACCGATGTCAGGCTGACAGGCCTGTAGTTCTCTGCCACCTCCCTTGATCCCCCCTTGTGGATAGGCACTATATGCGCCACCTTCCAGTCCTGGGGCACCCACCCTGCCCTCAGCGAGATGGTGAAAAGCTCTGCCAGGGGTTTCGCCAGGACATCCGCAAGTTCCTTCAGCACTCTGGGATGTAATTTATCCAGCCCCGGTGCTTTCTCCATCTTAAGGGAGCTGAGGGCTTCCCTCACTCTCTCTGCTGTGATTTCCACTTCCAGTACCTCTTCTCCCTGCTTAGCCCTCCCTCCTCCTGCCAGTGATGCCTCCCCTCTCCCAGACCCACCGATCAGTGAGGTCCCCCCTCCTCAGTATCTCTGTCTCCTCCCATGTATGATGCAGCACCCCATTTTCCTTGGTGGAAATGAGGTGAAGTACTCATTTAGTACCTCAGCCTGCTCCCCGGTCTTGTGCCCATCTCTCCCTGATTTAATCCTGCTAATCTGCCCCTTCACCTTCATTTTTCCCCAATGTATCTAAAGAACCCTTGTTCCCTCTCCTGATTTCCCTGGCCAGGTTCTGCTCCTTCCTTGCCTTGCAGCCCTCACCACCCTAGTGGCCCTTCTAGCAATCAGCTCCCTCCCCTCGATCCCTTTCACTCCTTGAGCACTTGAATTGCCTATAGGCTGCCTTCTTTCCCTGCATCACCTCCTGGACCTCCCTGGTCCACCAGCAGGGTTTTGGGGCCCAACCGCATTTTTGTCTTACTCTTGCACAGGTGCTGGTAGCATCTTGCACCCCTCTCCTGATGATTTCCCACCTACTATCAGCGTCCATGTCTGACCCAATCCCATCCAAATGCTCCTTAAGGATCCTTCCCATTTCCTTAAAATCCATTCCCCTGAAGTCAGTTACCTCCGTCTTTGTGCAGCTTTCTAGCCCTCATAGGTCCAGGCAGAACCAGACCGTGGCATGGTCACTCCTCGCCTACGGGTCCCTTACCTCCAGGCCCCTAATCTGGTCACTGTCTGCCAGGACCACATCCAGTACCCGCACCTCCCTGGTCAGTTCCCCCACCTGCTGAGTTGGGAACACGTCTTGAAAGACATCCAACAACCTCTGTTCCCTGGCCACCGAGGATGTCATAGTCTCCCATTCTGTTCCTGGCATGTTTAAGTCCCCCAACACCACCACCCTTCCCTTCCCCAGTCTGCAGTGTCTCCCAACATCTGCCACCAGACTCTCCTCCAGCTCCTCCGCCAGGGCAGGGGGTCTATACACCACTCCTATTTTTACTCTTTTCCCCCCCTTGTTATCAAGGTGATTAAATTACTTCCACGGTTCCCTCTGCCTCCTCTCTCCCTATACCAATGCAGTTTTTGACTATCATTGCTACCCCTCCTCCTCTTCCCTCCCCCCTGTCCTTCCTGAACATAGTGTAACCCTCCAGGTTCAGGTCCCAGTCGTGTCCTGCAGTGGCCCAGGTCTCAGTGACCACTGCCACATCTACTGCTCCCTCAGTTAGCATCACCTGGAGCTCAGGCATTTTATTTCCCAAGCTCTTGGCATTTAGCAGGACTACCTTCCACCCTTTCCCTATACTTCCATTTCCCCTGCTCATGTGCCCATGGGGATTCTGTTTTCCCCTGATCTGCACTTTACCAGTCGGCCTTTTCCCGCTATCCTCCAGCTCCCCAGGGGGGTGGAGACAGAGTTCCTCCTTTATCAGCACCCCTTGACAGCCTTTTCTCCCATCCTTCCCCCCTTCACAAGTTTAAACCCCACTTTTCACCAATGAGCCCCTCTATTTTCAACTTAAGGATTCCCTTCCCCTCCAAATTGAGATGGAGTCTATCTCTAGCATACAGCTCCTTATCCTCCCAGGTCTCCCCCCACTCCCCCATCAACCCATACCCTCTGGCCTCACACCACTCCCTGAGCCACTGGTTTATCTCCCTAATCTTCCTTTTGTGCTCCCCACTAGCCCTTGGCACCGGCAGGATTTTGGAGAAGGAAACTGTGCATCCTATGTCATGACAGACCCTGGCAAGCTCCCTGAATCTTGCCTGTATCTCTAGCTCGCTATTTCCCTCAATGTCATTTGTACCCAGGTTGACCAGTATGTCTGGGGAACCCCCACAATCCTTTGCCAGCTGATATACCTCATGCTTGGCCCTGTGCACTGTTAGTCCAGGGAAGCATTTTGTTCTAACTGGCCAGGCTTCTCCCTTCCTATCCCATTTGATACCCCTGATCATAGAATCCCCCAACAGGAGCACTCTGACTGCTCCTTTTCCTCCATTCCCTTCCATGTCCCTCATCCTTTCTACTGGCCCTCCACCCAGCTGGACCCTTGTTCCTCCCTCTATCTGGGTGCCACATGCCACCCCTCCTTATTTACCCTGACCACCCTCCCTCCAATCCTATGCCTCTCCTCCTCCTGAGTATCCTTCTGTACCTTCTAACCCCCTCACTGCTTGCAACTGGTCCTTCTCCCATCTGCTAAACTAGCCTGGCTCATCCTCCCTTCCTTGCTGTCTCCATTTAGTCCCTCCTTGCTTGTTGTGCTCCCCTGGCCTAAACCCTCAGCTCCCTTTACTAAATCTTCCTTGTCTCTGGTCCTTCTCCTCTCACCTCCCCAACTGGTCCTTCTCCTTGCACTTTCTCCTCTTCCCCTGCCCCTCCTGCTCTGATTCACTGCTCCCCCTTTTCCTGCATTCCAGTTTCCCCTGTTCTTCCTGCTATCTGGCCCCTGCCTCCTGTCCCCACTCCTTTCCATCTCTAACCACCCTGTCATGGCTATGTACTGTATATATATATATATATATATATATAACACATATATATATATATATATATATATATATATATATACACACATATATATATATATATATATAATGCTATTTTGCATCTTATAGTTGTTAGTTTTTAAATTCTTATAGACGTTTTTCTGTCCACCTGATGGAGTCTTGAATGAGTTAAGTAAATGTTATTATTTTATCAAGGCTCTGATCCAGCAAATCAGTAAATACACACTCAGTATATCATATTATAAAATGACAAAAAACAGTCTTCGGTTTGCAGTTGTTTGATTAGGAATATTATAAATGGTATAAATTTTTTCTGTTACATCTGTCCAATAAAAGGTATCAAATCATTTGCTTCTTTATCACACGTGGTTTGTCAGCAGTTAATTCATTAGATGAGGTCTCCCTTGCCAGAGTTTGACTGTTTCTCCACCTCTCCCCCAAACACAAACACAAACACACGCACACACACACACACACACACGCACACATGCTACAGTGTAAGAGATCTCAGTAGCTGTTATCTATTAAGTCTGGGAAGCAGGTCACAGCCCTTTCTGTCAAAAAGAAATTGAATGTATTTAGTCTGGGTAGCTCACTGAAGACCTGCCATTTTATTAGATAGGTCTTAAGAGGTTAAAAACAGTGTAAATCTTTACAAAATTTGCTGGGAAAGGGTAACATTTATGAGGTATGACTCTTTCTTGAAATATATTCATCCTCAACTGAAGTTAGTAGCAAAACATGTTTAAATGGTAATCATGTAAATGTGCAAGCTGTTGCATTTCGAAAGGGGTAAACAAATCTCCAGTTTAATAGGCAACCAATATTTAGCAAGCTGTTTCAGTTTCATAATGACCATCAGATAAACAACTTGGAGTTATGTTTCCAACATTCTAAACAGAAAGAAAGGATTCTTTTATTTTAGCTGTCAAAGTGATTTATAGATGTGGAAGGATACTTTGAAATGTCCAAAAAATGTATTCCACAAAATTCCATTTTCAAGCTACATATACCAAAATGGCTGTATGGGAGCACCCACAGACATAAAAAGAGAAGGTGTCTGGAATCGTTTATAGTGAAAGAAATGAAGGGTTAGATTTTCACCCAATTTAGTTGTACTGTTGCTTTAAGTTTTATAACCATAGACATAGGAAAAAGGCAAATGTAAAGCTTAATTTTCTGCCATGGTCATGATCTGGAAAAAACTTTACTGTGCTGCAGTGATGGGTTCACACCAGCAAGGAGGAAGAGGAACAGAGAATGCAAAGATGGTTTACTAACTGTGTTGTTACTGACAACACATACAGGGGAAGAGTTGTGTGTTAAGAAAAGGGCTGTATATTTTTCTTGAAGATCCCATTTTCTAGGCGAGGTACAACACCACAAGTATATAAATACTGTAACTTTTGCTGTTATTATTAAACTTACCATTATTTTGTCTCTACCCACAATTCCTAGGATTGGCCCCGTGCCATACTGGATAGCTAAATGTTGTCCGCCAGCTGTATATGTTTTTGACAAAAATGATTCAAATTTTTTATGAGATCCTGTGAAAGAAATAGATATCACATATATGAAATATTCTAAATGCTTACAAAATAAAATACCGTTAAGCAACCTTTAATATCAGGCACAACTAAGGCCATTCACTTGAAAAGGTGGAAGGTTTTGAGATTTTGGGGCCCATTCTTAGTCTCAGTAGAGGGCGGTACAAAACAGGGGGAAAGCAGGTGTCCCATTGTGACACCAACCATTTGTGCTGTACACAAAAAATAGTATAGTAGCAGGGGTGATTAGGCCACCTTGCAACTGTGTTCCAGTGTAAGTCAGTTGCCCAGATGCAAGTTGGTGCAAATGAAGCCTACACCTACCAACATACTGGTGTGTGACTACAGTGGAGACGCAGCATGACATTACACCAGTCACTTTATATCGATCAGAGGCAGATCCGGGAGTCCTATAGATGGGGGAGCACAAGTCAGCTAAAAAATAAAAATAATAAGCCGGGGGTCTGGTGGGCTGCGTAAGTACCCAGAATTTTTTTAACATTTTGGTGCATTCTGGTGAATTTTGGAGGGTATTTCTAATGCAGTTTCTACCCACTTCCTCCTTCCCCATGTTTTTTGAGTTGTACACTAGCGCCATCCCCAGAGTCCCCACAGTCTGCATGACAGTATGTTGCCCAAAATATCCTCCCACCCCAAAAATAAAATTCAAAAGACTGCAGCTGGGCAGCAGCACATCTGAAACACATAAAAATGAGACAAGTTGAAAGAGACTTGGTGATAAAGACTAATTGCAGACAAATTAAATGACAATCCAAGTAAACAAGTTCACAAATGTCACTCACTCAAGCACATTATGACATTACCATAAAGCAAACCCACCACAGTTTGTCCTGCAGTACAGAGTAACCTAGCCCTCAACCTTACCTCAGTAAAAAAATAAATATAATAACTACAGAAATATGGAAACAGTCACTTTGCTATCTAGTTTCTGAAACTATAATTTCAAGTTTGCTTGATATTATTGTAAAACAAACTTTATTCTATAGAACAATTTGTTCCAAAGAAAATACATTTTTAAATACATAAAATATGTTTTATTGTTTTAAAAATGTCCTTTACTGGGGTAATCCCATGGTATGAGGCATTTCATTTTTATGATAGGCCCAAGAAGTCAGTAAGCAGACAGAAAACGCAGTTTTTAAACAAATATAAAATGCATTTTTTTATTACCAACAGCATTTGCTTGGGTACATCACAAGTTGCACCGCACTCCCCCATTCAACACATAGAACTACATACACTGAATATTTGATTCTATCACTTTTTTTTTTCAGTTTTGTAACTGTCTGTGTCAATGAGCCAAACAAGAACTTATGATTTCTGTTGCCAATTTTGCTCTCCAAGCATGCAGAAACTCCTGCGCATGCCATAACATGCAGCAGAACACCTTCAAAGTTCCCATATCTATTAATTCTCTCTGTGCTCATTCACACTGCACAGTCACGACTGAAAAGACCACACAGATTAGACATACAGCACATGCTGAAGTTTTTAACTCTATTCAAAGGTTTCATGTACCAGTTTCTGCCTCTCCTGGTTCGTGCTGTCACTGAGACCAGACCTGCCCTAGCATTAGTTTTGTATCATTCTTAGCATGCTACAGGAGGGCACTACTCTCCAACTCCCTCTCCTGCAAATCCACACCAAAATCAATTTTACGCATACTGTAGGACAAAACTAGCAGTAACCTTAAACAATTTTAATGTCATGAATTTAAGCTCCCCATACTAGAAATTAATAACACGAGTACTACATTTATTTCACACCCAGTTTGACGGAAAACTAATATCCTGTCCCATCCCAGCAGCTGCCCCCCACCCACCATAGTTTGTGACTGTGAAAGTCTTTTTTTTTAAGCAAAAGTACCTGATCAAATGAAGACTTAATACATTTTCAGCAGGCTGAAATCTATGTGCCCCTAGTTGAGTACTGTCTCTGGTCACCCTAACTCGGCGCTAACCAGTCTCCGCCTTGTTCTCAACAAAGCCTGCCACCTCATACTTGGCTGTGATGGCTGCACCCACACCTGCACACTTTACAACTCCTCTAATTGGCTAAACCTTGATAACAGGATCCGGTATCACTCATGCCTTATAACTAAGAAGATCCTCCATGGACGAGCCCCTCCCTCTCTCTCCGATATTATCCGCCCTGCTGAACCAGCCAGATCCATGAGAAACTCTAACAGGCAGATGCTACAGGTTCCCCATCCACATACCTTCCAACTTCAAAGGACCTTCAGCTACCAAGCCCTTGCTCTGACAAACTCTCTCCCAATCCAAATAACTAATGAAACAAGGATAGGTCCTTTCTAAACTAAACTGAGGGAATACCTCCAAAACCCTAACGTATGTGACTGCACCTAACGATGCCCTATAATTATCCCAGCCCCTGGTGCTAACTCTGCCAAAACCTGATACTCGACAAACAGCCAGGTACAGACCTTTCTGCATCATTTTTCGGCTGAGCTTGACCGGTGACCCTTCTACTTTTCTGATCTACTCTGTATCTCTTATCCTGACTGTAATGTGATTCGTAGTTACCTGCTAATCCTGTAATGCCACCTTAAGTCTTTCTTTTGTAATTTAACTGCCTGTACTGTGCCCTGATGTTTGTATTGTACCTGTTGTATGATGTGGAACCTTTGTAAATGAGTCTCTGACTCAAAGGTCTTTCCGAATATTTCTCAATAAACAAACCTGGCTGCCAAACTCTTTCTTTCTAGACAGCACACACTGACCCCATGATTCCTAATGAGCAGAGCTCTTGGCTACAGCTTGCTTCAGCTACCAGAAGATGACCTGAACCTCACTCCAACTCCTTGTGCTGATTTACCAAGGCCACACCCACCTCTTATTACTGGACTGCTGCCTCCTGAAACTTCGGGCTTTGATCTTCACTTGTGGGCTTCACTGTCTCTCTGTCTCCTTCTCAGTAGGACACTCACTCCTCTCTTGCTCCAGCATTAATCTCCTGAGTTAATGAATTACAGCTCACTCTTCTTTCAGCAGCCCAGACATTTAAAGAAGGCACCCCTTGCTAGCCACATCCACCACTGGACGAAACAGCAAATCAGGAGCAGTGAGCACCAGGTAACCTGGTTGAGAGCTGTATTGTTAAGGTCCATTCCACTTTGCTGCAGCTGTACCCCTCCCCATGCATGAACCCCCCTCTGTGCATGAATAAAAGGAGCTGCACCAAGCCTCCAAAAGTAGAGAGTGAATGCTCAGGCTCACCAAGGCAAGACCAGCTGCTGCCCCAGTGCTGGGACTGGACCACGTAGCACAGGATGAACGTTAGTTAGAAATTCATGCTGGAGACCAGCCTTTCTTGGGGGGGGGTCAATTATGTAATGTGGGTGGAGGTGGTTGTCTACTGCACTACCAGAACACTGTGCAGCACCCTGCAGGGCCCCAACCACTCCATTCCCTGTGGGCCCCCCACGTCTAACATTTACACCTAACTATCCCACCTGTCCTGAATTACTAAAGCAGTATCAGGTCTACTAGTTTAACCAGCATCTTTTAATTAGAGCCATTGACTGCATTGAATTATTTGACTTCACCACTGGAAATGAATCTGACTGTACCTGGAGCAAGATCTTAAGTATGGTACTACTACCATATTCATTTCTGTAAAGACAGGGACATCATCACTGGACACTCACACTTCAGATACTCTGATTTGCAAACAAGTTAAACAACTTAATTTTTATGGAGCTGTGAGTGAGAGAGAATAGAGAAGATTATCATGGGACACCAGTAAGGTTGCCACCTATCAGTTTTTTTTTCACCTGGTGATCAGGTTTTCAGGGTCCCTATCAGGAATTCCGGTTTTGCTCTGTGCTGGTCAGGTTTCTGAGCCATTTTGAGTGCTCACATACTTTTGAAACATATTTTGTCATATCATTCATTGTTTCACCTACATGTCCAGGTTACAAACAAGTTCTCTTGTCAATATAGCCCTTTGTTTGTGAAAGTAGTCAACCTAGGAGATGTAAAGTATGGCCATTAACACCATTAGCACTTACTTAACCTAATCTTTTCCACTGCAGCAAAGCTGCCCCCACCTTTTGTAACAGTAACAAAGCCAGCTGTCTTCCACTTTCATTTGCTGGTAAACATTTTCACCTCTAACAACATTTAGGCATTTTAAATGTTTTAAATTGTTTTTTTTTCCTCAAGAAAAAAGCATGGGCCCCCAAGGTGCAGGGGTACAGTTTGCACCTAGCTAAGGCCAGCTCTGCTGGAGGACAGATGAGACCTGTGTGGCTCAGGCAGCTTTCATGGAGGCATTAGTGCATACTGATAAAGAATGCAGCACAGTGTGTTACTAATAGAGGAGCTCCATGATGGGGGAGCTATAGCACCCTTAGCCCCCAAGGTGCAGGGGCACAGTTTGCACCTAGCTAAGGCCAGCTCTGCTGGAGGACAGATGAGACCTGTGTGACTCAGGCAGCTTTCATGGAGGCATTAGTGCGTACTGATAAAGAGTGCAGCACGGTGTGTTACTAATAGAGGAGCTCCATGATGGGGGAGCTATAGCACCCTTAGCCCCCCCCCCCAAGGTGCAGGGGCACAGTTGCACCTAGCTAAGGCCAGCTCTGCTGGAGGACAGATGAGACCTGTGTGACTCAGGCAGCTTTCATGGAGGCATTAGTGCGTACTGATAAAGAATGCTGCACGGTGTGTTACTAATAGAGGAGCTCCATGATGGGGGAGCTATAGTTCCTTTAGCCCCCCCCAAATCTGCCTATGTGTCATGCAGCAATACAAACATTAGAAAGAGAACAGATCTGCACCACCGCCATCAGAGCCACGCTACCCCAAAGGCTAATGTATTTACAAACAAATACATTTATTTAGCAAAAAACAAGCCAGGGTATCTGTAGCACCCTTATCTGCACTGGCTGTATAACCTATGTATTTTATAATGCTTTCTAACAATGATACTCTGTGCTGTTTTGTCAGTATACTATGTTATTATAATGTCAATAGGTGCGTGTGTAACACATGTATGTGCTTCCACTGAAGATGGGGTTACCCCTGAAAATTGGATTTATGTATTACTTTAGAGTTACCTTGATTAAAAACAATAAACTAACTCTGTGGGGACCAGCTGTACCACGGAAAGTTACCCACCAACCCCATCACCTATACTTTAACAGGGATTTATTTAACTCTAAAAATTGATTAGCATTTTGCTCATAAAAGTGCTAAATCTTTGTGAAAATGCATAGCTCTTGCCTCACTGTGTTTAACAAGCACAACACTTCTAGAAAATCTATAAAAATACTTTCGGTACAGTTAGTATAGTCCCAAGAAAAAAACTGCTAATCAATTATTTAAAATCCTGCTTTAAGGTTCACTTCTGGACCACTGCTGAAGACATTTTTTCCTTTGTCAAGTTTCTGTTATTTTAGTTGGCCTGTGCCCCACAACTGCTCTATGTACCTCATCACTCCCTCGCAGTGACTGAACCTCACCTCTCTAGCCCTATTCACCTGTGATGGTGCTTCCCTGGGGTTGTCACACAATTTTCTTTGTCCCACACCAGCACTCCTTGATCCAGTTACAGCTTTATGACACCCCCTGCTTCTACAGGCAGGTGGCACCCAAAAACTCTTCAGCCAGGTTTTCTGGGTTGCCCAGGTTCAAGGACGGTCCCGTGGGCCATTTGTTTGGTAAGCCCTGCCCCCTTCTCTACACAGAAATGTGTTTAGCAACTGGGCAGGGAAGGCTTGGAGCCTGTTTGTGGTTAGCACAAGGGTTTGCAAAGTTTTAAGTGTACTACGTGTTCATTATGACTTCTTGATCATTTTGTTAATTAGCTAGTTAATGAATTCATAGTGAGGCAAAGATACTGAAAACCCTTAGAGGTGAAGACGACAAAAGGCCTGAGAGGCAAAGGTGATCACAGCACATGCAGTCAAAGACCCTTGGAAAGGTGAATCTACAGCTCACATCTGTGCCAGCCAAAGCTGAAGAGTCACTGAGTTCCATTCCAATGCTGAAGTGCAGTAAGGACACTGAGTTAGCTGTCACATGTCTGAACTGGGAATACCTTAGAACTGTAGCTCTGTGGAGGCTTTTGGGGTACTCACATAGATAGGAAGGTCGGTAGAAGCCATGGGCAGGACTGTGCCATCTTTTAGATAGGCCCAGGCAGAAGACCTGCAAGGCCATATGGCCCAACCCCTTTTGGATTACAGATATGGGCCCTTTTGTGTTCAGTTTCTGTCAGTTGACAAAAAACTGTTGTTTTAATACCCATAAGCGTGCCAACTCATCATCACCCTGGTTAGCTACCAGCAACCTGGTGAGGTATCCACCACAACATAGAGAGCTCTTTCTAAGGCCTTTGGGGGGAATACACCAGATGCGTCAACAATTTGGGATGGGTGCTGCCCAGGGATTGTGGGACTGTTGAAGTATTATATACAGCATAATAATTTCTCCCTTTTGCATCCATTTTTCACTCATGTCCCCTTAAGTTTTCCTTACTCCTCTCTATCAAATAAATAATTTATGCATTTTACTTTGAGTGTGTTATGTATTGCTATTTGATGCTGTATTATTGTTTGGGGGTTATCTATCTGTGTGTGGGAGGTTTACGCTATGTATTTCGTGAGGGGTGGTTTAGGGTTGAAGCCAGTATCCTGTTTCACTGCTAGTACACATGGAGGCATTGAACCACTACTGTATTATCCTGTTTGTGTCCTGCTATTAAAAGAACCCAGGCTGGTGCCCTGAGAGTCCAAAGGAGGAGAGGTGTGTACCCTGAGTGTCCTGGGTGGCCAGCAGGACAGTCGCAGTGACAGCCCCACCACTGAGTCCAGGTAGGTCGGAGAGCCGTCTTACATTGAGGATCCATTGCCAACTTATTTGCTTGTTTTAAAGTTGCTTTGTAGCCCTTAACTAGAGTTACATGCAGAGAGCTCACAGTGAGGATGTCTCCATAATCAGCCATCTTACCACCACTCTTTTATTGTACGTTCGGACATGGAAATAGCATACAACAAATGCAAACAGAAATAATTCTCCGGAATCATTCCTTGTGGCTTGTAGTTCATAAAAAAGGACTAAAACAGTATATTTAAATGGAGCTGATTTTAGTCCTGCACTCATTAAAGTTATAATTAATTTAAATGTGCATTGAAGAAAAATGAGATGCAGAAATTGGGCCCCAAAGCTTAGGCTGATCCTGTCAAAAGTGCACGTAAGCATTCCTTTCTTGCAATTATTTCTCAGCATAGCTTAGCAAAACAAAATGTAACATAGCATGAAGTGAAACACAGCCATAATGAATACAAATTCAAATACCTTTCTGATCCAGGAGCTCGGTCCTGGTAGGTGTTAGCTGTTTATACTTAAAGACGATCAGCTGTGTACAAATAGATCCAATACAGTTCCATGAGCTCCTTGTCCTTCATTATGAAAGAATGTCAGAGAAAGCAGCCCACATTTTATTATGTTTTTTTTTTCCTGTGTTGTAGGCTATAGCAATGTTTTGCAGTTCAACCAATGTCCTTTAACCTATCAACCGAGTGGTTTCTTGTAAGACACGTCTGGTTTCTCTAGGCCTAAGCTATCCTCCTCTTAGCAGTAATGATGGCTATGATGTGATACTGTACCACTTAATTCTGCTCAGCTAAAGAGTCTGTGTTCCCCAATATGCATATCAAAAGCTGTTTAGACACTACACTACCTACCACCCTGGATATTGTACTCATAACCTCATTCCAGAAAGCTTGCACTTTTGAACACTTGAAAAACATACAGTATTTATTAGTGTATCTAATTGGTCATTACAATTCCAACACAAGCTTGTGCCTCAGAAGCCCATTTTGTGCAGTTTCCTAGGCATGGGATACCATTTATGGAAGAGTTTGAAATCAATCAATCAAAATCTTTATTTATCCAGGCGAACATCGTTGAGCAAGCTCATTTACTAGCTGGACCTGGTTTGGGCTGGCAGTATAGTCTAGAGGTTAGAGGAGTGAGGTGTGAACAAGCTTGATACATCCAGCAGACCTGACCTGAGTTTGATTCTCACAACCTCCACTTGCATACTGTGTGACTCTGAGCAAGTCACTTAACCGCCCAGTGCTCCCAGGTCACCCCTGAAAACAGGCACTTGTGCCTAGTGGGCCTTACCCGGTTACCAAAGACTAAAATAAAAAAATTAAAAAATAAAAGTTCCGGGTCAAATGGTACAATGCATACAGAGATATTTACAATACAGCCAAATAACACAAGTAAGAAAACAATTAGTGCAATTAATGCAAGTAAGTACTCAATGTAACATCAGCCTTATCAGTTCAGAGTGCTTCTGTAATATCTAAGGAAGACATAAGATGAGGCTTAGTAGGAACTTCAGTAGGGAGAACTTATCGGTTGCTCGTGTAGGGAGCTGACTCAAGCACAGAATTTCAAAAGTAATGTAATCACACAGTATCCCTAGATGTAACACTCTAAACAGAAGGATAAGGGTCTTAACAGTCAAGGAGAAAAGTAATTACAGCTCTTTTTTGGCAAATTTCAGCATGGAAATCAGACTTATGCTTGGTTTAGAATGGACACAGAAGCAGACTGCAGGAACCAATCGGAAGCCAACACCAAAGAGCACTCACATTCTGATTGGATGGCTGCTGATGCCATGCTTTGCTAATGGGGAGTCCAAGCTTAGGTTCTCAGGTGGCAGCAGAGGCAGCGCCGACCGCCTAGTGCCCAGGTTTCTCCCACGTATGGGCAGAGAGCCCGTGGAGAGCATATCCTTGGCAGGAGATGGAGAAAGGGGTCAGTATTAAGTACTGGGCCATGGACAATGGAACATCTGAACCAGCGGGAGGACCAAAACAGCAGGACAACAGAGTTGGGTGTTCCTTGATGCCTAAAGACTGACACAAGCACAGAAATTTAGAAAGGGGTGTAATCAAACAGAGTCCCAACTCTAGACACTCTAAACAGGAAAAATAGAGGTCATAACTGTTAGGCAATAAGTAAATACAGCTCTTTTTTGTGCAAGTTTTAGACAGAAGATCAGACTTTAGCTTAGTATTGAGGGAGACACAGGAGCAGACTACAGGAGCCAATCAGATGCCAGAGCAGAAAAGTGCTTGGGTTCTGATTGGGTATCAACAATGCCGCACCTTGCTAGTAAGCAGTCCAGTCTGGGTGTCTCAGACAGCAGCTATGAAAGTGACAACCACCTGGTATCCGCATTTCTCCCACCTGAGGGGCAGGGAGCCTCTGAAGGGCTAGTCTACGGCAGGGAAGAGAGTTAGGGGACAAAGGAAAGAGATAGTAAGAGTGGAATGCAGTGGAAAGGGAATATAAAGATGAAATAGGGCAGTTAAATGGTACAGGGTAGGGGAATAAGAGCCACAGATTAAGCAATTTGTAAAAGACAACCGGGTGAGTAAGGTGTAGCGGCTGCAAAAGCCATGAAGAGATAATAACCCTGCAGGGATTTCTAGAGGGGAAAAACATATAAGGCATAAGACGCTCACAGAGTTAAGGTCATCAAAGGTTACAAACGATCATAAATTCAACTACGCACAAAGGGCAGCAGCCTGATGCTTCGGACTAAAATTAGGGGCTGGGGTAGCAACTGCATGGCACACACACATACCGAGCATATAGAAATTTAAAGGCATTCATACTACAGAGGCAGCTTAATTTCAATAATTTTTGTACTTTGTTTCACAATGTTGGCAACAGGAAACTAATGACCACTCTGCCATAGCAGGAGGAAGCCTTAGGGATACATAATGTGATGTAGGATGCGCTTCTTAGAGCATACATCCCTGGCTCACTTAGTGGGAGACAGTCTATTATATATTGTGGAAGCTGCTGCAAGAAGACTCTAAGTCCAAAGGGCTGCGTTTCTATTATGCCTAAACATAAGAGAGGACCACCCTATGGCTTTGTACAAGGAACAATGATGGGTAGAGATGGGGAGACCAGTAATAAACTGGATGGCCCTCTGGTAAAGCGTATCTGACTTTGCAAGTGAGGCTTTGGGACATTGACTATAAAGAAAATCTGCATAATCAATCAGCGAAATTAAAGTAGTTTGGACAAGGCGCACTTTTGCATCTCTAGTAAGAAACTGGTTAATTCTAAAGAATAGCCCCAGCCTCTGCCTTAATTTCTTTACAAGGTCCTCGATGTGCTCAGTGAATGATAGATTATTGTCTAACCACATACCTAGGCATTTCAACTTTGAGATAAACTCCAGTTTCTCTCCAAGAATTGTAGTAATCTGAGGTAGTGCTCCAGAGCTGGCTGGGTTCATCACATGGCTATAGGATGAGAACATTGCTTTTGTTTTTTTAGCATTTAGAAGAAGTTTTTTATGGAGGAGCTGGTCCTGGAGCTGGTTAAATTCCTCCTGGAGGTCAGCACAAGTAGCTTCAGGTGTTGGATGACATATATACAACCATGTCATCAGCAAACAGGTGTTATGTTGACCTTGCTAATACTCTCATCAATGTTATTAACATAGATAGTGAATAGTAAGGGACCAAGTATGGATCCTTGCTGTACTCCCCTCAGTAGAGGTTTCAGTGGGGATAGCTCACGCTCAGCCTTAATTTGTTGACGCCGTCCTACAAGGTACTCAGTAAGCCAGTGCAAGGAAACTGAGTCCAGGCCTATACTCTTCAGAGAAGAGAGAGAAGCAGGCTATGATCCACTGTATCAAAAGCTTCACTAATATCTGGAAATACAGTATAGACAAAGTTTCTGTTGTCCAATTCTTGGTACCAATCATTTGTTACTTTGGAAAGGGCCGAAATAGTGCTGTGTTTAGTTCTAAAGCCAGATTGCATAGGGTTTAGTAGGTTATTGGATTCGAGGTAGACCCTTAGTTGGTTGCTGACAATATTTTCCAGAAGTTTCAACGAAGTTGGGAGGAGGAAAATTGGTCTATAATTGTTAAGGTCGCAGGGATCCCCTGATTTAAACAAGGGGATGGCATGAGCAATTTTCCAAATCTGGGGAATAAGTCCTTGGGACAATAAGTTAAATAAGTGGGTGATAGGAACAGCTAGGACATGATAGGCAATTTTAAGGAACTAAGAATCCAAAGAATCAGCACCAGCACTTTCTTAATATCCAATTGGAGCATGAGTTCTTCCACCTCTTTCAGAGAGACTGGGTGGAATGAAAAGCCAGGTGCCGGGGCAGAAGACTCTGAGCATGGGACACTTAATTGGGAGTGAACCAGGGATGCAGGGGAATTGTCGAAAGCAAGACCAGCTGTAGCAAAATGATTGTTAAATGCATCTAAGATTCCCGGTTTATCATTGATAGTAGTACTCCCAGTTGTAATCTTAGGTGGCAAGGAATTACCAGGCATATATCTGGACATATCCTTGATTGTCCTCCAGAATTTGGAGGAGCGCTTTTCTGCAGAATCCAATTCGATAAGACAAAATGCTGCCTTAGCATCCCTGACCATTTTCATACAAGCATTGCATGCCCTTCTAAATTGACACCAGTCTGAGTCAAGCTTAGTCCGGCGAGCTTTTTCCATAACTTATCCCTACCAAGCAATGCAGCTTTCAGCTCGGCAGAGAACCAATGACATGTTTTGTTTTTTACACAAATTTTTACCATGGGGCATACGTATTTAGGGCCCCAACAAGTATATCATGGAAAATATCATATGCTGAGTTAACCGTGTTAGCTAAGTAGAAGTCTTGCCAACATGGCAAGTGTTCCAACTCATAGACATAGGCAGCCACATCAAAGTTACAACAGGACCTTTTCGTAAGAAATTTAGCTGTAGGTCTTGTATGATGGAGTGATCTGACCACAGCAATGAAGCAATGGTCATTGACATCAGCAAAGAAGATTCCAGCATGTGAGAAAAAAATGAGGCTTATAGAGTAAAATAACATCCAGCAGTGTGCTATTGCTCATATTCTTTTTGTTTGGATGTGTGGGTTCATAAATTAGTTGCACCAACCCACGGGAATTGCAGAAAAAGTTTAAGGGTGAAGCAGACTTCGATAACCAGTCAAAATTAAGGTCCTCTAGGATGATAGTTTCAAGATTCTCTTTCTCCATAATAGAGCCAAGATGTACAAGAAGGAGTGTACCAGCAGATGGGGGTCTATAGCAACCAATCACTCTGTGGGCAAGGGAAGTAGATAAATCCATCTTCAGGGTCAAACACTTGAATTCATTTTTGACAGAAGAATCCAGGCAGGACATTGTAAACCTTTCCGTAATGTACACCACCACACACCACTTCCCATAGTAGGCCTGTCTGTTCTCAATAACTGGTAGGAAGGATTACTAATTTCCCTGTCCTGAGATGCTGGCCTAAGCCAAGATTCAGAGATTACCAGAACATCTGGCTGAGTATGGCTGACCCACGCCTGAATCATGGAGAACTTTTTTAGGAGGCTGCAGACATTAAGATGCCAGAAACTCATGTATTTAAGATGAGCAGCATCTGAGGGGGATGTAATGGTAGCGATAGGACCAGGGTTTAGCTCAATGTTACCCAAACATAACAGTAACAGAAGTAATATCTTTGATAGGGCGGTGAGATAGTTTAAGAAACCTGGTCTTGTTACATCTATAAGGCTTGCCAGGTTGGGTAAGCCAGTCACCACCCCTGAAGGTGAACCGCCAATGAGTGTTGAGAACGGGAACAGTCGAACATACACCACGCTTTCATGGTTTTTCAGGTGTTGCCAGCCATCCCCATAGGAGAATGGGGGAGTATAGACAAGCTCAGTTGGAAGGGTACCAGAGTGGGTGTAGATAAGGTCAATCCTGTAACCTAGAGGAAGAGAGGGGTATCTAGCTCCAGGCAGGAAAAACAGCGGAAGCAGGGAGCAAAAGACAATGAGACAAAGAGGCAGAAGGGGCAGAGCCATAGTGCTGAAAGGATGTGTAGAATAACCAAGAGGGTCAGTAGGGTAAGAGTCAGCCTGTGGAGGTGAAGCAAGGAGACAGAGAGGGAGTGGCGGGGGGGAGGGGGGTCCCAAGTAAGTGAGCCCAATGAGGTTCAAGCAGGGTGGATACCAAGGTTGAGTGGGTGGAGCCAAATCCTAATTAATAAAGGTAGGAGGTGGGGGTGCAGTGACGGATGCAAATGTTCAGCAAAAGTCAATGCAAAGCAGAAGGTGCCAAAGCCCAGAGACTGCAAATCTGACAGAGAAAAGGCAGGGCCAAACAGTGGCTGAGTGGAGAGCAGCAGTCCAATTAGAGGAGGGTGGCAGCCGATCAAACCCACACAGTTCTACCCCGGAGTAGCCAGGACTCTTAACCGGATTTGAAGGTGTTCTGGTCGTCAGGAGGATGAAAGTGCAGGCGGCTGGCAGGATTAGCCAAGGCCGCTCGCTGAGAACCCAATCAGGGGCAGTGGATCTAGTTTAAGATATAAAACATAGGTTAAAATAGGGCATTTTAGCTAGGGTAGGGGGTACCAAGGCAACTTGAAAATTATTGGGGCTATGTTGAGGGTAGCAAGGGAGGAAACTCAGGTATGGAACTGTAAAGTAGATAGCAGATGAGGCGCTAAACAAAGCTGATAGACAAGCAGATGGCAAAAATAGGAAGATGTCTTTAAAGGGAGGACAGGACAAAGTGTTAGGCCTAATAGCTGCACTCTGTATCTTTAAGAGGAGTTGCAATATTAGTGAGAGGGGAGGATGAAGATTGCTATGGGCGGTGCCGTTGGGGGGGAGTATTCAATAAAGACTGGAGGTGGGAAATTCAAGCAGGAAGGAGACAGAAAGACAGAAAGTGAAAGAGAAATTGGATTATTTGCAGGGCAAAGCTTACAACTATGACCCAAATGGAATCTGGTCTAAACAGAAAAAAATGTATCACTTTAAACTTAGTTTCTGAGCCAGGGTAGATTACCACTGGACCTTAAAACAAAGAGAACTGTAATACTTCAGAATCTACAAACCTGCAGCCTAAATGAACTTGCACTTCAAACTACCCTTGGAGTACAAAATTGCTGAACAGGTTTAGGTTCACGTTTAAGTTAGGATTCACAGGAAAATTTGGCGAGACTTAACCAGTACCACAATCAGAATGTAACATTAGCTTAAAGTCACAAAGAAACAGCAGTAGCAAAGAATTAAAGAACTGCAGCAGCCCATCAGCAGGCAGAGTCGATGGTTCTGGCCAGTCAAGTTTCTGCAGCGTACCTTCGGTCTGGTGATCCGTGGGCAGTACAGCGAGGAAGGCAGCCAGTGGACAGAAGGGGCACACCCAGCAGCTTGCAGCAGCAGAGGCACCCCTGTCAAGGGTGAAGCTTCAGTCTGGTGATCGGCAGGCAGTACAGCAAGGAAGGCAGCTGGCAGACAGAAGGGGCCCGCCCGGCTACTTGCAAATAAACTTGCCTAGTGGCCAGATTGTCCCAAACAGTTTTCTAATCCACCTCTCCTAGATGGTGTTCCGTCCCTCTCCCAGCTGCTTTGTAAAAGAGTCTGAAGAGGGCAAAAGACCCAACTTTATCATTCTAAAAAATTGCGCAATCAAGTGCCTGTCATCACTGGACACTCTCTGGAGTAAGTTCGGTATCAGTGAGGTGTCTATTTTTCTGTGTGTCTTTGCATGTAGATTTCTAAGACATTGGTGAAGTTGTATCCACTGCCACTGGGCTTACCCTGGTAAATCAAATCGGTCTTGGAGAGTACCATAGGGAGTCATGTAGCCATCTTTTCACATATTTCCAAGTAATGAGATCCCTTTTCTTTGCCACATTTCCCAGGTGACTACCTTCTTGTCAATTAAGTATTTGGGGTTTCCCTGTATAGATGGTGGTTTGGTGCAGCATACTTCATATTTATACTTCTTATGCAAGAGCAACCATTATCTCATGTTGGTACAGGAAGATAGAATGATTCAGCTTATCTCCACAGGGTTTTTGTGCCAATGAGGCTACCATTATATCTGCTTCAGTAATATAGACCAAATCAACCAGTACCTTACAGATGACCTACGGTCAGTGTACATCTGGTTATCTGGAAACAAACTAATTCTTAACATCACTAAAATGCAATCCATGCTGTTTGGCATGTCCCCCAAACTTACAGCATGCCCATCCCCTCTGTCTGTAGCATACCAAGACAGTAGCTTGGTCCCCACTACCTCTTCCGTCACATACCTCGGAGTTGCATTTGACCCCATGGTTGATTATGCATCCCATGTCACGAGTATCAGCAAGTCTGTCCTCCAGACATTCAACATTGCACTGCTGTACACGCTTTCCATCTAAAATATCGTAAACATCTCCTTGGCCTGGCACACTGCTTCTGTCTGAACAAATTCCCTAATTGGCACTTATTTCATATGATAAATTGTTTATTTGACTGCGTTATCCCTATACACACTATCAATGTAAGCTGTATGTGTATGAATACTACTTCTAAATTGTTTCCCTTTCTATGTTGTGTTTTGTTTTCAGTCTGATTCACAGTACCTCAGCTTATACATGGGTCAATCAATAAATCAATTCTGTTCACCCGTGGCAGCCTGAAAAGAGAAGAGGGACAAAAGGCAAAGATTTGGGAGAGGATTAAGATGTTGAGATAAAGACAATAGGGGAGTTACAGGGGTCAGAGCGGGAAAACGGCAAGACTAAACTAGTGATGGGGGGGGGCCTTGGTACCAGAAGACTACAGGGCAAACATATCCTGTTTTCAGGCTCATTTTTCTAACTACATACAGTGCTGCAGTAACTCACTCTACAAACACTCATTCTACAATTCAGCACAATACAGCAGTACGATAGTAAGAAACAACAAGCCACAGACTATTAGTGCTGTTAAGTCGACCGAAACTCTTGAGGTGTAAACTACAGGTACGGTAAACTGTTATACCTGCAGGTGAGTCCAGAGCTGCTACAGATGATGATCCTGATTGTCTTGAGGTCGGGTGGGGGGAGGCTCCGAGTCTGGCCCTCACAACCCTTGGAGTGGGGTCTATTCACCCGCGGCAGCCTACAATCAATGAATTCTTGATAGTGTGTTTGGCAGCCTATTAGATGTGTGCAAATAAAGGTATTGACTTGTACACAGGTCAATGATGTTTTTATGTGTTTGTCTTTAAATAAAATATGACAGGGGACTTCTGGTGCAGTGTTCAACCGCATGGCAGTACTCTAGCCGAGCTCCGTACCTCCCATGCCCAAAAGTCTTTGTTTTAGCCGTTTTTCATTGGGAATTGAGTGAACTAAGAAGACTATTATAGGGCTAAACATCAACAGAAAGGGGGTTCTAACCATTTTTCCAGTTTAGTGATCGACCCAGAGATTTCCGATCACGAGCCCTCCGACTTCAGTACATTCATGCATTCATGCCCTGCTGGGACTGCTACCTCCACTAGGAAATCGGGGAAACCTAAACATAAAGCTAAACTAGATATGGATGACAAGCTAGATAAAATACTGGGTGAATTGAAAGAGATTAAATCCAACTTCAGAGAATTTAAGAAAGTACAAGAGCAAGTAGCATATATTTACTTTAGGGGACACACCTTGGAAGCGAGTGCGCTGAGTGAGACATACGGCCGCATGCGCATTGCAGTCACTGATATGTCACGCCCCCACAGAACAAACATATGGCTATCGCAAAGTACTAGCGCCATCTAAAACAAAATGTGTAATTATTAAAATATTTTACTAGTGACAGCATTGTTTGCCACGCTAAAAACAATATATTCCTGGACCCAGGGGGGGGTGGAGCACCCCCACAGAACAAACAAATATAAGGCTATCGCAAACTACTAAAGCCGAAACTAGGAAATGTGTAATTATTAAAATATCTATCAAAACTATATACTCCTGGACCCGGGGGGAGTGGGGGGTGGAGCGCTCCCACAGAACAAACATAAGGCTATCGCAAACTACTAAAGGTGTCTGAGTCTCACGTTTTGTTCGGTAAAACCAGTATTTCCAGAAATTTGACATGTTCTGAAGTCCAGTAAAAGAATAAATGAGTCGTTAAGCTGCATTTTTAATAGTCTCATGTTGTGGGCATTACAATATTTATAACCGTATGATTTCAATGGAGAGAACATCAGAATGACTGCGGCGCTGAAGATAGTAATAAAAAATATCACACTCCGATAAACTGCATATTTTGGTTTTACGAATTTATTTGGGGGGGGTTGGTACCAGTGCAGTTCAATAACGCTTATAACCATATAAAATAAATAAATATATCCGATTTGGCTGATTGCAAGAGGTGTGTTTGGGGGCGGGTAAAACTGACGTTTGAAATGGGGCGTGGCTAACAGCCACCGTTTGGAGGAAAAAGTACCGTAATCTGCAGAATTCCACAACCAGGGCACTATGTGTCCCCTAATATAAAAATTTGCTGAGCAAGCGAGGGCAGACATCACGGAATTACAACAGAAAGTGAGAACATTAGAGGAGACACAAATGGGACAAACGGAGGCAATAGAGGGTTGCCAGGCCACAATTTCACAGCTGGTGGATATTTGTCATGCCTTAGGAGAGAGACAAGAAGATGCAGAAAGCAGGCACAGGAGAAGAAACATCAGAATATATGGGCTGGCTGAGGGAAACGAAGGAGACAATATGGAACAATTTTTAGTAGCAATGTTATGGGAGGCTCTGAATTTAGACTCATATCTTGATCTAGAAATATAACGTTCCCATAGAACCTTAGGTCCACAGCCTACCCAACCAGGAGCACGCCCTTGCTCGATAATTGTCAGATTCTTGCATTTCACCACTAAAGAAATTGTTCTAAAAAAAGCCTGGGATATGGGGAAAATATTTTATGCAAATGTGAGACCGATTTTGTACAACGATTATTTACCTGCCACAATGTAAGGACACTGAGAGTATATCCCCTTATTCCCGGTTCTGAGAGGTTTAAAACTGAAATTCAGGACACCTTACCCAACAAAATTGTTCATTCAGTTCCCAAATGGTCGGCAGAGTTATGATACAGCAGCTGAGGCCTGGTCAGATTTAAAACACAGGAATTATGAACTGCCCACGAGGATGCCTTTGCCACAGAGATTTAATCCAGTTGGATTGCCATCACGTAGATCCTATTCAAAGGATTTTGAATCACAACAGGCTACTCTGAACTCCATTAAGCAACTTCTTGGACAATTTGCGAGGGGTAACTCCTGAACGAAGAGTCTGGAAGGTCATTTGTAAGACATAATGCAGTAAGGTAGGACTCGGGAGTTTTCTGGCTGGGGGGCTGTTCACGGAGGCTCTGAGGGCTTTTTGGGAGGGGGGCTTGGCTTTGGATCTTACCGAAGTGCGGATCAGGCACCCTGGCCTTGTGGAGCTCTTATGTTAAATCTTGGGCTCTGCGGCAGAGCTGAGTAGCTCAGATTGGGAGATTGCCTGACAGATATATCTTAAAGGGTGGATGTGGGGCTTATGTAGGCTGCAGGGCATAAAGCACAACAGCATGCCTCCTATGAGATGCCGATTTATGGATTGGTATTATGTGGGGATGGTAGACCTTATGAATGGGGTACGAGAAGCCGCAGATTGAGGAGTAGTAGTCATCCCCTTTAGCTGGGGCCCTCATGACCCTGAACTTTTACAACGTATTAGCCCAGGTCTAGGCCCAAGGAGGCACATAGATGTATCACGTGGTTAAGATAAAATCTAGAAGTTGTCCTGGAATGGCTGATTTTCTGATCTGAGTGGAGGGACACCCCGGTTAAATCTGAGTGCTTGCTCCTCTCTGGTAGATATTGACCCTGGGCATGGACAACAGGCTTTCTTCTCCTGAAGGGTGACCGGCTCATAACCCAGATACCTTTGGAGAATTATGACCTTACAGGGTTGGAATGAGCTCCCGGGTGGGCTATGGGCATGTGGACCTGTGCTCTGAGTGGGGTATGAGGTAGGCCCCTACTCTGGGGAGTGGAGGAGCCACAGGAGCCGTGCCACCCATGGTGTGAATTCCCTTGGAGGTCCCAGCTGGGAGGGCGTTTGGCCCTACTTTTTGTCTATCTGCTCTTAGCATGTTGGAGACTATACAAAGCTCTTTTTTGGGGATGTGAGTTCTGTTCAGAGACATTTTTAGACTTTTTTGTCATGGCAGCAAAGGAGAACTTATAATCTGTGACTTATTAGTTACTACAATGGTACCTCCAGTCATAACTCGCTACAGAAGTCCAGAACCTCAAGATTTTGTCAGCAGGCGGGGAGGGAGGTTGTCAAAGACATTCATGAACTGGACTCGAAGTGCACCATTCAAGTTATGTATTGATAGCTATTGCTCCTTTATTATTCTTTTAGCTTTAATTGGATGTTTTCTGCAAACCTTTTTTTTTCAGCATTTTGGAGTGCTTTATACCCCAGGTAGCAACTTGACTTATAAGCTGCAATTCCCACAACAGCCCCTAAGGCAGGGGCGGATATCTGGGGGGTTCACCTGGATTCTGGAAGTCAATTTTGTAATGCATATAGTTTGTGATATCTTAGACCTTCCTCCCCAAGATTTCCTGAGAAAACCGGTAGATAGTTATATACTCTTAGAAAATAAGGTCTGCATGGGAATATATGAAAGAGAGATACATATAGTGAGTCAAGGCAGGGAATATGGGGTGGGGGGCACTTGGGTAGAAGCAATCTAACAATGGTGGCTACATTTTCTGGTTATAGCCCATTACTAAGACATAAGGATAATCTCCTAGAACGTAAAAGGCTTGAGTGGCCCAATTAAGAGAGGGAAAATAATTTCATATCTAAGGAAGTTCCATCCACAAATTATACTATTACAGGAGACCCACGTGAATCCTACCGAGCACCAAAAACTATCTAAATTTGGCATGATGACGGTAGTAGCTAGCTCCCATAGATCCAGTAGAAGGAGGGGTACCGACATTTTAATACCAAAGTAGTCCGCGTTTCAGTTACAGGATTCTTTTTCTAATAGGGAAGGTACTTTAGTGATGGTAAGAGGAAAATGGTGGGGGACACCATATACAGTAGCTAGCCTTTACATTCCACTGAGAGCTGAGCCTGCACAGGTACAAAGTTTATTTGAAAAACTGATACAATTCAAAGAAGGGACCTTGTTGGTAGGAGGGGATCTGAACCTATTAATGGACCTGGGCAGGTATAGTTCTAAACCAGACCCCCCCCCCCCAAGATCCACAAAAGGCCAGAAAGTTAATAAGAGGTCTGGGCCTCACAGATACCTGGAGGCACCAGCATGGGAGCAATAGATTTTTTTTTTTTTTAATTTAGTTGTTTAACCAGGTATAGCACACTAAGCTGAAAGCTTTTTTACAGGAGTGACCTGGGAGCACAAGGAGGTTAAGTGACTTGCTCAGAGTCACACAACATGCAAGTGGAAGCTGTGGGATTCAAACCCAGGTCTGGTCTGCTAGATGTCACCAAATTTGCAGCTCAGAGCCTTAGACCACTGCACTATACTGCCTCCTCAAGATATTATACCCATTACTCGGCAGCAAGTGGCTCCTATTCAACAACTGACTATTTTTTGATATCAACGGAACACAAAGATCAGGTAAAAGAGATACAGATACTGCCAATCATCCTGTCGGACCACGTTCCTATACTATTAGACATTCAAACAGAAGCAGACAGGGGCCCAGGCCAGTGGCGCTTTAATACTTCTCTCCTTAGACACAAGGATTATATTAAATTAATAAAGCAGTGGATGCCAGACATACAGTAATTAACCAGAACAGGACACCTGAGGTATCCCCAAGTATCGTATGGGATACTTTGAAAGCAGTGATAAGGGGGGACACCATTAAGTTTGCTTCTCAGGTTAAGAAAAAGCAGGAACAACAGCAGGTGGAGCTGGAGGCAGACCTTCAATTCTGGCAAGCAGCACACATGCAGGGAGATAAGGCAGCTCGACTTCAGGTGAATTCTATTAAAGCCAAACTCCAGGAACTAATACAATATGAAACAGAACAAGCATTACTTTATCTAAAATAGAGATATTATGAGCTAAAGCCTCTAAAGTATCAGCCTTTGGGCTTCGGGCCCAGAGGAATAGGGAAGCTGTTAAACAGTTAAGACACCCACAAGGCAGACAAATCTTATCCAAGACAAAAGATATTTTGGAAGGTTTTAAGAGTTTTTATGAGACCCTTTACTCCCATGAGACTGAGCCAGAAGAAGACATATATATATAAATTTCTTTCAAGCTATTACCCTCTCCCATCTCACTCCAGAGCAGAGATATAGATTATTACAACCTATTATCCCCCAAGAAATAAAGGCAGTTATTAAGAAAGCTAAAATCGGCAAGAGTCTGGGTATGGATGGGTTGCCTTCTAAATTTTATAAAGCATTTATGAAGGAGCGTATGTCTCCATAGTGCTCAGTATTTCGAGCGCTACAAACAGATGACACCCTCCTCCCCCTCCTTCCTGGCAATATGCAAATATTTCCACTATCTTAAAACCTGACAAAGACCCTCTTAACTGTGAATCTTACAGACCCATCTCAGTACTCAATCAAGACTATAAATTCTTTGCAAGCATATTGACCCATCGACTGGAATCTATACTGCCAACACTGATTAATAAGGGCCAATCAGGGTTTATCTCTAACCGTAGAACTACTGAAAACATTAAGAGGACCCTATATCTAGTAGAAAAAGTAGCCAACTCTCCTTTACCTTTCATTCTGTTAAGCATGGATGCTCAAAAAGCTTTTGATAAAGTTTCCTGGAAATTTTATATCATGTTATAAAGAAATTAGTTTTCCCCCAGAATTTAATAGATTAGTGGAAATCTTATATACTTCCCCCCAGGCAGTAATGAAGGCCAATGGCTCTTTTTCTGACCATTTTTGTTTAGCTAGAGGTACAAGGCAGGGGTACCAGCTTCCCCCCTTTTATTTGCCCTGTATGTGGAACCCATAGCACAGTTAATCAGGGAGGATGAGACTATAACAGGTTTAGAACTGGGCAGAGCAGTTCACAAGACAGTTTTCTATGCTGACGACTTGTTAATTTATCTAACAAACCCTGTTACCCAGACTTTTTGACAGGCTGGCTGAAATAGAAGCCTTAGCGGGCTACAAGCTGAATACATCAAAGACAGAAGTTCTCAGATGTCAATTTGAACCCTCTGAGGGTCTGAGAGATAGGATCCCCCTGTGATGGAACACTATCAAGTTTAGGTATTTGGGTATCCTGATCCCTAGGGACTTTAGAGATCTCTACGAGATAAACTTTCACCCTATTACTAAGCAACTGAAGACTGAATTACAGAGGTGGAAAGGCCTTCCTATTCCTCTATCTCAAAGGGTAGATTCTATAAAAATGACAATCCTCTCACGTTTTCTATACTTATTTCTGAATCTTCCAATTTCCATCCCTTCTATAGACTTTAAAAATGGGATAAGATGATTTCTGCATATTTATGGCAGGGAAAAGGCCCAGAAAGGCCCTAGGATTATTACAGTTATCAAAAACTAAAGGAGGCCTAGCCCTGTCACATTGAAAATCATATTATCAGGCAGCCCACCTTGCCCATGCTCTACAGTGATGGGATTCGAACACAGATACACATTGGAAGAGGATGGAGCTTCTGGAGAATGTACAGGGAGCTGAATTCATAATTGGGTCTCCCCCACTTAAAAGGTGTAGGATAAGAGAAAAAGTACAGTCCTGATTTACAACTCAGATTTTACAGATCTGTAGTTTAAAGTTAGAGGGCTCTCAAATAAGAGATTCAGCAGTAGCTCTGATAATCCCGGCTCTGGATAGTCTCTTCTCCCCAGCCCAGCGAGATTCCACATTTGAAAAGTGGAGGAGAAAAGGCCTGAGTAATATCTTTAATGGTTCAGTGCAGGAATGTTTGTTCCCTTTCTTTAGATCCAGCAATCATATTCTCTGGGAAGAACCAATTTTTTTTGGTTCCTTCAGATTCAACACTACATACAGCAGAAATGTGGTTTGAATTGGCAGGTGACTGAAGCGCATCCTTTGGTCCAAATAATGATAGGACCTAAAACTAGGCAAATGCCTGAACATACAGTTTTGGCTCTATATAAAGCCATACAGCCTAATCAAAATAAATCATTAACAAAAATTCAACAATCCTGGGAGGCGGACGTGGGAGAAGAAGTTTCAGAGTCTGAGTGGGTTGGAATATTCACTAATCTCCATAGATCCACTACTTCTTATATCTGGAAAGAATATGGCTGGAAATGTATAGTGAAATTTTTTAGAACCCCACACATCATTGCAAAGTAAGATAGGCTGGGAGAATGTTGGAGGGTGTGTGGAGAGAGTTCAGCTACATATAGCTATGTATTCTGGACATGCCCAATGCTCAGAGATTTTTAGGGTTTGGTGGAGAGTTGGTGCAGGAGTTGTTCCCCGAGGTGGCTCAGTTTCAGATGGGATTGGCACTCATACATCGGTTCCCCCCCAGAGGTAAAGAGCTCACATTTTAAAGGGTTATTGACTATACTCCTTCTGGCTGCTGAAAAAACTATATACAGAGAGAGGATCACCCTCAACCCCCCTCAGAGATGGGAGTGGGAGGACCTGATATATCACATGTATGAGATGGAAAAAATCACTGCCAAGGTTAACTCCAGGGAAGAAACAACCAGAGAATTTTGAAATAAATGGCTACTGTGGGTAATGCAATATAGACAAGATATTGTACCCTAAGAACCTAATGATTCCTGTACTGTTATTCATCTTGGGGTGGGGTAGGAGGTTAGTATTGATTCTCTCTGTTTCCCCATACTGTATAATACAGCAGAGTGACCTTCGCATGTATTTTCTCTGTTTCCATGTTGAGTGGACTTTCATGATTGAGACAATGTATCCTCTATATTACAGATAGAATATGTATCATGGACCTCTGAATAAACATAAGAATAAAAAATAAATAAATAAAAATAGACAACGGAGCTTTTTACGCACTTGGTGTCTGACTTTCATTGGAGGGAGTGAGTGCATGATTTTTTGTCTTGTGTAACTGAATTTATATCATGAGCACCTCCAACCCAGAGCAACATTTTTGAGTATTTTGCTACGTTTTTGAAGTATGCCATATGAGTTATGGAAAAATCAAAACCTCCACTTTGAAGATACCAGTTACCTGCCTGAGACACAGTAATAGTATCTTTAGAAGCAACACCCAACTTAAATTTTACTGGGACAATGGAAATCCTCTGGACTGTATTAATTAGCTATTGACAGCAGCTAGTACTTCCAATCCATTTTTAATTGAACAGAATGGTGCTACCAATTTACCACCAGAAGCAGCATCTCTTTATGAATCCTTCAAAGGGCTTGAAAAATGAATGCATCCGCTCAGGCAGATAAATGGGAACATCACAAACCTGGAAGCCTATATCCAGGTAGCAAGAATATCAAGAGGGCTAACACTATTCAACAATCCCACTTTTTATTTCAAAACTACTGAATTTTAACTAAAGCAAGTTTTTAATGCAATTGATTATCCAATTCATCAAGGAAAGTGAGGCTAAATTATGTGAAGATATTTATTTATTTTTAGGAAATGCCTTTGAGCGGAGCTCATTTACAAAGATTCAACGTCACGTATACAGTGTTACAACAGTAGTAACAGCACATAACACATAGTTCATAAGGTACACAATAACATGACAATTTCTGTTGGTCAGGGTAATAACTTCATGGAAATGTTGTCTGGAGACAGGGGGAGTGGAGGAAGGGAGGAATGGAATAAGATAGTGGGTAGCAAGAGAGAGGAGGGGATCTAAATAGAAGGTAAGTAGGGAGAGGAAGGGGTTTAGTCATTAGAAGTAGTTAAGAGCAAGTGCAGGTGATTTTATCTGAGAAGTATCTTTTCAGGGCTGTTTTCATTTGGTTGGGGCTAGTTAACCCCATGATGGAGGGAGGGAGCTCATTTAACCATGTCGGGGATCTTGAGGGGAATGAGCCAGTAGCCAGGTTTGTTCTTCAGAAGGTGACATGTAGAGGGTTCCTGATGGTGCTATGGGTGGAGTGCTTGTTTTGAGCAGGGAGGAAGGAGGACTGAAGGGTGAGGAAGGAGTGTCCCTCTAGAGTTTTGATCCCCAGCAGGCATGTTTAGTAGTTGATGCGTAAGTGAAGAGAAAACTAACCTGAATTGATATAGAGGTTACAGGTGTGTGACATTCTGTCGGCACCTAGGACGAGGTGATATGCATTATTCAGTGCTACTGTTACTCTGTTTAGGGTTGAGTCAGTGGTGGCTGAATAGACCACCAGCCCATAGTCAATTATCGGAAGTATTGATGATGCGACCACCAGATACCTAGCTTCCTCTGTCATATTGAATTTATGACGGTATAGGGCACCCAGTCTTTTATTCACTGATTTCACTGTTTGGTCCACATGATGTGTGAAGGAGAGGTTATCATCTATGTGCACTCCTAGATATTTGAAGATCTTGACCTGCTCCAGGACACAACCAGCCTGGTTGAGGTGTCCAGAACCAGGAATGGGATTCTTCAGTGTGGCTTTTATTCACATCCAAGCTGAACAAACAAAGCATAGACGGACCCCAAAGGGGCTACATTTCTGGGTAATGCAGATTAGAGACTATAGAACACTTTATCACTATTTCCAGCCCTCAGGCTCTAAATCCACCATGCACACAGCCCGAACTTGCATGCAGCTTTGGGTACACAGCCCAACTTGTACACTACTTGAGTTTTCCCCACTGGCCCAGCTCCCCCGTCAGCCACTTGATCCATGGTCCATTTTGGGAATGAACCAATTATCCATGTTGTGGCTCCTCAAACCACACTAGAGCCTTCGACTCCTAGAGAGAATTTTCCTTACAATCCCATGTCTGGGTACTTCCCTCATCACTGGCCAAGTGCCTGAGGTAAAGTAGAAATCCACAGAAGAAATCCACTATTGTAGTAGTTCATTCCCCACATTGTCACACAAGTCCCAGGGTGAAAAACATAGGCTCTTTTAGCAAGAGCAGACACTCACCCTCACATTGCAGGTGCCCCACAGGTGACTCACAAATCTTCTTGTTCTCCCAAATAAACTCTGGAATACACAGGTAGCTTTTCCCTCACAAGCAGAACTAGAAGATTGCCCCAGGAATCTGCAGGGAAACCTTTCCTGCCCCCCTGAAGGGAGGGGGCACTGAGACCTGTAAACAGTGGTCTCCACCACTTCAATTATCTTCTGTGTCTCTCTTTAAGGTGACGACACACACCCTCTTAAACTAAAAGTAGCCCTCTGACAGGGTTGAAGCTCCTAGAGCCTTCACTGAGCTGCTTTCTCAGCAAACTCCCAACTTCACACTGAACTGACTCACACTCAACTGAAGACTGACTTCAAAACCTCCCAACGTTCTAACCAACTCCCTTGCTGCAGATTCCAATGTGTCTCATACAGCTGCGATAGTTCTATTGGTGATGTCATCCTTCAGTCTCAGCTGAGACTGAGAACAGAGTGAGACAGTGTGAAACCCATTTAACTGGAGTTTCACAAGCTGCCTTCCCTGCCTACCACTAGGTCTGACTGGGATTCTAGTAACCCCGGGTAACAAGGGGTTACACTAGAAGAGCTGTTATGGTGCTCTGCTGATTTCTAAAGCCATGCTGTTACTGGCATTGTATGCCCTGTTGACTTAGGCGGGTTACCAGTTGTTAGGCAACTATCTTCTCCAATGCTTTGGAAAGTGGAAATAGAATAGAGATAGGTTGATAGTTAGATAGGATAGTTTTGTCTCCCCCCCCCCCTTTGTTTACGGGGGTGACCAGGGCTGTCTTCCAGATACTTGGGAACTGGGCAAGCTGTAGTGAGTGGTTAAAGAGCTTTGTTATAGGCAAGATTAGGACATACAGAACAGAAGTAAGAAACTTCATGTCTATTGTGTTGCTACCCATTCTTGTTTTCCCTAGCACCTTCTTGACGTGATGAAGGGTGTTAGAGGTGGAGACTAATTTGAAGAAGAAATATGTGTGGGGTGGAGAGACAGGGGCCATCTTGGGCTGAACCCTGGGAGGGTTTGGGAGCAAGCTGCTGGAGTCCAAGGTGGACAGTATATGACTGAGGTTGGTGAATGTAGAGTTAAAGATATTTGCAATTATCAGTTGAATCTGCAATGTTGGTGTTATTGTGGAGAACTAGGGTGGGAGAGGCCTTTTCCTCCTTGCCAAGGAGATCCTTGAGGGTGTCCCAGAATTTTCTACAGTTACCCCAGTGTTGGGCTTGTTTTGTTTTGAAGTGGGTAGCCTTTGCAAACCTAGCATCTCTTGTGCATTTATTTCTGGCCGCCTTATAGTTCTGTAGGTCCTGCGGGGAACCAGCGGACCATGCTTTATACCATAACTGGTCTCTAAGCTTCATTTGAGCCCTTTAAGGGGGGGTTAGCCACTCAGCGGTATTCCCATGGATAAATCTTTTCTTACATGGTGCATACATGTTTGCCGCCATATTAAATTAGTTAGTGAAAAATTCCAGAGCCAGGTCTGTATCTGGGATACAGTCTAGGAATCCCCCACCAACTGATGCTAAATGCTGTCTAAAAGCATCTAGAGAGCTACTGGGGAGGACCCTGCTGTACATTACCTTGGGGGGGGGGTCTGGGGAGTTTTGCCAACCATTCACAAAGTGGTCACTCAGGGAGTTGGGTAATGCTGTAACCTTTGATAGCCTTTCTGGATTTGTGGTGAGGATCCAGTTTATTAGGGTGCCCATTCCAGCATTATAGTTGGTTCTGGTCCTTTTGTTTACTACCTGTGTCAAGTATAGGCTATTAATTAGATCATTATATACACACACTGCTTGACTGTGAGTCATTGGTGCCGCGGAATGGTGTGAAAAGTGGTAGGGCCAAGGATGTAAGGGGTAAATTCTCCCCTATTAAATACATTAACATGATTGCAAAAACTGATGGGGCCACTTACGAAAGTGGTAGGGCCATGGCCTTAGTGGGCCCCCCCTGTTCTGGCACCTATGCTGTGAGTTCCAGTAGATGTTAAAGTCACCTAAGACCAGCATTTTCAAGGATGGGCTCACCTCCTGGTAGTATTGGCTGAACAACTGGATACCCATTTGGCTGTTACATGGGGAAATGTATACTGTGAGAACCTGCAGATTTTTATTACCTTTGCCTAGTGTTAGTTTTGTAGCCAAGCATTCACAGTGTGCATTGAGGCAGTTTATGGTGACATGTTGGGCCTGAAGGTGGCTTCTTTTATACTGGAGGCAACCACCCCATGTTTCCGGGATCTATCCTGCCTGAAGGTAGTGTAACCTGATAGAGCAAATGTTGAGTCAGGGACCTTGGCAGTAAGCCAGGTTTCTGTGATGGAAATAATATCAGGTTGGGTATGCGCGACCCATGCCTCAAATTGGGTAAATTTAGAGGGAAGGCTGCCTGTGTTTAATGATGTGATACGCAATTTGACTCTGGGTAGCTGGTTACCTTGTTGCAGGCCAGAGTTTAGAAGAACATTCCTTGATATTAAAAGTATTAGTATTAGGGTTTTGCACAGTACCCTGTAGGGGTATTACAACTAAACAGAAGGAGGTTCTACAATTCTAAAATCATACAGACTTTGATATAATGAGTCCTCTTCAATATCTTCATCAGTGACACTGCAGATGGACTGGAGGGTAAGGTTTGTCTGTTTGCAGATGACACCAAGATCTGCAACAGAGTAGATGATCCAGATGGGGTTGGGCAGAATGAAAAGAGATCTGGATAAACTAGCAAAATGGTCAGAAGAGTGGCAGCTGAGGTTTAACGCAAAGAAGTACAAGATCATGCACATAGGGAAGAGAAACACTGAAGCCACCTATGGGCTGGGAGAGGAGTTGCTGGCAGTCACAAGGGAAGAAAGAGACTTGGGCATCATCTTCACAGATGACCTGAAATCATCCAAGCAGACCACTAAAGCAGTAGGTAAGGCTAGGAGGATGTTGGGGTGTATTACTAGGGGTATCAGAAGTCATAAGTGGGAGGTAATAATCCCTCTTTACAAGACACTGGTTAGGCCCCATCTGGAGTATTGCGTGCAGTACTGGAGGCCACACCTTCACAAGGACATTACCCAAATTGAGGCAGTACAGAGAAGGGCAACCAAAATGGTGCAGGGACTGTATCAGAAAACATATGAGAACAGATTAACAGAGCTCAAGATGTATAGCCTAGGCCTAGAACAAAGGAGGGAGAGGGGTGATATGATCGAAACATTCAAGCACCTTAAGGGCATTAACAAGGTGAAAGAGTCTAACATGTTTCAATATAAGAAAAATAGCAGAACAAGAGGACACAGCATGAGATTAGAGGGAGGCCTATTAAGGGGTAATGTGAGGAAGTTCTTTTTCACAGAAAGGGTGGTGAATGCATGGAACGGCCTACCTCAGGAAGTGGTGGATATGAATATAGTGCAGGGCTTCAAACAGGCATGGGATTGGCATAAGGGAGCAATACAGATGAGTATGAATAAACAGGCCATTGACAGAGCAAAGGCCGATGGCACATTCATAAGGTAGAAAAATAAATAGGCAGACTGGATAGACCTTGCGGTCCTCATCTGCCACCAACTTCTGTGTTTCTGAGTTTCTATGTATGTAATCAGAGACTTACAGAATCTATCATGAAACTGGACAATGAATTAAGAACATGCAAACAAACAAAATTCCAGAGAGACAGGGGTGATTATAAGAACAATCAGGTGTATACAAGTACATGGAAACACCACAAAAAAGAGGTGTCCTGAAAAAAGACAGACCTGTCTCATTCTTCTTTAGTATTGATACAAGTGAATCATAAAATGAAGAACAGCATAACCAACCTTTTTTTGTACTGGGACCAGCAGGACTTAGAGCCCTATATCCAGCCACGACAGAGCCCCAGACTCAACAGATTCCAAGGAGAACAAGCCTACAATGGAGTAGGAAGATGGGGAGGGGGCAGAGGTGATGAAATAAACAGAAAAGGAGGTACAACACCGGCTACCAGACGACAACCAGGAATTCACGGGGATACAGAGGCAGGCGGAGATATGTGATATTGTTCCTTTAATTTCACAAGTAACCAAACTTTCATCTCTTACTTTAACAACAGCTGAACATGACTTACTCTGCAAAGGTCTGAATTTTGCCCCAACCACACATATTAACAAAGCACAGACTTTTATTGACCTCCATCTAGCGTGTTGTAAT
This sequence comes from Neoceratodus forsteri, assembly GCA_016271365.2. NCBI lineage: Eukaryota > Metazoa > Chordata > Ceratodontiformes > Ceratodontidae > Neoceratodus > Neoceratodus forsteri. Next base: position 1,032,950,041 of record CM028131.1, on the reverse strand, counting down.
CTAAGTTCAAAGTCATTTTTTTGTGTTATCTGTTTTGTCTCCCACACATCTCGATCAGCCTCTCCTTCAGGCCATTGCCAAAGCTCCTCTCCCCCCCCCCGGGCCCTATCACCAACCCCCGGCCTCATATCACAGCCGGCCCAGGGTAACCCGACATATCCCTTCGTCGGGCAGGTTCTCCCCTTCCGGGGAGAAAGTGCCTTACAGCCAACCATCTTGGCCCTGGGTGCTGCGGAGGTGGGATCGGCTTGGTTTGGGCTCCATGGAGGCAAAGGTCCAGGTGGCCGTCATCCAGTCGATCAGGGTTCCATTTTCTTATTTTTCCTCCAGGCTTCCCTTGTTGCACTGCATCTGTAGTGCTCCTGGTCTTCACCAGGGGCTGCTTCAGAGTGAGGTGTCTCCCTAACCCACCCCAGGAGAGGAGAGCAGTCATCTGGATGCTCATCCTCTCCTCCCCCTGCCGACCGCTGGCGCCCGAGTCCATTCCCGAACTCGGGTCGCCAGTGTGGTTCCAGGAAAGGCACCAGCACCTCAGCCCTCTGCGCCACCAGGCTGGCTAAAGTCATTTTTTAATAAAAGGAATTAAGACACTGAACAAGTTATTACAAATGCTAATGAAAGGAGATTTCATCCTGTGTCTATCTTATGATCAGCTTGTAGTGCAACAATAAATGTCTTCAAAGACCAGGTGGAAAAAGACTCACATGAATTATTTGAGAACCTTCCCAATCTTTCTTTTAACAATTTAAGCAAACAGGAACAGGCTGCAATTTAAACACTGCAGATGGACTTGAGACAATATTATTAAAGAGGCTGATGGGGGGGGGTGCATTGTTTTACTTGAATACTAATAAGATTGTGCTTGTTCTACTATAGCAAAAATAAAATGACAAAGTGAAAGCCAAAAGGGTTGCATTCAAGCAGTACAAAAAGACACAGGCAGAAGGGGATAGGGAAAGGTTTCAGGAGAACTAAAGGGGAGCAGGGAGGGCAGTAAGATAAGCCAAAGCTCAGACAGAGCAGTGCATTGTGAAACCAATGGTTAGAGAGGACAAAACCTTTTACAGGTACGGAACTGAAAAAAGGAAGGGATAGTGAGGCAAAAGGGTGAAGGCACGAGTAGTGTTGATGATGACAACAGTAAAGCAAACATCCTGAACAGATATTTCTGCTCAGTCTTTACAGTAAAAGGGTCAGGTAGTGGGCCAGAGGGGAGTACAAAGGGGGGGAGGAGCACAGAAATGGATACAAGTCCCTTTCCACAGGAATGGATCCTAAAGGAACTGAAGGAATAAGAGTCAATAAAGCTTTGGGCCCAGATGAGGTGCACCCCAGGGTGCTGAGGGAACTCAGAGAAGTGGTGGCTGAACCTTTTGAGACCCTGTTTAGTTGATCACTGGAAACAGGTGAGGTGCCCAAAGACTGGAAAACAGCTGATATAGTCCCCTTATACAAGACCGGGAACAGAGAGAAAGCAGGAAACTACAGACCAGTCAGCCTTTCCTCAGTAGTGGGGAAGATTATGGAAGCACTACTGAAGGAGAGATTAGTGGAACACCTTGTGGCCAATGGTCTACGAGACCCAAGGCAGCATGGTTTTATTGGGGGAAGGTCGTGCCAGTCTAACCTCAATGAATTTTTCAACTGGGTGACAAGGGAGGTGGATCGGGGGCGGTGGACGTGGCCTATCTGGATTTCACTAAGGTCTTTAACATTGCGCCCCATAGGAGACTGTTAAACAAGCTGGGCAATATGGGTGTGGGTAGGACAGTAGTGTGGTGGGTGGGGAACTGGCTAGATGGCAGTTTACAGAGGGTGGAGGTAAATGGCTGTCACTCTGCAGAGGGAAGGGTGACCAGTGGAGTGCCACAGGGATCAGTACTGGGTCCAGTCCTCTTCAACATCTTTATCAGTGACATTGCAGATAACATAGAGGGAAGAATTTCCTTGTTTGTTGATGACACAAAACTCTGTAACAGAGTGGACATGCCAGAAGGAGTGCCTAGAATGAGGAGAGACCTGCAGAAGCTTGATGAATAGTCAAGGGTGTGGCAGTTGAGATTTAATGCAAAGAAGTGCAGAATAATGCACATGGGGCACAAAAATCCTGGAACAACATATCAGCTGGGCAAGGGGGATATAGCATGCTCCAAGCAGGAAAGGGACCCAGGGGTTATCATCTCTGATGACGTAAAGGTTGTGAGTCAGTGCAACAAGATGGTGAGTAAAGCAAATAGGATGCTGGGATGCATAGGCAGGGGCATCACCAGCAGGAAAAGGGAGGTCATAATTCCACTGTATAAGACATTAGTGAGGCCACACCTGAAGTACAGTGTCCAGTTCTTACCTACATAAGGATATAGACATGGTGGAGACAGTTCAGAGGAGGGCAACAAGATGGTACAGGGTTTGTATCATAAGTCCTATAAGAACAATCTGATATGTACTCCCTGGAGGAGTGGGGGGGGGGATATGATGATAGAGACATACAAGTACCTTGTAGGGAGGAACAAGGTGCAGGAAAACATTACTTTTCAGAGCATGATATGTTCCAGGACTGGGAGTCATGGGATGAAACTGGAGGGAGGGAGGTTCAGAGGTAATGTGAGGAAGTACTTCTTCATGGAAAGGGTGGTGGACAAGTGGAATGCACTGCCAGAGGAGGTGGTGGGGGCTGAAACAATTACGGGATTCAAGAATGCATGAGATAGGCATCAGGGGATCCCTAGCAGTTAGGGGAAAGGGACCACCCAGTTCAAGAGAAGCTTGAAGAGGCAAAATTACATGCGCAATTGGGCAGATTAGGTGGGCCAAAGGCCCTTATGTGCAATCGGTACCTATGTAATTTCCTTCACTGCATGTTCATAGCTTTTTGCTTTTTCCTTGACTATTTACACTATTGCTCTTCTATCCAAATACTGTTTATGACTGCTTGAATATTCTATATTTCCTCTGATAATCCATGTTAAAACTATAGCCTAGTGATTCCTTGACATTATTTAGAGAATAATGGCTATGCGAGTGTGCGTTATGTTTTTTTATTTTTACACACCGGGTTTGATAAATGACCCTGTAAACCTCGAGAGTGAAAGCTCGAGGGGGTTTACCTGGTCATCACAACGAACTTAGGTGTTTTAAAAGAAAAACATAATGCACACTCGGCATAGCCAGTATTTTTTATAATTTGCTGGTTCAAGGAGTTTAGACATAAGCAGAAGAGAAAACAAGAGACATACTGGGACGGTATTTCTGTTTTCTTCCAAGAGGTCCCTTCGTGTCTGGGTCATGAAGGTTCTGGTTCCGGTGCTAATCAGTGAGGAAATAAAAAAAACACAGGGAGAACAAACGGAAGCTGCTGTGGAGTTGAAAGATAGTGACACTTGCTGTTGAATGCTCTGTGGTGCTAACGACGGTTGCATTGCATCTGTGAGCTCAAGACAGCTGAGTGTCAGTAAGAATTCAGAACTAGCACAGAATGTCAACTGAACGCCGTAATAACCTGGCTGCCCAGTTATTACGGCGTTTGAAACAGGAACTTGAGGCAGTCATTAAAGGGGGGTCACCAGTAATTATACTGTTATGTCTTATGCCCTGTATTACTTATTGTATTCCACTGTGTATTGTTTGTATCATCTTATGCGGTCCTATTCAGGACCTCCTTGAAAATGAGCTTGCTCAACGGAGCCTTATACTGGTAAAACAATAAACTAAACTAAACTAATGAATAAAATTGACCACATTGCAGAATTTGACAGACAACTAAACAATCAAGGGTTTTATTGTAAATTAACTCTGGATCCAACACCAGAGTACACAATTGATGAGACAATAACAGCTGCATTCAATCAAGGTCATATTGGTGCCAAAACAAAAGATTTTCTGATTACCGAGGCACCAATAAGGGTGACTTTCTATGTGTTACCTAAAGTCCACAAAACCTATGACACACCATCAGGACGACAAATAGTGGAATAGGATTCCTAACAGAACTGCTTTCACAATATATGGATTCATTCCTTTGCCCTTTTGTGAAAAAACTGCCTTCATTTTTTCAGGATGCAAAAGATGTACTTACTGTATGTTGCTTGAAAATCTGATCCTTGATCAATATACCTTTTTAATAACTATGGGCATTGAGGCACTTTACACAAATGTTACACACAAAGGGGTGCTAGATGCAGCAATGCTTGTTCTCAACCACAGACATAGAAACATAGAATTTGACGGCAGATAAGGACCGCTTGGCCGACCTAGTCTGCCCATTTTCCTACTTAACAGATAAGTTGCAGATCCTAGTTAACCAACAGTTTACTTCCTCCTATAGGTTCCATAGGTTCCTTCCATAGGTTCTAACCCACCCACTGATGTTCTTTTAAAGATCTTAAAATATGTTTTAAAATGCAATATGTTCACATTTAGTAGAGAGCTGTTTTTACAGACCAATGGCATGGCTATGGGCCGACCTGTGCACCTTCCATAGTCAACCTATATGTGGGGATGTGGGAAGATAGATTTGTACTAGACCCAAATGCTGACCCCTTTTTTGATAAACTGACATTATACCGTTGTTATAGTGATGACATAATTGTGGTGTGGAAAGGTGATTCGGGGGAATTTGAGGCATTTATTGACTTTTTACACAGTACCAATAGCCACTTGAAATTTACATATACAGTGGACTGAATGTCAATAAACTTCTTAGGCTTAGCAGTAAGTAACAGGATGGCACTGTACACACAAATTTATTTAGAAAAGAAGTAGATGGCAATACGCTACTTCTAGCTTTCAGCTGCCATCCGAGACATACAGTTAACAATATCCCTAAGGGTCAGTTTTTAAGGGCTAAACGCAATGGTAGTATGGAAGTTAATTTCCAGAAAGAAGTCACTTTGTCAATCATCAGATTTGAGAAAAGGGGTTATAACAAAAGAATAATCACACAAGCAAAAGAACAGGCGAGTACCCAAGATCATTTACAGCTGTTACATAATCAATCAGAAAATGAGAATACTGCAGTGAGATTCAATTTTGTTACCAATTTTTCAGCACATGTCCCCTTTTTGGAAAACATGATTCATAAACATTGGTATATTTTGGCTAGTGGCTTGGCTTGAGAAATGTAAGACAACACCCTCAAAGGATGGCCTATCGTGGAGCACCTACCCTAAGAAATAAATTAGTGCATAGCCACTTTACGGAGAATAGTAATATCACATGGCTAAACCATAAAGGATGCTTCACATGTAAAAGATGTGTTTATTGCAAGCATATAATGACAGAAAAGGAATTTGGGAGTGTAAACTCAAAATGTAGCTACGAGACTCAACAACTCATAACATGCAACACCAGTGGTGTTATTTACTTGGCAGAGTGCACCTGCCAAGCTTTTTATGTTGGTAAAACAATGAGGAGTTTTAAAATCAGGGTAGGAGAGCACATCCGAACTATAGTGATGATACATATGCCACTGCAGCACACATACTAGGAGCCAGTGATAGAGAAGCACAAATGCATTCCGAGTGATACATAAAGTGGGCCTCAAGCGGAGGGCGGGCAGTAACTACAACAAATTAGTACTTAGAAGAGAAGCATTTTGAATTATTGACTTACAGGCAACGATACACCTGGTCTTATTACAGGCTTTGATGTAAGACCTTTCTTGGGCAACCATTAACATTTTAGGTGTATGAACTAAGTTTTTTAAACTGCTTAATAATTAGATATTTCACTGAATGCTATAGTCCCTCTTGTCAGCATTTTAGATTAGTATTGTGACAGACATAGATTTTTTTATTGTCTGATTTGCAGACTCCTATTGCTTTTTTCTACCCTACTGGTACACTCTTTTCCTTCCCCGTGCCCTGCCCTCCATCCCCCCTTCCCTTTTTCCTTATGTTTCCTTATTTTATCTGTATTGTACTATGCAAATGTCTTCGTGCTTTTTAAATGTATCACACTGGGGTATGATTTGGCAATTGTATGTCCTCCAATCAGTTTTAAATGTCTTGCATTGCGTAATAGTAACATCATAGTTCTTGACCTTCATTAGTGTACAATTTTGTATGCTGCCTTAGCCTTTGATAAAGGATATAGTCTGAAATACATCAGGCACGCAAAACATTGGTGTTTTATGTGATCGCCTTAAAATGAAAAATGACAATGAAACTTTTTACGCATGTAACCCTCCCTGCAAATGGGGGTTCCCAGGAGCTTGCCTGAATGCTCCAAGTCTGGGCGGTGTTCGGCGTCTGAGCTGTTTAAATGTGGTTCCAAGTGAGTGCTATTTGAGCCTCCACGTACTGTCTCTTTAAAAGCTGTTTGCTTGCAGACTTAATTAGTTTGTATGGGGGGGACTGTGTATTTAATGCTCGAATCCCGCCCCAGCTGCTGTTAATTCACTCCGTCTCTGCTGTGCAGAGTGAGCCTTGTTGAAAGATATAACTGTTTGTCAGAAATCATTTAGAGTGACTGAGAAAATGTAGTTTGTCTAACCTGTCCATTTCAGCACGAACTGTTTCAGTGTAGCTTTTTTCATTTTGGTCCTGAATAGCTGACTTGGACCAATCAGGATGATAGGGAGACCCTAAAATGGAGCCTGTGGATGAATCAGAACTTGGACTCTCAATTTTGAGCCAGCCACAAAAGGATTGTATGGGCAGTGACTCTGGGAAATGTAGTTTTAACCGTGGCACCTTTTTCTACCAACAGAGGGAGTCTGATTGTGAGTGACAGCTGAATCAGCCAACAGAACAGTGTGGAGCTAAAGGAAATGCCCTGCTCTGTGACTGGAAAGATGAAATCAGTTGTGGCAGTGAAGAAAGAAGGAGCTGTGTGCTTCTGCGGTGTATAGTTTCGCACGGGAAGCACGTGTGAGGCCCTGAGTTTCGGTCTGCAGCCTTTGTGAGCACCAGTTTGGATTGAATCTAAGTTGTGAGGAGAAAGAAGCACTAGAAGTGTAGAAACCAGGCTCACCCTGTAGAAGACTGAAGAAATTGTTGAATCGCGCTCAGTCTGTCAGGAACTGAAGCTGCTGTGTGTGCTCCTGGGTATTTTGCAGTAATTGCGATCGGGATCGAGGAGCAGCCTGCCTGGTATAGTACTTTCCTTTTACATATAAACATGTGTAGTGCTTGTGGGGAATCACTATTTAAAATCCCCTGTACAGTGAATTGTGTGCTGGAGTTAGAAAGTAAACCCCAGCTTAATTCGGACTACATCCATTTGTTATCAACTGCAGTGGGGTCCAATCACAATGACCTTGTCCTCATGCCCTGCTCTTCTGGCAATCCAGAGGGACATTCTCCATCCGATCCTCAGCTTGGGTGTTGTGAGTACAAATCAGGGTATTCCCCTGCAGTATACTATGGATACGTAATACAATTGCAGAGACGGTGGTGAGATAGACTACATGGATGATGACAGACAGGTGTCTCTTTATTAGATGGTCTCAAACATTTTTCTCCCCAAGCAAGCCTTTTAGTTCTTGTAGCATTGGGAATAGTACTACTACTACTAATACCACCGGCAGTACTATTACTACTACTGGTATCACCACCTCTTCCATCTATACATTCACTGTCACATCCTTTTGTGCAGTAGTAGGAGGGCATTAGTGCATACATGCTTTGTGCAGGAAGCAGAAAACACCACCACCAGTGTTCCCACTGCTATCACTATGGCTGCTACATCTACAGTCAGTGTGCTTCCCACCACCACTGGTGCCATTCATGCAGCAGCCACCCTTTCAGCGGTCACCACTATGGCAGCCACTGTTACCACTATTCTTATGCCCATGGCCAATGCACCATCTACCCCGTGTCTGTGGATTTATGTGATAACCATTAAAGCGCAATCGTGATTGGTGGCAGGGCAAGTATATATCACCAAAAAATCTATTTCAGTGATGTACACCCCCAACGCACAGGAAAACAGTGCCAGGGACTTAAATTTTGATTGTTCATGCAGTGGGCTGTATCCTCCTGCATTGCCCCACACCCCCTACTAAAGAGTTCTTAACTCTAGGGGGGTGCATGTTGGAGGAGTGCAAAATCTAGAGAAAAAAAATTGGGGGCAGGGCACACAAAAATGTAGGCTTGCCCGGACCCGAACCCGGAACCCTTGCAGCTTTAGACTGACAACCACCAACCATGCTATGGTGCCAGCTCAGCAGCCCCACACCAACTACACCAGGCCAAACCTCCCTCCCTTCTGTCACGCTGGACCCCCCCCACACACGTACACATATAGTGATGTCCTGTCACTATGTGCGCCCACCTCCCCATCCGGTCACCCTTCCTCAGCAGTAGCCCCTTTGACATGCACCAGGATTGAGTTGCCGCTATTGCAAGCACTCAATTGCCGATGCCCATGTCATGGGCTACTGTGTCTGTGACCATGAACACCCTCCAGTGCTGACCCAATTCAATGCTTGAGATAGTTTTCGGAGTGCTATATGTGTGGTGTGGTAGCTCAAGTGTGCTGCATGTAGCTTGTGTTGCATTAATGAGAGTTCTGCGTTGGTGGTTGAAGTCTCTTTGAGGTGTATATGCTACACCAGGTTTAATGGGTGATTAATGGTGTTGTTAAAGTGCTTTTTTAAAGTTTTCTTAAAAAAACACCTTTTCTAGCCGAATAACGAATACCGAATACCCGAACACCAAATGTTCGGCCGAATATTTGGGAAAAGGTATTCGCACAGCCTAGTTCAAACCCAAGGCAGAAGACACAGATTAAATGAGGATCAGCTTTTGCAAAAGGTTCCCCACACTCAGTGCAATGCTGGAAACATGTAGGTCTCGTTCTTTTCTTGGTTTTCTGTGACATAACCAGAAAAGAAAAAACTATTTCTCTCTATCTCTTTTTTTTTTGGGTTAACGCCAACCAATGAAAACCAGGAGTTACCCCAGTAAACAACAACTAAATAATAACAGACTTACTTCCCGAGTCGAAATATTTAATTTAAACTGAATTTTACTTCAGAAAATAAAAGAAACATTGGTTCCTTCTCGGTTACAGGAATCGAAAAGAAACCGGACAACATACCCCAAAAGAAGCTAAATCTATCTAAATCTACCTGTACACCAAGGACAGTGCTTTAAAATCCAAAAGAAGTAAACAGTACTTTACAAAATTCGACAAAAAACAAAGTTTTCAAGCAAGTGAAGGCGAGCTCTCCGGAGACATCTTACTGAGGCAAGCGGAGTAAAGAATCTGATGGTTGAAAGAAGTGCAACCAGGGACAGTGGTTTGAAAACTGAGCTTGAGCCTACCATTCCATCATTTGCATAGGTTCTATTAACCATTTCAGCTCCGGGGCAGTCCTATGGTGAAACTATGGTGAAACCATACTACATTAGTCAGAATACAGTAACATTTCCTGGGGTTTGAATAGGCAGAATTGTTTAGTCCTCCTTTCCCGGTCAACAAAAATGAAATAAATATGTAACCCCTAGGTGGCACTATCCCAAGGACTACTACCCCTGCCTGCTTGGCTAGTAGCAGGTTAAGGGGCCTGAGTTCTGAAACGGGTGCCTCCACCCGGAGGTCAGGGGTGGTTGTGGTCAAGCTAACCTAGGCACAGCCCTCCGGGACACTGTAACACCCTCTTTCCTTACTAGTGGCCGGAACAATACACAATAATCACTGAAGGGCCCTGCACTCCCACAGGGAAATAGGGCTACAATTACAGTGTTTCAAAAATTATGGATGGATGGCACTGTGCATTCCCACACACAAATATGAATACCATTATGGAGTGAAGGGAGTGCAGGCCTTATGCATACATAGCAGTCCCTGTGCTCCCACACACAGCTACACAGAGGATTATGGAATGATCGAAGCACAGAGCCCAAAGGTCCCTGCGCTCCCACAGGGAAGCCTACAATTATGCTATCTTAAAAAGTAAAGAAATTCTCTGCAAAAAAAAAACATTGTTAGTGCACAATTATAGGGGTCCAGTGGCAAAACTTTGGAAATGCTGTCTTAGGGTTTCCAACCTTAATACCCCACCCCTACCATCATGCAGGAACAGGTTGGGTGTGTGCCTTGGGGTTGGGAACCTTAATGCTCACCCCATTCTCCTATACTGTACCCATCTTAGCTTACTTTCTCATGGAATGGGGTGAGCATTTAGAGATTTGTGTATTAACTGTGATTAACTAGATATTAAACCTACATTATTATTTATGGATCTTTTTTATAGTGCACATTCTTTTGTCCTGATGAAGAGGATTATTCCTTGAAACGTTGGCAGTGATATAGCAGTGCTTAGAGTGAAAATTTGCAGTTCTGAGCCACTAGATGAATATAATAAAATATAAAATTATATATATATATATATAGTGAGTGGATCTTTCTCTCCTAACCTATACATTTGCATACAAGCTTGTTGGGACCAGACTTCTCCCAGTTTTCTTTATTTTCTGCAGGGGCCCACTTGTGAAGTACCATTGTGTAGGGCCATAAAAAGTTGGCCCAGTTGTTTGTGGGACTATACTACCAAGTATGTTTGAACAAGCCTATACCACCTCTCACCAATAGTTGGGGCTGGCAGCAGGGGTGTAGCTAGCTTTTTTGACGGGGGGCAAAGACTGATAAAAGTCCTGGTTGTCCTGAGGCATACTAAAGCAATAGGCCAGGAGTCTAGGGACCTCCTAGGCCCCCAGAAGCTATCAAGTTTTAGATGAATTCTGGTGCATTTTGAGGTCACTTTGAAACTTTCTGGCTGCTTTTAAAGCTTTTTTTAACTTGTTGCAAAGAACAGATATTACTACCAAAATGATCTTTTCATTTTCCTTTTTAAAATTGGCAATACTCAGACAATCTCTTGATTAAAATCAAGGAGCAACAACTGCATAATTCTCCCATCTAGAAAATTCAACTATACAGTAAATGTTTTAATTCAGCTATAAAAGCCATGCAGTCTTTGAACCCCAGAATCAACCAACCAGTTACAGCAGCAATCTATATAGAATGTGAGCAATCATAACATATTGTTTAAACTTGGAAAAAATGTGAGGCCTATGGGGGTTGACAGTGTCCCTTTAATTTCATACAGCACTATTTTAGTATTTCATAACAAAGCAAAGATGTAGCAAGTGCCTTGTAAATACAGTGGACCAGAGCATGAATCTAGGCAGAAAATGGGCAGACTAAATGGACCTATTGGTATTTTTCTGCTGACACAATGTATTTTTCTTTGTCCTGGCTTTTACTGTTTGTGCATTTTCAACAGTTCTGGCAATTACCACATCCCCGGAAGAAACAGGCATACCAAGGTGGCACTTACAAAATATCAAAATGCAAAAAGTGCTAGGTGGTTGTACTCAGAGCTGAAGATAACAGCCAACACTCACCCCAGCATAGCTTTTCCCTGCTTTACAATACCACCCCCCTCCCCGCCACCACTGCTCATTGGGAACATTCTATAGTATATGCAGAATTTTGCCTAATGACTCTTAAGTCAAATGCAGCTCTTCCACACAACTTAAAAACACAAATTTCCCTGCTGACTGCATCTGCCAAGTGCCAAGATCTATTCAGTGTGCCATTAACTTCTGTGGGAGTCCTGCTGTGTTGCTCACGTGGTAGTACGATCTGTGATTTGCAGTTAACTTACACACTGCACCCAACCATATACTGTCAAATTATAGGGGCTCATGTCCTAATGACCGATACGTGAAATACTTCACAATGATCAAACAGTCCTAGATCATGATGCCAAGAAGCAATAGAGTTTATGTTGCTACTGTTGGTCAAAGCACTTTTTTTTTTTGCCAAACATTTTTGTAGCTGTATGTCAGAACACGCAGCTCATTCAAATAGTGCTTGACGCTTCAATTTCTTTCATATATTTTGGCGTAGCTTCTTGTCATGTGGCTAATAGGTTTTGAGAGCAATTAGTCCAAACATTCAATATTTTGAAATCAGCAGAAGCACTGCACAAGTAAAAAAGTGATTAAATAAAATGAGCAAAGGTCTACAGCATTATGCGTATATGTGATATGACCAGCCCTATGGAATAACAGGAGGAAAAACTGAAAGTTTGGTGCAGCTGGTGCCCAGCCCCACCCTTACCTTGCAGATGGCAGGGAGGCACCCGACCATAACCAAGCAATGCACCAGTCTAACTGGTCCAGCCTGAGTGCAGAAAGTGCAGCCAACATCCTCAAAGTTTTTTTTTCTTCGTAATAACGGCAGCAGTCAATCCAGCACACCCATAACTTCTTCAAATAGCCTGTCAGTAAGTAACTAGTACCCAGAATAAAACCAGTGCCATCATGCCGACCTGGCAGATGTATACCGGATGGCTGTAGCTAAGTTTCCTTCCTTGCTAGCAATCCAAGCTCTAAACAAATGACAGAGTCAGACTTTAACATCCAACCTGACCGGAAACACGGCTGATGCACAGCGTGATGGCGCAATACAGTACAGCCTTACAAATAGAGACAGAGCATGGACTCGGACCAAGCACACAAAATGGAGCCCAACATCTTCACATGGCATGCGAGCTGGTGTTACCCACCTACCAGCCACTTCAGTTAGCTGACTGACGTGCAGGTAGGTAGGGAAGTCAAGTCTTCTGCCCCACCCCTCTCCTCGGAACTCATGTCCTGAGTCTCAAAATCCAGCCATGACTATGGGGGGGAAAAATTCAGAGCTTCAAAAGTCCCAGTCTGAAAGCTCTGAATGCTGCCCCCCCCAGCCCCCCATAATCTATGCCACTGGTGTTGATAGCCTGTTTAAAGGAAAACTACACCCAAAACTTGAAAAAATATATGTTGTGCAGTGTTTTAATTTCTATGTGAAGTTCTAATGTTTCCTTCCCTCTGACTGGTATTAGGAGTTTTTCCCAAATTAGCCTGCTAGCTTTATGCTAGTTTTATGACCCCTGGGGATCTTCATATCTGATAGCGTAATTGTATTTCTTGTTCCCACAGTGCATCTTGTCTCATGTGACTGTGATGTAAGAGAGACCCAACATTCAGCACACACGCCAAACAAACTAAATATCTTGGAAGCTTCACAAGTTGCACAAAAAATTACCAGCAGCAAAGTTTTTCAGGACAGTAAAATCTTTAGGATGAGGGTGGTCACCAAGCTGAATTCTACAGATTTTAAAATATAGCCATCTCTATTGTTGTGAACTGATTGTAATGCAATGCTTTCTGCTGGATTTATGGGCTCTGCTCATCACCATCACATGAAAAAGGAGCATTGTAGGACAAAGAAATGAAATAAAGCTATTTGATATGGAGATCTCCAGGCGTCATAAAACTACCTTAAAGCTAGCAGGCTAATTTAGGAGAAACTCCTAATACCAGTCAGAGGGAAGAAAACACTAGAACTTTACATACAAATTAAAACACTCTGCACAGCATATATTTTTTCAAGTTTTGGGTGTAGTTTTCCTTTAACTCAACGTGGAATAAATACTTTTATAAAATGGCAAGAAAAAAATAGAAATTTAATTGGCCCAGAAACACCAACTGACCATGCATTAAATCTCTTGAAACACACAGTCAGCTGGTGGATCTCATTACCATGGCAAAAAAAAAACTAATCACCTGACAACTGTAATATCACTCCATAACCACAAAAATTGTTTTTTACATACTGCAAACTTACGTCATGTTGAAAATCCAAACCTTCACTACTTCAATTTTTTTTTGTAAAGCCACTTTCCATTCACCTACGTACTTCATATATTTCTGCTAATAAACATATTACTCCCAGTCTCCCACAACTTTCTGACAAATCAGAAATCAGAGACACACGTAATAATCATGTTAATGAGTTTGCTATAGTATGCGGCCTGCCCCTCTGTGACCCAGGCCCATTCTGATCCTTCTTTCTGTGGCCAGCCCCTGCCAATCCACACTTTTTCCCCAACGCAGATCGTTGATGTTGCAGGTAGTAGCATTACCGTTGTACCAGTGGACTGGCTTACAATGTGGTTCTTGACAACTTCATTGACAATTCTGTATCAAAAGTTTGGATTTCTCGTACTGCAAGTAAATTTCTTAAGACTGACTGTCCTGTTATCTCTACAGTTTACACTCTTCCCAAGATGCACAAGGACATCTTTCAAGCCCCAGGTGGTTCCATGTGATAATAGCAAGGATTAAATAGCGAGTCACATAACAGCGAGTGCTAATCACCGGAAACAAAATCGGCAATCAGCGCTACACTGAATACAAAAAGAGCAACACTTGCTTTTTATGGGGAGGACACACCCCCACGTCCCCCAAATAAATATAATCAACTCCAGGAGGCAGACACTGGAGGAGGGAGAAAAACACAGGAGCTTGAGGCTGTTGCGGGAGGGACAACCCGTGGGTGGGGGGAACAACCTTGGGGGAACAGGAGGTCAGAACAACAAAAATAAACTAAATTACAACACCCAGAAAATGAAAAACAAGAAACCCGGGTCCATGTGCTTCATTGTCAGTGACCGTAACCACCACTCCAAGTGGCCAGCTCGGTAATGGCCTGCTCAATTCAACTATTTAGCCTACTACCTCTACACTCACTAACCTCATCATCCTTCATGATTCTGTCCAACCTAACTCACTATTCATGCCCACTCGCTATCATTTCACGGTTGCTATTTATGCGAGCACGCAAACTGAGTCACTCATTTTGACTCACTCAATTTGCTTCATCCATATCATGGGATACCACCCCAGACCATCCAATCATTTCAGGGATTTGGTCACTTTCTGAAAAATTGTCCAGATTCTGTGATTTGTTCTTAAAACTAATACAGTAGTCATAACCCTCCCAACATTTACCAGGGATATAATAGGTGTTAATAATAAAATGGAAGGCCTGGGGTGGTTGCAAATCTTTCTGTGACTATCAATTGATGTATGCTCAGCCCTGGGCTTCCCTGACTGCAATCTAGTATGTGCCCAAACTGTACAGAGAGTATGTAGAGGCAACTCAATATGGCTCTCCAATGCCGGCCCAGTGGTGCTGAGGGTTGAGGCGCTGGATGCCACACCTCACGCCATGCCAGCAACCCGGGTTCATGAACAGGCTTGGGCCGCCAGGGGTTGGCAGGGGAGGAGGAGAAGATTGGAGCACCTGAAGGCAGCTCATCTTCTCCTGGGAAGGAAGGGATGCAGGGGTTGGCAACAGGATGTCTCCCAGCGGTGGCTGGGTGGTACTGAGCTGGCTTCAGCTAGTAATTGGGAGGTGGAGAGCAGCAGATGTCGACTGGAGAGTGCACAGGGGCGTGTGCGTTCCTACTCAGACATCACTGCACATTCGCACTCACCGTGGAAGGATTGGGGCTGACCTCATGTTCACAAACAAAGGAAAAAACCAGAGCCTTGGGAGGGTGATGATGCCCTAGGCCCCACACCCACCGTCAGACTCTGTCCACCAGGGTCCTGATCCTCTGTGCCACAGTCTGAACTCCTGCAGCAAAAAGATTTCAAGGAGTACCATAGTAGTGGAGTGGTTGCTGCCAGGTAAGGTCTATGAAGCAGAGCTCCAGGAGGGGACCCTGGGTGGGGGAGTCTCAGGCAGGGTGGGAGCAGCCAAGGGACATCTGAGGAGATGCCCGGGCTCGGCGACCAGAAGAAAAAAGAGTAAAAAAAAAAAGGCCCTCTAAGGATCTCCTTAAGATGATGAAGGAGAGAGATGCTAAATGAGAAGCTCACAAAGCCTCTTCCTCCCCCTCCTGCTTGAATGACTACAAATGCCTGAGAAACCTCTGCGAAAAAAGCAATAAAATCACACAAGGCTAATTACCTTGCCTTTGTGACCTCCCACCTAAACTACTGTAATTACCTGTTCCTAGAGCTCCCGGGGGTTGATATTCACTGCTTGCAGCTGGTGCAGAATGCGGCAACCAGGTTGTTAACTGGCTTACCAAGATCTTGCCACATCACACCTGTGCTCTGCGATCTGCACTGGTTGCCAGTACAGTGGCGAATCACCTTTAAGGTTGGTTACTGACCTTTAAGGCCCTACACTGACTGGGTCCTCATTACTTGCAATATCTCCTTTGTCCCTACTGTCCTCTCCACCCACACCACACCACTGACAAGGGATTGCTAGCAGTTCCCAGGATCTGACTTAAGACTTCTGGGGCCCATTCCTTTGCTTTTGTGGCCCCTACCCTATGGAACGCTCTACCTCACTGGATTAGAGAGTGCCTGATCATTAAGAGCTTTAAATCTGCTCTAAAGAACCATTTATTTGGATTAGCTTTTCCAGATTCTGATGGAATTTGTTAGCTAGGTTTTATATTATTGAATTTCAATTATAGTTTTAATTTATATATTATGAACAAGCACTTTGATCTTTGGAATTGCCCTTTTTATAAATAAAGATTTCATTAATTAATTGATTGACCTTCGCAACCTCCAATCTCACAAATTTAATGACCCCAAAACTTTCTGGTCAATGGTAAACTCCCTGATTGCACCTTGGACCCGACATGCTGCCATTCAATTCTCAGTTGAGACAGGACCCCTAATCAACCCATCCAAAGTTTCAGCTGTACTCAATGCCAAATATACGGGCCTGTCTGACCATCTTGCCAAACTACCACCATCGAAACCCAGCCAGCTGCCTCCCAACCAGCCCATGGAATGCTCAAGTATCCCTCCTTTTTACTTCAGAGCCTACTCCCCTCAAAAAACCCACACATTCCTCATGAGCCTCCCAAACCAGGGAGGCTCTGGTAGTGATGGCCTCACCCCCAATTCCTGAAACTCATAGACCATGTCATTGCCAAACCCCTTACTACAGTGTTTAACCTTTTCCTCACCACATCATCAGTACCCCCACTATGGAAACAAGTCAAAGTCATCCACATCTTCAAATCTGGTGATCATATCATCATAGTAATGTGTCAGCAGAAAAGGACCATCCTAGACCATCTAGTCTGTCCATTTCCCACCCACCCCTACTTGTCTCCACTTCCCATGGATATTTTCCTCTGCCAACTAGCCAACCCCTTATGTCTGTCCCATGCCCTCTTGAATTTCTCCACTGTTTCTGCACACACCACCTCATTAGATAATCTCGTCCTTTTCAGTGAAATAACATCTCCTTACATTGCTCTTACATCTTCCCCCTTCCAATCTTAAATTATGACCCTTTGTACTAGTGGAAATCTACCATCCTATACCTATTGTCTCCCACCTAAGTAAGATTCTGAAAAAAGTTGTACTCCAACCACTTGGTGAAGTACAACCTCCTCTGCCCCCAACAATATGGCTTTTAGGAAGGGCCACAGCACCACCACTGTCCTGCTTCACTAACTACGTTTTCACAATATGGATGAAGGTAAACGGACTGGGGCCATCTTTGTGGATCTTACCAAGGCCTTTGACCTGGTGGATCACAACATCCTCCAAAGTAAACTCAAGGGCTTTGGCGCTTCCCCCTTATTCACCACCTGGTTTTGAGACTACCTCTCTGGTCAAACCCAAATGGCCTGCAGTGGGTGTACAATGTCCCCTGCCCAGGAGATTCTTACTGGGGTCCTACAAGGACCTATCCTTAGACCCATCCTGTTCTCTCTATTTGTAAACTCCCTTCCCAAAGACAGTATTATGTGCGACTCTCTATTGTATGCTGATGACCGTATCCTATACCGTAGTGACAAAACCCCAGCAAAACTCTCCACCACACTTACAAACAACTTTAGTGTCGCTCATCAATGGTTCCAAACTAACAGACTCCTGGTCAATGCCAAGAATACTAAGGCCATGATCTTTGGATAAAAATCAAGACTAACCAAGGTAGCCAGAGACACTTCTCCCCTCAATATCCTTTCTCCTAATGGCTCTCCCTTGGAATCTGTTATCTCCTTCACATACCTCGGAGTCACCCTCAGGCCTGCACTGGCCTTCACTTCGGGGGGGGGTTACGTGGACCTTTTTTTTCTACTGATGAATCTACTGGCCAAACAGCAACATTACAATGGCTCAATAGGACTACTTTTGTTTTTCATTTTCTCCTTTTTTATCTTTTTCACAATTTTATTCATTTAAAAAAAAGAATTAAAAAAATGGTTTTGTTTTAGATAATCAATTTGTTCACCAGATGAGGTACAGCAATGGGGGGTCAGAGTAGTAGCCTCCTCTTATGCCAATTTAATTTTGGGACACGGGGAGTAAGTGGTAGTTTTCATTTCAGCTGCCAATCCCTTCGTGAACAATATAATAGAATGTCAGCACTTAGAAACATAGATATTGATGGCAGATACGGATTGCTTGGCCCACCTAGTCTGCCCAGGCATGGGATCATGTTGCTGTATACAAAAACTGTGTGATAATAAATGCCACAAGGAAACTAGCATTGTTCCAAACAAGATCAGATAATAGAGTGACATGACAATAGCTCAGTTCCATTAACAGTAATGGGACTTCTTTATTTTTGTGCGGGGCTCTGCTCCCCGCACCCCCCAACTTAAAATAATCAACCCCAGGGGGTCATGGACTTCGGGGATGGGGAGAACATTGGGAGAGGGAAAATAACTTGTTTTTAGTAAAAAATGTAAAAAGGTTGCAGCAGGAGGAGACCTGGTGGTGGGAACCAAACCGCAGTCCCAGGTCTCCTACCATGCCATGTGCTGGTGCCTTGCCACTCCACCACGAGGGCGGCTCAACCAGGCACGCCAGCACAAGGCAACTTGATCCCTCTTCAGGTAATACGTAGAACGACAGGGATAGTGGTAATTCCCTAACGCTATTATACCCGTGTTGCGCTAAATCCTTTCACACTTTACACAGCGCGGTTCCTGCAGCACTCTTCCTGGTGTGCTGTTTTGACCCAGTACCGTCTGCCCATTTTCCCTACCTACTGTAACACCTTAGACCCTACTTGATCTTTGGCTTTATCTCCCCTTTCCCTATCTCTAAGTTTCCCTTATGTCTATCCCATGCATTCTTGAAGCCTGTTACCATTTGTGTCCCCACCACCTTCACTGGGGGTTGTTCCAGGCATCTACCACTCTTTCTGTGAAGAAATACTTCCTCACATCTGTCCTGAGCTTCCCGCCCTCCATCTTCATAGCATGTCCCCTTCTTCTTGGGCATCTTTTCCTCTGAAAAATGCTTCCATCTTGCAATCTTATTTATATCTGTGAGGTATTTGGAAGTTTCTATCATACCCCCCCCCTTCTTCCAGGGTGTACATATTGAGGTCCTTCAGTCTCTCCTCATAAGGCTTGTGACAGAGACCTTGCACTATTTTGGTTGCCCTCCTCTGGACCACCTCTACCCTGTCTATGTCCTTCCGGAGATGTGGTCTCCAGAACTGGACACAAGTGGATCACCCCCATGTGAAATCACTTATGAAAAACTGGGACACAGCTTGGAAGAAATACAAGCTCTCCTTCCTACCGGCTGACCTAATCTGCTATAAGACGCTTAGAAACAGGTGCAAATTGGCCATTAAAGTGGCCAAACGAGAGTATGTCACCCATCTACAGAGAAAGAATCTAGGCAACCCTAGACTCTTTTAGGCACATACAAATGGGCTAATAAAGGGGAGCGGCAAGACCATACACTGCCCCATAGAGGTCAACGGTCAACTAACAAATGATGACACTAGCATCGCTATGGCTCTCAACCACCAGTTCACAAACCTGGACCAGATCAAAGCGGGACTGGTACTCCTCCTCCTCCTCCCAGTCTTGAATGACCCCCCTCCCCTCAGATTGGACCGCCCAACTTTCCACATCAGGCTAGTAAAACCTAACGAAGTTCTCCCATTATTAAAGTCCCTCAAAACATCAGGATCTGTGGGACCAGATGGCATTCCCCCCTGAATACTAAAGGAAGGGGCTCTAGCACTCGCCAGGCCCCTAACCTGGCTCCTCAATCGATCCCTTATCGAAGGTGCCATCCCTGAACAATGGAAACTGGCTCAGGGTAGAGAAGGTTCAGAGGAGGGCAACAAAGATGGTGCATGGATTGCATCACAAGTCCTATGAGGACAGGTTGAAGGCACTGAACATGTACTCCCTGGAGGAGAGGAGGGAGAGAGGGGATATGATAGAGACATACAAGTATCTTACAGGGAGGAACAGGGTGCAGGAATGCACTATTTTTAAGCGAAAAAGATGTTCCAGAACTAGAGGGCATGGGATGAAGTTGGAGGGAGGATGATTCAGAGGAAACGTGAGGAAGAATTTCTTCACAGAACGGGTGGTAGACAAGTGGAACACCCTGCCAGAGGAAGTGGTGGGGGCTGAAACAATCACAGGATTTAAGAATGCATGGGATAGACATAAAGGAATTCTGGAGGTCAGGGGTAAGGGGCAACAGACTTCCTGGAAAACATAAACTGAACTTACAAACTTAAATGGGCAGACTGGGTGGGCCATAGGCCCTTATCTGCCGACACTGTCTATGTATCTATGTATGTATGTATCTATGTAGTCCCTGTCCACAAGGGAGGTTTGAGGGAATCAACCAACAACTACAGGCCAATCTCCCTACTCTGTAGCCTTGCTAAGATACAAGATAGATTGATATATGGACAACTCCGTGACTACCTAGAGCTCCATCAATTACTAGCTCCCTCCCAGCACGGATTCAGAACCAATCATGGAACTGACACAGCGCTTATCAAGTTCTCCACAGATGTTCTCAGAGAACTGGACAAGGGAACCCCCACTGGGGCAGTCTTCATCGATCTATCCAAGGCATTTGACCTCGTCAACCATAACCTGCTGCTTTCCAAACTGAGCCATGTTGGGCTAGACAGCCACTCCCTGTCGTGGTTCAACAGCTACCTCACCGGGAGGTCAGAGAGGGTAAAATGGAGAGACTCCTTGTCGAAGCCTCTCCCATTAACAGAGGGGGTGCTCCAAGGGTCTATCCTTGGCACCCTTCTCTTCTCTCTCTTCACCAATGATCTCAGTAAACACTGTAGGGGGAGCTCAGTGGTACAGTATGCAGATGATGCAGTTATCTACCGCCCCTCCTCTAATCTGAGACATCTCAGTTCCGGGCTTCAGGATGACCTGAGATCCCTAGAGCAATGGCTTGTCACCAATAGAATGATCATAAATTCTAACAAGACCAAGGCCATGCTGTTTGGCCCAAGAACCCTCGGTCGTGACAGAAGCCAACACCTCCGACTGATGACCGTGTCAGGAAAAGGGCTAGAGGTGGTCAAATTTATAAAATACCTTGGCCTTACCCTGGACCAGAGCTTCACCTTCAAGGAACACATAGACCAGGTAACCAAAAATATTCACGCCAAACTTGGGACCCTGTACAGGTTGAAAGACCAGCTGATACCACCGGCCAGGGCCTCCATCGCCACTAGTGTCCTACTTCCGACCATTACCTATGCGGCCCCGGTGGTTCAGGGAGCAGCCAGACAAGAGATGAACAGACTACAAGTTCTCTATCATAAGGTGGCTCGCTTCGCCACACTATCCAGCCCAAGGACCCACCACTGTGACACATTGTCCCAACTAAACTGGCCCTCCTGGGATGCTCAGCTCCAGTACCCCCTACTCTGCCATACCTATAAATTACTCAGCCCCTCCCCTCCTCCCAGCCTTACTGGGCTCATTGCCCAAAAGAGTAACCCTAGGCTCCTCCACACGATGGACCGGACTCTCCTCGCAGTGCCCAGGGTTAGAACCAAGGCAGGTGGCAAGTTGTTCACCCTCACCGCCCCCATACTATGGAACTCCCTGCCCCCAGGTGTCCAGAAAGCTACCTCTTCCAACACCTTCTGCACAAGGCTGAAGGCTCATATGATGGCCACCTCCAAATGCAATGGCTAAAGGAAAGGGGCTCCTAAGCGTAAGCCTAATTCATCACAGCACAGTATGCACAAGGGCCTTCCCCTCGCCTCCCACCCCCTCCCAGGAAAATACCTACAATGACACCTCAACTATATAGCCTACCCAGCATATGTAACCTGCTGAAATGCTACTATGTATTGCCCTGTGTTATGTTTCTAGTGTGTCTTGTGTAATGTACTCTTGCTGTATACTACACCATATAAAATTCCATGTAATCCCCGGGTCGCCCCTGAAAAAGGGACCTTTGTGGCCCTGGGGGCTTACCCGGTTATCAAAATCTAATAAATAAATAAATAAATAAATACTCTAGGTGAGGTCTCACCAGTGATCTATACAGTGGCAACACCACCTCTCTCTTTCTGCTGGTGATACCCTTCCCTATACAGCCTAGCATCCCACAAGCTCTCCCCACTGCCTTGTCACACTGTCTGGCCATCTTTAGGTCATCAGATATGATTAGTCCAAGGTCCCTTTCCTGTTTGGTGATAGCTAATACCACTCCCTCCATTTTGTACTCCACCCTTGGGTTTCTGTGCCCAAAGTGCATTATTTTGCACTTCTTTGCATTGAATCTTAGCTGCCACAACCTTGACCACTCCTCTAGTTTTCTTAGATCTCAATTCATTTTTTTTTATACACACACACACCCTTCCCAGAGTATCTACCCTGTTGCAGATTTTAGTGTCATCTGCGAAGAAGCATTCTTTCCCTTCTAGCCCCTCTGCAATGTCACTAATAAGGACACCAAAGAGGACTGGTCCCAGAACTGATCACTGTGGCACCCCACTGGTCACCCTCCCTTCCTTGGAACAAACTCCATTAACCACCACTGTCTGTCTCCTGTCCGACAACAAATTTCTCACCCAGTTTACCACATTTGGACCCACTCTGAGTCTTCCCAGCTTGTTTACGAGTCTTCTATGTGGAACTGTGTCAAAGGCCTTACTGAAATCTAGGTAGGCTAGATCCACCACTGCACCCTGATCTAATTCCCTAGTCACACAGTTAAAGAAATTTATCAGATTTGTTTGACATGATTTTTTCCCCTGTGAATCCATGCTGCCTTGGATCTTGTAGGCCACAGGATTCAAGATATTCCACTATCCTCTCCTGTAGCAGTGATTCTATTAATTTTCCCACCACCAAAGTCAAGCTGACTGACCTGTAATTTCCAGCATCCTCTTTGCTCCCACTTTTGTGAAGTGGGACTACATCTGCTCTCCCCCAGTCCTCCAGAACTACTTCTGTCTCCAATGCGTGGTTGAACAGAGCTGTCAGAGGTGCAGCCAGCACCTCCCTGAGCTCCTTCAATATCCTATAATGCACCTCCCATCTGGACCCATTACTTCGTCCACCTTCAGATTTGCAAATTCCTTCAGGACTCTCTCCTCTGTAAATGCAGTAGTGTCTACCTCCCTTCCTTCGATGATCCTGGCCCTTATTTGTGGTCCCTTGCCTTTCCTTTCCTCTGTGAAAACTAAACAAAAGTATTTGTTCAAGATGTCTGCTTTTTCCTGGTCCCCCTCCATGCACTTCCCTCCATCACTCCTAATCCTTGCTATCCCTCCCCTGGGCTTTCTCTTTTCACTTACATAACTGAAAAATACCTTGTCCCCTTTCTGTATAGCCAGTGCTATTTTCTACTCCATTTGTACCTTTGCTCTCCTAGTTGCTTTCCCTGCCTCCCTCTGTGTCTCCTGATACATCTCTCTATCCTCCTTTGTTTGTGTCTCCTTATACCTCCTAGATGCTAACTTTTTTGCCCTTACCTTCCCGGCCACCTCTTTTGAGAACCATAGCGGTTTCTTTTTCCTCCTGCTTTTGCTTACTTGTCAGATGCAGAGCTTTGTTGCCTTCTCCAGTCCTCCTCTTTAATTCTCCCACTGTTTCTCTACTCCCTCCAAGTCCTCCCCCACTGCCAGGGCATCCTTGAGGCATTCCCCATCTTTTTAAAATCAGCACTCCTGAGTCAGTAATTGCACCCTCCTTATATTGAATCACTGTGTGTGATCACTGTCCCAGGTGGCCACCCACTGTGACATCTGCAACACTGTCCCCATTGGTGAGTGCAAGGTGAAGTATTGCCCCTTCACAAGTGGACTCTTTTACAAGTTACCTGAGGAATGCCCCCTGCAGGGAGTCCAGGATGTCCCTGCTCTTAGCTGAAGCTGCAGCTAGGATGCTCCCATCTTCATCCAGCAGACTGAAGCCCCTGACCAGCAGCACCTTGCCCTAGTTTGCCATCTTTTGGATAGCTCTCCCCAGAACCCTATCCAACTCCCTCCCACCACCCCATGCTAGAGGCCTGTAGATCACACCAGTGCAAACAGCAGCTCCCTTCCCTGTTTCTATGGTGACCTGCATACCTCCACCCAATTTCCCTGTGTTTCAGTAGCATTTTATGCCATCCATACACAAAAGCTCTCCACCTTTCTTTCCCGCCCTGTTCTTTCTGAACAGAGTGTAGCCTGGTACGACTATATCCCAGTCATGGTTCTCATTGCACCATGACTCAGAAATGGCAACAATGTCCAGGTCAGCCTCTGCCATGATGGCCTCTAGGTCTGGGATTTTGCTTTCCAGACTTCGAGCATTTGCACACATGGCCTTCCAGAATCTGCTACCACCCTGTTTGTCAACATTCTCTGTCCCCTTTTGCCTTCTCTCCATATCTCCTCTGCTCTCGTTCCCATCTCGCTTCACTTCTCCCTATTGTCTATTTTGTTGTTGGGTACCCTTGGGGATTTTTCTCCCTTAGGATTCTCCCTACTGCCTACTTCAGTTTGGGGGTACAGTTTGTGTCTTCCTATTTCCTTCCGCCACCCACTTGGCTAATTTAAATGCTCACCAATGTAACATTTAAACCATTTATTGAGGACTGTGATTCCCCTCCTGGATGGATGCAGGCCATCTCCCCTGTATAGGCCCCATCCCTCCAGGTTGGACCAGAGTCCCCAATGTATCTGAATCCCTCCTCCCTGGACCATTCCTTCAACCATGTGTTGAAACTCCTGGTGCAGAGTGTCACAACTCCACTCAGCAGGTCAGGCCCTCTACTCCCAAAGTGCCAACCTCCGAGCGCAGTCTTGTGAACAGTTTAACGGAACAAGGTAACCCTCTTGTTTGTTTTGTGGGTTCGAATCATACTTTGGTCTCAAGTCTTGGAGGGATTCAAACTGTGAACCTCTTGCTAGCGTACCCAATGCACAGGATCAGATATTTCTGTCTTCAGGGGGCCAGATATCTTTGCCTATGGGCACCTAACCAGGCATATAGAAATGAACCCTTAAAAACTTTAATAAAGACCTCCGATTTAAACCGCTTCTCTTTTCAGTTTGGTACCACCATTCAAGCTTATGTCTAGTGCCTGCTATAACCATATATACTTTTCTTACAAATGAAAAGAAGTCAAAAACAGACCCAGTATGCTCTAAAAAGTGTTTTCTACAATAGATAAAGATACAGTATGTCAAACACAAAATACAGAACTGTTATATCACAAGACATACAAATCTTTTAAAAGAACAAGGTTTAAACAGTGCAAATTCCTACTTACAGTACTTAGATTTGACTCTCTTTCTAAATACCTGTTTACAGTGCTCACCAATGTTTCTTTGTCAGAGTCTAGATAAAAAGTGTCTCTGAAGTAAAACAGAATATTCCTTAAGCAAACTATATTTGCCAACCCTTTTTGGGTGAGGTCATCTAGCTCCTCCTCTGTCAGAATATATATAAAAAAATATATATTTAATGAAAAAAACAGGATGTCTTTTCATCAATTTAATTTTGCAACCCTCAGCATGACTCATGTCCTTCAAATGACACTTCTTTGATCTCATGATAAGCTTCCCCTTTCCAGGACATGAAAGCATCTTTATGATTTCACACTCATACATCACAACCTGCTTTTCTTCCTCTGGAAATGTCATAAAATGGATATGCTCAACTCAAGCTTCTTCCACCCTGTAATTAGTTTCAAGCCTTCCACGTAACACCTGGCATCTAAAAACCTGGTGTGTGTGTGATCTCACATGCTGTTTTCAGCAGTTTCTCATGGCTTTCATCTTTCAGCTGAAACCTGGGGTTGGGGTGGGAGTGAGGTCACTTCTAGAGCATCAGATTTTCAGCAGAGACAGTCAGTAATACATTTTATATTTAAAAAAATGATACAGCACTCAGAACTGACTGTCTACATCACAATTCCTCCCCACCTAGACTGAATTTGGGGGTTCTGTCCCCTACATGGGATGAGCTTCCCAAATCAGTTCACTCCTCATAGACCCTAGACAGCCCATCTGAGTTCTGGTTCTTCACTCCCAGCCCTAGTGTACGATTTTTTAGATCATACCTTGTAAAGCAAGACTCCATCTTAGCAGTCTGCCATTGTTTTTCCCCATCTGTGTGTCAGCCAAACCAGGGCTATGTGGTCAGTCTGCACACAAAATGCTGCCCAGCCTCAAGTATGGCTGTAATTTCTTTAGGGCCCACACTGTGGCAAGCCTCCCTTTTCCACCATGGAGCACGCTTTTGCTCCCTGGGAAGAAGCTTCCTACCCAGGTACACTACTGGGTGATCTGTCCCTTGGCTGGACATCTGGCTCTGTACTGCCTCAATACCCACGTCTGAGGCATCCATCTGAACTATAAAGGTTTTGCTATAGTCAGGACTTGTCAAAACAGGAGCACTGCACAGTGCCTCCTTCAGACTGGTAAAGGCTTCCTCACAGGCTGGGCCCCAGGTAATTTTCTTTGGCATCTTTTTCTTTGTCAGATCAGATAGGAAAGCAGCCAGGGCACTGTAATTGGGTACAAATTTCCTGTAGTACCCTGCTATCCCTAGAAAGCTCCTGACCTCCTTCTGGGTTTCTGGTCTGGGCCACACCTGGATCACCTCTATCTTTATTTGGTTAGGATGGAGCTGTCCCCGGTCTACCACATGCCTGAGGTATGCCACTGCTCCCATGGCCACCTGGCACTTCTCGGCTTTGACAGTGAGCCCAGCCCTCTGTATCCTGCCCAGCATTTCCCTAAGGTGGGATAGGTGTTCCTCCCAGCTGGTACTAAAGATGGCAATGTCATCCAGGTACACCACGGAGTACTCCTCAGCACCATTTAACACCTAGTTCACCAACCTTTAGAAAGTGGCCGGGGCGTTCTTCATTCCGAAAGGCATTACTTTGAACTCAAATAAGCCTATTGGAGTGATGAAGGCCGACCTCTCCCTAGCTCTGTCTGTCAACTCTACCTGCCAATACCCCTTTGTCAGGTCAATGGTCATAAGGTAGGTCACCCCTCCCAGCTTGTCCAGGAGTACATCTGTCCAGAGCATCGGGTGGGCATCTGACTTCATGGCTGCATTCAGTCAATGACAGTCCACACAGAAATGAGTTGAGCCATCTGGCTTGGGCACAAGGACTATGGGTGAGGCCCAGGGGCTGTGGGATCTTTGGATTACCCCTAAATCCAGCATCTCCTCCACTTCCCTCCTAATGTCCTTTTGGACAGCCTCTGATACCCGATATGCTGTCCATCGTATGGGCGTCTGTGTTCCTGTCTACATATCATGTGTCACTAAGGGGGTTAGTCCAGGCTTGGTGCTAAACAACAGGGCAAAGTCTGCTAAAACCTCCCTTACTTTCTGGATCTAGTCTGGGGCCAGCTGGGGTGACAATTTTACTGCCTCCAAAGAGGACTCCCACTTGCTTTCCTCCAGTAAGTCCAGAAGAGGGTCTCCTTCGTCCATCCTCTCCCCATGACTACACAGTGCAAACACCATGTCAGCCCTATTTGCATATGGCTTCATCATGTTGACATGGTACATCCTTTCTGTCTGTCTTCCGTCAGGTAACTCCACAATGTAGTTCATGTCATTTACCTTCCTAACCACTTTGTATGGTCCTGCCCACTCAGCTTGTAGCTTGTCTTGCCGGGCCGGAATAAGGACCATGACTTCCTGACCGCCATGTACAAGCGAACTCTGGCTCTGCAGTTGTACCACACTTTTTGTTTCTGTTGAGCAGCTGCCAGGTTGCTCTGGGCTGTCCCCATAAGCTCCTTCAGCCTTTCCCTAAACCTAAGGACATAATCCAAAATGGGAGTTCCCTGGGTGGCGTGCTTGCCTTCCCAGTCCTCCCAGATCAAGTCTAGGGGCCCACATACC
Source organism: Neoceratodus forsteri (assembly GCA_016271365.2). Lineage (NCBI taxonomy): Eukaryota > Metazoa > Chordata > Ceratodontiformes > Ceratodontidae > Neoceratodus > Neoceratodus forsteri. The sequence continues at coordinate 1,032,922,089 of CM028131.1, read as the reverse complement.
CGGCATCCATATAAGAGTTTGAAGGGGGAAAATCCTGTCAACTCTTGGGGCACCTCCCTGTATGCAAACAACAGGTGAGGAAGGTATTTCTCACAGTCCCTCCCATGTTGTTCAGCAAATGCCCGGAGCATTGACTTTAGGGTACAATTGAATCATTCCACAAGCCCATTGGCTTGTGGGTGATATGGTGTCATGCATCTCTGCACCACCCCACACTTCTCCAATAAACATTTAATCAGGTCTGACATGAAGGAACCCCTTGATCGGTGATAACCTCCTGCAAAACCCAACACAGGAGAAAATCCCAAGTAAGGCATCTGCCACTTTGTCTGTCCTCAGTGAGGATAGGGCGACTGCCTCTGGGTACCGGGTGGCATAATCCACCACAGTCAAGATGAATCTCTTCCCTGAGGAGCTGGGGGTATTTAAAGGCCCCACAATATCCATTCCCACCCTCTGGAATGGCTCCTCTACTATGAGAAAGGGGATCAGGGCTGCTTGGGTTTTCTTGCCCGCCTTCCCTATTTCTTGGCACTGGTGACAAGACCTGCAATACTCCTTCACCTGCTGGGTGAAGTTGGGCCAGTAGAGATTCTGGGCTAACCACTGTGCAGTGCGCGTGATTCCCAGTTGACCAGACAAGGGAACGTCATGCGCAATTTTGAGCAACTGCTCATGATACCCCTGGGGAACGACAAGCTGCCTGCCTAGCATCCCTCCCTCTGTCTGTACTGCCTGAGAATACATAAGTCCATTTTCCCAATAAACCTTATGTCTGCCGTCACCTCCCTGTGTGCTGTCCAAGTCTGCCCAAGCCCTCAGCTTCTCTAAACTAGGGTCACCCCTCTGAGCAGCTGCAAATCCCTCACACAGTCCCAAGGCATGGGTCAGGTCCCCTTCAGTCGCTAAACTAGGGTCCCTAGCACTAGTGTCAGGGCCCTCATAATCACTGTCAATCCCAACCCTCTGACAATGGGTCACCCTTCCCTCTTCAGAATAACGTTCCATAACTGTGTGGTCACTTGCTACCGGGGAAATTTCTACCCCTTTTTATCAGTCTCCATATCAGGATACACAGGCTGGGGAAACAGCATCTCAGTGGTTTCCACATTGGCTTCTGTGGGGTTCAGAGAACTACAATTTTCCCTTGCCACTTGGCTATGGGTAACTGCACGTACCATCCCCTATTTTAGTTGGTTACCCAGGATCACATCCACTGCTAATGTTTTGGCTACAGCCACCTGTTGCACAGTTCACCTTGTTTCACTCCAGTCTAGGAGAACACTAGCCAGTGGCAATGTTTTCTCTTCATCAGTAAACCCTTGTACAGTAATTATTTATTGGGTATAAGCTGATCAGGTTGTACCAGATCCCCCTTTACCAAGGTCAGGGATGCCCCTGTGTCCCTTAACCCCTGTGTCTGCACACCATTTACCGTGACTGGATGCATGTGTTATGTGTTCCCTCATGTTCACTGGCATGCTTCCAGGGACACACAAACAACCCACTTCTTTTCTAGCACCCTGTTGTGTATTATTGCTCACCTTTTTGGGGCACTGTCTGGCAATATGCCCAGTTTCTTTTTTTTTGTGTTATTTCTTTTCTACCTCTACATGCGCCACAGCAGCCACTCCTTCGAGCTTACCAAGGCTGTCCTCCAACCCATCCATCCTCCACGATTCTGCCTCAGATCACAGCCGACCCCCGGGGTGAGCTGGCGTAACCCTTCTCCGGATGGGTCCCTCTCCTCCGAGGGGGAAGGCACCAGCCAAGGGGGCAGACCAGCACACCACTTTAGCCCCGGGGATGCTGCTGAGTCAGGGAGCTCGGCAGGACCTTGATGACCTCAGAGCACCAGGCAGCCGTCATCTGGCTACCATGAAGCAGTATTTCCGCGTTTCTTGTTACTCCCTCCTTACGTGCACCCACAGTGCTCCTGGTCTCCACCAGAGGCCACTGCAGTGTGACGTTAGCCCACTACCCACCCCCAGGAGAGGAGAGCAGTCCTACGGATGCTCAATCCTCTCCTGCCCCTGCCAGCCCCCAGCATCCCGAGTCCGTTCCCGAACCCGGGTCAACGGCGTGGGATGAAGTAAGGCACCAGCGCCTCAACCCTCTATGCCACTGGGCCAGCAACCCAGTTTCTCTACACAACCAACAGGCATTTCTTACTTCAGAGAAATCTTTTCATTGAAACCTGGGGCTAGCCGGTTTCGGTGGACGCAGTGAGAGTTTTAGCTGCCCTGAAGGTGTGCTTTTACCTTTCTGCACTGCCACGCCTGCTTCATTCACTCTCAGAGCAGGTCTGCTCTTGGCATAGTGGTCCGAGAGTTCAGCAGCCTCTTGCACTGTTTTGGGATCTTGGTCCTCTAGCCAGGTTTTTAGCTCTGCTGGGCAAGCCCAATAAAACTGTTCTAATAAAATCACATTTTCAATTTTATCAACAGAGTTTGCCTCAATTCCTTCCCACCAACATTTTAAAAACTGACATTGTTTCATGGCTAGCTCCTCATAGCTCATATCAGGACTTCTCCTGAGCTTATGGAATTTAACTCTGTATGATTCAGCAGTTAATTCAAACGTTTTTAACAGTGCAGCTTTTAACTTGCTGTAATCATCACTGTTCACACTGTCCATTTGACCCAATGCATCCCGAGCTTTCCCGGTAAGTAGTGGGGATAGCTGGAAGCTCCAGGACTGTCTAGGAATTTTAGCCTGAATACAAACTTTTTTAAAAGAATTTAAAAAGGCATCCATGTCTTCCCCCTCTTTAAATTTGGCTATTAATTTGGAGTTGAATTCGTAATCCAGCCCTGCAGTCCCAGTTAAACCCAAGCCACTTACCTGCTCTGGTGCCGCTGGTCGGAGTCGTGTCTTCTCCAGTTCATGTTGCCTCTGGTGCTCCTGCTCCTCATGGTCTGCATCTTGGCATTCTCATTCTCTCTTCTCCTCTGCATCTCACTGGTGCTCATGCTCCTCATGGTCTGTGTCTTTCTGTTCTTGCTCTGCCTTTCGGTGTTATCACTCTGCCTCATGATCCACCTCTCTCTGTTCTTGCTCTGCCTCCAGGTCCATCCTGCGCAACTCAATTTGCAGCCTGAGTACCTCTGGATTCAGGATACTGGTGACCATCCCCTGCTGCTGTGGCTCTTCACTGACAGTGGCCCTGCTGTCCTCCTCATCAGCTCTGGACCCTTCACTGGCTGCTAGCCCTTCCACACTTGAGGTTTGGTCCTTTCCATTCATGGCTGATGACTCGCTGCTCTGGGTATCTGCTACCATTAGAGCATCTATGAGGCTCTGCTTGCTTGCTTTCACCTCGAATGGGACTCCTCTGTCCCCACACAATTGCCTTAAGTAATCTACAGTGTTTCTGCTGTAGTTGGAAGTCATCTTTCCTGACTACTGCTACTCTGACTGCACTTTAGGAAAAAAATAAAATAGGTAGGAACTTGACTGTACACCAAGTGATACATAGTTCTGTTTCCTTTTTAAAAGAAACTCTGTCTTTCTTTCTTTGCAAGGAAGCTTATGGTCTCAGCTGACACAGAACAATAAAAGCTTGTGATACCAAAATTGTGCCACCGCTGCCAATCAATCTGTCACAAACCCCTCTCAGCAGGTCAGGCCCTCTACTTCCAAAGTGCCTACCTCCAGGCACAGTCTTGTGAACAGTTTAACAGAACAAGGTAATCCTCTTGTCTGTTTTGTGGGTTTGAATCAACCTTTGGTCTCAAGTCTTAGAGGGATTCAAACTGTGAACCTCTTGCGTACTCAATTCACAGGCTCAGATATTTCTGTCTTTGGAGGGCCAGATATCTTTGCCTATGGGCACCTAACCAGGTATACAGAGATGAACCCTTAAAAACTTTAATAAAGACCTCCGATTTAAAACACTTCTCTTTCCAGTTTGGTACAACTATTCAAGCTTATGCCTAGTGCCTGCTATAACCATATATACTTTTCTTACAAATGAAAAGAAGTCAAAGACAGATCCAGTATGCTCTAAAAAGAGTTTTACTACAATAGATAAAAATATGTTCAACACAAAATATAGAACTGTTATATCACAAGACATACAAATCTTTTAAAAGAACAAATGCAAATTCCTACTTACAGTACTTAGATTTGACTCTCTTTCTAAATACCTGTTTACAGTACTCACCAATGTTTCTTTGTCAGAGTCTAAATAAAAAGTGTTTCTGAAGTAAAACAGAATATTCCTTAAGCAACCTGTATTTGCCAACCCTTTTTGGGTGAGGTCATCTAGCTCCTCCTCTGTCAGAATATATATATAAAAATATATATTTAATAAAAAAAACAGGATGTCTTTTCAACAATTTAATTTTGCAACCCTCAGCATGACTCATGTCCTTCAAATGACACTTCTTTGATCTCATGATAAGCGTCCCCCTTCCAGGACATGAAAGCCTCTTTATGATTTCACACTCATACATCACAACCTGATTTTCTTCCTCTGGAAATGTCATAAAATGGATATGCTCAACTCAAGCTTCTTCCACCCTGTAATTAGCTTCAGACCTTCCATGTAACACCTGGTATCTAAAAACCTGGTGTGTGTGTGTGATCTCACATGCTGTTTTCAGCAGCTTCTCATGGCTTTCATCTTTCAGCTGAAACCTGGGGGGGAGCGAGGTCACTCCTAGAGTATCAGAGTTTCAGCAGAGACAGTCAGTAATACATTTTATATAAAAAAAAATGATACAGCACTCAGAACTGGCTGTCCACATCACACAGAGTACCCTATCCTTCCCCCGTCATAGACAGGTAGCACCTTAGAAAAGGCCACCGAGTGTGCCATTTGCCTAAGACCCCTCCCGAACTCCCTGAACTCATCTTACATTTTCCTAACCTCATCCATAGCCACGTCATTGGTCCCTAGGTGGACAATGGTATCCAGCTCTCCCTCCAGTCCTGCCACCCTATCGATCCCCAGAATCTACTTCCTGTCCCTCTGAGCAGTGATGCCAGGTAGGTGCCTAACCTTCCTCTCCCTCTCCCTCTCACTTCCTATCCCTAAATCTAACCCACTAACAATTGAGTCCCCCACCAGGAGTTGCTTCCTCCTCTTCCACCCTCCTTGGGTTCTACACTATGGAGGACCCCCACATCCTCCCTGGTCACTACTGCAAGTGCCTCCATGGGACAGTCCCACCTTGCCAGAGAGGTGAAGGTGTCATGTAGTGTTACCATGCTGGGGATGTGCTGCTGACCCACCACCCTTTTATTTATTTATTTATTTATTTATTGAAATGTTTCACCAGGAAGACATACTGAGCATGACTGCTCATTTCCAGATGTGTCCTGGGGAGGTGGGATAATACAGCAGATAGTCACAACAATGGCAAGTGCTATAAAACAGTGAGGAGATAGTATACAAGAAAAGTAAGTTCAGTTGTCAGTGTCAGTGGCTCAGCAGGTTGCACATGCACCTCTGAGACCAGAAGATAAGAAGGCTGTGGGTTCTATCCCCACACTAGGCACTTGGGTTAAATACCAATATTGACACTGTAGTGCAGCATAATAGGGTGCTGAACTCCTTAGTGTGACAGGGTTGAATAAGGCCCTGTCCCATTTGTTATGCAGAAAGAGTTTAAATGCAAGGGTCTGTTCTATCCTCTTCTTTTCTGTCTCTTGTCTGTCTGGTTGTACAACCACATTTTCTTGTGAGACCTAGGAAATGATCACTCCGAAAGTTTCACAATTCTCCTCCTCTCACTATATCTCTGCCTTCCCTTGCTATTTCTGTCCTTTCTTCCCCTTGCATATCTGCAGTTATAAAAAATATATGTGAATTTCTGTGTAAAACTGTATGTGATACTGAGATCCCTTTGTTTAAAACTGTATATAGTTATATTGTTGAAATGATTGCAAAAAAACAAACTATTTGGAACACAAGGGGTTAACCTAAGAAGCTGGTTTGCAAACACTCTGAGATGCTGGCAACAAGAGGTCAGTTCTGGGTCACAATGTTCTTTTTGCTGCACCTGCTAAAACTGATAAGAACACTGTGTGAGAAGCAGAATGTTCTCCTAACAAGCTTCCTGTAAAGACTTATTATAAAAAGAGCTGCAATGTTTTGCAAGAGGGAGAGACAGAGACTGAGAGACTGAGATTGGAAATTGAGAAGAAAAACTCAGAAGGACTCTGCTTTCTATGTTTTTACTGCCATTATAAATATTTATACTGAACAATTTTAATTTTTTCTTTTGCTGTTGTTAATAATAAAATGCTATTTGCAAATTTTGAAACTGCTCCTGGTTTTCCTATGCTTCCTGACCTGAGCCCCAATGACAGATGGTGTCATTCATGGGATTTACACTGTGCATACTCTAAGCCTGGAGTTTTGTGCATGGGTACTAGACCTGGTACCAGGGAAGCATAGAAGAAAGGTATGGATTCTGCAGCAGCAAGTCCAGGAGTAGTTACCAGGAGAATGGCAACCAAACTAGCGGAGACAGAAGTCCAAGCTGAGACTGTACAGCTAGCACCAGTTATGGAAAAAGATCGGTCAGTGACAGAAACTGAAAACCTGACTGCCTTTTTCAAATGGTAAGCTATACAACAAAAAGAGATGGAGAAACAGAGAAGAGAGAAGAGGCAGCAGAGAGAAAAAGAGATTCAACATTTAGAGTCACAGAGAAAAGAAGAACTGCAACAACTCAAGAAGCAGAGAAAAGAAGAGACGCAGCAATAGGAGCAGTAAAGAAGAGAAGAGATGAAGTGATAGATGGATGCCTTGCAAGTTATCAAAACTGAAGAATCTGGCACTGATCCAGCAGAGCGACAAGACACAAACAACTTAAAATATCATTAAACTTACAAAGTTGTGTCCCTTGGATGTATCAAAGCATACCTGACAACTTTTGAAAGGACTGCTGCAGCCTGCCAGTGGCCAAAGCAGCAATGTGCAATCAGATTGGTACCTTACATGACAGGGAAAGCCTAAATTGCCTACAGCAATGTGGACACTGCACAGTCAGAAAACTATGACATGACAGGGAAAGCCCAAATTGCCTACAGCACTACGGACACTGCATAGTCAGAAAACTATGACCAAGTGAAAAGAGAGGTCCTTAAAAGATATAACATCTCAGGAGAGACCTACAGGCAGAGATTTCAGTCTCTAAAGTACAACTCAGTCGACGATCCTCAAGAAGCCTTCACCCAACTCAGAGAACTCCTTATGAAATGGCTCCAACCAGATGGCAATACACTCCAGCAGATCATCGAAACATTTGTAATGTTGCAGTTCATCAATATCGTACCCACAGACATACAGCTTTGGGTAAAAGAACACCAACCAGAAAGTGGGGAAAAGGCTGTTTCTTTGGCTGAAGACTACCAAATGGCCAGACAGATGCCACAGCAGCGAGGTAACAGTTAAGACACTCTTTTTCCCATTTAAACTCCAAGTCTGATAAGAACTCTGGTGGGGGTAACAAATCTGCAGCCAAAGACTTTATTTGCTATAACTATAGTAAGCCAGGTCATATTGCAAGAAATTGCTGTAGTAAGAAGAGTGACACTGGAGCAGATTTGTTCTTAGCAAATTGGGACAAGTACTTAACAGATGTGAAGGTGGGAGATAAGACCATGAAGCGACTTATAGATTTGTGAAGCAGACAGACCCTAGTGCATATTGAAGTGCTGGGAAAACAATGTCCAAAAGGACCAGGTACTGGTGTCATCTGCATCCATGGGGACATTCAATACTATCCCACCAGCCAAGTGACTCTATTAATGGGGTGTCACACTAAATGAAAGAGGGGGTAGCACCTAAGTTACCTGTACTTGAGATTATTCAAAATGACTTTCCAGGATTTACTGAGTTAATCACAGAGGGAATAAATCCTGATGTTTCAGCAGCTATGGTGACAAGAGCTCAGGCAAAGAAGGTCTCAGATGGTGGGGACACTTTTCCTTTTGCTGGTTTTGATTCGGGCTTGTTTGAGCACAGCTCCAAGATCTGGAAGTCCAGGAAAGAAAGAAAACACCTGAAGAAACAGTGGCAACAAAAAACAGATGGTCATAAGGGGATAACATGTGAAAATGCTAAAACTAAACTGATCACTGATTGCGATTTTCTTTCAAAACAAGCTAACGATGTTTCTCTCCAGGGTTATTTTAAGCAGCTGGGGGTGAAACCAAAACAGGGTGAACCTATGTTTAAAAAATGTAATGAACTACTGTACAGAGTTTGGGTTAAACCTCAGACACAGGACCAGACAGAACAATTGGTTATACTACAAAAGTATAGATCTGAGTTGTTAAAGATATCACATGATAGTCCCATGGCTGGTCACTCAGGGAGGGATTGCACCCTTGTCAGATTGCTGTACAGATTTTACTGGCCTGGAATTCATGAAGATGTTGCTACCTATTGCAGTTCTTGTGCTGAGTGTCAGAAAGTAGCCCCAGTGACTAAAAAAACAAGGTCCCCCTGGTGCTCCTACCCTTGATAGATATGCCTTTTGAGAGAATTGTAATGGCTGTGGCTGGCCCCTTAGATAAAAGTAAAAATGGTAATCGATTCATTTTGGTAGTATGTGACTATGCTAATCGATACCCAGAGTCAGTTCCCATGCATATTGTCACAGCCCCAAAAGTTGCAGCAGAGCTTGCCAAAATTTCAGCAGGCTGGACATACCTAAAGAGATTATTACTGATCAGGGTAGTAATTGTGGTGCTGCATTACTGAAGGAGCTGTACCGACTACTAGGTATCACTGCCATAAGACCCTTCCCTTATGGCCCTCAGACAGACGGTCTTGTTGAGCATTTTAATCAAACCCTAAAACGTATGTTAAAAAGGTTTGAAAAAGGAGAAGGGAAAGATTGGAACCAATTCTTACCTTACCTGCTTTTTGCTTACAGAGAAGTACCACAGGCATCAACAGGTGTTTCACCATTTGTAATGCTGTATGGTAGACAACCTAGAGGGCCACTAGATGTAATAAAAAAACATGGGAAGATAACCCCCGTAAGAAACAATCTATTACATCCCATATGTGTGCCCTGAGAAAGAAGCTGTCAAAATATGTTGAAATCATCCACAGTAATCAGGAAGAGGCCAAGAACCAGCAGAGGGCAAGGGTGTAGGCACCGATACACCATGCACGCTGTGGCGTGCTGCCAAAAATAGCAGGGGCAGCAGCAGTCGACTGGGTTTACTTGGTTGGGTTCTCCTTAGTTGTTTTCTTTTTCCCCGTGGGCTTTCTTCTGTCCATGGCTCACTTATCCCTTTGTCCATGGGTGGGTGGCTGTCACGGACCTGGTTGAGAAATTCAGGCACAGTTTGCATCTGAATTTCTCAATCAGGTCCGCGGCAGTGCTGCACTTCATGGATTGGCTAGGCTAGTGTGTGCAGCCAGGTAGGAGGTGTGGCTACAAGGTGGGCGCTGTGTTTAAATGCCCCAGTACAGCATACTGTTTTCTGCTTTTGTAGGGGAGACGGATAGAGATCGGCCACTGCACTGCCAGCCTAGCAATTATCAGGAGAGGAGACGGTGATGACTGGACACCAGAGTGATTGAAGAAACCGTCCAAAAATACATGTGTGGAAGCTGGCCCCAGTTCTTCCATCCGGGAGCCGAGTTCAGGGTCAGAGCACCAAGCTGAGAGAGACAGCAGTCAGACAGAGCAGTAGTTCCAAGTCTTAGAGTACGCTCAGCCAGCCCAGCCCATGGCAGAAGCAGAACTTGAGATGGAGCCCGGAACAGCAGTGTGGTCATGTCACTGTGGCAAAAATTGAAGGAGTCAAGCTACAGCATGGGCAGCTTCACTAAAAAGAGCTGTAACTCACTTATATAGCTGCCTTGCCTGCCACCTGCCTTGCTTGCTGTTCTGCCACTGAGTTAATGTTGTCTTTTGCTTGTTGCCTGCCCAGGTCTTCTCTTACTTGTTATTGCCTCGCCACTGAAGACTCCAGCCACCAGTCCTCTAACTGAGCACTGTCTGCAGCACAGCGCCAAGCTACCAGTGGCAGGCAACTGGGAGGCAGCATGGTTGGTTGAGCCAACGAGGAGGAGGGGAGCCTGCCTGCTGATTGTGTCACCCTGTGCTGCTGAGCCTGAGTTTAGTCTGTGACTCTGTGTCACTAGTTGGGTCATTGGGTATTTAAAACTGATTGTGATTTGTGAAGTCAGGTTCCCACTGGGAGTATCATTGGGGCAATTGGTTTAAACTTTTCACACCACAACCAGGCAGCTGCTGCACCAGTGATCATGGGCCAGCACTCCAGCAGCAGCACCAACTGCAGACAGACAACTGAGCCGAGTGAAGGGGTATGTAGAAATCCTTTTTTCCTTGTGCAACTTCAGCGCTTTTTGCTTTGTTAAATGTGGACTCAGGGAGGGGATGTATAAAGATGTCCTGTTCAGTCTTACTTTGTATTGGAGGGAGTAGCTCTTAAATGCCTAATATACTTGGTCTTTTTGTTTTGCTTCTCTTGTTTAAAGCTGATCTAATCTAGGACTGGGAACAAGAGATTTTGCTAAATTGCCAAATGAGTAATGCAGTTGGTTGCTGGAGTTATGAGAAGCACTGGCAGAGATGACAGATCAGGATATATAAACTTTCGGCAGAGATTAAGTAGCAGCCTACAGGTCAAGTGAAAGCAGTGTATTATGGTGTGTATCAATACTGTATATTAACTGGAAGAAAGGTGGTTGTTGGATATATGAAGGTGAGGTGGCAGATCAATTCAGGTTAGTTTCATACAACAGATATTCACTAGCCTGCAGGACAAGAGTAAGCAGTGTTACGATGTGTACATTAATATATGAACGGGAAGAATATTTTGTCAAAGCAGAGAACTACATAGAGTAAATTTTCTACACCTAGGTACTTTGTTTTTTTTGCATTGCAATCTTCCATCTCTACAAACTGAAGACAACACTTGCATTTGTCTGCACTGACCCATACTGACAGTCTTCTATTCTCCATAACACTTTCTTTCTGAGAATTTAAAATTATACATACTGTATGCTCTCTGTACTACTAGCTACTGGTATATGGGAGACATGCCACAACATAACAGTGCATACAGTAGGTATAATTTTACATTAGCAAGACAGAAAAAACTAGAAATAACATGTCACCAATAGTTTAGTTCTGCACTCCACTCTTCTTAAATCTGTAACTTAAATGTGATTAAACAACCTGTGGATTGAGGCCCATGTTGGTGAAGAACAGAAGCCTGCCAATATGGTCAGTGTCACCTTTGTAGAGACAGGACATTGCAGAAAGAAAGTATAGAGATGAGAATTTTACTTTATGCAGCGTTCTGTTCTGAAAATGCCATTCTTCCTGCGTTTGCTATTTTTTGGTGTCCAACAACTGGAGCAAGAAGGGGATTGAGGATCAGACCACTCCCTTGAGTGCCCTTCAGTTTCATGACAGCGACCCCCTGTGTGCGTCTAATCGATCCATACCATGAATCTGAAATATTTCTTGAGGAGTGGTTACTAGGGTTATCACCTTTTACGAAGCCCAAAGTGGAACATTTCTTACTGAAATATGATTTTTCGCAGGACAGTACCTAACCTCGACTGATGCAACAGACTTGTTTTCTCTATATAATCAGAATTAAGGTTAAGTATTGTAGTTTCTTAGTTGCATCTGTTGTTTCTTATCATTTTAAGGTATTTTAGTTAAGCTATTGTAGTTTTCTAGAACATTTAGTAGAAAGTTAGAAAATATTTTCCCTACTGTAAAATCAGGACATTTAGTATTTTTCATGTTTTTTTTTGCAGGACACAGTTGCCCAAATCAGGACTGTCCTGTGAAAATCAGGACAGGTGGTAACCCTAGTGGTTAACTTTTTTCTTAAATGTATTAGAATTTTGTCCTTTCATCTGCTTGCCCCTGTTTCATTCTGCTTGGAAGTTACAATAGGAGAGAACCCACTTTGAACTTAAAAATGTCTCAGAATGACTCAGAGGTATAACCACAAAGCGTTTAAAAAATTGTAAAAGCCAGTCTGTTAGTCTGACAACTGTTGGTGGTGGCATGGCTAGTGGTGTGTTGGCATGGCTAGTGGTGTGTGAATGGACCTCTGTGGGACTGGCTACCTTGATGTGGTACAGAGGCTTGTACAATGCAATATTGTAACCAAAAACTAGTCTGTTAGTCTGGCAAATGTTGGTGGCATGGCTAGTGGTATGCAAATGGACCTCTGTGGACTGGCTACCTTGTTGTGGTGGTATGGCTAGGGTTGTGCTGGTATACAACAGAGAAAATTACACTTGTGTTGGGTGAGAGGGCACGAACAGGGCATGGAAAGTGGGGGAAAGGGGTAGCTGGCCCAAACAATGGGGGGGGGGCAGTAGTGAGTCCACTTGGTGTGCAGATCTGAAATTCCTGGTTACACCCCTGGAAGAAGGTGTATTATGACCACGGGGTAAAAGAAAAGGTTTTTGAGCCAGGTGAAAAGGTCTTGCTACCGTTACCCACTACAGAAAATAAACTGTTAATGAAGTGGCAAGGGCCTTACAAAGTGCTTAGATGTACTGGCACAGTTAACTATGAGATTAAGACCCCTGATAGGAAAAGTCCTACTAAGATATACCATGCTGACCTCCTCAAGAAATGGGCTGAAAAAACACCAAAAGCTGTTTTGCTGGTTTTACCAGAAACTGATAAAGAAGAAATTATGTAGCTTATGACAGACTGGAACAAACTGTAAATGCTGATGCTGTAAAGATGAATGTTTCCTTAACCTCCAAACTAATTGTAGAAATGTGTTACTTGCTAAAGACATTTAACAGTACTTTTACCACAGTACCAGGCCGAGCAAAAGGGGTCAAGCATGTAATAGTGACAATAATGCTTGCCCTATTAGACAAAAGACATACAGATTACCAGAGCGGTTAAGAGCAGACATGGTTAAGGAAATACAAAATATGCAAGATTTGGGTATCATAGAAGAGTCGAGAAGTGCTTGGTCATCATCAATGTTGATTGTAAACAAAAAAGAAGGGGGTATAAGAATCTGCCTTGATTTTAGGAAACTTTATCAAGTGTAGAGAATTTGACAGTTATCCTATACTCAGAATAGATGATTTGGTGGACAGACTGGGGAGTGCAAAGTATATCAGTACCCTTGATCTCACCAAGGGTTACTGGCAAATCCCCCTACAGTGGTTGCCATAGAAATGTTGCGCAGTATTGCGGTACGCCAGTCAGTACCACTTGTTGCATTGCATTACAGAGATAACAGCTCGGCACTATGGTGTGGGGACCCTGATTTTATCAGTACTCTAAATGCAATTCATGGCTTAGCCACCAGATGGCTACCCAAGCCATCACAGAATTTCTTTGTGCCAGAATGTGTAAATAGATTCTCCTCTGATAATTAACTTTATTTAACCTGCAGGTGGCATCCGGGTGCACATACAGTAGGTCAGGAGGATGTTGAATTGTGGTAAAAATTGAATGTCAGTGTCACACATCCGATGTGTATATTTGTTTTGTAAATAACATAACTGGCTTTAGAAATGTAGTGTTATTGCCAGTTTTTTTTTTCCCTCAGTTAGTCAACGTGTTATTTCCTGTCATGATTTTTTTACTAGTTCCATATATCTGATATCAAAGGGGTTCTGCGATATGTTTGTTGCAGTGTACTGCATGTTTATTCAAATTAATGAAAAAATGAAGCCTCCTTCCTTTTTTCATAATTCTTGAGTTGATTATATTTACTATCGTGTTTGGGTGGGTGACTGCAGTAGGGACACATAATTCTGCTTTGTTTCATGTTGCCTCCTACTGCTCCACACAAGTACCATTGACGGGGGGGAGGGGGTCAGTCCCATATTTACAGCCACCCTTATAACAATTATTTCTCAGCCTAGCGACTCTGCTTCTCTTTCAGTGTCCCAGCCCTTATAAGTCCTCTTTGCTCTACTAAGTCTATTGTAGGTCGACCGGCTGCTCCCTCCATCCCAGCTAAGATCAACATAAATGGCACAGTTATTGAGAACAATTACCAAATCCTTGAAGAACTGAATTCTCACTTCACCACAGCTGGTCTAGCTTTTGATGCATCACCGTACACATCTCGTACTAGTATCCATGCTAGCTCTATCACTGTCCTGAAAGCTACAGACCATCCTTTCCAGCTGCTCCCCCTCAGCTTCAAAGAAGTTGAGGATTCACTCATCAATTTAGATACCACAAAACGTGCCAGAGACGATGGCTTAGAACCATTTTTCTTAAAAGTCGGCTACCACTATCTTACTGCTCCCATTCTCTATGTAGTCAACCTCTCTATCTCTTCTGCTCTAGTTCCATTATGCTGGAAATCCACTCATATCATACCCTTATTTAAATCTGGCGACCTATGTGACTTAAACAATTATAGACCAATCTCAATCTTGCCTACCCTTTCAAAAGTCCTCAAAAAATTGATTTATATACAATTGAAAAATCATCTGGAAACCTACTCTCTCCTCAATCCAGCCCAATCAGGCTTTCGCTCTAATCATAGCACCGTTACTGCACTAGCTAAAGTCACCAATGACTGGATCTCAGTCAAGGATGCTAAAAAAAATTACAGGTGCAGTATTCTTAGATTTGGGTAAAGTATACGAAACCGTTGCCCATACTCTAATTGTGAACAGCCTCACCAATATTGGCGCTACCCTAGCTACTGCCAAATGGTTCTCTAGTTACCTATCAGGTAGGATGCAGAAAGTCAAAGCTGGTGGGCTGTTCTCTGCCTCCTTACAAGTTACTAGGTGAGTCCTGCAAGGTTCCATCTTAGGTCCTATACTCTTCTCCCTATATATCAACAACCTTGATTCTCAAATAACCAGGTTAACCTTGCATTTCTTTGCAGACAATACAGTTTTGTATACATCCGGCCATACAATAATTGAAGTCAGGGATATACTTCAAGTCGATTTCGCACAGCTAGAAACAAATCTCATCAATACTAAACTCCTCCTAAACACTAAAAAAACTAAGGCCATGATTTTCCCCCCTAATACTTCCGCCATCACCCTCACTGTCCCACCTACATCCCTAGGTGAACCACTGGAAGTTGTCTCTAAATTTAAATACCTCGGCTTTTGGTTAGACAACAAGCTCTCCTTCAACGAGCACATTGACGACCTGTCCAGAAGACTAAAAGCTAGACTAGGCTTCTTCTTCCAAAATAGGTCCCTCTTTCCCCTGGAAACCAGACTCAGGTTTGTTCAGACCACCTTCTTCCCTTTACTTGACTATGGGGACATATTATACACTTCTGCAGCAATTACTAACCTAAACAAATTGAACATTCTCTATCACCATGCCCTGCGCTTCATTACAAACTACCCATACAGACCACCATTATCATGAACTATACGCAGCTGTTGGTGGACTTCACTTACCATTAGACGTGCACTCCATGCTGGCATTTGAACCCTAAAACAACTTCTGAATAAATTACCCAGCTATTTAATAGCACTTATCCATACTGGCCACAGCTCTTATTTCCTTCAGAAATCAGATTTTATCCTACTCAATGCACCTTGGGCTTGTACCTCCTTTGGCAGACGAGCCTTCTCAAGTGCCCTACCAACTATTTGGAACCAGCTGCAATCCACTCTGAAACTATCCAGTGTAGTCTCAGTAAATTTCTTCAAAAAACTGGTAGCTTCAAAAATAAAGGACACCTGTAACTGTTTCTAAACTCACTCCCTAGCCTTCTCCTTACTTCCTTAGTTGGTTCTCACTACACCACCTTCCTTAAACAACTTGTACTAAATATTTTTTTTGTTTTTGTTTTTCACTCAGGACTGTTTACCCATGTATCTTGTAGGACCTGGTCCACCATTTATGTATTTGTTATGTTATTGCCTGCATTGTATATTTGTTGTAACCATGCACCCAGGACCTCCTCCTGAACAAACTTGCTCAGTGGAGCTTTTCTGCAATAAACTTGAACTTGAACTTGCTCCTCACTGCCAGACCAAGTTTCCCCCTCACATAGGCATCCCTACCCTCTTAACCAGATTCTCCCCTTTTTCCATCCTGGTACCACCCCACCCCATCCATAATTCACCTTCTGCCAGGCATCGGAGAAAGGACCTGCAGACAAATTCTCACTGGCTTCAAGTGGTCTTGTCACTGACTGTCTAGTTTCAATGTAGATTAGGTACTTTGATTACACAATGGGAAAATTATTATAAAAAAAAAAACTTGAACTGTGAACTTGTTTTTGTTTCTTCTCAGACTATCCTGTCACTTGCCGACTCCACTGAAAACTTTGTCCACACATCACACATATCCTTCATGCTATCACTCTGTTCCACAATTCGATTTTCTCATTCAATTCTCTCACCCGTCGAATCTGAGATTGTCTGTCTTGTAAAAAGCCTACAAGCAAGCCTGTCTTACTCTGACTCCTCATTAAAAAAAGTCACTCACTCATCTGTACATAAAAAGGCAATAAAACATGAAAAAAAAAACAGCTGGCTATCCTTATTTTTCTAAAGAAAATTACGTTCATTTTGGTGTTTGTTCTGTAGACCCAATTTGATATACTGCTCCATTTCTTCATGTATTACCTAATCCCTATAATTTCTTTGCAATTGTCTCTGGCAGGTTTTTAAACCCTCAACTGATTATGTCTCCTGCCACTGGAAGGGTGTTTCAATTATTCACTACCCCTCATGTGAAATAATACTTTCTTACATTCCCACTGAAACATAAAAATGGATGAAGACAGCTATCCAGTTCAAGTCAACACAGTAGATTTAGGGTTTCGTCTTGACCAAAGATTTTAAGGAACAGGGAGTTGCATTCCTCAGGAACTGATCACTGCCAACTTTGGAACAGACAGGCAGCCAGCAGGCTCGTTCTGTGCTGGAACTCACAACCAAGAAAAGGCGCTACTCAGTACCGGTTGATTGACTCTCATATTTATTTAAAGCTATGTGTTGCTTGTGAATAAAATAAAAAATAAACAATAAGAAAAATTTAGACACATCAGAGGAAAACTGGCTCCCGCATGGAAATGAAACAAGTTTTGAGGGCAGGTAGTAGCACATCAGTGGGGATAAAACTATAAAACATGATTGATGAAATTATAACTTATTGATGCTTTTGTTGCTAGAGCCAGTCAAGGAACAATATTGGGCTCTTGTGTTTGGTGAGTGATACAAAAAAGAACCTCAAATCTGCAGCAACAGCGGGTACTTCCAGGTGTGGTTTCCTGCCATGTGTGGGGATGGACTCCATATATTCTGGTGTTTTTGACTGGGATGTTGTGAGGCTCACAAGCTGCAATTAGACTGAATCCTTATTCTAATTCCAGTCATTGCAATGGATTTGGTTTTATCCTCTGTGCCATGTTGCCTGAAACTTTACTGCGATGACTGCTTCTTCTGCCGCCATTACATTCCACATGAAATAAATTGTAAATGAAGCAAACAGTGGCAGGCGGCAGCCTTGCTTCATCGTACTTCCTTCTGAGTGACAGTACCTCTGTGTCCCGTTCCCAAATTTGGAGATCAGTGAATACCAAGATCTATGGTCCAACCCCCCCCACCCCCACTGGCAACACTGTCAAGTACGGGCCATGGCATCGAGCTTCGCATGCCCCCCCCACTGGCAACACTGTCAAGTACAGGCCATGGCATCGAGCTTTGCATGCCCCACCTGGCAACACTGTCAGAAATGGGGCCATGGCATCGAGGCTTTGCATGCCCCCCACGGCAACACTGTCAAGCGAGCCCATGGCATCAGGCTTTGCATGCTCCCCCAGTTAAGTGCCACCACTGCAGACAGGAACACTTAAAACACTCATAAACCTGTATCAGAAAGAAAAAAACTGTACAATAAGGCTCAAAGTGTCCCTTTAATTGACAGTTGAGTAACACAGATTAAGAAGGATCAGGTTATATGTCTGCCTGAGAATCAGCAAAAGATTTACTGCCGATCTACTGCTACAACTTTTTAAATTAAATGAACATCATCTACCAGGGCAAAACAGCACTGGGGAAAGGGACGGAAGTAAGACAGGTAGGTTGCTGTTTACCGTTTCCATCATATGCCAAAAATTAACTTACAATTCAGTGAATTTACTGGTAAGTGTGTAAGACGTGTAACAAGCAGTCATTAAATTTGTGTCAATAAAACAAATTAAGTGCTTGCAAGAACAAATGAAGTACTTTACTTCATGGTTACCGTCAGTTTCTGACAGCTCCATGAGAATGTGTTACACCATGCTTGAGACTGGCTGATGTCATGGAATACATGAATGAAAATGTCAGCATTTAGCTGGCAGGCTCACACTCTCGGTTTTAAAACTGGAAAGATAAAATGGGCTGCTCCTCTCCAGTATCAGCCATATTTACATTTACAGCATATTGGCAAATTGAAATGAAAAAAACAATGTTAAAGAGCTGGTATTTAGTAACTGCTTCTGAACGTTTAAATAAAAATATAATGCAAACCCTTGTAGTGTGTTATTTATTTAATTAAGGGTTTCCACTGGTTATGATCTGTTATGAGTTTGAATTCCAATGCCTTCGGTGATTGCCAAGTGAATCACGGAGAAACTGTATGGTACACTGAGCCAGTGATGATGTTTGTAGGGGAAATTTGCATATACTGTATTGCCTTGCAGACGTCAATCCAGTTTCAGTGTGTCTGTGCAGGGAATTCAGGCTGAGGTAAAATCTTAGTTTCCGCAGCTGTGAATGTGTATCATAATGTGTTAAAAAAAACAAATGAATATCATTGTCTGATGCTTCATATTTCCACCATGACTGAATTTCGAATTTATGTATTGTGTTACTGTTTAAATTTTAATTAAATCATACCATTCTGCCAGCTGCTGTATGTATACAAAATGTCTATCAGTTTGTTTTGTTCATACCTACAGAATCAAATCTAAGCTACTGTATATAATTTAAATCCAGATAACAGACACTGTCTTATATACTATGTAGTCCTGCCCCTGTCCATTCCTCCTTACGTTTCTGATCAAGAGATTTCATGGTATTTGTTTTCTGTCATGTCCAGTGGAGAAGTGCAGAAAGGTGACAGCTGTCATTATTCCAGAGATGAATTGCCAGGTCATTCACTGATATTCTTGACCTGGACATGTATTTAGTTTGTAATTCTCACAATCAAAATAATTATTTTTTATTATCTGTCTTAGATTTGCTACAGGGAAGCATGTCCCCAGTGATACTGTACTTTTTCAGTCAGGCCAGATCAGTTCATGTTAAAGAACTTGGCATTTTTGAAATTGAACACAAAGATAGAAAGATTGCTTCATGCAATTGCAGACTGATTAATTTTTTTCTTAGGTTGTTATTTCTATTGAAATATTACACAACTGTGTTCGCAACTAAAAACTGTACATGAGACATCAATTTTTATTAAGTTGTGCATTCCTAACTGCATGGGACAGCGGGTTTGAATCCTGGTTGGGGAGATTTGTCAGTTATGAAGACATGGGAATAGTAATAGACATACATCGTTCAACTTACATTAGTTGCGATCAAGCATACAGACAACTAATTAATAATACATAAGGGTAGCTTAAAAGAACAAAACCATTCAGCAATCACATTCTGACAGCGCTGTTTATAACACTTGCACTAAATAAAAGCTGGTAAAAGTGTTTTGCAGTTATCTTCCTCTGACAGTACACCTTATAATATCAAAAATTGTAACAGGAGGTGGCAGCTCTAATTGCAGTACAAAACTGCATTCATTGCTAAAGGCATAAGTACTGTAATAAAAATAGAAAAAAAGTTTATTTGAAACTTGGCTTCCTGGCCAATGCCCTTTGGGGTGACCATTGCCTCAGTGCTTGCGCAGAGGTTCTTTGTCTTGTAATAAAAATATTACACTACAGCAACATGTGTCACACAAATTCTCAATCAGAAGTTAAAAGTTTGGTCTGTGAGATGCAGACAACATCTGTGAAATTAATATGTGCATCCACAATAAAACTAGCACTGGTGGTGATGAGGTTAGGTCTGTGGAGCCAGCACACACGTAATAATATTTGCTGGATGCATTATTGACTACTTCATCAGCCAACTTGAAATTAAATAAATGACAAAAGAGAGAGCATTCTGCACTTTTCCAATTCGTTGAACAAAGATAAAATAACAGCTGTTACCACAGCTTACACGTTTGTGGATAAAACATAGCACATTAAAAAAAATCAGATATGATGCCAATTGTGTCCAGTACTATTAGCAACACATAAAAAAGGAAACCACTGTACCTATCAAACTTGATTCCTACAGTACATTCACTGCTGACTATATCACTGCCAGACAGCACCATGAATTCTTAGTTTGAAGAGCTTTAAAATGTGATAGAAAGCTTGTCTAACTGCACCCCTGAAACTGGTTGAGAAAGAACGTTACAGAGAAGCTCCAGCTAGAATTAGTTGTAAGGTGTAACGAGCAGGATCAGTGGGGATTTCAAGTAACAGAATAACTGTAAATGCATATCAACATAAGCACAAAATTAAAAAATTAAAAACGGGTATAGCAGTATTGCATCAGACCAGCAGATACATTTGCGATGAAATGTGTCTGAGTGAGGCTGCTGCTACATCTGAGGTGCTAAACTGTAAAAGGAACGTAAAAATTGTTCATAGAAATAAACAAAATGGGAAACAATCACATTACACATAATGCTTGCTACTCATGGTTCGGGTATGTAAAAAATATTTCTGTACTGCTAATTTTGGATTGCAGTAAAAACATTGTAGATACAATGTCATGATAGTTAATAATTTCAAAGGAGACATAGTTGTAGCAGATCAATCTTAAAAACAGGTATGATAGACATGCCAGCATGAATGGAGTACGTGTGTGTGTGTTGGGGAGGTGAGGGGGACTGTTTGGTGGTCGCTTGTTCCCAGATGGCAACCCACTTCAAGGTCGGAGATCCTCTCTCCATCCCCATTTAAGAGTACCAGGTCTAAGATTGCTCCCTCCCCAGTGGGTTCCAAAACTAGCTGTCTGAGGCATGCCCCCTGTAGGGCATCGAGAATGGCCCTGCTCTTGGATGCGGCTGCAGCAAAGGTGCTCCAGTTAACATCTGGCATATTCAGGTCCCCCTTCAGCAATATCTCCCCTTTCTCTGCCATCCCAAGGATGCTTTCTATCATTTCCTTGTCCATTTCCTCCCCCTGAGATGGGGGTCTGTATACAACCCCTGTGTGGATTGTGGTGCCATTTCCAGTCTCCAGGATGACCCACAGTGCCTTCTCTCCTCCCTGTTTACCCTTCAGTTCTGTTGCTTTGATCCCTTCCCTTACATAAAGAGCTACTCCTCCTCCTCCTCCTCCTCCTCTTCCCTGTCTGTCCCTCCTGTAAATTGTGTACCCTGGTATGTTGACATCCCAGTCATGGTTCTCTGTGTACCATGATTCTGTGACTGCCACAATATCCAGGCATCCCTCTTCCTTCAAGGCCACCATTATGGGGAGCTTTTTACCTAGACTATGGGCATTGGTACTCATTACCCTCCATTTTTTTATGGCTTTATTTCTTTTTGCCCCATCCCTTTCCTTACTGCCTTTGTCTTTTTCTCCATTTACCCCTGCCCTTCTCCCTATCGACTGCTCTATCTTGATGTTTACCTCACTAACTAATCGGATTTTTTTGGCGGGGCTAGGACTCCCCTTTTCCTTTTCAGTACCTCCCCCTTGGCTAGTTTAAATGCTTGCCAATGAAGCATTTAAACCAATCACCTAGGATCCTGGTTCCCCTCTTGGATAGATGCAGACCATCGCACAAGTATAGGCCTGCATCCCTCCAGGTGGAGCCCCAGTCCCCAATGAAACCAAGTCCCTGAGCTCTGCACTAATTTTTCAACCAGTCATTGAATCCCATGGTGCGGAGTACCCTAGCCTCATCCATGCCATAGACAGGTAGCACTTCCGAGAAAGTTACCATGTGTGCTACTTGTCTAAGGCCCCTCCCCAACTCCACAAACTCCTGTTGCACTGCTCTGATCCCATTCTCAGCTAGGTCATTTGTTCCTAGGTGGATAATGACATCCAGCTCACTCCCCCTTGCAGCTGCTCCCATGATCCTGAGAATTTGTTTCCTGTCCACCATTTCCTCCCCAGAGCACAGCTCATTTATAGGGGAACACCTGCCCTGCAATTGGAGGAAGGGGCTTCAGGTGTAGCTCATGTAGTTCTATCCATTAATGCAGCCACGGAGCAGGGGAAAAGCATAGGTAGGTCTCAAATAGGAGTACAGCATCCACAATGAATTGCTGATTAGTGTGATAGGTGGATATTGTGGAGGGCCTTCAACTGGAATATATCATGTAAAATTTCTGTTAGAGGCTGGGCTAGGATTAGTTAATTCTACTTGCTGTAGGGATAGTTAGTGTGGAAAGGCTGTATAGGTAGTGTGGACCATGGGTAGGATTGTTGAGTGCAATGGTTGTGGGGTAGCAATGCGGATGAATATACTGTGGAGGCTGGGAGGGTGCCCAATATGCCACAGGCTAAGGAGGCTCGGGGAAGAGGTTCAGTGGCTTGGCAGGGAGCTGGGGAGGCTGAGGGATGAGTGGAGGATTGAGTCAGTAGGAGGGCTGACATCTGAAAGTATTGTGGGGGAACACAGAGAAGGAATAGTGGGTCAAGGGAGGGGCAAACAAGACAGGAAGTCAACTGATGAAGGGTGGACTCTAGTAGGACCTAGAAAAAGAGGACCAGCAATAGGCAGGAAGGAGGATAAAGCACATAGTAAGACAAAGGAGATAGGGAACATGTTTAGTTTACTAGCAACACATGGGAAAGAGGATGCAGGAGGTGATTGCACAAGGGATAGCACTCACAAAGAAGAGGGAGTGAGGGGCATTACTAGTGGAGAGATTGAGCATGGTGTGGCAGGGGGAGGGATAATACTCAGAGAGGTGAGGAAGGAGAGGGAGGCTGGCAGTCAAACAGGAGGAGGGGAAGGGGTGTTAATTGAGAGGGATGGGGAAGACACTGGGGCACATGGCAAAAACACAGTCTTGAGTGGCTCCATAAATGAGAACTTGGATGGGGGGTGGCAATGGGCACAAGGAAAGAAGAGGGGGTGTACTGGTGTTGGGGGACTCCATACTCAAGGGGACCAGATGGGCAGCAAGGGGGAGCAGCACAGTCGGATATCTGTGGAGTCCATACCAGGATTAAAGGCAGACATGGCAGGACAGGCAATCCTAAGGTGCATAAAGAGGGGTAGGAGGAAACCACACATTGTGGTACATGTGGGGACAAATGACCTAGTGGGGGAAATGGTGCAGGTAACAAGGGAGAGGACTGAGGAAGTGGGAAGGTTGTGCGAGGAGATTGGGGAGTCTGTGATCTTCTCTGAAGTGCTCCCAGCACCCTGCTCAAGAACAGTGAGAAAGGAGAGGATTAGAGAGTTGAACATATGGTTGGTAGAATGGTGTTGAACTAAGGGGTATGGGGTTGTGGGTGGCTGGGGCAGTACCTGGGATAATAACAATCTGTTTGCAAGGGATAGACTGCACCTGAGTGGGGAGGGAAAGGAGGTATTAAAGCAAAGACTAGGTAGGTATATTGCAACAAGGGTGGATTTAAAATAGATGGGAGGTGGCAAGTAGACAGCAGGTAGGCAGGGAGTAGAAGGGAGGAGATGGAGCCTAGTGAAGGGAAGGGGGCATTATGGAGGGTGGTCTCATTGAATGCAAGAAGCCTAGGAAACAAATCTGCTGAGCTACAGGCACTCTTAGCAGTGTGGAACGTGGATACTACAACTGTCACAGAAACGTGGGCAACTGAGTACCAGGACTGGGATCTGGCAATCCCAGGATACAAATTATACAGGAAGGACTGAAAGGAGGGAGGGGGTGGGTGGCAGTATATGTGAGGGATGGTATCAAATGCACAAGGGACAAGGGAGAAGAAAGGAGAACAGAGGCAATCTGGCTGCAGCTCCTAGACTCAAGGGGTAGGAAACTGAGGTTTGGGTGGTATACAGGCCGCCATCCCAGTCTGAGGAGCTTGAAAGGGAGTTTGAGGAACAAATCAAAAAGGTATGTAGAAAAGGGAGGGTGGTCATTGTGGGGGATTTCAACTTACCGGGGGTTGACTGGAGCATTCCGATCACCTCCAGTGCTAGGGAGCAAGTGCTCCTGGATGTGATCCAGGAGGGTATCCTGACACAGTTGGTTACTGTACCTACTCGGCTAAAAAAACACTTTACATCTGGTATTGTCGAATGGGGAGGCAGTGAGGAAAATAAAGGTGGAGGACCCACTAGCCGACAGCGATCAACAAATGATGTGGTTTAATATCACGATGTGCGGGGAGCCAGAGAAATCAGTTACTCGGGTGGTAAACTTCAGGGGGGCAGATTTTGGGAGGATGCAGGAAGTACTGAAAGGGAAACTGGAGGGCATAAGGCAGGAGATGGACGTGGAGCAGAAATGGGATATTATTAAATGGAGGGTTACAGAGGCAACAGAAGCCTGCACCAAGGCACAGAGTAAGAGGAGCAGAGCAAGAAAACCATGCTGGTTGAACAGAGAGGTTGTGGAGGTGGTGAGAGCAAAACAAGTGGCGCACCAGAGATTTAGGAGGATGGGGAAGGAAGTGGACAGGGAGAAATATGCAAGATGGTCCAGGGAGGTAACCAGACAAGTGAGAGAAGCCAAGGCACAGAGGGAGCTGAGATTAGCACAGGGAATTAATGGGGGGGGGAGACTTTTTCAGATACATCAGGGAGAAAAGGAAGTGCAAGGAGATAATAGTGAGGATAAAAAGAGGTGGGGAGTGGACGGAAAGAGGGGAGGAGCAGGCAGAAGCACTGAATGAATACTTTTGCTCAGTGTTCATGGAAGAAAAGGGTACCGCTACCAGCATGGGCTGGGAGGGTGGGGACAGGGGAGGAGGTGACAGATGGAAGAATTGAGGCAAATAGAGTCCTAGAGGGACTGAGGGCACTGAAGATAGACAAGGCACCAAGGCCAGATGATATCTACCCCAGGGTGCTGAGGGAGATGGCGAAGGTGTTGGTGACGCCACTGGCAGATCTGTGCAGCACCTCACTGGAGTCGGGATGTTTGCCACTGGACTGGAGGATTGCACATGTAGTAGCATTACACAAGAGCGGGCCAAGGGATGAACTGGGTAATTATCGTCCGGTAAGTCTCACCTCCATAGTGTGCAACCTCATGGAAACAATACTAAAGGAAAGACTGGTGTCTTACCTAGAGGACAATGGCCTCCAGGATGTGAGGCGGCATGGGTTTGTTTCAGAGAAGTCTTGCCAAACCAACCTAATACTGTATTATGACTGGTTGACAGGTGAGCTGGATAAGGGTCATGCAGTAGATGTTCTTTACTTGGACTTCAGCAAGGCTTTTGATTCGGTGCCTCATGGGCAGATTGGGGGGAAGCTAACTGGTGTAGGGGTAGGGCCAAAAATGATAAACTGGATTACAAGCTGGCTGAGTGGCAGGCTGCAACAGGTGGTGGTGGTGGTGAGAGGGGAGCTCTCAACTCCAAGGCTGGTGATGAGAGGGGTGCCACAGGGCTCTGTGTTGGGACCAGTATTGTTTGGGCTCTTCATATCAGACATTGCACACGGGGTGGTGAGCAAGGTAAGTCTGTTCACTGACGACACCAAAATCGGAGCAGTGGTGGATGGAGAGGAGGGATGGAAGCAGCTACGGGGGACCTACACAAGCTAAAGGAGTGGTCAGAGAGGTGGCAGCTGGGGTTCAATGCAAAGAAGTGTAAGGTTATGCACTTTGGGGTGAAGAACCCAAGGACAGAATACTGGCTGGGAGGGTTAAGTTGGGGATCACTGAGGAGGAGAAGGACATAGGGGTAATGATAACAGAGACCATGAACAACACTGCCCAGTGCAGGAGAGTGGCTGCAAAGTGAACAAAATGCTGGGGTGCATAGCGAGGGGGTTTTCATCCAGGCGAAGAGAGACGAACTTGCCCCCTACAGGTCGCTGGTAAGGCCGCACTTAGAGTATTGTGTGCAATTTTGGAAGCCATACCTAAAGTGTGATATCACGCTACTGGAGGGGTTGCAGAGGAGGGCAACAAAGATGATATGTGGAATGGAGGGGAGAGACTAGGACAGCAGACTGGGAGACCTGAATATGTACACGCTGGAGGACAGAAGGGACGGGGGGACATGATAGAGACATTCAAGTATCTGAGGGGAATCAATAAGGATGGGGCAGATGGGGTCTTTAAGTTAAGGAAGAGGAGGGTCACCAGGGGGCATGGGCTAAGAATAGAGCGGGGAATATTTAGGAGGGAAATGAGGAGACACTTTTTCACAGAGAGGGTGGTAGCAAAATGGAATGCCCTACCAGAATGGGTGGTATCATATAAATCTGTGAACAGCTTCAAAAGGGCATGGGACAAGGAACGGGGAGAGTGAAGGTGGGGGAGGTGGGGGTGGCAGTGGGATGACAAAGGGGAGAGGGGTGGGGCAGCTGCAAACTAGGGGTGTTGGCTGCACACTCAAGCAGACTTAGATAGACTGGGTGGTCTGTTTCTGCTGGCACATTTGTATGTTTGTATGTTTATATGTCCCTCCAAGCCATGGTGCCAGGCAGGCACCTTACCTCCCTTTCCCCTCCCTCTCCCAGTTCTACTACTCTAACAATCGTGTCCCCCACCAGGAGTTATTTTCTTCCCCTGTGGGGTCCTGCGCCACCTTCCTGTGGGTCTTCATTGTGGAGGTTCCCAGCATCCTCCTTGGTCTCCACTGTCGGTGCCTCTATAGAGGAACCATGCTCCACCAGAGTTGCGAATGAATTGTGGAGAGGCACAACTGGAGGGATGCACTTCTGTTCCACCACCCTCACCCTCCCTGAGCCCACCGTGGTCCAACAACTCCTCTTTCTTGGCAACCTCTGAGGTAGTGGTGGTGGCCTGGGTGGTCCCTGAGAGGGGGAGCAGGTTTCCCGAATCCTTGCCAGGTCAGCATGGGGATGAACAACCTCCTCCCTCAGACCAGAGAGATGCCTGCAAATAGGGCAGCAATGCAGTCTCCAGAATGTCTCCCAGAAGACTGCTGCTCTACAGCCAGTGCATTGCACCACTCCCCACATGTCTGTGTCCCTTTCTGTTACTTACAGATGCTTTCTTCTTTTTTTTGTTTTGTTCTTGTTTTAGTGTGTGCAAGCTTGTGAGTGTCTCTACCCTTATTCAGTGTGCTGTGCCTTTAAGGATATGAACAGGTATATGTTATTAGCAGTTTTGGGGAAGTGATGTCAGAACCCCTGCTATAATGGACGTTATATGCTTGGGGTGAGGGGCAGGCTGGGTGGGAGTAAACCTATGCCCACCAGAAACAATCAACTACAACTCTGACCCTCCGCCCTGGGAGTGCCTTCCTTCCTTTCAGACACCTATTTCACAGAGGTTAAGTAACAGGTCTAGTCACAAATGACTGCAAATATCTCCCAGCTACAGTTCCTCCCTGGCAAATTAAAGTTAAGCTAAGAAAAGTCAACCCCCAAAAACAGAATCAATACTAGTTACTTACATAGGTCCAAAAAGTAATAATTCAATTCAGTGTAGTCTAGAAAATAACCTCCTTGATTTAAGGAAACTTTGGCTGTTTTCTCTCTCTCACTCCTCTCTCTCTCTCTCTCTCTCTCTGTCTCTGTCTCTCTCTCTGTCTCTCTCTCTCTCTCTCTTTCTCTCTCACAGCAGACAGAGACCACAAACAACTCCTATTTTAAATCCACAGTTCAACTAGGTCCCTTTCGGCTCCTCCCCTTAACAGACACCTAGTTCACAGAGATTAAGTAACAGGCCTAGTCACAAATGACTGCAAATATAAGTGTTATGAATTTGGACAGAAGTGTAACGTATTGCCATTTTTTTAAAACATCAAAAGCACAAAACCTCATAGCCCTGTCATTGCACCTCCCATAGTGATACAGTGCCCCATAGACATAACTCTGAAGTTGTTGTTTTTTTTTAAATAAAGTTATGTGGTGTGCTTTTTTTCTGTTTCCATTTTGTTGAACAGATGCCCATGCTTTGTTTACATATCTTCTCTGAGTTTTTTTTAATGCTAGTCCTTGTACTTCAGCTGAGTGTGAAGCAAATCAACAGTAACAGTAAAGCACCATCCATCCAACATCAGGAAATACTGATGGACTCAAATCTGGTTATGCACAAATACTTAATTAACTACTTAAATGCTCCACCCTGCATGAGCAATCATTGCCCAAGGAGGCAGTATAACACAGTGGTTTAAGACTCTGAGCTGCAAACCTGGAGACCTGGGTTTGAATCTCACAGCCGCATTTGCATACTGTGTGACCTTGAGCAAGTCACTCAACTTCCTTGTGCTCCCAAGTCACACCTGTAAACAAGCTTTCAGCTTAGTGTGTCTCTCCTGGTAAAAAAATTAAAAAATAAATAAATAAAGTCGTCTGCAGAACACATGCATAAACTGTCCACCCCTGTATTGCAACTCTCCAACTGAGGAAAAAAAGAGGGGGGTGGGATAGGAGTAAAGGACATGTAAGTTTGTGTAACTGTGCATTAACCAGCATTCACTCAAGCTGGAAAAGTGCATTATGAAGAATACTTCACAGAAAGGGTGGTGAGTGTGTATAACAGTGTTTGACAGGGTTGTGGAGGAAACATAATAATGGGGTATAGTGGCTGATCCTCACTTTAATCTTCATGTTTAAACTGGCATTATAGAACAAGACAGGCTGATCTGTGTCTTATATGTCAGTAACAGCCCTCGTAACCTTATTATAAATATTTATTTACTGACAGTTGTATGAATTAGTAGGTGCTTAATGTGCAGCTAGCAAGTCAAGCATTGATGCTACATTATTACTGCCTTGCTTATGA
Source organism: Neoceratodus forsteri (assembly GCA_016271365.2). Taxonomy (NCBI): domain Eukaryota; kingdom Metazoa; phylum Chordata; order Ceratodontiformes; family Ceratodontidae; genus Neoceratodus; species Neoceratodus forsteri. The sequence continues at coordinate 1,032,893,221 of CM028131.1, read as the reverse complement.
TGATAGAAGATGGGTAGATGCTGTAATGTTTGTTGTGCAACACAAACAGTTAAAAAGGAAAGGGGAACTTGTTTAACCAGGAACGGCACAAAAGCGTCCTTCCAGATAGACCTGGGATCACAAGGAAGTTAAGTGACTTGCTCAGAATCACACAGTATCCAAGTAGGGACTAATGGGATTCGAACCCAGGTCTTCAGGTTTGCAGCTCCATGCCCTTAACCACTACAACTTTTCCAAGCTCTGGAACTTATGAAAGTGTCTAGAAAACTGAGAAAAAAATCAAAAAACATGGCATTAACAAGTATTCCAAAAAAAAATTGCTGACTGACTTCTTTGACACATTTCTTGTCCATAGGAAGAACACTTGGTGCTCACCCCCACTACCTGGCTGAAAGAAAAGTAACCTTTGTAAGAGCCAAACATATACCAGTGGTGCTTGTTATTAATGTAATGTGTCACTTGCTAACTGCTCTTCTGACTAGTACTGTAGGTGTGAAAAGATTATGTCACCCATCCCCCACTTATCATTTAAGTACAGCAAAGCTGGTTATTGAGGAATTGGCAGAACATTGAAACTTTCATTCAAATAAGGCTAGATGTGTTCCACATATCATCCTTAGTTGTAATGTGCAGTAGGTTAAAGTTAGTCATTTTTCACTATGCAGAACAGGTACTGTATGCCACAGTCCCGCTTTTCAAAATATAAAATGATCAAAATTCATCAAGAATCACTGGGGCTGTCAAGTGCTGTCAAGCAAAATAAAAGTGCTGACAAGTTTTTATAAATAGTGAGCTTCTGATGATCCCAATCTTAGGAACACACATTTTCCAAACCTCCCTGTTTTAGAACTTGACCCTTGTTACCACAAGTGGGCTAACACCATTGTAACCTCAACGTATCAAGCAAGTGGAAGTTGTGGGAATCAAACCCAGATCACTTTGATGTGCCAAACTCAAGCCCAGCTCCTTCATCTAACACTCATTAACTATTAAAAAATTTTACAGGATTCACAAGTACTGTACCTGTGTCCCAGCAACCCAAGTGTGTCATTCCTTTTTATTTTATTATTTTTTTTTTTTTTGTAGTTTTGGTCCTGACATTTCCCTACTGGACACTGATGCCACACTGTGCCTGCAGCACACCCTGCCTTCCACCTTATTAAGCTTTAAAACCATTCCAATGATGGACCCTGCCCAGACTGTCTTGTGGTTCTTAACAGGTTAAAATCCTTCCTCCCAGTATGGTGGAGGGATACAAGTGTGGGTGAGACAGGTATAGGCAAGGGGTGAAGCAGAGGCTGGTTTGCCTGGGGGCAGGACTGGGGGATGGGGTAACAGTGGAAAGAGACAGATAGAGAGCTACAGTACCCAGTCAGGGTGCTGAAGCGTGAGCAGACGTGATAGAGCAATAGGCCTACTCTGTTGACATCTAGTATACTGTATTAGTATATGACATCAGTCAAATGTGTATAAAAATGACAATCTAAACATCATTGTTCACCAGTTCTTGTTACTTCGGTGCATATGGCTGTGAGCTGCACACATGCTGCAGATGAGACTGACTTTTGCTCTGCAAGGGTCTACTGACCATTCTCATACTGTAGGAGCTATATTTGACTCAATTTATTTTAACATTAAACTATCTACTGCACCTACTCTGCTACTTAATTTCTGATCTCCATCTCTTAGAACTACAGTAGTTGCACCTAGGCACAGTAAATAGTAGATGGCATTTGTAGATATGGGCATTACCTGCCTAGAGAAAGAGTATAAGTCTGATGCACATTCATTCTATGGCTGCTGTGCTTATTAATGTTAGGTTTGAGATTTTGCTTTCCAGCTGTGAGCTTGGCTGATCCTATGTTGCAGCTTGCTTTGATTGGAGCGTGTTGGTCAGTTGCTTATTTACTTATGTCATATTCATTTAATCGTTGTTTTGTGCCTATGTGTCACTTGTATCGTCTGTATCTGTATATATTTTCTACATTGTTGGAGTGTACTGCTTTTAATTGTATGACTGTATCAGGTCCATCTTGCAAATGAGCTTGCTCAATGGTGTTCACCTGAATAAATAAAGATTTTGATTGATTGATTGAGTTGCTGACAATTCTATGTTTCTAATGACAAAAGCACATTCAAAGCTTGCCTAGAAGGCATGTGCAGTGATCAAGATTGAAATCACATAAAAAAAGTATTTCAAAATATATGGATATATAGAACACTAGCAAAAAACTGTGAGCAGGAACATAGCTCAAGAAAGGGCTGCTGTGTGGACCAGTCATTATTTTTTTGATTATGGTTGGGGATGAGGAGTTGAAGGGATACTACCTAATGTACACACTCACACACACACACACACACAAAATCAAATTAGACACTTTGTTTTTGTGTTTGCTTGCATGCATGTGCAAGAAACATAGTGCGACGATCCAAAATGCAGTGCCATACAGTTGAAAGGGAGAGCACCGCTTGAGTGAGCTAGCCCTCCCCACACACACCGCAGCGCCGCATGCACATTGCGTGCTCGCCATCCTACCTCCCCATGCACACACTGTATGGCTGAAGGGTGCCCAATCCCGTCCAGCTCTACTGTCCCCCTACACAGTCTGTATGGCCTGAGGGGTGCTCAATCCCCATCGGCTCTACTGCCCTCCCCAGACTATCGGGTGCCATGCTGGGAGCCCACCCCAGCGTGGCAACAGGTTCTATGGCCGACAGGGTGCCCAATCCCCATCGGCTCCACTGCCCTCAACAGTTTCAGCTGCCATGCTGGGAGCCCACCCCAGCATGGCAAATGTCCCGCGTAGTCCAAATAAAAAAACCTGAAAGAAAAACCTTCTCGCTGCTGTCTTCACCCCTCCCACCCATGCCCACCCACTGCGCACCCTGCCTCCCAGACCCCCACCTCACCCCATACTTACCTCCAGATCTCGGCGCGATGATCTTCGGTGGACCAGGAACACGTCTGCACTCTTCAAAGCCGACCGCGAACTGAGGAAATGCCGGTAAGCTGTATAATGTAATGAATAGGGGTTTTTCAACTTTGCTGCATATCTCAGGCATTTTTTTGAATTTTGGCACCAAATTTTCAACATGGGGTTTTTGGGACCACTCCTCATGAAGCCATGGCATTAATCAGGCCCGAAGAGTGATTTCGCGGTCACTGCGCGAAATCACCTTTTGGGACTGATTAATGAAATGACAGTGTCTGTGTTCATAAGGTAGGCTCTCAAAAAGCCTATGTTGAAAATTTGGTGAAAAAATTCCTAAAAATGACTGGTTTATGAGCGTGCATTGCACTGTTCCTACGCACGCTGGTAGGTTCGCGAATTTTCAATATTTTCACTCTTGCCATTTTACCACACCTCCTTATGAGCAGTACAGCTGTCATTTTTCACATCTCGCCCAAAACATGTTTCCGCCCATGTAGCACACAATGGCGCAGTCGGTGTGTGAAATCAATGTATGGGACACATTAAGAAAATCACAGTGACACTGTTCATGAGCAGATGTCTTAAAATGGCTATTTTGAAAATTTGGTGAAAAAATTCCTAAAAATGACTGTGTTACGAGAGCATTGCATAGTTCCATGCACCCTCATAAGTTCATGAATTTGTAATATTTTCAGTCCAGATTTTCACCAGTGGCATTTTTCCACATTTTCTTATGAACAGTACAGCTGTCATTTTTCACAACATGGCCGAAATGTGTTTTCACACTTTCAGCACAGAAATGTGTGGTCGCTGTGGGAAATCATTGTTCGGGACAGATAAGGAAAATCACAGTGACACTGTTCATGACCGGAGGTCCCAAAATGCCTGTGTTGACAATCTGCTGTAAACAGTTCCCAAACTAATTACATTACGGGTGCACGTTGCACATTTTCTACACACGCTCATGACTTCACCAGTTTTTTTTAATATTTTCACTGTAAATTTTCAACATTGCCATTTTTTACACTTCCCCATCAACAGTACAGCTGTCATTTTTCACATCCTGTTCAGAATGTGTTTTTGCACCTGTGGTGACAAATGCCGTAGTCGCTGTGCAAAAGCAGCTTTCAGCTAACAAACTGATATTGCCACTGTTCATGAGGTGGGGTACACAAAAAAACCATGTTAGAAATGTGGGTAGAAAATACCAGCGATATGCCTGAGGCATTAGGGGTTTCCGACCATAACGCCCCACCCTGTACAGAATGACAGGCATCAGGGCTGTGACTTGGGATTGTCACCTGCAATGCTCATACCATTCCACCCCCACACCTTGCAGCCACTGAGAGACATCGAGGTGTGCCTTGGACTCTTCAGCCCCAGAGTTCACCCCATTCTCCTTAATCTGCACCCATCTCACAATATTTCCTGATGGAATGGGGTGCGCATAAGGGCCACGACCCCAAGTCACACCATGACACTTGTTGGTGTCTGCACGATAGGGTGTGATGAAATGGCGTGGCCGTTATGCCTGATGACCCAAAGGCACACCCCAATGCATGTCACTATCTGCAGGGTGGTGATGGGGTTGGCTTCAGTTCAATACTTCACTGCCATTCCTATTATGCAGCTCTGTAACTTCTACACTACCAATGCCAATGCCAGCAAGCAAACATTTGGCATTGACAAATGCTTGTTTACATTTATTGTGATGTGTATAAATAATATCTTACTGTGTATTTAACCAGGAGAAATAGACCTACTGAGATACAATGTTTCATTTTCAGAAGGAATTGCTGGGATGGGAATTTACTGATTATCAGAGGCAATTAAGTTAAATTAAGTTAAATACTCCCCTCAAAGCAGGTCCCAGACCTGGAGGGTCAAGGGTGTTAGAACAGTGGGTGGGCAGAGTTGGTCTCACCCAGAGACCAGAAGCATGAGCTTTATTTTTTATTATTTATATTTAATGTTCTGAAGCATGGCTCATTATAAACTCTGCACTGGAAGACCCTGCACATTAAATACCTGATGCAAACCCAAAAGAACAGTACACACAGTCACAGCCTAGAAATTGAGTTAAAATTAGTAGCTTCAACAAACTTGTTCCAGCAAAGTTTGAAGGAGCAGGGTTACTTAACACTAATGAACAGATTAAGTGGGCCAAAAGCCCATCTATAGTAAGTAATTAAATACGTAATTTATTACTTATCTGGTGTCTAATCCCATCGTGTCTGGGCACCAACAGTACAAACGTGTGACAGAGTGATACTGTATCTATGTTGGTACTGTGGGGGAGTGGAGCCTAGCGGCACTGAATTTGATCCATTGGCAAGAGGCAGTTATTAAGCACCATTCACAGACAAAAGAAGGGGGATGGGAGGGGAGGATAGCACACAGAAGAAGAGGCAGTAATTAAGCAACACCCCACAGACAAAGGAAAAGCCCATATGAATAAGAAAACTTAACATGAGTTGAATGTAAGGCAATCACAAGCCATTTTTATCTGTTGTTCTAACAGTTCTTAAATGATATTTAAGCTACAACTGAAAAAATGATGTTATTCTAATGTCTCTTGACAAGGGGAGTTATTATGTGTTGGGCTGCATAGGTAATGGTTAGGGGATCCTCCTCTTGCTAGATATTACTGAATGCTTTGTGTCAATGCACCACCAGCAGCTGGGCATACCCTTTTTTGCTCTACTCTACAGCATTTTTGTAGGTACAATATGAAATACTGCAATTACAAAAAAATGCTAATAATAAGGGGGGATGGATTGTTTAACCGGGAAAGACAGGCTAAGCTGGAGCTTCTTTACAGGGGCCACCTGGGAGCACACTTAATTTATTTATTTATTTAGCTTTTGTTTACCGGGTAAGTACACTAGACAAGTAATATGCCTATTTTCAGGAACGACCCGGGAGATTACAACATAGTGAACACAGAGTAGTACGGGACAATACAGGAACAACATGGCAGAATATCAACCAGGAAAGAACAATTAACAAGGTGACACAATGGTAAAGCAATTAGTTACATCCAGTTCCAACAGTGGTAAAGTACACAAAGTCATAGGTTTTTATGCAAATTAGACATATTATAACTCAGTCAAGTGCCAAACTGGACAACTTATAACTCAGTCAAGTGCCAAGATAAGAGATTAAGTCTTAGGGACAGCCAAGTGTCTTCTGTGTAGCACAAAGGACAAGTTGAGAGAGGACTTTTCTCTAGGGCGGTTTGGGACAGTCACATGCAAAAGCCAGCTTCAAGAATCCCCACAGGTGTCTACGGAAACACTGATGGGAGGCAGCCGATCGAACCTGCTCTGGAAAGGAGTTCCAGAGTCTAGGCACACTTGCAGCAAAGTCCCTGTCCCCCATGAGGGTTCGAGTGGGGGGAACTCTAAGCAACCCGGGGACCTGGGATCTAAGTGAGTAGGAGGAGTAGTCCACAGGCGAAAGTAGCTGAGCCAGCCCCGGTGGGGTGCCAGTTCTAATCACTTTGCCCACGAGACATCCCAGCCCAAAATCCAGGTAGCTCAATGGAGAAAGCCAGCCAAGATTTTCATAAAGCTTACAGTGGTGGGTAAGACGGGGGGCGGCCAGGCTAAAACGGCAGATGTTGTTATACGTCATGAACCACCGGGTAAGGTGGGATTTGGCAAAACTAGCAAATAGGTGCAGGCTGTATAAGTCAAATGACTTGCTTAGGGTCATACAGTATGCAAGTGGGGGCAGAAAGGATTCAAACCTAGGTCTTCAGGTTTGCAGCTCAGTGTCCTTAACCTATACTGCTGACATATGAATGTACAGCAGTCTTTTTGCTTTTTCAGACTGTTTTCCTGTGACTATGGTTCAGGTCCAGCACAGGGCATCTGCAGATTTCATGTAATTGTTTTCTAGAAACCCATGCTAAGGACCATCCAAAGGCACGTGCAGATTTCAGGCCATTTTCTAAGGACTCCAGGCTCATAGATACATAGACAGTGTTGGCAGATAAGGGCCTACAGCCCACCCAGTCTGCCCATTTGAGCTTGTAAGTTTACTTCATGTTTTCCTAGAAGTCTGTTACCCCTTAACCCTGACTTCCAGAATTCCTTTACATCTATCCCATGCATTCTTAAATCCTGTGGTTGTTTCAGCCCCCACCACTTCCTCTGACAGGGTGTTCCACTTGTCCACCACCCATTCTGTGAAGAAATTCTTCCTTATGTTTCCTCTGAATCGTCCTCCCTCCAACTTCATCCCATGCCCTCTAGTCCTGGAACATCTTTTTTGCTTAAAAATAGTGTATTCCTGCACCCTGTTCCTTCCTGTAACATACTTGCATGTCTCTATTATATCCCCTCTCTCCCTCCTCTCCTCCAGGGAGTACATATTCAATTCCTTCAACCTGTCCTCATAGGACTTGTGATGCAATCCATGTACCATCTTTGCTCAGGCAGCAGCTTGGGCATTTTTTTGTTTATATTTGCTTATCTATTTATTTATTTTTGCAGATACAGAATTAAAAAAATGACATGCAACTTGAGTCAGTAGAGACAGTAGGGAGATAGTAGGGACACTAAAGTAATGTCTTTTTGATTACATTCATCTACATCACTGACCGTAACCAAACAGTAAACATGTAAGGATTTAGCCACGAGAAAGGATGGGTCTACTGTGGAATTAATCCATGGTTGGGGGTTGGACCACAAGGCCGAAGGCCGAGTGGGTCCAACCACTCAACCATGGATTAATTCCACTGTAGACCCATCCTTTCAAGTGGCTCAATCCGCTTGTAACATAGCAAACTATATCCGACCTTCACATGTATTATTATAATTAAATATTACTTATATCAAGAAGACACTGCTGTTAAAACATCAGTTTGCTACCTCTCGCTAATCTCTGTATAACGTTCTGTGCAGTTCAGAATGTGCGTGTGCACCTTGACGATTTGATATCTTTCACATTACTGATGTGTTGCTGTTTCTATATATACTTCATGGCTAAAATATGCACAATAGCTATCTATTCTCCTCACTGCGGCTACTTTCTTTTCCATGTCTCTGTCAGTCTCCGTTTCACCTTGGTTCCGAGCGGGCTGTGCTGTTTTCTCCTGTTGCACTGTGGGTATCTCTGCAAATTTGCATCCTCAGATACTCACAGTGCTATACCTCTGACTACAGGAACATTTCTGTGGAGGTGACAGCTGTTTTCATTTGCACGCAGGTGACAGTTGCATTTTTTGGATTACTGCACTGCTTCTGTTCCATTACGGTGGGTGTAGAAATCATACCGGCTCGTCGGCTTTCCGCTCGGGTGTGCTTGCCAGTGTGTTGCAGAGCTATCCGCCTATTTCATTTATTACTATTCCCTACACTTACTTTACAACTCTGAAATGTTCAGCGACTGCATGACTGGTTGGGTGCTGCACTTTAGGACGCAAGCAAGGAGAGGCTTTGCTATCCCGTGCAGTTTTCAACATATCTCTCTCGTGCCCAGTGTTATGTGGCGCGCCCCTTCCCCAACCATTGTCGAGCTCTTTTGATCATGCGCTCCTGCTGCTAACCATGATCTACTGTGGTGTTAGACCATGGTTTCTACTGTGCCACCTGGTATGTTTGCACCTATCTGAGTGCTTTATTTCATTTTTGTTTTTGATGCCATGTTACAAGAGGTTGCAACTAGTGAAGCTCAAATGTAGCTAGCAGGAGCCTGGTGATGCAATGTTGCAAATGTTGTCCTTGAACTTAGAAACAGTGAAACATTTGTAGCTACAGTAAATAACAATTTTGCAAAGTGAAGACATTGGTACAATGTTACACACTACAACAGCAACAACATTTGAAGTGGATTGCACTTATTGTGGCAGTGACAAACTGAAAATATATTATATGCACACTAACAATAGGCATAGCAGCTTTCAAATGAAGTTTAGAAGGCTGCTACCATTCTGTAACTTTTATATGGCAATAGGAAAGTACCCTGTTTTTTCTATTATCTGATTTAAACTGAGTCACCACAGTAGATGCTCATAGCCTCCCCCAGCCCTATTTGAGAGCAGATTAGTCACTATGGCGGTAGACAGTCTTGTAATTTGCAGGATGTTCCTGCACAAGGGCAATGTGCTAATGAGTTTAGCTTGAGGTCTTTCTCAAGCCAGAAACTGCCACTGTTGCAGTCCTGTGCTACTGATGCCCATGTTGTAATCGTATGGAAGGCAGTGCCCTGGTAGTCTAGTGGTCCCACCTATAAAACTATTAAGTATAGACAGTATAGAAAAATGCAATCAGGTATTACTGTTATAAGCATTGTTTTAATTCATACTTGTAGGAGCCAAAAAAATGAAAGATGTTTATATGAGTGCTGCAGACACTATGTTTGTCTGACTTAAATAAATAAAAGAAAGAAATATAGAAGTAGTTAAAACAGTGGCATATGGGATTCATTTAGGCATGATATTGATTTTTTATTAAAAAAAATCAAGTTTGTTAACCTGACATTGTATACTAGTCAGGTGACCACTATTCAGGTGAATACTGTGGGGGTTTTGTCATTGCACTTGTACTGTCTGTATTTCAAATTGCATTAGCTATTGATTTTTTGGTGGCTCTGTCAATAGGAGCCCAGCCATGATCTGTATATTTTTTGGGACAGGATAGAATAAGTGGCAATTAAAGGAGCTAGAAAATTGTTTTCTGACTCTGATTTTGTTTGTAATAAAGACGAATGCTCCCAACATCTATGTTAGTGTCTTTTTCTCTCATTTTAAATGCATCATTCTCAAGTTTGACAGTAGTCTGAGAAGTTGTATCTCCGAGGTTTTACATGAACTAGAAGCTCCATTTTTTTTCCGGCCAGCTGTGTCCTAGTGCTCTTAAACAGAGCATCCAGTAACTATTCGGATTCAGTATTCCACCTGGACATGGTTAGCCTGGGAGGTACTGTATTTCTTCATCAATCCGGATGCACCAGACCTTTCTTAGTGTGAGTGGAAGGTAGCAGAGGAGAGCACAAAAAAAAAAAAAGACATGTGCGGGCACAATAAATGAAATACTGTAGGCTCTCAGGGAACAGCTGTATCAAGAGAGTATCAGTTTATGGTAGCCCCAGCAAACTGATCCACCCCAGATAACAATAACCCACAGGTCAAACTGAGATTAGACATGTGGCGACCTTGGTCAAACATATACAGAAAGAGTTTCTTGTAAGGAAGTAAAAACTCAGGTCATTCTAAGTTCTGTACTCCTACTCACTAGACAGATTGAAGCAGGAGTTTGACAGAGACCTGTGATGGACTGCAGGGTGTTGTAAAAAAAAAACATTTCATTTGAAAATCACTGAGGTTATAATTAATGTATGTTTCATACATATTAACTGATTACAACTTAGAGGATACAGAAACAATGTTAGGGGCTCTTTAAATATTTATTGAGCCTCCAAAATGAACCCAACACAGTTTGGGCAAATTAACCAATAAAAAAAAATAAACTTTGGCAAAGTTTAAAACTCTCAACTCTCTGTCTGTATTTATGCAAGATAATAGAGTGAACAAGTGTTTAACTAGCTTGATGTTGTTCTGTGCCACATCCTTGAGTACTGTAAATAAAGACTAAATCAGCACTCTGTAACTTGCATACAGGTTGCAGCGGGGGCACAACTTGGTACCACTACACTATTTAGAACAGGCAGCTACTGTATGATAGGAGATTTTGAATGAACTGCAAACACACTCCTAAGGGATGAACATGCTGATAGTACTGGACACATTTGGCATCATATCTGAATTATTTTAATGCACTTTGTTTTATCCCCAGAAGTGTAACCTGCAATACCTGCTGTTAATTTATCTTTGTTCTCCTGATTGGACACTCTCTCGTTTTTCATTTTTTTATTTTCTGTTTGTCGACGAACCAGTCAATAATGCAGCATGCACATATTGTTATATACAGTACAGGCTGGCTCCACAGTCTTACCTAGGCTGGTTCCACAGTCCTATACAGGCAAACAGTTGCCTGCACAGATATGCAAAAATCACAATTATTTCCCTGACCCCTCATACCTTCATTCTACCTTCCATACAAAAATATGAATTGTTCTTTTTTTACCACCTAGTTTTGCTTTTTCTTTCATTCTTTACCAGTTAGTTATACAGTATATAGTTATACATAGGTTTTGCAACTGTTGGACACCTACAACTACTTTGATTTCATAACCCCCACTGCCCTTCCCCTGAATAAACTTCTAGCCCACTCTGCCACACATCGTCTCATCAACCGTCTATTTACTGCAACATTTCCCTTTTGTTTGAAATATGGTAAATATTTTTTTAAAGAGCTGGTGCCTATTTAGTACTGTCTGTTTTGCTAATAACATATTGTAACATTAATTGATTGTGTGTAGTGTACTTATTTCACTAATACACTTGTTTGTATGAATTGTTGTCATTTTCTTATAGTTTCTCCAAAGGATGCCTAGTTGTTTACCTTGAAAATCATTTTCAGCCATGAACCTTGCAGTGGCGTGAATAGGGATAATTTGAATATTATGAATTATGTACTCCCCTTGATTTGCCAAGATACGTGGCGGGAAATATAAACTGACTTAAGCCTACACAGAAATATGCAATCCTTATGTGGTGAACACCATTTAGTGTTCTTTTTCTGTGTAATTATTTTGTTGTAGTTGTTTACAGAACCTCAATTTGCATTGTAACCCAATATTCATAGATTGTGGAGGCAAATAAAACGTGTAAACAAAATTAGAGACAAAAAAATTAGTCTACTGTTCTGATGTATGCCTGAAGCAAATTATGAGCATCTTGTCACTAAAAAGTAATTTGTTTCCCATTGCCAGTTCAGTCAAATAATGATCCTCTTTTTCCCTCTTTAGTTTGATATCTTCAGTTGTCTCTCAATTAGATTTTCTGACACTATTTACTGATTTATCTGTTTTAATTTTTTTTTTAGCTTTTGTTGACCGGGTAAGTGCACTAGACAAATCCTGCCTATTTTCAGGCACGACCCGGGGGAGGGGGATACAGATGAATGCCAATTGACCTTGAACCAGATTAAGCTGTTGGTGGTATTTTTAGTGAATGCTGTGAGTGTTATGGTCTTGGGACTCCGAGATCTACGAGAATGTGGTGTGATACATTGAGGGAACAGTACATGTTTATGCTGCTAACAAGCATTGTTTTAAATAGGGACAACATTTTCTACTTGCCTTTTTAATAACAGTAACTGTCATTGGTGGTATACGAGTTCTCTGGCAAAGCATACGGAGATCACTGCAGTGCTGTATGTAAACTGTGAAGCAACCTTTTCTGTGTGTGTTTCATCTTTTTTTTATTCATGTAACAAACTTCTGGAGGGTGCTATACACCAACAGCTTAATCAGTCTGTTTTGCCCTTTTGTGTGCTTTTGCAGTAGTGCATTTAATGTGTGCGGGTGGCAGTCTCGATAAATTCCTGTCAGTCTGCAGTTTGAATTTTTGTCGGAGATAGTTACATGATTTGTGTGTACCATGGGTTGTGTGCTTGTCGAGGATTGTGGGTGCTGTGGAGGATGGGAGCGGGGATGCCAACAGGGCTGCAGTGGAGTGAGAGGAGCTGGTAAACATCTATGCAGTAGGTATGGCAAAGTGAAACATCTTGAAAAGTGTTCTACAATTCAGATAGAAAGAATTAATTTTAGCCTATTATTACAATTTGTATAATTTATTAATTTTAATTACACAACATGCTTGTACATTCTCACAAGGTAGACAAGCAGAACTGTTATGCACGGGTCAAAAATAAAGACAGTGGAAGCTGTATACAAGGACATCCAGTATTGGGATGTGTAAGTCACAACTAGAATAAAAAAAAGACTATTCTGCAATTAGTCTGTTTGAAACTCTAACCATGCGGTATCGTTTTGCAGTGGTAACTGCAGTTAACACATAAAGAGATGTCATTGAAACAGCTAGTACATTAAACATGATTTAGAAAAATCTTCAAGCTGTGACACTGTCAATAGTCACAAAATGGATGTTACTATGCTATCAATATGAGGGTATTAGCACCTTGGCGGTTTTTACTGCTTTGTTTTTTTTAATACGAAGAATTATGTTACACTGCCTGGAGCCATTCACTCCCTAGGGTACTGGAATTGTCATTGTGGTGGAATGTCAGTGGGCAAATTTCTAATGGTGAAACTGATATAAGTAACAAAAAAAAGTGTATACTTTGAAACTAACATGATCTTAGCTGTTTTTTTTTCTAATTGTCTCTAGTTGGTCAGTTTCCTGGAGTAAGTCCAGAAAGCTATCTGAACTGTTACTTGAGTTATTCCAGGCCAGGCAAAGTCCTGTAATAAGGATGCTAGCCTGCAGTTCTGCATCTCAAGTGAGGGTAAAAAGATCAATATGACTAGCCTTAAACATAGCTAGAAAATGCTATCTGAAAATCAGAAACTTACAGTTCCTGCGGTGTGAACACCTAAACATGCAGGTTTAGGAATGAATGAAATGATGAATAAATAAATAAACAAGGGCTCTTTAACAACAAATGATGATTAATAAAAGAAAAAATGCAGAGCACCTGTAAAAAATACATAAATAACATCTGGCAATGTAATTACATATTTTTTCTTTTCTAAAGCTTAAGGCACAACTTGACGTATTGTTACTGTATTAGTTAATATAAACTTTTTTTTTTACCAATGTAATTCCTTTGCCTTGTCATAGCTGATTTAGGCTTTCACAACTTTACTGTTTCTTACAGAGTAAACAAACACTGAAAGACAGGTGAGGCATCGGCAGTGCTACCAGCTCCATTATTAACATATTTTATTTACAAACAGGGGGATGGGCCTTGCTGCCGAGGGTCCACTACTGTAATCTCTTGAAACAAAAAGGCTCAAACAGGGGAGGTTGTGACTTGGAGTTTGGACTGTGGGGACACCTACTGGAAAACTTTTATTAATTCAGCTAAATTAAACTGCAAATGGTGCCACCTGGTGCATTTTAGATGCTATGAATAAGATTTCAATTCAATCACATAATTAAGAACTCCGACGCAGCTTACCGCATTACTGAGCAGTAACAAGGTATTTCTTGGTACTTTTCAGCATGCCTCTCGTTACACCGCAGCTGCCACGGTGGATCAAGGCACTGTGCAACTTTCCTATAGTGACCACTGTAGCTAAAGAATCCAGAGACAAAACTGCATTTGCCATTCCTGTAGGATTCTATCAGTTCACCACCATGCCGTTTGGTTTACATGGTGCATCCACTACATTCCAAGGGTACATGGATGTAATTTTAACCCCTCACACTGGTTATTGTGCTGCATACCTGGATGATGTTGTGGTGTACAGTCCAGACTGGAAAAGCCACTGAGAACACCTAAGAGCAGTTATCCAGTTGATTAAAAAGGCAGGTCTGACAATTAATGCTACTAAGTGTGCTTTGGGCATGCAGGAAACCAGATATTTGGGCTATGTTCTGGGAAATGGAGAAGTCAAGCTGGAGGTTTCCAAGATAGAAACTGTAGCTAACAGCCCTGTCCCCAAAACCAAGAAACATGTCAGGTCATTTTTAGGGCTGGCTGGTTATTATAAGAGATTTGTTCCCAGCTTTGCCGAGTTGGCTACTCCCCTCACTGAGCTCACAAAAATTGGTTCCCGAATAATGTGAAATGGGCCCCAGTGTGAGACGAGGCTTTTTGGGCCATTAAAGCTGCATTATATTCAGCCCCTATTTTAAGAAGCCTGGACTCTGAGAAACAATTTTTGTTACAGACTGATGCATTAGAGGTAGGCCTAGGTGCAGTCTTGAGTCAGCATATGGATGGGAAGGAACATCCCATTCTATACATCAGTAGGAAACTGCACAACAGAGAGAAGAGGTACTCCGCCATTGAAAAGGAATGCCTTGCAGCAAAGTGGGCCATGGAGTCCCTTAAGTTTTATTTATTAGGAGCTGACTTTGTACTTGTAACAGATCACAATCCTCTCTGTCGGCTTAACCAAATTAGGGATAAAAATTCCAGAATCATACTACAGTCATTTAAATTTAAAGTGATGCACAAATCTGGGAAAGAGCATGTCAGTGCTGATTTTCTGTCAAGATATGGATCAGGAATTGAGAATTCTGAAGGTTGAAAACAAAAGTGTGAGTTTCAATTTCAGTGTTTGCTATACTGCATATGCACTGAACTGTAAAGATTATAAGCGAATGCTAGACGATAACTAAAAGAAAGTTTTGGAAACCTATTTTTAAAACAGATTCCCTCTTTTTTTTGTTTCTCATATATACTTTTTGGCTTTTTCTGTTTACTCCCCTTCCCCCCAGGGCCACGGTGTACACATGCGTGTATGTGCGTGGAGGTGCTCGCACCCACCAGGATCCAGTGGCCCCTTCTGCCCCTCCCCAAACTTGCGTCACCACTCGTATCCACCTGCGCTACCCAACAGATGTCCACCCAGTGGGAGCGGGACTACGGCAAAGCGGGCATCCACCATGATGGAAGGGAGAGCCATAGCTCAATCCCTTTCCAACCCTCCCCCCGAGCCAGCACCCCAGTGACCCGAGGTCATTCCTGAACCCAAGTCGCCGGCATGACATGAGGTAAGGCACCAGTGCCTCAGCTCTCTGCGCCACTAGGCCAGCAAAACAGGTTCCCTCTTAAAGAGGGGGGTATGTGATAGGGTTAAATAAGGCCCTGTCCCATTTGTTATATAGAAAGAGTTTAAACACAAGGGTCTGTTCTATCCTCTTCTTTTCTGTTTCTTGTCTGTCTGGTTGTGTAACCAAATTTTCTTGTGAGACCTAGGAACTGATCACTCTGATGGTTTTGCAATTCTCCTCCTCTCACTATCTCTTTGCCTTCCCTTGCTATTTCTGTCTTTTCTTCCCCCTTGCATATCTGCAGTTATAAAAAATACATGTGAATGCCTGTGTAAAACTGTGTGTGATACTGGGGTCCCTTTGTTTAAAACCATATATAGTTATACTGTTGAAATGATTGCAAAAAACTATTTGGAACTCAAGGGGTTAACCTGAGAAACTGGTTTGCAAACTCTCCAAGATGCTGGCAACAAGAGGTCAGTTCTAGGTCACAATGTTCTTTTTGCTGCACCTGCTGAAACTGACAAGAACACTGTGTGAGAAGCAGGATATTCTCTTAACTAGCTCCCTGCAAAGACTTGTCATAAAAAGAGCTGCAATGTTTTGCAAGAGGGAGAGACAGAGACTGAGAGACTGAGACTGAAAATTGAAAAAGGAAAAACTCAGAAGAAGGACTCTGCTTTCTATGTTTGTACTGCCATTATAAATAGTTATACTGAATAATTTTTATTTTTTCTTTTGCTGTTATTAATAATAAAATGCAGACGAGGTCGTGAGGGCTAGGAGCACAGCACAGCCCTCCCAAACAAAATGGACCCCCCCAAAGCCCAGACATGGTCACGAGGGCTAGGAGCACAGCACAGCCCTCCCAAACAAAACACCCCCCCCGAAGCCCAGATGAGGTCGCGAGGCTAGGAGCACAGCACAGCCCTCCCAAACAAAATGACCCCCCGAAGCTCCAGATGAGGTCGTGAGGGCTAGGAGCACAGCACAACCCTCCCAAACAAAACTGACCCCCTGAAGCCCAGATGAGGTCACGAGGGCTAGGAGCACAGCACAGCCCTACCAAACAAAACAGACGCCTCCCCCGAAGCCCAGGTACGAGGAATAAAAGGCGCCATTTTCAATTCATGTTTTCTGGCTGAAAAGGAAGCTCTGGTGCCTGCCTGCTCTGCTCCCTGCAGTGTCTGCTTGTTTTAAATGTTGTAATCCCTAGCTGCGTAAAGAGTCGGCATAGGTGTACTGATAGTTTTTCCTCAACTAAATGTAAAAACTGCCTGCATAGTCTGCTATCGTTTTATATTGTTACCTTAAGAAGCTATTCTTGTTAAACCAATACTGCGTGGCTTTTAGCATGCTATGCTAGTCACTTTAAGAAGCTAGTACAATTTTTGAACCCTAGTAAAAAAAAAAAATCACTCGTGGAAGCTGTACTGAGCCTAGGAACTTACTGTAATTCCAGCTATTTTCACCACAGTTTACTAGTTTCCTACTGCATATCATCGCTTTTCTCAGAACATTCAGTAAGCCCCTAGTCTCTCAAAGCTTTTAAAGGAAATTTCATGGCAAATGGCAACTAAACCTAGGCAAGGTGTATACAGCTAGCAGGCAGTGTAAAGCAAGGAAACAAACTAAGTTTACTTCTGCCCAATACCTGAATTCCTCCCACAGCTCTGCAGCTATATAATTCCAAGTCTTCTTTCTCTCTCCACAGACAAGGTCACGAGGGCTAGGAGCACAGCACAGCCCTCCCAAACAAAATGGACCCCCCCCCCCGATGCCCAGGTATGAGGAATAAAATGCACCATTTTCAATTTATTTTTCTGGCTGAAAAGGAAGCTCTGGTGCCTGCCTGCTCTGCTCCCTGCAGTGTCTGCTTGTTACTACCCCACCGGCGGTGAGTGCCGGCTCCCCACCACCCCCACCACCGCCCTTGGTGAGCTTCCCCTTAAATAGCTACTGTCACATGACTCTCGAAAACCTATCAGCCCACTTCTCCACCTGCAGCTTATCAGCTGCAACCACCAGAGGGCCCTCAACCAAAAACTACACCCCCCAACTACTTTCCCTAGCAAGGATGCTGCTGCTACCTATCTCATTTATTTTCTTCTACTAGCAAGTGATTCCCCTTGCCACAAGCTACTCCTTCATGCACTTTGCAGCCATCACATATGTTCCCATATCTAACCCCTCAACCATACTACACTTCCTATGCACACACTTTTCAGCCATACAAGACAAATGCCCACTTCAGCAACATTAGTCCCTCGATACTTCCTCCTTCATTTCTCATGGGTCATTTGGTTCTACACTCAACCTCCTATCGACCCCCCCACACTACCCATACCCCTCGTGCCACCTCATTCTGCCTAAATCTGCCCTGGGTCAAGCATAAACACCTTCTCACCCTTCTCCTACTCCTGTCAGGGGACATAGAGCCAAACCCTAGCCCAAATCCCCCAGTTTCAAACGCCCACTCCCCCTTCTCTTTCCCAAAAAGACTCCACATCATCCATCTAAACACCTGCAGCCTTCTCTCTAAACTCTCCTTACTGCAACTGCTTACCTTAACCCTGCGCCCAGATATCTTAGTCATATCCGAAACCTGGCTAAAACAGCACCACACGAATTCGGAAGTATCCCTACCAGGTTATACAATATTCAGACGTGACCGCCAAGGTAAAAAGAAAGGCAGAGGCACAGCAATGTATATCGCAAACAGTCACCAGTTCTCCATAGTAGACATCCCCATGACCTCAGGAAACATTGACTCACTACTCATCAACATCTCTCTCCCCTGCTCCAACCCCATCTATGTGGCTGGCTCATACTGCCCCCCTGCACTCCCCCCGAGGACATCCTTTCCCATCTGAGCAACCTACAGTCTCTAGCGGCTGGGGGTGAGCTCCACATCACTGGCAACTTTAACATAAACTGGCTCAGCCCAATTAAAGCCCACCTAAAAATCAAAATAAAGGCTCAAAATCTCTCCCAGCTCATTGATGCTCCCACCAAGCTAAACCACAAAACCCAAAACCACACCTTGCTGGACTGGGCTGTCACCTCTCATCCCCATAGGTTAATAAGCTCGGGCCTCCTGCCAGACTCCATAAGTGACCACCATATGATTTTTATGGTCAGGAAGATACACAGCCCCCCTGCCCCACCCCCAAAGACACTAATCACCAGGTCATATAACTCCCTTAACTTATCCTCCCTCCTGTCAGACCTAAGACTGATAAACTGGTCTTTTATCTCTGTGGCTCCCTCCATAGACATAGCTCTCGAGGCTTTCAAAACAAACTTCCTAAAAGTTTGGGACAAACACACCCCATTACACAAAAAAAGAGTCAGAGGAGCGCATCTACCCTGGATCTCAGCCAATATAATTAGTAAATGCCATGCCAGAGACTGTGCCTGGAAAGCCTACAAAAAGCTGGGCACTCAGGCTTCCCTCAATACTTACAGAGCTCTTCATAACGCATGTACAGCCAGCATTCACCAAGCGAAAAAAAACTACTTCCTATCAGCCTTCAATAAAAACATAAATCATCCAACCGATTTTTGGAAATCTCTGAAATCCCTGCTCCCCGCCCAACCTGCACCCCCTACACTACTAATACAGGATTCCCTTGTCTCTGACCCAGTCCTAGTAGCTGCAGCTTTTAATACTCACTTCGCCAACTGCGCTGATAAGCTACTGTCTTCCTTCCCCCACTCCCACTCTTCGGTTCCCCCCCCCAGCACCGTACCCCTCAAACTGCCTCGACAACCGCACTGTTCTCCTTCCACACCGTATCCCAAGCAGACATCTTTCATTCCCTATGGGCTAAACCAAAACAAAGGGAAATGCCCCACATCAATGGACGCAAAGATGCTTTACCTTTCTGCTCCAGCCATAGCCGCCCCACTAGCTGACCTCTTCAATCTGTCCTTTGCCCTGGGCAAGATTCCAACATCCTGGAAGCTGCCCACTGTTATTCCCCTGCCAAAAGAAGGTGACCTTTCCTCTACTGGAAACTTCAGACCCATCTCCCTTCTTCCTATCCTTGCTAAACTACAGGAAAGGCTAGTCCTGTCCCAACTTTCTCCGTACCTAGCCGCCTCCTCCTTTTTAACCCCTTTCCAATCGGGCTTCCGAAAATCCCATTCCACCACCACCACCTCCCTACTTCGAGTCACAGATGACATCCTCACGAGTATGGACTAAGGACACATCACATCAGCTATTTTTATTGACCTAGCCAAAGCCTTTGACACAGTCTCCCACTCCCTACTCCTCTCCAAACTCACTCATGCAGGGCTCTCCACTCAGGCCACAAACTGGTTCCATGACTACCTAGTAGGCAGGAAACAAGTAGTCAGAATATCCTCCCACACCTCACCCCCATTGCCTGTCCCTGCAGGGGTACCCCAAGGCTCAGTCCTGGGCCCATAACTCTTCTCTGCCTTTTCAAATGATCTCCCAGCAGCATGCTCCTACTCCTCCATTCAGATGTACACAGATGGCACTGTCCTATAGACATCCGGCCCCATAACAACCAATGTAGCTACCCGCCTCCATTCAGATGTACGCAGATGGCACTGTCCTATACACATCTGGTCCCTCAACAATCAGTGTAGCTACCTGCCTCCATTCAGATGTATGCAGATGACACTGTCCTATACACATCTGGTCCTACAACAGCCAGTGTAGCTACCTGCCTCCATTCAGATGTATGCAGATGGCACTATCCTATACACATCCGGCCCCATAACAACCAGTGTAGCTACCCGCCTCCATTCAGATGTACGCAGATGGCACTGTCCTATACACATCCGGCCCCACAACAACCCATGTAGCTACCCGTCTCCATTCAGATGTACGCAGATGGCACTGTCCTATACACATCCGGCCACACAACAACCTGTGTAGCTACCCACCTCCATTCAGATGTACGCAGATGGCACTATCCTATACACATCCGGCCCCACAACAACCAGTGTAGCTACCCACCTCCATTCAGATGTATGCAGATGGCACTGTCCTATACACATCTGGCCCCACAACAACCAGTGTAGCTACCCACCTCCATTCAGATGTACGCAGACGGCACTGTCCTATACACAACTGGCCCCATAACAACCTGTGTAGCTACCTGTCTCCATTCAGATGTACGCAGATGGCACTGTCCTAGACACATCCGGCCCCACAACAACCAGTGTAGCTATCCGACTCCAACAGGATTTTAATGCCATCCAGCACTGGTTTAGGTCCAACCAGCTGTTTCTAAACCCCCAAAAAACAGTATCCCTAACTTTTGGCACTCCACAAAGACTATCCCGTCAAACCCCCAGCACCCCCTTCAAAACCCTGGACGGTACTCCCCTATAAAATCGCACAAGTATCAGATACCTGGGAGTATGGCTAGATCAGCAACTTGATTTCTCAGCCCACATCTCCTCCCTACACAAGCGACTACTCCCTAAACTTGGCACTTTGCACCGCAACAAAAGCTGCCTCCCCACACAGACAAGACATGCCATAGTGCAAGAAATGATCCTTCCTGTCCTTGACTATGGTGACATAATTTACTCCATCGCCCCCAGGTCCGCACAGGCTAGCCTTGACACCCTATACCACTCCTTCTACCACCTCATCCTTGGCTGCCCCAATCAACACACCACTGTGACCTTTATAACTCGTTAGCCCTACCATCCCTTCATGACCACAGACAAATCAACTGTGCCAGATTTGCCACCAAATATTGGTCCCACTCCCTTCCCCCTTACCTGACCTCTGTCCTCTCCCAACAATTGTTACCTACTTACTCCCTTAGAAGATCAGACCCTAAACTGTTTCATGTGCCGTTCATGCACACAACCAAAGTCAGGCTGCTTTTAACTACCACATACCCCAGTCCTGGAACATCCTACCTGCCCCCATCAGGCACGCACCTAACACCCACCTAAGAAACAAATTACTCAGGACACATTTCACCTCCAGCTGCTTCTGTTTTAACTAAGTATGTTACCAAATATCTCTCTGCTGTTAATCTAAAACATCTTGTACAGTACCCTACTCCCATGTCATTATACTGTTTATGCCAATTTATATTGTAAAATACCCTTGTCTGCATTTATTCACCCTAAATGTATGTTTATGTACTTGCTCTCTCTGTACTGTTTAAACAATTCCAATTTTATGTATGTGGGTCTCAGTCCCCAGGTCACATCTGGAATCAAGCATGTTGGTCAGTATGCTTTCCTGGTAAAACTCATAAATAAATAAATACATTTGAGAATTTTGAAACTGCTCTTAGTTTTTCTGTGCTTCCTGGCTTGTGTCTCGATGACACTTAGGTGCCATCTTTCAGGTGAGACATTAAACCGAGGTCCCATCTGCCTGTTCTGGTGGGTGTTCAAGTGAACATTAAACAGCCCATGGCAATTCTCGAAAAAAGTAGGGGAATTTTTATTTACAAAGATATTATACAATACAAATAAGAAAAACCAAAAACAAAACAGTCTGGTACATATTACATCATATGATCAGAGATAAGAAAACAAAATGAAATAACATTAAAAAATGAACAATGTTACAGTCCAACAAAGTAAAGGAACATAGTTCACATTTGAAAGCAGTTGAATTCATAAAACTGAAAATAAAGGAAATTTTCCTACAAGACATAACACCCTTAAACCAAGTATATTACCTCCCTAAAACTGCAAAAAAACTTATGCAATTCCTCCAAAGATTTCAAAAGGCAGCCAGTGGTAAGGAATGGTTTTCTTTGTTATAAACCAAAGCAATACTATGATTCATTTGTGCTAAAATCGAATACACAGTAAACTCCTTTTGTTGTAGCACAAAAGCACACCTAGCTTACCAAAGATAATACTTACAGGATGCAAAAATCAAATGTAAAGTACTGGGATGGTTTTAGATAAAGATGGTGTATATAGCCCCAGAAGTAAAACTTCATAAGTGAGAGGTGGAATGTTCCTGTCCCCCCCTCCAAACATCAAATAAACTTTGCCGAAACGCTTGTGAAAAGGGACAAATTAGAAAAAAGTAGGTCATGGTCTCTAAAACCCCAGGACAAGTTACTCTAGGGCGCATTCACTCCTCAATAACTTTATTTGTATTCCGTACTTCCAATCTACCATGATAACTTAGCCATGTCACATCCCAGAACGTTTGTGATATTCGTTTGTCTGTTAATTGTAAAAAACAGCATGTAAATCTTCCTCCTGTGCACCAGGTAATTGTGGGGCAACATAGAACAGATCCCATAATACTGTAGAATAGAAGGATTTCCTTGAATTTGTTTGTAAAAAAACAAAAAGTGTAGTTATGCTCCATTGTCTTAGTTTCAACAAAATGGGTGTCACAAAACTTGGTAACTGCAAAGAACAGAAGTTTCTGGGTATAATCTAGGAGTCTGAATTCCATATCCTACACAATTTTTGTAACCAAAAACTCAGACTCATGTACCGGGGGAATTACCCCTTGTAGAACTGGTAACATATTCCAATAGACAAATAAACTGCCTGAGAAGAGGTTGGGGTGCACCATTTTCACCCCTCCATAATCATGGTACGCGGTCATGCATTTTATGATGTTTAGACAACTGCCCCAAAGTCCGTTAAAAAAAAGAAATTGTTTATTTTAACTTCTAAGTTTAAAGGAAGGGGAAAAACGTGAGTCAAGTGTAAAAATAAGGGCAAAATAAAGGTTTTCAATAAATAAACTTGTTTCTGCATTGATATAGTTCTGTATTTCCATGAACTGATGGTGCCTGTGGCTGTGTCAGCCATCTGAGTCCAGTTTGTAGTGGCATCATCAGGGTTCCCAAAGGATAGACCTAACATTTTAATGGATGCTGATGAAACAACTATATTCACTTTTCTGGGGGCTACCTCAGTTGGCTCGTCTAAAGCCAATATTAAGCCACGACTTTTGTCAAAATTAAATTTTCCCCCTGAAGCTAGTTCATATTCAGAAATAACTGACAACAGGTCTGCATTTTGAACCTCTGTTGTAGTACAGATGCAAACATAATGGGAGCATTGCATGAATCAGGGAGTACAACTGCAGGTATACTGGGGTGTGCCAATATTTTCTGCAAAAAAGGGTCTATTTGGAATACATATAGTAGGGGGGCTTAGGGGGCACCCCTGTCAGACCCCCTTTCTCCCTAAAAAATCTTACCCGGATACCTTTTAATAAAAGACTGTATCCAGGAATGACTATACAATAAAGCTATCCAAGCTATAAATTTTTGAGGGATATGGTAGGCCTGCAGCACTTCAAGTAGATACCTGTGATCTACTCAATCAAAAGCCTTGGCCTGACCAAGTGATAGAAGCAAAGTTTGTGACGTAGCCTCTCTACTAACTAACAGGTCTCTCATAAAAATTAGATTATGGAAAATAGAAAGGTTCGGGATGGTGCAAATTTGCACCGGTAAAATAACCATGTCTGCTATTTAAGACAATCTGAGTAAAAGTATTCATGCAAGAAGCTTATAATCAACATTCAATAAACTAATAGGTCTCCAGTTCGCCAAGGCGGTCCTGTCTCCTTTTTTAAACAATGGTATCATTATGGCATGAGCCATAAATTTTGGAAGTCTGTTAGTACTCAAAATATCGTTAAACACTAAAGTCAGGATTGGAGCAAGAAAAGAAACAAGGGTTTGGTAGAATTCGGACTTTAGTCCATCCTGTCCAGGAGAAGTACATTTTTTAAATATTTTATTACTCGAGTAGTTTTTTCTACACTAATATCTGTTGTAAGATTATGCTGCAAGCCTTCGGGGATTTCACGGGCATCTAGGTTAGTTAAATAATTCCCACCTCCTACAGCCAAGAAGAGAGTGCAAAACATATGTTCTAAATATTTTTGCCCCAAATCCTGGATTCCCTCCCGAGTGTCTATCGTAACCTGTGTTACTGGATCTTTCAGAGACTCAATGCGGGTAGCATCAACTCTGTCTTTGCAACTTTTGTAGCAGTCCAGGGCAGGTTTTTAGCCCTGGGTACTATTTTGAGCATCCATCTTTAAGGTTACAGTTCGATTATACTGATATGCTATCATGTCAGCCATTATGGTATCAATGCGCTTGTTTTAAGTTCAACTTATATTCATGGGCCATAAAAATTAACTCAAAAAGTCTTTTTCTCAGGGATAGATGTTTAAAATACTGGGTCTTTTGCTTATTCTTAGCAAAGGCTAAGAAAAATGTCTTCATATCGGGTAAATGCGAAAGACCAATGGGTCTAATCTGCTGGCAACAATATATGTATGTATGTATATCTTTTTTTTGTGTCCATCCACCAGTCAACAAGGGAATCATAAGCTTCCATTATGGAAATATGTGCTCTTAAATGATCCTCATGTTTATTTTTAACCAGTTTATCTAATAAAAGATCATTATTTAATTTCCATCTAGATTTTGGAGTAGTACTGCTCACCTCTTCTACAATCCCATATGATCAGAAGCCTCACATGGAATAGTTTGTGCATGAATAGTTTGAATATTCTTGGACAAAACCAAAAAGAAAATTCTTGTTGCTAATGAGCCATGATAATAAATGTTAGCACCAACAGTATGTATGTCCAAATAACCATCCTGCAAACCAGCTGTATTTAAAATACTTTTCAAAAGATTTTTATCAGCAAAAAGTTTTAAAGTGCTGCAACCTTGATCTGAGGTAGCCAAGCCGCAATTGAAATCTCCTCCCATAATTTTTATTATTTATTTATTTAGTTGTTGAAATTTCGGATAACACCTTTGAGAACAAGTTCATTTCATAGGTTCCACGTCAGATGAACAATACATATTGGAAAAGTATGAGACAGAGAACAAACAAAATAAGGAATTATACAAAACATTACAACAATATATAACTAGAGATATTCTAATACATGTGGCATTGTACAATGTATGCCAAGGTGCGTATTTGATT
Organism: Neoceratodus forsteri; assembly: GCA_016271365.2. Taxonomy (NCBI): domain Eukaryota; kingdom Metazoa; phylum Chordata; order Ceratodontiformes; family Ceratodontidae; genus Neoceratodus; species Neoceratodus forsteri. The sequence continues at coordinate 1,032,867,736 of CM028131.1, read as the reverse complement.
AAAACCTGGAATTCAAAGGGTCCTATATCATGACTGCGTCAGAAGACATATGAGGACAGATTAACAGAGCTCAATATGTATACCCTTGAGCAAAGGAGGGAGAGAGGTGATATGATCGAGGCATTCAAACACCTTAAGGGCATTAACAAGGTGAAAGAGTCTAACATGTTTAAATATCAAAAAACTAGCAGGACAAGAGGACACAGCATGAGATTAGAGGGGGGCCGATTAAGGGGAATGTGAGGAAATTCTTTTCACAGAAAGGGTGGTGGATGCATGGAATGGCCTACCTCAAGAAGTGGTGGCTATGAATACAGTGCAGGGCTTCAAACAGGCATGGGATAGGCATAAGGAGCAATACAAATGAGTATGAATAGATAGGCCACTGACAGAGCAAAGGCCGATGGCACATTTATAAGGTAGAAAAAGAAATGGGCAGACTGGATAGACCTTGCGGTCCTTATCTGCCGTCAACTTCTATGTTTCTATGTTTCTATATTAGAGGGGATGGGGTCTTATGAAATGACCCTTTACAGGAAAATGAGAACAGACTCAGCCTAATATCTAATAATCAACAAGGTAAGGGATGGCATCAGTCCAGGGGCCTAATCAGAGGTGAGAAGGTATGGGACAAAGCATTTTAAGTGAGCAAGGGAGCTCAGGAGATATAACAGGGGGAGAGGGTGGGGAAAGGCATAGAGGGGTGAGGGGAAAGAGTGGAAGGGATCAAGAGGAAATATGAATGGAGAATGATTAGCAACTTAGAACAGTTATTTACATGCTGAGAACAGTTATGCATAAGGTCAGGATAGCATAAGGTTAGAATAAGTGCTGGTCACAAGAAGGAAGGTTATTGGAAGCGGTCACAATTGGCATCAGCAACTAGCTGTTGCTTAAGTTTAACCTTGAAGGAGCCCAAGGTGGATGCTGAAGTGATGTCATGGTGCAGCAAGTTCGTCCATGGCTGGGCATGGTAAGCAAAGGACCTTTGTCCCAGAGAAGTGCAACAGTGGGGTATATTAAAAATCTGGCTAGTAGAGCTTCTGGTGCAATGACGGTTGATAGTGGGGGTAATAAGCTTTTGAAATCCTGGGGGCATTTTGCCTAAGCTTACTTTTTTGGGCAGTAAACATGCTTGGACATGAGTCTACCTTTGAACTGGAGCCAGTTACCCTGAGTGTACAAGTCGCAGGTATGGGACAGATGGGCTGAGCCGGTAAGGCACCGGCATGTTTTGTTGAGTGCAATTATGATGCGGTGAAGAGTTGTTTCAATTGCTGATCCATAGATTGGTAAGCTGTAATCAACAAGCAAGATAAGAGAGCTTTGAATGGCCAGGTTAAGAGCCTCTGGAGTCAAACACTGCTTATGCCTATAAAGTAGCCCAATGCGGGTGTTAACAGCCTTAGCAATGTTGTCAATGTGATAGGCATAGGTCATTGTACTGTCAATAGTAATCCCCAAATATTTAAAGAGCTGAACTAGCTCCAGGGGAGAGCCTTCTTTGTTGGTGATAGAAAAAGGGTAAGTTCTGTATCTATTTTGGGAGCTGGAGAACAGCATAGTTTTAGTCTTGTTGTAATTTATAACCAACTTGTGTTTATGGAACCATCTTTCTATGACTACAAAATTACTCTGTAGCCTGGATTCAAGAACCTTAGGGTCTGGATCACTGGTAAACAAGACAGTATCATCAGCATATAAAAGAATGTGACCCTGACAGGAGTAAAGAAGGTTGTCGAGGAAAATACTAAATAAAATAGGGCCCAAGATGGACCCTTGAGGAACTCCAGATAGGACAGGTCAGCTATCCAAGAGGGTGTTACCAATCTTCACCTGCTGTGTATGGTTGTGCAGGTAACTTTCAAACCAGGCTACGCTGTCATGAGCTAGGTCAATGGTGGGAAGCTGTTCAACCAGGAGGGCATGATTCACTGTGTCGAAAGCTTTGGGTAAATCAATGAAAGCAGCACCGACCAGGTGTCCTTGATCTAATGAGTGGTGAATAAAGCCTGTGAACTCCAGAAGGGTGGTAGTGGTACTATGACCATTTCTGAACCCGTGTTGTTACGGGCATTGTAGCTGATATTTTTCTAAGTATTCAACCAGTTGGTCAGCCACTATACGCTCAAGAGCTTTCTAGAGTGGGGGCAGGATAGAGATAGGCCTGCAGTTCCCAGCAATTGTGCAATCCCCAAACATAGGAACTGGTGTCACAGTGGCAGATTTCCATTTCTGAGGGAACTGAGAGTAACTAAGTGACATGTTAATAATATGTGTTAGAGGTGACAGAATTGCAGCCAGTGTAAGGGCTACAAACTTAACATCCAGGGTGTCACCACTAAATCTTGATTTCCCTAATACCTTGAGTAGGTAATTCCTGGCTTCATGGGCTGAGAGGATTTTGAAGTAGAAAGGAGGATGAGAAGGGTGCTGAGTCTCTTTCCCAGAGTAGTCACTTGTGAGGGGGTGAGAGAAGTAGCCAGGTGGCAGGACACCACTCAGGTCTGTGAAGGCATTATTAAAAGCGTTAGCAATAAGTTTGGGGTTGAGTGAGATTACGCCATCAATGTTAAGCATGGTAGGGGCAGATCTGAGTTCTCTTCCAGTGACCTCTTTAAGGTTAGTCGAAAATTTTCTGCCATCTTTCCAGGTCCGAGAGAGCACTTCCTTATAATATTGATTTTTAGCTGCACGAATAGCCCTCATGCAGTTGTTTCTAGTCGCTTTGTACCTCTGGATGTCGGCCTGGTTACACAGGGACCTAGACCTGTACCATAGATGGTCCCTGGCATTCAGAAGCTCAAGGAGGTCCGAAGAAAATCAGAGATTACTGCGGCCTTTGATTTTATGCTTTTTGTGGGGGGGCATGCCTATCTCATATAGCACTGAACTGAAGAACGAATTGGTCGAGGGCAATGTCAGCATTGTTAGTTGTGTAAACCATTGACCAGTCCTGATTATGCAGGTCAGCTTTTAGTGATTCAAGATGCCCATGGATGAGTACCCTGGTGGTAATTGTTTTAGCGGGTGGTTTAGAGAATTTATTCACCCAATGAAACAAGACTGGGGAGTGGTCACTGAAGGCATCTGAAAGTACGGTTGTGTCCGATATAAGATCAGGGTGGCTAGAGAGCACCCAGTCCAGTAAGGTACCTGTCCCAGTTTTATAGCTGATTCTAGTGACGGACTCGACTAGCTGAGTGAGGTGAACTGCTGAAACTGCATCTTTGAAAGGGCTTGTGTCAGGAGAGAACAAATTGATATTGAAATCTCCTAACATGATTTTATTTTATTTAGTTTTTGTTAACCAGGTAGGTGCACTAGCCAACAGGTGACTATTTTCAGGCACGACCCGGGAGACACAATTACAGTACAAAATAGGTCAGTTTAGTTAACATAATACAGGCAAAGGTACAATGGTACAAGTACAGACATACGATTTTCAAAGGCAGGCATACGGCTTCAAATAGGCAGAGGGTACTGGTGGGAGATCACATTTGGGGGGGGAGAGAGAGAGGAAAGGGAAGGGAAGGTAAGGGGGATTTTAGGACAACAAGGAAGGGTGTGAAACTGATGAGAGGTGGAGGGCAATGAACAAAAGGACAGAAGATAGCAGCTAACGGCCTTGCGGTGCTGGGCAGGGATACACAGCTGGGCTCACGGAACCAAGGGACTGCAGAGCAGGGGGGGAGGGGATGAACGGCAAGTAGGAGGGAAGAGTGTTGCAGAAAGCAAGAGGATGAAACCAGAGGGTAAGGGGGCAAGGAGGAGTCGAGGGACACAGTTTCAAAGTGCAGCATTTAGTGGGAAGGCACAAAGGGATCCAATAGCAGCAGAGCCGGATCAGGAGAGGCGGCTAGGCTGAAAGCACGTACGGCAAGGGGTGGCGTAATTACGGCTTTAGCGGGAAAAGGCACTAGGAAGACCCAGGGGCTGTGGAACTAAAACCCGGCTGGGCTCAGGGACTCATGCAGTGAAGTACAGCTAGTTGCGGATTTGCGGGAAAAGGCGCTAAAAGGACCCAGGGCTATGGAGCTAGAACTCAGCTGGGCGCAGAGCCGCATACGGCAAAGTACGGCTAGATAACGTCAGGTAGGGGGAAGAGTGTTGCAGAAAGCAAGAGGATGATGCCAGAAGGTAAGGGGCAAGGAGGAGCTGAGGGACACAATTTCAAGGTGCAGCATTTAATGGGAAGGCACAAAGGGATCCAATAGCAATGGAGCTGGATCAGGAGAGGCGGCTAGGCTGAAGGCACGTATGGCAAGGAGCGGCGCGATTACAGCTTTAGTGGGAAAAGGCACTAAGAAGACCCGGGGCTGTGGAACTAAAACTCGGCTGGGCTCAGGAACTCATGCGGCAAAGTATGGCTAGTTACAGCTTTTGTGGAAAAGGGCGCTGAAAAGACCCGGGGCTATGGAACTGGAACTTGGCTGGGCATAGAGACATATGCACGGTAAAGTGCAGCTAGATGGCCAGGGAAAGGTGCAAAAGGGTTTTGGAACTGAGACCAGGTAGGACTGAGGGGGAGAGGAGTGAGAGGGGAGGGAAGAGGGAAAGCAAGAGGGACCAGTACCAGTTAACAATTAGATACATCATATGGTTTAGTACTACACAGTAGAACTGACGAAGGATAAAACAAAAGAAGGATTATGTCATAATTATACACAAAGTCAGAAGAGAATAAACAATGTTGGATATGCAGTAAAATAGGTCAGAATAATATACATATTACAACGTTAAGGCAATTAGGCAGCAAACATGATTGGAGTAGAGTGTCCATATGAGAGGTTTGTAAGCATTACACTGTAAGTGCAGGCAGTCTTATAGACAGTTCATTAAAGTGCAATCAGACAAACCAGGTGACAGAGCAATCGAGGGAAGGTAGGCTATTGAGTATATGGCAAGGGAGGATTGATTTAGACAGGTTACAAAGCTTAAGTGGGATCAAAACAAGTGCAATGATCCATAGAGTAGAAGTGAGTGAAGTCTCCACTTGAAGGCTAGGTGTGATGGAGCACTTCTCCAGATCCATAGGCAGTAAGTTTCAGGCGAGAAGGGCAGCACACTGAAGGCACCAGCACCCTTGGAGAGTACGGCAGTGGGGAACTGATAAAAAGACTTGTCTGACGCACTCCCAGGTCACGCGATGGTACTACAGGTTGAGAAGTTCAGACAATGTGGCAGGTTTCGACACTCTGATTATGGAGTCTGATAGGCTGCAAAGGTAGTATAGCCTCGTGGAGGAAGGGATAGCCAACCTAACCTTTTGTATAGTTGGCAATGGTAGCGCCAGACGTGGTACTTTAGCTGCATATCTACAGACAATATTGTAGGTGGTGTCCCATTTCTGTAGAACAGTTTTATTTGCCATGGTGAGATAGGGTGCACAATAAGACAGAGTGGGTAATAGGATACCCTGGCAATAGCAAGTTTGGCGGTGGTGTGAGCAGTTCGTCCTGTAGGCTCCTAGCTTACAGTTGATATTCTTACACGACTCGGATATGCTGCTTCAGATCAAGATTTTGGTCAAGCTGTATCCCAAGATAGCGGAAAGAACTTACAATCTCAAGGGTGGATCCATTGATATCAGGAATTGTCAGTGGAGATGTGCAGGCTCTAAGCTATGCTTTGATCCAAAGAGTATGGCCTTAGTTTTGCTAGTATTGAGTATAAGGCGATGAGCTTCAAGCCAGTGCTGTGTAAGGTGGAAGGCTGATGACAGTGTGGAATTCAGGTGAGAGATGTTGTCAGAGTGAGCATATATAACAAGATCATCAGCATAGAGTAGTGAGTTGCCTGACGTTATTACGGTGGGCAGGTTGTTGATAAATAATGAGAAGAGAAGTGGACCAAGAATAGAGCCCTGTGGTACACCAATATTGATCGTGATACTGTCAGAGATGGCTGAGTTAAGCTTTACAGCTTGAGACCTGTTGGTGAGGTAGCTACTGAACCAGGACATTACTGGGGGTGAGAAGCATATGTTTTTGAGGGTAGCAAGCAGTAGTGGATGATCAACAAGGTCAAAGGCCTTTGTAAGGTCGATGAACAGAGCACCTGTTAGCTGCCTTTGTCCCATATTTGAGAGAGCGTCGATGTGAATTTATCAGAGCAGTTGTAGTACTGTGGTGCTTCCTGAGAACCATGCTGCACTTACAGAGTGCATTAGTGGAGTCAATAAATTCAGTGACCTGGGTGGCTACTATCTTTTCTAGTATTTTCTCAGTACCGAGTATGGCAATGGGTCTGTAGTTTGACAAGTCATTTTGCTCCCTTTCTTGAAAACTGGCGTGATTCTGGCAGCCTTCCAAATCTCGGGGACAGCACCTGTAGAGAGAGATAAGGTGAAAATCCTGGCAAGTGGGCGGGATATGAGGTGGGCAGCTATTTTCAGGATTGGAGAGGGCGACTGGGGGAGTAGGGAGTCAGGAGATCTTTCAGGTAGTCAGGTCCCTGTTCGTGTAGGTACAATAGCATAGGGACTAGGGGAGATACTTGCAAGAGGGATTAATGTTGGATAAGATGAAACAGGAGAATGGGGACAATGGAAAAGAAGATAAGGTGCAATTGCATGTGGGGGATGTGAACAAACACAACAGGGAGAAGAGGGCACAGGAAGATGGAGCATTTCGAATGTTTAAGATAGGGATTTCAAAAGCTTGGGCAAGCGCTAGGAGAAGGCTGCCTGACCAGCAGAGGTGGACCTGGAAGAGATGGTGAGGGAGTGAGCAGAACTGCTCCTAGGGGAGGTGATGGGGAGGGAAAGTGAGGATGTGAGGTAAGAAGGGAGTGTACCGAGCCAGAACTTATCAGTAAAATTAAGGCAATGACTTAGGCAGTGATCAGTGAGGAAAGAGAGAGCCAGGGACTGGTATAATGAACAGTGGTGACTACAAGGTGGGCAGTCAAGGGCAAAGTGGCATATGGAGTGGAAGAGTGTGTCCAGTCAGGCTGAGGTCGATTTAAGGGCAGCACTGTAGACTACATCGCTGTAGTCAAAATTTGAAAAGATCATTCTCAGAAGAATTTCTCTGTGGGCTTAGAGGCCACTCCTCCTCAGCATATTTTGAGGCTGTAGTGGCAGAATTGGCAGTCCCTGGATGGATGATGAGGCACCCTTGAATCATAGCCTGGAGTCTAGCAACCTCAACCCTCAGCCCAGAGAGGTGCATGCAGATGGGGCAGCACTGCAGTCTCCAGAAAGTCTCCCTGAAAACTGCCAACCCCCAGCCACTGCACTGCACTGCACTGCACCACCCCCAGCATATCTATGTGCTACCATGCTTGTTTTCCTGTTTTGCTTCCCTTTAAACCCTCTTTTACCCCTTTACTAGATGGTGTGTTTCACCTATACCCAGACTATTGCTTGACCCTACCTCGCCTCTACCCTGCCTGTCTTTGTCTTGTTCTTTTTAAACCCTTTTTTACTCCTGTCCTAGATAGGGTGTTTCACCTTTACCCAAGCTGTTGACCCTAACTCATCACTACACTGCCTGTTTTTTTTTTGTTTGTTTGTTTAACCTAGATAGGATGTTTCATTTTTTCATGGAGAGGGTTGTGGATGCATGGAACAGCTTTCCTGAGGAGGTTGTGGATTCAAAAACAGTGGGGGAATTCAAAGATGCATGGGACATACATAAGGCAATTCTAGTGGGGGGTAGGAGGAAGTACGCTGTTGGTTAACTAGGATGTGCAGCTTATCCAATAGGTAGGGAAATGGGCAGACTAGGTGGGCCAAGTGGTCCTTATCTTCCATCAAATTCTATGTTTTTATGTTTCACCTGTACTCTATGTATTGCATGTCTCTGACCCTTCTCAGTCCTCTGTTATGTGTGTACAGTTACATAAATTTAAACAGGAAGCTTACCAAACACATCCTGGTGTCCTGCTTCCTCCCTCCTAACTTTATTGATGATGACCTGTGTAACTGACTGGATAGAATCTAAAAGCTAGCTCCTGCATGGTGGGAAGCAGGCTGCAACCTTGCCCACACTTTCGAACCAATAATTGTTAAATCAGTTTTACCTAATAACTACTGCATGAAACACATCCCTGGAAGGGTCTGGACCTAGTAAACCATAGCAACAGACAAGGCACTCACCAAGAAATTTTCTCAGGATGAATTAACTTACTTTACATCAGTTACCCTAGATAGAGTGTTTCATTTTTTCATGGAGAGGGTTGTGGATGCATGGAACAGCCTTCCTGAGGAGGTTGTGGAGTTAAAAACAGTGGGGGAATTCAAGAATGCATGGGACAGACATAAGGCAATTCTACCACCATTCCCTGAAGATATGGTAATACCACAAAATGTTGAGACTGGATTACATGAAGGCGGAAATCAAATACTTATAGACTGATTATGTTATGTAAGAAAGAAGCTGTTTACTTCAAGTAGTTTTTGAATGACATCTGGCAACTTCAATTCACATCAACAATGGAGCGCCTGAAAATTCATTTTCTGGATCGCTCTTTAAAAGTGAGCCCCAAAAACAAGGTTATTTGTTACTCTTTTAGGAACCCACTGCAGGTAACAACATCCTCGGGTGTGACCTTTAGGTGTAACATCTTTATAGGTGACATTGCAGAGGGTCTGGAAGGAAAGGTATGCCTCTTTTCGGATGACACAAAGATCTGTAACAGAGTTGATACACAAGGAGGGGGTAGAAAGGATGAGAAGGGACTTGGCAAGGTTGGAGGAATGGTCAGACATATGGCAACTTAGATTCAATGCAAAGAAGTGCAAAGTAATGCACCTGGGAAATAAAAAATCCAGGAGAAGAGTACAATAGCAGGGGAGGTACTAACAACAACAATAATGGAAATGGATCTGGGTGTAGTCATATCAGATGACCTAAAAGGTGGGTAGCAATGTGAGAAGTGAGTAAGGAGAGCCAGGGGATACTGGGATGCATAGGGAGGGCATCACAAGTAGAAAAAGGAAGTGGTTATCCCTCTATACAGACAGTTGGTGAGACCCCATCTGAATACTCGTGCAGTTTGGAGACCTCATCTCACAAGGACATAGACAGGATGGAAGCAGTCCAGAGGAGGGCAACTAAAATGGTGCAGGGTCTACATCAGAAACCATATGAAGAGAGACTGAGAGAGCTTAATATGTATACCTTGATGAAAGGATGGACAGGGGACATGATAGAAAATTTTAAGTACCTCAAGGGAATCAACAAAGTCCAGAAGGGTAGCATCTTTCAGAAAAGAGATGTGTAAGGACAAGGGCACAATTTAAAAGTTAGAGAGGACAGCTCAGGGGGGTAATGTGAGGAAATTCTTTTCACGGAGAGAAGTGGTGGACGCATGGAACCGCCATCCTGGAGAGGTTGTGGGGTCTACAACAGTGGAGGAATTCAAACATGCATGGGACAGACATAAGGCAATTATAGTGGGGGGTTGCAGGAAATAGGCTGTTGGTTAACTAGAATCTGCAGCTTATCCAGTAGGTAGGGAAATGGGCAGACTGGGTGGGCCAAGTGGTCCTTATCTGCCGTCAAAGTCTATGTGACAGTGCTCACTCTAGGGGTCCGATCAGAAGTATCCCATGTGGTCAGTTTATCACAATCAAAGTTGTGCACTGGAACATGACACTGAGATACAGGATGAACAAATGAAGGAAAGATTTAGGGACAAAAGATATGTTGATCAGATTCTGGAAGAAGCATTCTCCAAGGTATGAAACAGAGGGAGAATGGACACCTTCAATACTGAGAGGCCTGATGTAGCTAACTCAGAAAATAAACCAGTAGTCAATTTTGTAACTGAATATAATAGAATTGCCCCACAGATCAGCAATATCATTAGGAATTATAGATTGAGGGAGCACTCCTGACCAACTGGAGCACACCTTTCCCCTGCGCATGAGGCACTCTTATTCTATGAAGAGCATCTCATGCACAGATGCCCTGGAAAGGGGCACATTCTGGGAAGTTTTTTATTTTAAATATATTACTGATTGCTCTCGATCAATAATATAGTGTCCCCGTCACCACTGGTTGCTGAAAACAAGAGTTCCATTTGCCTTCAGCTTGAGCCAGAACAGCTCAGCTTTACTTCGCTGTTCTCACTCAGCTGAAGGCACGTGAAACCACTTGTTTTCAGCAATTAGTGGCTCTGGGGGACGTATTAACACATAACATTGGAGAATTCACAAACTAGATAGGTCTCTGAAGAATAACATAGGAGATGCACCAATAATTTCTTTTACAACAGCACCCTGTATAGATGATGTACTATCTCACAACCATTTGAGAGAGACCCCAACCTTCAGTGGATGCTTAAACCCCAGGGATTCTTTGTTTGTGGATCTTGTAGTATCTGTACAGTAAGTTTGGTGTCAAGGGTCACACCTTTAAACATCCCAACTAAAGTAGACAAGACCATTGATGTCCTGCATTTTATAAATTGGAAGATCAGTTTTGGAGTATGGATTTTGGGGGTGCCTCTGAAGCCTAATAAATGTGGGCTGGACTATAAAACAACTATGTACCCATATCCAAGAGCACATAAGATCAAGTGTTAATCTTAAAATGGATACTCTTGTGGGTGCTCATTTTAAAACTAAACACAATGGTGATCCAATCGCCTTCAAGTTCATGAGGGTTGGCCATGTTAAACCTCTTCCATGTGGAGGTAACAGGATAAAAAGTATTTTGCAAAAAGAATGTAGAGAATCTTCACAATGGGTCCCTACAACCTGATGGTCTAACTGATGCATGTGAATAGATACCGTTTCTTTAAATGTTTATGGTAATAATGCATTTTTATCTCCCTTTTTATTAGATGTCACTGATAATTATGTTTTTAAATATTGGTGTGTATAACATCCTCTTTTTGAAAAATACTTTTCATCCTGGCCTTCAACGCAGTGGCCAATTGCATCGCCCAATTGTCCCAAAATGTGAAATCATTGCTCTAGGGGACTTTAACGTGGACCTTACACAAGTCGTTCTCTCCCCCATTAGACTCAATCATAAAACTGGGTCTACCACCTTGCTCTACCTAAATCAGTTTGCAGAAGATGGCCCACCACAAAGCTAAGGGAAGGATATTACAGAGTCCTATAAGTGTTGTGGAATGGTAACAGCAGCCCCTTCAAGTACGAGATGCTGACAGTAATGGAAGGTAAAAAGAACAGTCAAACCTTCCAGCAGAAGATTTCAATTCAGTTGACTATTTTGAGCTGTTGTCTTTGAGATACAGGGCCCTTTGCACTTTGTTTGGAACAGAGTGTTTGTAAGGGCTGGCTGCCCTTTGGTGCTAAGCACCACACCCCATTACCTCCATTGCAGCATTGCAGAGGGACAGGGACCCTGGTACAGCTGCAGCCAAAGACATGGTCAGATATTATTGAAATGTCTGTGATACCTCTAGAGAAATGAACTTCAGTAAAGCGTTTCCCCACAGGAGGCTAATAAATAAACTGAATCACATTGGCATAGGGCAAAAAATAGTCAACTGGATTAAAAACTGGCTTCACAGGAGGACTCAGTGGGTATTGGTCAATGGCATATTGTCAAGGGATGGTAAGGTGACCACTGGACTGCCACAGAGATCAGTGCTGGGGCCAGTTCTTCAACATATTCATCAGTGACATCGCTGATGGACTGGAGAAGAAGGTATGCCTGTTTTCGGACAATACAAAGCTCTGCAACAGAGTGGACATGCAAGAGGAGGCCATAGGGGTAGAATCAGACCTGAAAAAGATGGAAGAATGGTCTAGAAACTGGCAATTAAAATGTAACATCAAAAAGTGTAAGGTCATTCACCTGGGAAGATGGAACACGCTAAGGAAACACTTTCTAGAAGGGGAACAATTAGTAGAAACAAAGCTTGAAAGGGCTCTTGGAGTAATCATATCTGATGACTTGAAGGTGGGAAGGCAATGCAAAAGGATGGCACAAAAAGCTAGTAGAATCCTCGGATGCATAGGCAGGGGTATCACAAGTAGAAAATGTGAGGTGATAATATCGCTATATAGCTCCTTGGTGAGGCCTCACCTGGGGTACTGCATCCATTTCTCGAGACCTCACCTCAAGAAGGACATAGACTGATTGGAGACTGTGCAGAGGAGGGCAGCAAAGATAGTGCAGGGTCTGCATCATGAACCATATGAGGCAAGACTCAGTCATCTCAAATTATACTCCCTGGAACAAAGGAGGGTTGGGGAGACATGAGTGAGACCTTTAAATACCTTAAAGGAATAAACTTGGAACAGGCTCAGACCCTCTTCCATGTGAACAATGGTGCATGGACAAGAGGTCACAGCATGCGCCAAAAGGGAGGTACATTCAGGAGCAACATTAGGAAGTTCTTCTTCACTGAGAGCGTGGTGGAGACTTGGAATGGCCCGCCCCCAGGGGTGGTCGCGGCAAAGATGGTTAGAGAGTTTAAGCTAACATGGGACAGTCTGTGTGGAAACCTTGAGAAGAGGAATAGCTGGGGGTGTAGACTTCACAGGCAGACTAGATGGATCATACGGTCCCCTTCTGCTGTCACATTCTTGTGTTCTTATGTAATTCCCTGCCTACCTATAGTTCCACAGTAGGGCCACCAGAGAGAATCTCTTTAGAAATATTGAGAACTATCTGGAAATATCTGACCATGTCTTTGCTGCAACTGCACCAAGCAGGAAAGAGATCTTGGGGTTATCATTTCTGATGACCTCAAGGTAGGGAAACAGTGTGACAAGGCAGCAGGTAAAGCAAATAGGATGCTGGGATGCATAGGCAGGGGCATCACCAGCAGGAAAAGGGAGGTCATAATTCCACTATACAAGACACTAGTAAAGCTCCACCTGGAGTACAGTGTACAGTTCTGGAGACCTTACTTATGTAAGGACATAGACAGGGTAGAGAAGGTTCAGAGGAGGGCAACAAAGATGGTACACGGATTGCATCACAAGTCATATGAGGACAGGTTGAAGGAATTGAATATGTACTCCCTGGAGGAGAGGAGGGAGAGAGGGGATATGATAGAGACATACAAGTATCTTACAGGGAGGAACAGGGTGCAGGAACACACTATTTTTAAGTGAAAAAGATGTTTCAGAACTAGAGGGCATGGGATGAAGTTGGAGGGAGGATGATTCAGAGGAAACGTGAGGAAGAATTTCTTCACAGAACGGGTGGTGGACAAGTGGAACACCCTTCCAGAGGAAGTGGTGGGGGCTGAAACAATCACAGGATTTAAGAATGCATGGGATAGACATAAAGGAATTCTGGAGGTTAGGGTTAAGAGGCAACAGACTTCTAGGAAAACATAAAGTGAACTTACAAGCTCAAATGGGCAGACTGGTGGGCCGTAGGCCCTTATCTGCCTACGTGTCTATGTATCTATGTATAACTGTATGATTCCTAAAAGGGCTCTTGGTGATTCTGAACAACAGAGTAAATAGGCATAACATGAAGGGTAGAGATCACAGGGTTTTTTTTTGTTTTTTTTTTAACTTTATTTTTAAAATTTTATGATAGTACAGTGTGAACTGTATCATATATAGAAAAACAAAGATATGAGGTTCGCAGACCTCCACAGTGAACGTACAGAGAATATATAGTACTTCTATATAAAATTAAATAGGTTTATAAGTCCAGGCACTGCAGAGATTGCCATAATTTGCATAAAGGAGTAAAGTTTGAACTAATTACTCTGCAAAGCATTAGCACTCTCATCACTAAAATAGACAAACAATCGGCAGAAATCCAAAATATCAGTTCCTTTGTGAACTATTCTATTTGTGGTGGGCTGAATGACATATGCACATGTAGACAGGATATAAATTGAAAGCCTGGTCCCAGTTAAGTTGCCTTGAAAACCCATAGGCTAATGCAGAGCGAGGCAACCTGCCCTGTGGGTACAGGAGAGTATAGGAGTTCTTTAATGTTCACAAACTGAGTGGTGATCATATTCACCATCTGACATCACCTACAGTGTTAGTTGGTTAGGATATGTTAACTAAGGTCAAATAACTGGAGCAGTGTTAGCAACCTAGCAAAATGTAAAGTTCTGTACCTTACTAAATTAACTGTTAGAACTGTCCTTGAAAAAAGTAAGAAAGAATTGGCATCAACTGTATAAAGGCTCAGATTATGAAAAAACAAGTAAATAGCTTATAACAGTGAACATTAACTAGTGAAGCCAATTATTAGGGCAGTGGAAAGCCCCAGTCACAAATGGGCATGATTAAGTATTCCAAGTAAAGTTCAGTACTTCACCCATCTTCGTCCGATGAGACATCAGGGGGATTTAGTTTCCCAATAAGCTTTCCAGCAAACTGAGCTGCTGCCACAGGGTCCAGGAAGACATGTGGTTTCCCCTCATATCGAATCTGTAGTCACACTGGATAATTCAAATGGGCTTCCACACCATGCTGTAAAAGATCTTTTTTAACAAGTTGTAGCTTATTCTTGCATGCTTGCGTTTGCGCCGATAAGTCGGGGAAAACCCCCAACCGACTACTCTCCCAGACTATTTCTCCATGCGATCTGGCAGCTTGTAGGAGTGATATCCAAGCTTTGGGTGTGGACAAGGTAGCTATTGCAGTGAGCGGTCTATGTTGCGAATCACCCCGAGGTCTAATGCATTGGGGTATTGCAAAACCTTTCAGTATCTTGACTCCAGAGTCTATGGGTAGCAATTTTAGGTCCTCAAATATTAACTTAGTGACTGCTTGATGGATATCCAAGGCTCCAGCGAGACAAGGGGGGAACCCACTATCCGGATATTTGCCTGGTGTTGTGTGATTTCTAGGTTCTCCACCTTAGATTTCAGAAACGTGAGGTCCCGGATGTAGCAATGTTACTCTCAGCCTGTCGACCTTGTGCCTCCTGGAGATCTTTGATGGCCCCAGCATTATCCTGTATTAGGCGGTCATTGGCCAACAGCTTAGCTTCTACTGCAGCTAGTCTCTTGTTAGTCTCCTCTCCATCTGCTTGAATCTTGGAGAGTATTGCCATGATTTGGTTAGTCGGCAACTCTGACGCAGTCATACCACTCGCTGCTACAGGCCCCATTCCTGTACTGGAGCTCGCTGGAGACAGGAATGCTTCCATGCTGTGCACTGCCCATTTTGAGTCCTTTTTTGGTCCCATCTTGTGCAGGGCAACTTCTGACAGTTTCCCAACACTGTTTCAGTTTGCTATTAATTGCCAATTCATAGGTTTTTATGGTCTTTTCTAGGTAGTAAGCAGGAGCTATTCTAAAAAGCTGGCACCATCTTGCTGCTCCACAACACCCCCCCCCCACCAGAAATCACAGGTTTACCCCCAGGATCAGATGCCTCCTTCTACCTATGGAGGTCACAATGGCAGCACGCCAATCAATGCAAGCTTGAAAGGCAAAAGGAATTATTCATCATAAACTCTGATTTATTTAGTGAAACACAAGCAATGCCATACATACTTTTGGCAACCTCTAAAAAGGCATCCAGGAAGTGGAGGTATAGAGCAAGTATAAGATGAATATTGTTTATTGTTTATTGAAATCAGTCGGAATTTACCTTTGAGTCAAGGACTCATTTACAAAGTTTCCACATCAGAAACAGTAATATAGACAGTCATAATTAAAGAACAGAGGTTTACAGGGAAATCAGTGTACAGTAAAACAAGGCATATAAAACATTAGACAGGCGACAGAAGACTACAGACTTTGTGGTACAGGCATTTAAAGTTTCACATAGGTAATAAGATACATTTAAAATAATATAAAGTTACATCGAATGTGTAAAATTACAATCACAGACAGTGCTAGAAGCACTATACAGGTCACCTACAGATGACCTGGGGGGGGTTAGGCTGGGAGGGGGGCAGGCAGGAGGAGGTCCCTTGTCAAAGGTAAAGGAGGAGGGAGAAAAGGGTGAGGGGGGAGGTTAGAAACAGTCACAGGGACTGGCAGTGGGAAGATTCTCCTTTAAGGTAGTCTAGAACACTCCAAGTCTTGCACTAGAGACAAGCGAGCAGGGAAGAGAGTTAGTCCAGGCTGGGGTACAGAAAGGAACATTAGGAAAGGGAGGTATGTCCCCTGGAGACTTGGAACAGAGAACTAGTGGTGCTGCAGGTGTTTCTGATGGCAGGGGCAGGTCTGATTAGTGTCTCCAGGCCAGGAGGGGGGACAAGCCAAGGCGATTTTTGTGGCCATATGGCAGGTTTGGAATTTTAGCCTATTATCAAAGTTGAGCCAGTTAATTGAGCTGTACAGGATACACGTGTGCGTGGTATGGTAACATGCTAGGATGAGGTGACAGGCTTTGTTTAGGGACACTCTCAGCCTGCCGAAGGAGGTGGTGTCTGCTGCCCCATAGATTAGTATCCCATAGTCAAGGAGAGAGAGAATAGAGGAAGAGACCGCAACCCGGAGAGCATCAGGGGTGAGGCAGTGTTTGTAGCAGTGCAGTAGGCCAATTCTGGTGTTGATCACTGAGGAGAGGAGGTGGATGTGCTGGTGGAAAGTAAGGGAGGAGTCCAGCATGATGCCGAGGTATTTGAAGATGTCAACTTGTTCCAGAAGGGTGATATTAGTGTTGAGGATGGTGGGGTGTTTAAGTCTAAGGGGGTTTTGGTGATGTGCAAAGGTCATGACCTTTGTTTTTTTATAGTTCAGTACTAGCCTCTGGCTAGTGAACCAATGTTCAGCTTCCGTGATGGCAATTTGAAGGGAGTTTTGTAGGGTGGAAGGATTGGAATGTGATGTGACGAGGACGGCGGCGTTGGCATAAAGAAGTAGATTACTAGAGCATGCTGAGGGGAGGGAATTAAGGTAGAGGCTAAAGAGGAGAGGGTCCAGGATTGACCCCTGTGGTACCCTGGACCTAACGGGAAGGCTTACGGAGAGGGTGTCTCCAATTTTAACGTGCTGAGATCTACCCGAGAGGTAGTCGGTGAACCAGCATATGAAGTCCTGAGAGAGACCTAACGTAGGAAGAGTGGTTAGAAGGAGGCCATGATTGACGGTATCAAAGGCCTTCGATAGGTCCACAAAAACTGCTCCAGCTAATTGTCCTTTATCAAGGGCAGAGTGAATGTGAGAAGAGAATTCCAGCAGGGCCATGTTGGTGCTGTGCCCTTTGCAGAATTCATGTTGTTCTTTACAGAGGATATTATATTTGGAGAGGTATTCTGTGAGCTGGTCTGACACTATTCATTCCAGGGCCTTGGAGAGAGGAGAGAGGATGGAAATGGGCCGGTAATTTCCCTGCTGCTGCGATATCTCCTCATTTGTGTATAGGGGTGATGGAGGCAGTTTTCCAGTGGGTGGGGAATAAACTGAGGAATAGGGAGCGATTGAGGATGTGAGTAAGTGAGGTAAGTACTTCCTGGAGGGTCAGATGGAGCAGTTTGAGGTCCAGTGAATTGCTACTGAACCTAGAGTTGCCTTTAGCTTTTAATATGTACGGTTCAGCTTCCCAAGGGGATATAGTCTTAAGGCAAAGGGGGGAAAAAGAGGTGGGGAGAATATAAAACAGGCTAAACAGGAGTATGAAAATAGTTTAGCACAGAATATCAAGAGTGATGTTAACACTCTGTAAATATCTGATGTGTACCGTATTGTTGACAACACAAAGATGGCAAGAGTGCTGGACTCTTAAGGAGAGAGTGAAATCTTACAAAGAAATTTGATACACTGAGTAATTAGACAGATTAGTAGCAGATGAAATTGAATGTGGTAAAGTACAAAGCAGTGCATCTAAGTACAAAATATAATAGGGTCTGAATCATAAATCAAAAGGTGAAAGGTTAATAGTAACAGATCAGGAAAAATACTTGAACTGATAATATATCTGAGGCGAAGTATTCCCTGCAATATCTGGCTGCAGTAAGCAAGGTCCCGATTTTTCCGTGATTCTGCAGTCGTGGAGATTGCAGCAGAATTTAATATAAACAAAGGAAAAAATGCAGAATATTATTCCGCGGTTTCATGAACTGCGGAATATTATTCCGCAGTTTACATAAACTGTGGAATATTACTCCATGATTTACATGGACTGCAGATTATGCCACAGTTTACATTAAATGCAGAATATTATTCCACAGTTTATACTGAAGAGTCAGTATTTAGCAGCTCCGTCAGTGCAGCGGTACTGCTACTGCTTGCAACGCTGATGTCTCAAATTCAGGAAGGAGCTTGGGAAGTTGGAGGGCCAGACAGGAGGAGGAGGATTAAGCATCCTATGGACTGCTCTCCTCCTCCAGGGGTGAGGGTGGGGAAGTTGGTGGTGTTTCGGTAACTCCTCGTGGCAGCCTGGGGTACAACAGCTGAGACTAACTATGTTTGGGAGGCATGTCAGACGTTCTGCATGCTGCTCTAACATCATTGCACAACACGCCTCCTGGGAAGAAAATGAGAAAATGGAGGTTCTGCCACTGCACAATGATGTCCGCCCCTGCACTGCAGACCCTGCACCACCCACCGGGCTCTCGCTGCCTTCTACCATTCAGTCTCCATGGGGGAAGGGGTGTCCCCCTATGGCCCCGCCCTTGGGGGGTAAACTAGGGGGTGTTGGGGAGTGAGGTAAGTCCCGCGGTGTGTGGCAGGGCTGAGTGTGTGTAGTTCGATCTGATAGGGACTGGCGGATGAGACGATAAAGCATAATAAAACAAAAAAAGAAGCATCAGTATAAACTGCGAGTAAAACAAATCTGCAGTTTACATTGACTCTGGCCAAGGAAAATTATTCCATGGGTCATAATAACTGTAGTTATTCCATGGATCGTATAAACCCCAGAAAACTATTCCATGGTTTGTATTAAATTCTGCAGAATGCTTTTTGGAATTCTGTGGAATTTAAAAACAAAAATCTGAAAAGCATTTTGGAACAGCCCCTGCCCATTAGTTTGTCTGCTAGGGTTTTACCTTAAAAATCAAAACAGGTAACACCCCCATACAGCTCAGGCTCAGCCCCACCACCCTCCCTACTCCTCCCTGAGAACCTCTTTGAGTCCCTTTATTTGAAGTAGAAGTATTTTATCAGGTCCCATGCACTTGCAGCAATCCTCATCCTTCTGATTTCACCGTGGGGTCCAAATTCTGCCTTTTGGCCTAGTGGTAAAACTAGAAGGATGAGGATTGCTGTGCAGCTATGACAACCACTAAAATATCACTCATTCAGATTTAGTAGCTCTGGGGACTCTCAGGCTGGGGGTGGGAGGGAAGGGTGATGGGATTGAGATGGATGGAGTGGGATTTTCACTTTCTAATATTGAGAACTGGAGAGTTAATTGGCAGCTTTCTCTGGTTTGTAGGTCCCAGCCCAAAAACTAACATTTTTCCCCTACCTGGGTGCTTGAGGGGGGTTGCTGACTGCTACTGAAGCCCCCAACTGCCACCACAGAATTTCCACAGAAATAGGAAACTAGTGCTGTAGAAGTTCTGTGGCAACAGGGAGGCTTGATGCAGAATTTAGACCCAAATTGCCGCAGAAAAACAGGGGCACTGGCAGTAAGCAATGCTAACTATATGCCAGGCTGCATACAAAGAGGAGCAGCAAGTAGGTAAGGGATGTGATGTTACCACTATTCAGGGCACTGATGAGACCATGTTTAGAGAATGCTGTGTGCAGTACTGAAGAGCATATCGCAGATGTGAAAAGTGTGCACTATTGGGCCACAAAACTAGGTCAGAAGGGCTGAACTATGAAGGATCTTTTTAGATATGTTCTCTCTGGAGAAGAGAAGGATAATGGGAAGATGTGATAGCAGTATTTACAATTTTGAATGGGATTGACAGAAGGCAAGGTAAGCATTTTCAAGTAGTACTGTAACAAGAGGACACAAATTAGGCTACAATGAGGATATGGGGAAAAACTGGGAAACATTTTTTCACTTCAACGGTTTGAGACTGTGAAATAGGCTGCAAGAGGAGGCTGTAGATGCACGGAGTGTGGATACTGGTAAAATAGGCTAGCTTAGTTTATATTGGTGTAGTAACATGTAATTATATATAACCCCTCATACAAGGCATAGGCAATCCAAACAAATCACCAAGAACGCTGAGATGGCTTAGCTTAAGCAGGAATGCAAGGTGCTAAAAGGCCTAAAAGAATCTGCAGAGACTAAAAACAGGGCAGTCAGGTCAGGTTTCATCCTGGTAGGATTCATCAGTGTGACATACTGTTCTATAGGAACATAGGAACAGAGACTTTGACAGCAGATAAGGACCACTTGGTCCATTTCCCTACCTATTGGATAAGCTGCAGATCCTAGTTAACCAACAGCCTTCTTCCTCTTACCCCCTACTATAATTGCCTTATGTCTGTCTCATGCATTCTTGAATTCCCCCACTGTTTTTGAACCCATGACCTCCTCAGGAAGGCCTTCCATGTGTCCACCACCCTCTCTGTGAAAAAATACTTCCTTATATTGCCACTGAGCCGTCCACCCCTCTGTCTTCAAACTGTGTCCCCTCGTTCTTGCTCATCTCTTTTTCTGAAAGATGCTAACCTCTTGGACTTTGTTGATTCCCTTGAGGTACTTGAAAGTTTCTATCATGTTCTCCCCTCCCTCCTTTCCTCGAGGGTATACATATTAAGCTTCTCTAGTCTCTCTTTGCATGGTTTCTGGTGCAAACCCTGCACCATTTTACTTGCCTTCCTTTGGACAGCCTCCATCCTGTCTATGTCCTTACAGATATGGGGTCTCCAGAACTGCACACAGTACTCCAGATGGGGTCTCACCAACTGTCTGTACAGAGAGATGACAACTTCCTGTTTTCTACTGGTGATGCCTCTCCCTATGCATCCCAGTATCCCCTAGCCCTCCTTACTGCCTTCTCACATTGCCTGCCTACCTTTAGGTCATCTGATATTACTACCCCCAGGTCTCTTTCCATTTTTATTGTTGTTAGTACCCCCATTGTGTACTCTTACCTGGGTTTTGTTTCCCAGGTGCACTTCTTTGCATTGAATCTAAGCTACATACTTTTGACCATTCCTCCAACCTTGCCAAGTCCCTTCTCATCCTTTCCACCCTTGTGTATCAACCCTGTTGCAGATCTTTGTGTCATCTGCAAAGAGGCATACTTTTCCTTCCAGTCCCTCTGCAATGTCACTTATAAAGACATTAAAGAGGACCGGCCACAATACTGAACCCTGTAGTACCCCGCTAGTAACCCCCCTTCTTTGGAGTGGACTCCATTTACTATTACACGCTGCATCCTGTTGTCCAGCCAATTTTTAACCCAGGCTACCACCCTGGAACCCACTCCCAGGCTGGCTAACTTGTTTGTTAATCTTTTGTGTGGGACTGTGTCAAATGTCTTGCTAAGTCTAGGTAGGCCATGTCCACAGCCCCTCTCTGGTCTACTACTTTGGTCACCCAGTCAAAGAAATCTATTAGATTTATCTGACATGACCTTCTGGCTGTGAATCCATGCTGTCTTGGGTCCTGTGCTCCACTGGCCTCTATGCACTCAACAATTCGTTCTTTCAGAAGTGATTCTATCATTTTCCCTACCACTGAGGTCAAATTAACAGGTCTATAGTTTGGTATCCGGTCAAAATAGCATGTGCAAAATAACGCAAGTCAATTGCACACGGTCAAAATAGTGCAATGTCATTAGCGCTTGTGACGGTATAGCGCGAGTCAAAAATAGCGTCGCATTTTTAAACGTTAAAATCACAACTTGTCCCTCCCCACCTCACGTCAGTCTCCCTCAGTCTCTGAGGCATCACTTTCATCCAATTTTATTTTCCCCACTTCAACAGGATCATTAAACAGATAAGTTTTACCTGCATAAGTAAAATGTTTGGGATCCCCAGCTGACACAGTTCTGATCTAACTGTATCGAAAGATTTACATCTCTGGGGAGTCACATATGAGAGATCAGGGAAGTAATAAATCCTAGAGCCATTGGGTAGTTGAATAAGGCCTTTCTCCTCTGCTGCTTATAGGATCTGTTCTTTAATAGTAGGGCTTGCCATGACCAAGAGGATAATCCACTGAGCCCCTTCCTGGAGTGGCTGATGCTGAGGTGTAATACGGTAAGCCTGAAGTAATGCGCTATCTCTGGAGAAACCGAATGTAGACTGCAGCAGTGAAGCAACAAATGCCCCAGATCCTCACATTAGCTAGTCGAGATTCATTTTTTAGATTTTCCAACTTCAAGCATTGTTGAAGTAGACGGTTTTCACTCACCAACCCCGTGGCAGCTGTAATGGCTTTTTTGGCCATCAATTTTGATTGTTGAGTTTCCGTGGCTATGGTCCAGTTTATGGGCAAATAAATACATGGAATTATTGTGACTAGTTGGGTGCTTCACACGAGGACAAGTGGTGCACTAGTATTACTTACTACAAATCAGTTTTTAATAGTACATTCTTACTATTGTGGGAAAATCTGTTAGAAAATTGTGAACATTTTCAGTTTAAGTTCCAATTTTACTTATCAATCTTCTCTCAATAGTATGAATGCACTAGTAAAATTAATTAGCAGTATCTATTAGTGTTTCAGCCATAGGTAGCCAGACCAAAGGCAGACCTAATGTGGGCAGCTTTGTCACCAAAAGGCTGCTTTGAGAAAATCAGGCAAACATGAGGCAAACATGATTTGTATTTTGCATCCCCATAGGCAAAACAGTGTAAAGCCTTGTTTGGGGTTTTTCATATCCTGGTCTGTGATCTATACACTGATGTGCACAAGGTTATAATAACCGAAGCCAGTTGTGGCACTATAGCAGAGACGCGGTTATTGCACCGCACTATTATTGATAGACGCTATTTAGCACGCGCTATAGTTGCACACGTGATATTGCATGCGTGATTTTGACAGTGATCCCTGTAGTTTCCTGCCTCTGCCTTGCTCCCACTTTTGTGAAGGGGAATCACACCCACCTTCCTCCAGTCCTCGGGTACCACACCATCCTCCCATGATTTGTTAAAAAGGGTAGTCAGTGGTGTCACTAGTTCTCCCCCTAGTTCTTTCAGAATTCTGGGGTGAATCCTGTCAGGTCCCATTGCCTTGTCCACCTTGAGTTTTAGGAGTTCTTTCAGGGCCCTTTCTTCTGTGAATGGACTGGTATTGACCCCCTCCCCCCATCCAGAGTGCTTCTATTGTTTGGTTTAGGTACATCTCCTTCCTCTTTTTTTGTGAATACTGTGCTGAACAAAAGTATTCATTCAGTATCTCTGCCTTTTCACTGTCACCCTCTGACCAGCCCCCACCCCCTTCCCTTTATTAAGCCTTACAATCCCTCCCTTGGTCTTTCTTCGCTCACTAATGTACCTATAAAAGGTTTTATCCCCCTTCTAAACTGAGTTGGCAATCTTTTACTCGGTTTGGGCCATTGCTGTTCTGACTGCCTTCCCCGCTTCCTTCTGCTTTAACTGATAGAGTTCTCTTTCCTGCTCCTTCTATGATTCCTTATACTTTCTGAATGCTGTCTTTTTCTCCCAAACTTTCCCTGCCACCTCTTTTGAGAACCGTTGTGTTTTTTTTCCTTCATTTTGTTTTGTTTATTAGCTTCACACAAATGTCTTTTGCCTCTGTGATGGCAGTTTTGATTTTGCCCATTGTTCCTCCACCCCTCCTTCCTGCCCTTTTGCTAGTGGATTCCTTAGGCACTCTTCCATTCTGCCAAAGTCAGCCCTCCTAAAGTTCAGTACCCTTGCTTTTGTATGGCTTAACTATGGCTGTGTTTATTGTGAACCACACTGTCTGGTGGTCGCTTGTTCCCAGATGGCTACCCACTTCTAAGTCTGAGATCCTGTCACCATCCCAGTTTGAGAGTACCAGGTCCAAGAATGCTCCCTCATGAGTGGGTTCCAACACTAGCTGCCTGAGGCATGCCCCCTGTAGGGCATCGAGAATGACTCTGCAGTCCAGTCCACTTACGTAGAATATCACAGATATAAGATTTGAACAATCATTGGTAGCACACATCTGTGTTGAATTTAGAAATAGAATGTTACATGGCAATGAGGGTGGGGAGAAACTGGATGCACTGTTGGCCTGATTTCATCCTATGTTCCTATTTTCCTAACTGAAGCCTAGGAACATTTGTGAATCTGAACCACATTATTTGCACAGTGGACTGTACAGCATCACTTGTTTTGCACTGAATTAAGTGGAGCTTTTGATGAATATATAATTTGGTGATACATGTTTGTGCTGGCATACCACTGCCTTAATGTCCATGGGGAGTGGGAAGCAGCCAACTCTGG
This sequence comes from Neoceratodus forsteri, assembly GCA_016271365.2. Lineage (NCBI taxonomy): Eukaryota > Metazoa > Chordata > Ceratodontiformes > Ceratodontidae > Neoceratodus > Neoceratodus forsteri. Next base: position 1,032,843,574 of record CM028131.1, on the reverse strand, counting down.
TGGTAGTTCTTTGACAGCAATTTATGCTCTTAGCAGGCTGAGCACAGAGCACATGTCTTGGAGCTCTTAGTACCTCTCTGTTGTAGGTGATAACATGAAGGCTCTCTGTCAAGCATTAAAAGGCCCAGTCAAGGGCCCAGTGGCGCAACACAAGTAGAGCATGTTGCTCTCCATTGTGGGCAACCTGAGTTCATTCCATGAACCTGTCCTGCCCCCCTGAGCTGGTGGAGCTCTGAAAGCATGACAGAGGCAGCAATCTCAGGCTCTGAGGAGGGTGGTAACAGTCTCGGTACCACAGTACCTCCTAAGGTTGACTAGGGACAGCACTAGGCAGCACAGATGACCACACAATTTCCTGCCCCTACACACAGATCAGGCACCAGTGAGGATGTTGGAAGTGCTGTGGGAAGTGGGAGTGGAAAAACGTGGGGTAAACGGGCTGTCCCAGACACATGACAGCATTTCCCACTGTGCACACCTCCAGTCCTAGAAGTCAACCCCTCCTCCTTGCATCCTCAGAGATGAACCTCTTTGAAGCCTGGAGATCACAGCCCCCTCCCAGGGAGTGGCTCTTCCCTGGGGTGTCTCCTCTCTAAGAACATTGTTTTTTGATCGGAGATCCAGGATGCACTGTGAGGCTGGTGGGAGAACTGTGGGTAGGCTGCCAGAAGGGTAGACGATGGAGGAGTAGGACAGTAGGGGAGAAAGTAAGATTTTAAAAAGTTCAGCCCTGACTGCCAGTGGATAACAACCAACAGAAGGTATAACAGTTATGAAACTTTGATTCTGAACTGAGAACTTGGGGTTAACCAAAGGTATTTCTGTGTGTTAAACTTACGGCAGGCTTCACTGATGCAGTATGATGATGGTACCCAAAAATTGGCTGATCCAGTATCAAATATCACAGTAAATGTCTGTGGCGGTGTGCCAACCTTCACCTCCCCATAGTACTGAGCCTAAAACAGAAAAAGAAATGTAAACATCAGCACAGTCTGAAATAACATATAGTGTGTCTTGTTATCAAAGTTTGTTTGGTGTCTAAATATTATCAGATTCATACTGGAGTTTTTCATTCAAAGGTTTTAAAAACTATTCATGTTTCAACTGTTTTTACTAGAGGAGAAACTAGATAAGAAGACAGTATGGGTATTCAAGGTTAGGCTGCACAATTTCTGGTAACCAATGAAATCAGATGGTACTGTACCCCTACCCTGGGTAGTTGAGTGGATAGGGATGCATGTAAATAATTATATTTGCACCACTTAACTTATCTATCTCTGCTTATAAAGTGGGAGGGGAAATGATGGACCAAGAGTCCCTTGGGGGAAGGGGGATGTGAGCTGGCCACACTTTGCACACTGGTGTCCAAAGAGACATACTGTATATGGGGATTATTATGGAAAAGAAATAGTCCATGGAAGTGGGGGCCTGCTGCACAGGTGGACAAAGTAGCCTCCCATAATAGAATGGCCAAGTAATTTAAGGGGTGCCCAAGTGTTGTGTTGTTTAGCCAGGACACTGTAAGTGATCTGAGAGTGAAGCACCCTTTCGAGCAAAGAAACTAAAATGCTGTGAGATTTAGCATTGCCTTGGAGGATTAACATTTACACTCAAGTGATGTGGTCCCTATGTAGAATGGAGACTGAGGAAACATGCACAACAGATCTGTGATTCCATCAATGGATTCTGATGACATCACAGACTACGAGAGCAAAGCTTGAGTAGTCTGATGCCATTAGAATCCTGAGATGGAATCACAGTTCTGGTGTGTTTTTTTTTTTATCTAGTCACCATTATTTACAGTGTATGATCAAACCATGTTTAATCTAAATTAATGTTAACCATTATCCAGTTAACATTTTTTTGTAGACTGGACAGTGAGGGAGGAAAATGAAAGTTTTCAACTTATCAAGTCATAAAACATTCGGACTGCCTGCAATAAAACATATTGTAAAAAACACAATGCTTAATATAAACTTTAAAGGAGAACTGCACTGAATCTGTAAGTCACTTTTTACCAACAGAAACCGATTTTTTGAGTCCTGGTTCAAATTCGGTTATTATTTCATCTATACAGGCATTTTAGGAACCTGTGGTTTTTTTTTTGTTTTTTTTTGCTTTACACTCTTTATGTCCCTAACAAGCATAGAGTTCTGTAATAGAAACAGGGATGCATTGTGCCAACAAGGGAAGCGTATTACAAAGACGTAAACTACATCATAGAATTCTAAAATGGTCCTTGCCAGCAACATGTAAATTAGAAATACCCACTTGGATAACTAAAATGCCTGTATAGCTACAGCAATAACAGAATTTGAACCAGTATCTACTGAGAAAAATGACTTTCAGATTCAGCGCAGTTCTCCTTTAAGAATTTGTGGTATGCTGATGTTCTGTCAGTGTGTGGAATGCTGTAAAATTCTGATGTTCTGTCAATTAACTGCTGTGTGATTCTGATTGACTCTGATGGCCATGCACAAAGCAGGCTGCTCCCATACACAGCAGATGATTGGCAGCTGTAACCCATGCACTGCAGCACTGTGATATCACTGAATTCTATTGTTCAAAATGTTCCATCAGTAAGGCAAGGTAAGGCACATTTTATTGATACAGCACCCTATCTAGAGGCTCAGAGCGCTTAACAAACATAATAATAAAATCCAATAAAATATCCCAGCTTATACAAATAATCACAGAAGATTAAAACCTTTTTCAAATAAATATGTTTTAAAAGAGGCTTTAATGGCCTCCACCGTGCTGGCAGCCTTTATATGTGGTGGGACAGAATTCCACAACAGCAGTGCAGCCACCCCAAAGGCTCTATCTCCCAATCTCTTAAGATGGGAGGGTGGTACAATCAACAGGTCAGCCTCGGCAGAGCGTAGGGGGCAGATAGGAGAGTACGGAATCAGGAGATCTTTTAGGTAGTCAGGTTCCAAACCACGTAGGGCCTTGTATGTTAACAAGCCTATCTTGAAGGTGATGCATGCACTCACAGGCAGCCAGTGCAGAGCACGCAGAACAGGAGCAATAAGACATAATAGGGCATTGGGTGTGCTGGTTTTACCACATGCCCACTGGCATAGTAAGGCACAAGGCCACAGGATGAGTGTCTTCAGCTCCTAGAGGCGTGTGAAAACCAGCACAACCAATGCCCTGAAGTGTCTAATTGTGCTTACAAAAAGGGTCCCTGTGCAAATATTAAAAAACAAGCACTCAAAAAGTTTAAAAAGACATAAAAAATATAATACAAATACTGCTAAATAATGTACAATAGTTCCTTCACACATGGTTTCTGCCTGTTACTTTCTACACATTCAGTATATGGTGTGTTTGTTTACCATGGAATACAAGAATTAAAAGTTCTGCCATATTCCACTAGTAGAATGCTCCCTCTTCTACCACCCTGTGCCACACACACACACACACACACACACACACCCCCCCACTCACACATATAGAATGTAACATACATTTATTTGTTTGTTTGTTAACTGGGCAGGTGCACTTATCCTAGGGACCATTTTCAGGTACGACCCGGGCCACAAAGCTGGCACAAACATGGTAAAATGAAAATGTTATGAAAGGTACATGCGACAGCAATTAGTTACAATATATAAGTGAAACATTAAGTGATAACAAAACAAATGTCATAAAACTGAGCAAAATTGGGTATAAAATGACCACAGTACAAGCAATTATAGTGCATGCAGTTTAAGTAGCAGTGTGGTGCCCAACATATTTTGTTACAGTAACAACAGTTTCCAGAGCCAAAAATCGAAAAAGCAACAATTTCTAGAGTCCACTGTGGTACACCGTGCCCTTGGAAGGGGTCTGTCTGTCATCCGGGGGAGGGGGAGCATTTACAGGTTATAGTAGTAGTAAGAGATATCTTGTAGTGGGATCTGAATAGGGGGTGTGATCCCAGGGTCCATAGAGAAGCAGATAGGCTGCTCCAAAGATTCAGGGCAGCTGAAGAAAAGGCCTTGTGGACCATGCACATGGTGACTTGTGGGCACTCTAATATTAGGCTAGAGGAGGTTCAGAGGCCTTGAAGGCAGGGCTTTGGCTTGAGTGGGGGGAGAGGGGGAACACCTCCTTTTCCCTAATGAATTTGTCAACTAGGTATCCTAAGAGATAGTCCCAGCAGGCCTGGAGGGTCCATCCTAGGGCCTGGTAAAGGTAGCACTGATGTATGGCGTAAGGTATCATCAAGGCAACCCAACAGATGCTGTTGTATGTTGTGCTTAGTCCTGACAGGCTGGAGGATAAGGTTTACATGTAGATGGGGGGGGCAGTAGCCAGGCAGGGAGAGTTAGGTGCCCTGGGTGATGGCAAGTCTGACATCTGGAATCATATAATCCTCAAGCCTGTATCTGACTCCTGGTTTCTGGTTCATAAGCTGGTCAGTGAGTTTGATGTGATCAAGGGAAGTCAATGCAGGGTCCAGTGTGATTCCCAGATATTTGAAGAAAGTCACTAACTCAAGGGTTGAGCTGTCAGAAGACTGGACGTGAAGAGAGGTAGTGTCATTAGCCCAACTAGTTAGTCTGGGTTTCAATCCAAATGACATGGCCTTAGTCTTACTAGCATTTATCAGTAGTCTGTTTGCAAGAAACTACTACTGGGTGGTGCTACAGTTGCCTGTGAGTGTGGATGAAAGTTCGACCAGGGTCTTAACACTATAGTATAGGATAAGGTCATCTGTGTACAATAGCAAGTTGCACATGATACTATCCTTGGGAAGTGAGTTGATGAACAGGGAAAACAGGATGGGTCCAAGTATAGATCCTTGGGAGACCCCAGTGTGGACCTCCTTAGTGCTGGAGATTGCACCCCCTGTGCAGGCGGCCTAGGTTCACCCACAGAGGCGTCATGAAACCAAGCTATGGTTGTGGTGGAGCACCCAATGCTGCTCAGCTTACTTAGCAGGATGTTGTGGTCCATCATGTCAAAGACCTTGGTAAGATCCACGAAGATGGTACCAGCAAGTCTGCCTTCATCCATGCTTCTGAAAATGTGGTTGGTGAAGCAAGCCAGTACTGCGGTGGTGCTGTGGCCCTTCCTAAAGCCATACTGTTGGAGACAGAGGAGGTTGTACTTCGACACATGTTCTGAGATCTGCTGGTGCAGAACCTTTTCCAAGATTTTACTTAGGTGGGAGAGGATAGAGCTGGGGCAGTAATTGTCAACTAATTGAGTATCACCGGACTTAAAAATTGGGCGACTCTGGCTTGCTTCCAGGTGGGGGGTATGGATGAGGAGGTAAGGGAAAGGTTAAAAACCATAGTGAGAGATTTGGCAATAACGTTGACTACAAGTTTTAGGAATCTCAGGCAGGGGCCATCATTACCAGTGCTGCACAGGTTTGGGAGAGTCATGAGGAACTTGCAAATTTCTTGAGGGGGGAGATGGCCTTAAAGTAAAGGGTGGAATGCTAGGGCTGTCCATGACTTGGCCAGAAGGACATCAGCAGGGTCATATGGGGATGTTTAGCGAGGTAGTCAGAGAAGTCTATGAATTTGGCATTGAGGGCTACATGAATTCAAAATTCTGCAGAATTCCACTGGTGTGCGTGCACGCGCGCACATACACACACACACACACACCTCATGTGGAGCTAGAGCCTCAATTTCATCTGTTGCAGGGTAAGCAGCAGTGAGTTCTCTGGCAAACTGGTAAGGAAAGGAGCCCTTCCGGCCATCTGTGCGCTGGTCCGAGTGCGCCCGTCGATAGGGTGCCAAAATTTAAAAATCGCTGCCCCTTCCCCGAAGACCCCTCCCCCGAGTTAGAATAGATAAGTAGGGGTGTGGGGGGTGCAGCCCTCGCATATATTCCGGGAGGCAAAATTATATTTGTGGCTCTCTAATGACGGACGCACCGGGACGGGCACATTCTGACTGTGGAACTGGATAGGAGGAGGATTTTTCATGGTTTTAAAACAAAAAAAACACCAGAAATGGAAAAACTGGATAGCACTTGATTTTTTAAATTTTAGTTATGTGTACAAGGAGGGATCATGAGTGGAATTAACATTCAATGATTTACATATTTTGTTCAATGCAAAAGAACTATATTTTTTAGGGCCTAATTAAAGGTTTTTATGTATGAGAAAAGGTGAAAGCCATGTTTGTGACAGCAATCAAGAATGGGAAAAGTGGCTCATGAATTCTGAATATGAATGGCCCAAATTTCAAATCGCACTGCCACACTTTTTCCAACCTGTGTAGTTGTGAAGAATTGAGATAGATGTCTCAGAATTTGTTTAGCCAATTAGGAAGCAGAAAATTTACAACCCATTTTATAATACACTGTAACTCAAGGACAACAGACTTTGCCATAATGGTAAAGATTATGGAAGATAGGCTAAAGGGAATTAAGGAGGTGTCCAGAATGGAGAATAAATAGCCAAAAAATAAGAATGTTGTGTTACGGGGCCCAAGAGAATGTGTCAGGTATGTTAGGAAGAATGAGACACATTAGAAGTCCATTTGGTTTGGTAATCAACTAAGTACAGCAATCGGGGGGAAAAGTAAAAGGCTTTTAGGAGATTTAAGGGAGACCAATCTGTGATAAATAGGGAATATTATCAGGGTAAGCTTTTAGCATCAAAAAGATAGTAAGGGAGACAACGGCTACAACAGAATTGAAACTGCAGAAGGGGTTAAGGATAATGACAACACATATTTTAGATACATAAGGGGAAAAAATGGATAGAGGTCAATAAAAGGATAAGGAAGGATGGGATAAGCATGGAGAATTACGTGGGCAAAGCAGGCATCCTGATTTTATGCAGTTCTGTGTTCATGGTAGAGGCCTCAGAACCAATATCTGAAAGTAACATAAAATTCAGGAGTCCCAAACAAAGGTTAGAGGTGGGGAAGAGTGCGAAGTGGACTGGTAAATTTCAAAATAAACCAATTCCCTGGTCCAGATAAGATTCACTCAGCCAGGAAATGTTCACCTAGAGCTAAGACAGAGCTGAGCAAGGGGTCTGGTTTCACTCTACGAGCCAAAGCATAAACCATGCCATGGCTACTGACAGTGTCCCTGAAGAGTTGCATGAGAGGAGTTGAATGTTTCAGTGACTGCACTAGCTGCTCAGGATGATGAAAATGCTTGCTTTGATCGTAACTGGCTCGGCTTGACCTTGGCTCTCAATTGCTCAAAGAGGCCGAGCCAGGCCAATCTGAGCACTAGGCTTGAGCCAGGCTCGAGGCTGCTCTGGCTCATCCACCTCTACCCACAATGGCTGAAACAGACTAGCCTGGCTCTGACAGCACCCCTGACTGAACTGTTCAACAGTTTCTTAGAAACCAAGCAGGTATCAAAGTTGGAGGGCAGCAGATATGGCAGCATTTTACAAGGTATGAAATAAGGAAGACCTAGGGAACTACAGATCAGAGTGTCTAACTAGTGGAGCAGTTATTAGAAATTATTGTTAAGGGCCGGCCCGGTAACGCTGAGGGTTGAAGCACTGGACGCCACACATCATGCCATGCTGGTGACCCAAGTTCGGGAATGGACTCAGGCCATTGGGGGTCGGCAGGGGAGAGAAGGGATTGAGCATCCTGAGGACTGCTCTCCCTTCCCAGAAGAGATATCCAGGGGTTTGCACTGCTCCTTGTGGCTCCTAGTAGTAGCCAGGACCATTGCCTGGAACATGCGGTGCTAAATGTTACAGTGGGTGGAGCATCAGCGGACATTAGTGTGTCAGCGCCCAGACATCATTGCATGTCTGCACTCCAGGGGGGCAACCACTACCGGAAAAAGCCCACGGTGGATCAGGGAGGCAACAAGGGCTCCAGGGATCAGGTCCATATCCCCAGTGCTGGATCATTTCTCCTCTGTGCTCCCTCAGCTCCCATCCAAGGACCAACCTTCTAATCTCAAACCAGGCCTCCAGGTAGGTGGAGCAGGCCCTCCCCCGGGTGCTGGAAGTTCCTGGGTGAGGGTCCCAAGGGAGGGAGATCTCAGGTGGGGAGTAGAGGCCACGGTCATGTGGGCACCTCCAAGAGATGCCGTGGTTACCAAGGGAAAAAATAAAACTCAAAAAAAAAGAAATTATTGTTAAGGAACATATTGTGGACTTCCTGGAAGTACTTGAGCTGCAGGACAAGAGGCACCGCATGTTTTTAAAGGTATTTATTTAGTTAGTTCAAAAGTTGTATCAGTTTTATTGAGCTGATAGAAGCTCCTTTCCAGATGTATCCCAGAGGGGGGGAGGGGTATGGAATATAGTACCAGAGGAGAAAAAATAGTAATTAACAGCATTACAAAAATAAAGGTCTATACAAGCAACACAGTACACAAAATGGGCATAATCTTAAACAATAGCAAGGCAAAACAATACAACAAGGTACATACAATTGATAAAAACTTAGCTTTCAATAAGCAAGAGGAATTTGCCCCAACTAGATATAGTGTGTGTGGGGGGGGGGGTGGTGTGGGAGCTCCATACCCTGGTTTTCCCAAGGGGTGCATGGTGATCCCATACAGCCATAAATTTGGTCTGGAAGGACTAGAGTGCATAATTAATATTTGTGGCTGCAGAGATGGGGGACCAATCAGATTCAGTGTTAAAGGTTTAGCAAGCTCAACACCAGCAAATACACAAAGATTGTATCCTATTTCTTATGCATCTTTCTCAAATGGTTTAAATGTTTACTGGGGTGCATCTGGTGTGTGTCCAAAATCAAAAGCTTATTGTAATAGTACCAGTGCTCCCCCACACCTACTCTCCCAGCTGCTTAAAAGCCTGCAATACATTCAAATAAATTTTCTTGGTGTGTGGCCAAAATCAAAAGCAAATAGGAACAGTGCCAGTGCTCCACCTCTAGGCTGCTTAAAAGTCTGCAATTCAATCAGATCAATTACATTTTCTTACTTGGTTTTCATTCCATCAGTTTAACATTTACAGGAGTTCTTGGTCTCAGTGAATTATGATCAGCCTGACCACTGCCGGCAAAGTGACCACTCATCAATCAGGAAACTAAACTTTAAATTTTAACATGCCAATATGAGTCGAAGTCCCACTGCTATCTCCCCTTCTTATGTGGAAACCAAAAAAGTAGGAGAGGTTGGCACTCACGGATGAAAGTCAGGGGTGTGGCAACAAGTCCAAATAGGAGTCAGAACAAAGAGAGAACACTGCGCATACTTCCCCAGTACTTCAAATTTCATCGAGTCTTCTGCAAGTGGTCCCCGAGGAAGAATCGTTGCGATCTGACGTGCCGGGGAGTAAGCTTGTTTGAGTACTTGCCCTTGGCTCTGTGAATTTGCACTAATAACACAGCATTCAGCACTTTTTGAATATCAACTCTGTGTTGTGGACTTTGTTACCTCAAGGTGTGTGTGGCGTTCTCTCTTTGTTTGTTATGTGGAAACCATCCTCTGACTTTATCTTTTAATTTTAAATTTTACCCTTCCAATAGGAGCTGAGGTCCCCCTGTTTTCTCTCTTTCTTGTGGAGAAACCACTCTCTGGCTTCATTTCTTATATAGTATGCTCTGGCCCATAAGAGGCTCATAGGTGACTGATCATTGGGGAGCGCACCAATTAGGAGAAGGCCACACCTCTCCTGCTTGCAATGCCGTGTTAAAAATTTAAAATAATGTAAGAAAGATGCATAAGAAACATGATAAAGTCTTTGTGTATTGGCCATGGTGGAGTTATCTAAACCTTTACCACCGCATTGCAAATAAGATGTGGCTTCCCCAATGATCACCTGTGAGCCTCCTATGGGGCAGTGCACACTATATAAGAACTCCCTCCTGGCAGACTCCTCTGAGTTGTTCCCTAGTGCTGCAATCTTTTGCACGGAGGTCCACAGTGCAAAGATCTTGTTGATTGGTGGTTCGTTTTATATCAGGCAATAGCTGATTGGCTAACTTCTAGGAGACTCCCAACTGGCTGTTGTGAGCAAGTCTTTGTGTAGCAATCCAAAACCAACGTGCAATCAGAAATGTGACTCACTCAGCCGCTGCTCAAATTATCACCTAGCTGAGGCCCCAAACCAAACAGTTCTCACCCAGCTCTCAAACTACAGGGCAAGACACAGCTCTTTGTTATGGTCCTTAAACATGGGCTACTGTGGCTGGTCTCAATTTGCTTCAGTACACGTTTTTACTGAGACAGGAGTGAGAAGGAGGAGTGAGACTTCGCAGCTGCACGCTGTTCATTCTGAGGAGTGGATGAGCAGCAGGAACACTTGATATGCTTTTCCCCTTCTAAAAACAGGTATGCCATTGTTGCCTGCATAGTAGGGAGAAAGCCTGATTTATTACAGGGTTTTGGAATGTCTGTGCTCTTTCCAGACCAGCTTGTGCTATAGAAGTGGTCAAGAAGCCCCGGTTCCTCTGTAATTTCTGGCAGAGTCTGGGCAGTGGCGGAGCTGCCAACATCAGAGGCTCAGAGTGGGGCAGCCCTGTGGAGGGTCATTCGCCGGATGCTTTAGTGACCTGTTGATTCTATTGTTTATTATACAATGGGCACAAAAAAATGGACAGAATCCTGCATTTTGATTGGCTGGCTGGCACCTTTTCAGCATTGTAAATCCTCCAGAGTACCCACTGGAAAAGGTGCCAGCCACCACTCAGCTGCATCAGGAACTCCCTGGCAAATTCCTCCATTCCTCGCAAACACACCACTGCCAAGCACACGGATGGATGGCGAGATTACCTAGTGGTTAACCCGACAACCAATACTCCGTCACTAGCCTCAAAACTTCACCAAAAGTGCTGCACCATTCCAGAAAAGCGACGCAGCCAAAAACAAAAAGAAAAGAAAATGCGGTTCATTTTCCTGACAGCAAATAAGCTAAAAATATCCGTAACAGTATCAGTGGCAATCGGCGATCCTCCAGCACATGCGCAGACCTCGCAAAAAAATCCAAGCAGTCCATCGGCAGTGAAAAACAAACGAGCAGCAACTTTGAAAACGAAGGGACCTTTTAAATATTTTTTTTCTACAAAAACAAACAGGGCCTTTGTATAATTGCAATATACCCCTCCAGGGAGTGGGTATACTGGAGGATTTACCACTACTGGTGTGGTTAGGTCCCTTGGCTGCGCCTCGGGACTGAACCACACCAGCCGTGTTAAATCCTCTAGTATACCCACACCCTGTCTGGGTATATTGCTTAAGTGTCTCTCTCCTCTTTTCAGATCACTCCTTTGAGTTGGAGTGTGTGTTAAAAAGTTGACTGCTGCTATTTATTCTTTTATACGCATTTGCGTTTCTTTTTAGGACATTCTCATAGAATATTGCAGCTGTAGTCACACTACAACAAGTAGAATTGTTTGTGTTTTTTAAGTTTGTAAATTGCATTTTTAACATAGTGCATCAGTATACATTCGGTGTCCACAGTACACGGTATATGAGCACTGTGCAGCACCCTGTCCTGCACTTTGCCCTGCCTTGATCGTGGATTTTGTTTTTGAGTTTGAATGTGATACATTGAAACAACTTCTTTTTAATTGTGTACTAAGCTGAAATCCATGAGCAGAGTAAAGCAATAGGGTATCAGTTTATCAGGTTTGTCAGTTTGTAAGTTACTGGGTTCTGTAATTAATTTTATCTAACCCGCTGTATGGCTGGTGTGATTCATTTTTAATTGCATCCAAATGTTTCAAATAAATATATGCAAAAGAAATCCTTAAAAACAATGGGTGGGATATTCAAAAGGGTTGCGCCATGCGCAATAGGGTTGCGCCTGCGCAAGTCCAAAAGTGCGCCATTCTGCGATATTCAGCAGGAGGCAGTTGCGCCACCGAAAACATGCTGAGCAACAGCGCAATGCAAATGACGTCATGCGCAACCGAAGGGGGTGGATCCATGCATAAAGAGCGCAATGCGATATCCAAAGAGTTGCGCAATGCGCAACAGCGGACCAGCCGGAAGTTGCGCCCCAGTGGAAATTAGCCAAAATAAAAAGGCTCAAGGAAGAGGCATAAGAACGCCACAGGGATGCCAAGTGGGGAAGAGAGAGAGTGAGAGAAAGACAGACAGTGACAGGCCAGGGCAGGCAAGGGAAGCAGTGTGGGCCACAGGCTGCAGAGGCCAGCGGGGGGTGCCCGGTGCAGTGGAAGTAGCAGTCAGGACAGCGGGGGTAACAGAGCAACATCAGCCGGGGGCACAAGCCAGGGAGATGGACAGTGGCAGCTTCCACATGGAAGCTGTAATGAGGAGGTGAGAATGCAAGGTGCAGGGGGACGTGGCCGTGGATGGGCCCGTCGTCGGTACGCCCCCAACAGGCAGTACCATGCCCGCATCAGCTTTGAGTTGTACACAGATGTAGATATCGTGGGCTGGTACTGCCTGAACAGGGCAATACTGAGGTGGCTCTGTGAGCTGTACAGTGATGTGATGCAGGCACCCTCACGATGGAGTCATGCTCTGTCAGTGGAGACCAAGGTGACAGCCTGCATGTTCCTGCTCACCACGGGCACCTTCCAGAGGCCAACAGGGGACACCACAGGCATCACACAGTCGGCCACGTCACGCATCCTCACCCAATTCCTCAGCGCACTGCTGCCACACGCTGCGGAGCACATCCATTTCCCCAGCACCGCGGCAGAGTGTACAGCAAACATGCAGGCGTTCCACAGGGTAGCACGTATGCCTGGCGTGCTAGGGGCCATAGACTGCACCCATGTGGCCATTCGCACGCCACCTGGCCCCAAAGGGGCCACATATAGGAATAGAAAGGGCTTCCCCAGTGTCAACTGCCAGGTGGTGTGTAATGCCATTGGGCGTACAATCAATGTCTGTGCCACACACCCTGGTGGAGCACATGATGCCTTTGTATGGCATCAGTCCGCACTGTGCCATCGATTCGAGAGTGGGGACATCCCCACAGGCCATCTAGTGGGTGAGTACACATGTAGGAAATGCAAACTCGGGGCAAGGGTAGGAATGCCACAGGTGCCATGGTAGTGGCACACAGGGATATGGGCAATATGGACCTGAACATGAGACTGATCTCCACTATCTCCACACAGGTGACAGCAGATACCCACTCCGTCCCTGGCTGCTCACACCGTACCGGCACCCCATGACCCCATCGCAGCAACGCTATAATGAGGCACATGCCGCCACACGCAACATCATTGAGCGGGTGTTTGGGATGCTCAAGGCACGCTTCCGATGCCTAGACACCTCCGGCGGTGCCCTACAGTACAGCCCCTCAAAGGCTTGTGGGATATTCCTGGCCTGTTGTAGCCTGCACAACATGGCCAATGACTGTGGGATAGCCGTACAGATTGAAGAGGGGGACAGCAATGGGGGCGCCAGCGGCGCCGGTGTTGATGGTGATGAGCAGCCTCCCCTTGGACGGCGGGACCCCCGACTGATCTGGCAGGCCCAGCTGCACCGGGACACCATCACGGAGGAGCATTATGCACAATACAGGTAAGTCAAGGGGCCATGTGCAAACAACACTGTCCTGGTGCAACCCACAGGCACACAGAGTAACACACCAGGGGTGCATGATGGCAAGGGGGGTGGAAGGGGACCAGGCACACAAACACACCATCAGGGAGGGGCAAACAGTCATATGGACACACACACACACACACACACACACACACACACACACAAACACACCAGGCTCAAAGCGTACATAGGCAGGTGCACAGCAGAGCAGGAACAGACATGGCAAACACACAGATCCACAGACCACACCCACCACCTGTACTGTCCAAGCACATGTGTCAGATGCTGGGCACCCTTGCACCTTGGTGTACAGTACAATGCAGGCATCATCATGCACACACACCTGTGGACAGCAGTTGGGATGGTGTGCAGGTGGTCCGTATGTCGGCGTGATGTGCAGGGCACCCACCAGTGCACTGCCCACCATGACGCACAGTGCACACAGGGCAGCACCAGACAGGGCCCGCACTGGGAGACAGGTCAGTCATGTTGCACCATTCCACGGCCACCGCGGATGCGTGAGCGGCCCCGCCATGATGCAACAGCACTGGCAGGCTGAGCAGGGGCCACATGGAGTGGCACCGATGGACCACCAGGGGTCCCACTGCGCGATCGCGACCTTGTCCGCAGTGGGGTCTGTAGGATGCCAAACATACCTGCATCAGGGGTGCTTGGGATGCCCACAGCAGAACCCGGCATCGACAGGCCTGGTGTCGCACGATGCCGGGAATGGGGAGTGGAGAGCATACTGTGTGGGGTGCGCGGTACAGGAGCACCTGCATGTGTGCCCAATGCAGCCATGACAGCGACCAATGCCTGGGTCTGCCTGTCAATGGCAGCAGTCACATCCATCTGCATATGGACCATCTCTGCACGGTCCAGAGCACACTCCCTGCTGTGCTGCTCCACAGCCACACACAGTGCCTCCACAGACGTTGCAACCCGCCTTTGCTGCTGTACTGATTCCCGCAGCAGGTGGGTGCTAACGTCCAATGGGTACTCTGCCACAACGGCATCCTGTCCCCAGGGTGGAAGGTCCTGATGCACAACACCCCTTGAGGGTGGGCGCTGTTCACCAGGACCAGGAATGGGCGTATCAAAGGGCGGCGGGCATGTGCCACTGCTGGACACTGTACCCCCAGACCTGGTGGGTGACTGCTGCTGCTGCCCCTCCAACCGCTGTGCCCCAGGGACCACTCATTCCACTGCTGTGGCCGCAATAGTGCCAGACACCTACACAGCCACTGGTGCTGCCCCACCGGTGCTGACAGGCACAGCCTGGGACTGTGCCGACATGCTGGCACACAAGTTGGAACCAGCAAGGCCCAGGGGCACATGCTGGCCTGCTGTGTGTCCGTCATGGGACACACACATGTCACTGTCCATTGCAGTCCTTGCATCATCAATGGTGCAGGTACATGCTACAGCCACAGTCACAGCGTGCTGGCATGCTTGCATGCCAGACTGCTGAGACACAGGCTGTGCACCCCCAACACCCGACTCACTGACACCAGAGTTGGCAACCCAGCGTGCATGCTGGTGCAGTGCATGCTGGCTGGTGACAGAGGTGGATGGACCCTCCTCCATGTCCAGCAGGTCATCCTCACTGCCTGGATCCACAACCACTGTCCCCTGAAGATGAACAGGATCTGTAACAGAAAGAGAGGACATGTGAGTGCATGTGAACAACCTTCCCCCCCAACACCACCACCATGTCATACCGTGCAGTGATGGGCTTCCACCTGTCTGGAATCCACCTCCTGGTACGCCCTCAATAGCACTGCACTGCATTGATGCAGCCAGTTGGTCCTCGGCCGGGGTCAGCTCCACCACCGCTGGCTGGCCCCCGCCAGTGCCAGCACGTGCAGCCCTGAGGGCTGCCACCTTCTCCTTCACCCTCCTGCGGTCTGTCCCAATCTTCTTTTTGCATTCCTGCACGGAGTGCTGGTGGCTTCCGTGCAGGTTCACTGCCCGGGCTACCCCCTCCCATGCAGCCGCATGGGCCTGAGGGGTGCCCCGCCATCCACTCAGTAGTGACTCCTCCTCCAGTTAGGCCTGGAAGGGCCTCAGTCTCTGCCGTGGTGAGTTGGGCCTCCTCCTCCTTCACCCACCATCCTCACCTCCCCACCTTGGCTCTGCTCGGTCATGGCGATCTGTATGGGTGAAGTGGACACCTGTCACTGTGCAGTCTACAGCGTTATCCCATGCCCATTGTCCAGAACATCCCACAGCATGCAACCCACCTCTCACCTGCAGTAACCGAATCTGGACAGCGCAGCCCAATGTCGCACATTTATAGCGTAATGCATGCAAATTAGGAGTGGAGCAACTGTAATGAGATGCAAATTGCGCCACTGAGCCTTTGAATGGCTGATCAGATGATTTGCATGTGTCGGCTGAATATCGCGCCATTGCGCTTTTCGCAATACGATTTAGCCGGCTGAGCCAATAGCACAGATCTGTGACTGTGCAGTACACTGCATTGTGCATGCCCAGGTAGCTTACGCAGGCGTCTGCCGCGCTGATGACGTGCTGTGCGTGATCGGCAATTCAGGCTATGGCCACCATTGTGCCAGTGGCGCTACAGCACTGGGCACTATATGGCACTTTGGCACTACTGCACAATAGTCTACTGTGGCACTGGCACGCAGGTGGTCGGTCGCGCAGGATGCGTAGATGTCAGATGGCGCTGTGCGTGGCCTTGCGTCATAGACCCCTGACCTGGTGTCCGACCTTTGCCCCCTGGCGCTGTTCAGCTGCCATGTGTACGGCCCTATTGCGCTGTCTGGTGACAGCGCTATGTGAACTGATGGCGCTGTACGAACAGCGCGATTGGAACCTATGGTGGTCTATTGCACAACATTTCCACGTGGGGTTGCTGCGCTGCGGGGCACCATATTGCCTGCTGTAACACTACAACCATGGCACGCAGGAGGGCGCCCCAATGGAGCCCAGTGGAGGTGGCCAACCTGGTGGCCCTGGTAGAGCCCCACTATGGGGCACTGTATGGGGAGGAGCCCCTCACCATGGCTCGAACCCAGGTCTGGCTGCAAGTGGCCAATGACCTGGTGGGGGTCACAGGGCAGCGGCGGTCTGCTGAGCAGTGCCGGCACAGGTACAGTGACCTCCGCAGGAGGGAGCCGGAGTTGCATGACAGACTACGGTCACGTGCCAGGAGGGGCATTGTGCCTAGGCCAGGTGGGTGTACCATCTATGCACCTGTATTCTCCATAGGGGTGTGAGTGTGTTTTGGTGGCTGTGCATGGGTGATGGCTCTGCCATGGTTGGCTGTGACAGTGTGTGCAGGTGTGAGAATCATGGGTCTGGCTGTATGGGCAGGCACACTCACTGGGGCAGGGGGCAGTCTGCTTTGGAGTCACACTGATGTTTTTCTCAACATTTGTCTCCCACAGGCTGGGCAGAGAGGATGCAGGCACGGGATAAGGAGGGCCGTGGCAGGGCCCCGGTGGCAGACGGTGGTGCTGCGAGGGGTGGGCCACAGCAGCAGCAGCAGCAGCAGCCACAGCTGCTTGCGGAGTGTGAGTATCATTACATCATGGATGCTATTGCATGCTGGAGGGGGTGGGCATGACCACCAGCCATGGACAACACAACCATGCACGACACAGGCGACATTCATCACTGTCCAGTGTCACTGCACGTCTGTGTGTGCATCACTGGTGGTCCATGCATGCACTGGGCACATGGCTGTGGAACTGGCATCCCACCACATTGCCACGTCACTTGACAGCCTTGTTTGTGCTGTGATGGACATGAGCAGTATGTGTGTGTGCAGTGGTGCACATGGCTGGTGCCGCCTGGTTGGGCTTGTCATGTGCATGGTCACTGTGGGTGGGTGCATACCATCACAGGTGCGGGACATTGGGCTATAAGCCTTGCAGGTTGGGTGGTGTTCAGGGTTGTGGTCAGTCACAGCCATTGACTGTGTTCCCTTTTCCTAGGCCTCATCATGCTCCGCAGGATTGAGCGGGCACTGCACCAGCTGACACGGGTGTCCCTGGAGAACCGGAACATCCTCCAGGATATCCAGTGCCATGGGCTATGGAGGAGGCACAGCCAAGCGAGACAGCACCAGGCAGCGGAGGACCAGCCTGCTAGGCTTTAGGCCGGCTTCCCCTTCCCACTTCACCCATCCCTCCCACCCTGCCTTCCCTCTCCAAGTTGTTCATCCCTACCCCTTGCCCACCCTACCTTGTACCTACCCCTCTTGTAAATAGTTTTGTTGTTGTTCTTGTTGTACTTTCCATTTTTGAATATATATATATTTTGATATGAATACTGTGGTGGTCTCTGATTTGCAGCTGGCTATGGTTGCTCAGTTGCAGTGGTGTGCATGCCATCTGGGGTGGTATGGTCCTGGGTATGTGTGTGTGCATGTGTGTGCATGAGAGGTGTCTCAGTGTGGCAGTGACTTTCTGTTGGTCTTGCCATCTGCTGCCGCCCACTGCTGAGTGCACAGGGTTGGTCTGGCTTGTGGTTCTCTGCTACACAGGGTTGGCCGTGCCGGGGATGCATGGTGTTTCCTGCAGTGCCAGTCACTGCACATGGGTGGTGTCTTGGGGTCACGGTGCAGGTGTGCTGTGCATACGGGGGTTGATGTGCACTGTGGTTGTCAACCCTGTGTGTGGCAGTCTCAGCCTGCCAGTGGTTGTGCTGGGGCATCATGGCCCTGCTGTGCTTTGTTGGCTTGTCCCCATGGGCCAGTGGATCATCCGTCCCACCCCCAGTGATGCTGTGCTTGGGGTGTGCAGGTGTCTTGTTGGTTCTGCAGTGTGTTCCTGTGCCCATGTGTGGCATGGCTGGTGGTGGGCCCCAGCCTGCCTCCCTGGTTGTGCAGTTCCATTGCTCTGCTGGGGGGGGGGCTCTGCTTGCGCTATGACACCTCTGGACTGCTCAGCTGGGCTGGCCT
Organism: Neoceratodus forsteri; assembly: GCA_016271365.2. Taxonomy (NCBI): domain Eukaryota; kingdom Metazoa; phylum Chordata; order Ceratodontiformes; family Ceratodontidae; genus Neoceratodus; species Neoceratodus forsteri. The sequence continues at coordinate 1,032,825,210 of CM028131.1, read as the reverse complement.
TGTTGTGCTATGGCACAGTTTGTGCGATATTCAGATGTTGGCTGCTTGCACAATTTGTTTTGCTCCATGTTTGAATATCGCGTCTGTTGCGTGTATGCGCAATTGAATTGTGCTTGCTCCTGCTGTTGCGCACATTTTGGAAGCAGTTTGAATATCTGGGCCAATGTGTTTTGTGAGGGAGGAGACATATAATTAAGGCAGTTAGGGTAGATCATTTAGACCACTCAGATCATCTAGTTGATCCAGTCAATTACTAATTACACTCCTTTTTTGCATTACTGCATTCCTGCATTCCTGCATTCCTGCGTTTATGCATTTATGCTAGACGCTAGACCGATAGTAATTGGGAACAAACAGTGTGCGGCTGTTAATTGAGCTGGATCAAGTTAAAAAGTTAATTGGTTATTGATAACAGCAGATTTGAATTAGAGGGTTTAAAAGTCCACGCAGAGCTCTCATCCCTAGCTTCATTTCTTTGCTACTTCTGCTCATTGACAGTCTCAGAGCTGGCAATTGAGGGATTTGTGTTGCCCCTTGGTGGATAGTTCAGCTCTTTTCTCTTGCCCTGCAAACACTTAGGTTGTGCCGGTTACCCCAACACAAAAGTAAACACTCTATTTTGTATTTCTTTTAGAGTTTAGATCTCCAATTTGACTAATTATTTCAGACATGTTAGCCATTTTAATTATTGTATTGAGCTGCTTAGGGTATAGCATTTATAGTTTTATGTTAGAGCTAGACTCCTTATTGAGGGGTTAAGTTATTTTTATGTTGCTAGTTGCCTATTTGTAATGGTGCATCAACTAAAATTGAATGTAGTTGCAGTTGAAATATTAGTTGTACCTCACTGCATGGAGTGCTAAAAAGTCTAGAAGATAAAGAATACACTGTGCTGTAATCTCTAAATTTAATACAGGGGTGTGTGTTTTAGTAACACCATATCTATGCTCCCCTGTATGCATACCTGTATCTCAAATATAATATTATAATACAGGTTCCTGATAATATTGGCTATTACCCGTAGTTCTTTCCTTTCGCCTTTTTTTATAGTGTGGTTTAAAGATATCCGGTGGGAGTGCCCTAAACATGGGGAAGTACTGAAAAACCAAAGAACTGAGGATCTGGAAAACCAAATATTGGAAGAAAGAAAAGAGGATTCCAAGGACATATTGTGTTATAAACTATTGGGACAGACTGTTGCATTTGTGCAGAGAGTGATAAAGTGCCTGATTTCTGAAGCTGCCAAAAGCCATTGGAGCTGCTGGGGATTCAGAAATGCAAAGAAAGGTGACTGTGGAAATTCTTTTTTGCCTCTGCTAAGGAGACTGCCTTTTTAATTATATGACAGGACTGTGTGGACATTAAGATTTTGAGCACCTTGAGTATACATATATTTATTTTGTATTATTGTCCGTCTTTATTGTTTCTCCTTTAATACAAGATATTTGTATTCTGAATTTTATAGTAACTGCTGAATTTTATATACATGGGGATACAGAGACTGTAGTACTTTATTGCTTTAGGTGCTTAAGTGTATCTAAGTGTTAAACTCCATTTGTCTTTTGAAAATATAGTAGTAATTATTGTCATCTAGTCTCACATATCTGGCTAAAGAATGTCGGGGCATATGGAGAAAAAGAAACAAAATATTTATTGTAAGAAAAAATGACTAAAGTAAATAAGAAACAAGAGACTAGTAAGCTAAACAAAATGACAAAAAGAAAATGGCAAATCATTCAGTTTTTAAAGCTGGTAGACAATCTTTTAGAATTAAGGGGGAATAAGAAGATTATAAAAAAATGTTAAGCCAACTTTGACCTCACCTATGATTTATAAAAAGGGGGAACAAAGAGATCAAACTCACCCATTACTAACAGAAATTAGAAACCTAGAAGAGGGTGTTGATGGAGAGACTGGCGGTCAGTTAGAGACCCCCTTGATGAAAGTGGGCCAGGGTTAAGTATTTCTGATCTAATGGTGCCTTCCAATAGTACAAAAATGATGGGAGAAATATTGTGAAACAAAAGGAAGTTAACCCAAAGAGAAGAAATACTGAAAATGATGCTCAGGTTGATGATGCAGTTGAACTGAATGATGAAAGTTTATCTGATGCAGAAATTGTTGTAGATAATTCTAAGGAAGAGACACAAGGGATAAGAGATGTGAATAGTCAAAATAAGTATTGCACTAACACTTCTGTAAGAAGTTCCTTAACTAACAGATATGCATATTTTAAAAATGTTGAATCCTTTCTAACTCCATATATGAATAAGCAAAATGGACATAAAAAGGAAATGAATTGGGACGCAAATAAAGGGTAGTGGAAAAGTCCATATATAATTATAGGATTTCAAAAAAAGATAACCAAGGAACTGCCAACAAGCTATTAAATAAAATTGAAGAGTTAGAAAAAGAAATTCAAACTGGAAATGCATAGCTCTTTGAACTTGTGGTCCTCTTTCGAACATTTATTACATTTTGTACAAAGGACATGGCTGACCAAGTAAAGTCACTTCATTTGGAAGAGAATAGTGATGTTCAACTTCCCAAGCAAACTACACATGCAGATATACAGAAGCAAACAATAGAAATGAAGGATGAAAATAAAGAGGTGAATAATATAGCTGATGAGTTAACAATAAAAGAAAATGGTAAAACAGAAATAAGACCAAGATTAATGGCACATGGAAAAAAGAATGGTAATCAAAAAGAGAAAGCTGTAAGACAAATTACTGAGGATATAAGGAATAAAGAAATTGAAGAAATAAATACAGTAATAAAAGAACTTAAAGGAAATCAGACTTAACAAATAAAGCAGAAAAAAACAACTAACAGTAGGAAGGAAGAAGTAAAAACAACTAATAAAAATAAACCCCACAGCAACAAAACAGAATAAATAAATCAGGAAAGAGAGTACTTCCTCAGGAAAAGTTAGTAGACACAACAAAAAGGGAAAAAAGTACTATTTTCTGAAAAGGATATAGAAACTTCTGATATAGAAGTAGATAAAACAAATACTAATAAAAAAGATAATTTAATTAAATCAGGTAATATGCTTCTTACAGCATTTCTCAAGGGATTACCAAAGACAAAGAAGGAAAATCCATATTTGCTTAAACTGGCAGTATATAATTTAATAAAGGATAAGACAGGAGGCAAATTAGGTTGTATGGATAGCAAGTCAACATACAGATATAAGGCAGAACCTTATAAAGTTTGGATATGTGTGGTATTGAGTAATGCTGAAAAAAGGAAAACCCTGCTACACATAAAAGGGGAATTTTATTATTTTGGTATAACTTAGGATGACACAATGACCTATGAAAATATAGAAGAACAAATAAGGTACAAAAAGATGAGAAATAAAGGTACTGAATAGGAAAATAAAAAAAGATACACCTAAACAACCACATATTACGGCATATTTAAAACCTAAGGATGTGGAATTTGAGCATACATTTGCAGAGATGACCAGGATGAAGCATACATACAAGGTAGGAAAAAACAGGGGATACATATAAATAGCAGTGTAATATTAGAAAATAAATCAACCTCTGTATTAATAATTCCAGTGAATCAATAGGGGACGATACCTTGAGTACAGATAGCACCATAAGTATTTCAGATTCATCTAACTGACAGTCCAAAGAATATAATGTTGAAATAGCTACAAAGATATTAAGTTGGAATATTGCAGGTATAGTGAACAAACTAGTAGATGGAGGTAATAGAACATGGATCTCTACATTCTCAATAATCCTGTTACAAGAAACGTGGTGTAGAAAACATGAATTGGATATTCTCGATGGATACAGGGTATGGTTAGTTCCAGCTTCAAAAGTAAGTGAATATGGCAGAGCAAAGGGTGGAGTAGCAATCCTGGTAAAAAGCACCTTGGATGTATGTTGTACAGAGTCTAGTTTATATAATAGTTTTCATATGTATTTAGTCTTATTTAATAAAAACACTGTACTTGTTGTTTTCAATATTTATATACCTCCCTCCACTATTTTAAAAGACTTTGAAAATATATTATGTAAAGTAAACTATGATCTGGATGCAATAAAAAATAGATATCCTAATGCTATAGTTTTTTTGGCTAGGGATTTCAATGTTAGGGTGGCAGCAGAAGTAGAAGAAAAAACAAAGTAATGGTGTATAGATGACACAATAAATATTCCTTTAAGGCATTCCATGGCTAAACTATTAAATAATAAAGGAAAACATTTATTAGGGTTTCCAGGCAAAAATATATTAAGAATTTTAAATGGAAGAACAGAAGGCGACTGGCATGGTGGAATAACTTTCCCTACATTAGTCGGTGGTAGTGTTATAGATTTATATATTATTAATGCAGTCGATTACAAGAAGGTAACTAGTTTAGAAATTCTTAAAGTATGGGAGAGTGACCATTTCTCAATATGCACCAAAATAAATTAAAATTTAAAAGTAATAAATAGGAATTAAATAGCAGAAAATAAAGTCAATAATAATATGTGTATATATTACGGAAAGAAAATAAAATAGAATCCACATACTAAAAAACATTCTGGATGTAGTAATATCTTGTGATGAGGCAACTTATCTCATAAATAAATTAAAGAATCAAAATGATAAAAATGTGGTTAAATTAATTGAAGATTTCTCTGAATTCATGCTTACACTTAACAAGAATCGACTTAATAATCCAAGGAAAAACCAAAAGACAAATGCTGGACAGAAAAAAAAACATGGTATGACTTGGCCTATATTAAATAAATAAAGTAGATTATTGTGCAAAAATAGGAAAAATCTAAAATTAGAGTATTAATAAATGATACATAATAAGAAAATGAAGCATAAAGAGTCACTTTGGGAAACTTCAAGAAGCCATATGGGATAAGGATATGCAGACTTTCTGGACAATGGTCACATTTGGATGCAACGAAAACAATCTTAGGTATAATATACAAAGTTGCATCAGTGCTAATGCATGAGTCTCTCACTTTAAATAAATATATGGAGGTCATTGTGAAGTTAGGACTGAGAAGGAACGTTTAAGAAAAGAATGCTATAAGCCAGAAGAATATATTATTACAGAACAAGAAGTCAATTTACAGCATCAGACAGCAAAAAATAATAAGGTAGCAGGTATCAGCTGTGTCCCAGCTGAAATCTATCAATAGAAAACCTGAATTCTGGGATAGATTATTAGCACCGATAGTTACAATTATTAGTACACATTTAATCTTACCACCGGATTGGAATAAAAGTATAATTGTACTACTATTCAAAAAGGGGAAACTGACACGATACAAAATGCTACAGACCCATTTCACTTCTCCCCATAATGCAAAAAATATATACAAGAATCATTTTAGAGAAAATACAAGATTGGGTTAATAAGAATAACATAATTTCTAAGTTTCAATGCGGTTTTAAAAAATATAGCAGCACATTAGATTTGATTTTTTCTTTACAGTATATTTTGAATAAATGTGTCATTGGAAAAAAGGCAAGATCTATGCATGCTTTATTGATATAAATTCAGCTTTTGATTCCATGAACAGGAATTCACTGTGGAATATGATTTTAGAGTTGGGGATGGAGAATAAAATCTTATCCATACTGAAACTCTTGCATAATAATACCACAGCCCAGGTAAGGTTTGGTAAGGATGGTGCTTTAACGGAAGAAATACTCATATATAAGGGGATTAAACCATATTATGACTATATTGAAAAAGTATCGACTTAGAGCTAAACACTGATAAAACAAAAATTATGGTTTCTGGCAGTAAAGAAAAAAATCCCAAACCATGGTGTATAAACGAAAATAAATTTGAGGAGGTAATGGAGTATAAGTATCTAGGGGAGATTTTTGAAAGAAACCTTATACTTGGCTTCCCAGCCAAATGCCCTTTGGGGTAACCCTTGCCTCAGTGTTTACGCACAGAGGTTCTTTGTCTTTTAAATAGTTTTTTATTTTAATGGGTTCACCACAATATATCCCAGGCACACTGCCTTAGAGGTAGCTGGTCCATTCCACTGGGGTGTCAAACAGACGAGGCATACTGATGAGTCCTGGTGGGACGAAACACGTGTCTATGTCTTCTGTTATCACGCTTTGCAAACTGTGTGAGAGGCCTTTCGGCACCATGCAATTCTGCTTAAAGTTGGACCAGCACAACATTCTGTGGTGATTTGCATATGCAGCCCATGATGCTTTGCCATTACCAAGAGACTGTCCAACATCATTCTCAAGACTAGAGACGGGTATGCCATCAATTAAAACAAGAATTATGATAAGGATAGTAAACTTTTGGAAAAGAGTGATGAAAATGGAAGACACAATTACCAAAAATGTGTTGGCTCGAATTTTTGAATAACAGAAATGTAAAACATGAACAATGCTGATTTAAGGTGTTAAACCTAAAAATAAAGATGTGGGGCCTAGAAAACCTATGGTCGGAAAAGGCAAATGTAAATATTGATATGTATATTAGTGAACTGATTCAAAGGATTTAAGATTCAGACAGACAAAAGGACTTGGAAAATGTTCACCCCCTAGATACTTCTATATTATACACAGTGACATGTACATGTCCGGTTTTGTGTGCTGTGGCAGTTGTACAGCTGTGCGGTATGTGGCCGGGGGGGGCATATATTATCCAAAAGGCACACTGGTGTTGGGGTATTCCCAATACCTGCCCATGTGCACTGCATGATGTGTCCCAGCCTTGTGGCCATACCTGGTCTGTAGCACAGCCTGGCCACCTATACACTCTCCCCTCAACATCCTCTATGCCCACAGTGCTGCATGTGTATGCTGGCATCTGTTGGTGTCCACAGAAGTGTGGTCCGCAGGTGTGTGCTGTATGGTCACACTGCCATGCTGCCCACTGGCGGCAGGGTCACCACTTACTGCCTGGCATGGCTGGGACTGGTGGCAGATGATGGCATCATTGTGATGCCATCAGTTAGCAGCATGCTTCCTCTATGTTTGGCTTTGTCTATGTGTCATATTTATTTGTTAGGGTCATGCAAAACCCGTGCAAAGCCACAGTGTCGTGCAAAGCTGATTGCCCAGGGTTAAGACAAGCTTTCCTGGAAGCATTAATGTACCGCACTAAGTGTGCGTCTTAAGTCAGCAAAAGCACTTTCTGCACAGCTAGCCACTGAATATAGCATTGCACCTGTATTCATGTCAGTTTGCCCCTTGCATGCATTATGATTTTGCCTGGCGCTAATGCAGTTTGCCCACGCTATTTGGCCTTTTGAATATAGTAGACCCGCACTAATCCCACACAAACAGTTTTTGCCTGGTGCAAAGTTTTGAATATCTGGCTCTAGATCCACAAATATTTCCAACAGCACCACTTGGAATTAAAATCATTGCATGAGAGCTCGTGAAAGATTGACTTTCTGTGTGAGCTGTTAGCTCTGCCCCCTACGAGTGCTTTTTCAAGAGTAAGATTAACGCAAAATTAGGATCTTCTTACAGTCCTTTAGTAGTGATGTCATTATGATATCATCAAATAAGTTACAAGTGAAACAAATTCTAGCAATTAATTTAAAAAACAATGTTTCACTTAGTTTAATGTTCACGTCTTAAAGCTGCCACTTTCAAATATAACCACAAATGCATATTTAAAAAATATGTCAGGTGGAAGCCCATCTTTATAAGAGTCCATATTAATAAATTATATTGTTATTAATAATTTCCAAGACTGGTGTTCTCTTGAGGTATTCGTCGAGACGTGATCCATTCCTCCTCATTGGGCTGCACTTGCTTCCACTTCTATTTTAGTGCTTTCATATCTCATGTGGTTAAACAGAACTACACACTAGCATTCCTCATGGGGGAGGTCTAACAGCTGTGTGCTATTTGGAACAATCTGGGGAACATGAACAAGAATTTATTGATTGTCTTGTTAATTGTGCAGAATTTATGCTAACCTGTAACAATTTTGTTTTTCTGGATAGTCACTATCTACAAATACATGGAACAACTATGGATGCCCTGAGTTATGTTATTCTGTATATGGGTTTATGGGAAAACTGCACCATACAACATCCTGATCATAACCCATTTTCTATCAAGATTACAGCATATCACTGGTACATAGATGATTTGTTTTTTATTTGGAATAGGACAGTGGAAGAACTCTCTGAAACTATGAACTATCCACATACATCCAATTCTAACCTAAAATTCTCTACAAAGGCTAACTCAGACACCATTTCTTATTTCGATATTGTTATTAAAAAATGTCTACAGGTACCTTGGATAGTGACTTGTTCAGAAAATCTTCAGATTGTAATTCTGTTTTGGAGGCATCAAGTATGCATCTCAGACATACTGCTTAAAATATATCACAAAGCCAATTTTCAAGATTTTGATGTAATTGTAGTCATGGGGATGTTTTTTCAGAAAGGGCAGAGCAAATGAAAGCTAGATTTTATCAGAGAGGCTACAATCAGTGGGTGGTAAATGAAGCTATGAACTGGGCAAAAAACACAACCGTGAGAATCTTATAATGGGAAACACCACATGAGCAGGAAAGCAAGGATGATAGATTAAAATGCATTACTACATATACGGATCAATTGAGGCATGTTCAAGATATTAGTATGAAGCATTGGGATATAGTAGAAGCTGATCCAGTTTTAGGAAGATCAGTGTGGAGTAAACCAACCACCACAGATCGTATACAGCAGAGCTCCTGAGTCAGAGGATATTATAGTGCATTTTCTGCAACCATGTGTGAGAAATGAAACCCCAACAATATCAGGTCTTCCTCCCCAGACAGGATGTAATGTCTGTAGGCACTGTAAATTTTGTAAATACGTAAAGAAAGGGAAGACCTTTCAACATCTCACAAGTAATGAGACTTTTACCATCAGAAATGTAATTCTTTGCGATACCCCGAGTGTGATTTTCTGTGACCACCTGCACATGTAGAGCAGTTTATCAGTAAAACCATCAGACCCTTTAAATGACATACTGGGAAATATGTTAGAGTTATAGCCAATGAGGAAATAAAAAAACATTCTGGCAGAACACATAAAATTTGCAGATCAAACGAAAGAGCACACTTGGCTGCATATGGGTATTGAAAAGGTGTAGTTGGGAAGAAGAGGTGGTGATTTGGAGAAACTTTTGTTCAAAAAAGAGAAGTGAAATGGATGTGCACATTTCGTGCCTTGAGAGCATTGGGACTAAATGGACATTTTGAAATAACACCATTTCTGTGATGCGATATGCTGGCAATAATACCCAACAGGGTGGGTGGCACTGGGCTATACCAGACCACCCCCAGGGGTGTAATGAGGCCCAATGCCACAAGGGGAAGGGCCTTATAACCCCTGGAAAGTCCAGTATAGCCCATACTGCCCACCCTGGAGAGTATTATTGTGCTTAGAAAAATGGCTTTTTTTGCTAAATTTTAAACAAAATGGTTTAAAACATGCAAGTAAAGTGCATAAACTAAATGGAAAAGAAAGAAAAAAATAAATTAAAAGTAGCCCTCCAGTGCTGGCATTGCCAGCAGAGGGCGCTGGTATGTTTAAGTATGAGCCACTGTCCTTTACATAGCTGTCTGATATTTCATATTCATTAGCTAGTCCCACCACGACCTCTAACTAGCAACCCATTTCTCTCTGTCCCCTCTCCTTAAGTACCACTTCCATTTCCAGACCTTAAAGGATTCTTTTTTTTTCTTCTTGGCAGCAATTTAAAAGCTTTGGCTGTGGGCAGGTGAGTGGTTTGAAAGCATGAGGTCTGCCAGGTAAGCTCTACACGTGTGTGTGTTGTGTTTAAAAAAGTGCTTAGAAATAGTGTTTTATTTGGTAACTGCTTCACTGGATGGATGAGTGACCACAGTCGGGGGGGGGGAGGTGTGCAGTGTTTACTATGAATGCAGGAAGCACAGCAGGATCACGCAGCAAGTGGAATAAATCTCAAGAGAAGGTACACATTTCAGAATAAAAATTTGAGCAAATGGGATTTAAAACATTTTTAGTTTGTGAGTCTTTCTGAGTTCTTTTGTGGTGGTGGGATGGACAAATTAGCAGCTTGGTTCAACTCCAGCGACGGGAAAAATGGCTGCTAGTTACTTTTGGAATTCTGGTCAGGCACATTGATCTATTCTGTAAACAGGTAGCCTGGCATGGGACTTGTTTTCTTCCGGTCTCTGATAGCACATAAATGTAGCCTTTGCCAAGAGTCTCAACCAATCAGAGGGCGGAAAATTTTCTGTCCATTTTCTATATGTAAATAAAGTCCTTGCAGTACAATTGGGTATTTATTTTGTGCAAATAATTTAAGCCCTGGATAGTGTTTCATTCCTACTACTTTGGTAGAATGTAGGAAAAATGTATTATTGCTGCAGGATATGTAATAGTTGTGTTCTATGTACTTATTTTTTTTTTTTCTCTTTGTTAGTCATACTGGCCCCCCTCCCCATTTAACCACACGAGATATGAAACCACTAAAACAGAAGTGGAAGCAAGTGCAGCCTGATGAGAAGGAATGAATCAAGTTTCAATGAATACCTCAAGAGAACATCGGTCTTGGAAATGATTAATGACAATATAATTTGTTAATGTAAACTCTTATAAAGATGGGCTTGCACATGAAATCTTTTTCAATATCTATTTGTGGTTTAATTTTAAAGTGGCAGTTTTAAGATGTGAACGTTAAACTAACTGGAACAATGGGTCCTATGCATGAAGGGGTGTAAATTGTAACTAAAGGAATCAGAACACCAGCATGCAGCATGCAAGCCAACCAAGGAATGTGCCATGCATGAATGGGCACACAGTCCATGCTGAGGTGGGGGGTGTCAAAGGGAGATATGCAGGGTACCGTGCATCACAGATCAGACAGTCTTAGAATACGCGGACCAACCCCTTGATCCCACCATATATGGGCATCTGCGCTACCCTGTGCGGATCAGCAGAAGTGAATAGCGGGATAGTAAACAGGATGCAGGCAATGGAGGTGGAAGGGAGAGCAACACACAACCTACCTGCTGCACCAGTGGTTAACAGAGTAGCTTGGCAGAGTGGCAGACAGTGCTGTGAACATGTCTGGACCCAAGGCAGGGGATGGTCATGGTCCTCCAACTTCACAGGTGGGCAGGTAGTGGCCATGGTGAGTGACATACAGGCTCACTATGCCACCCTCTATGGGGCACAATCCTTGTCAATGCCCCCAGAGATGAAGGCCCACCTGTGGCTGGACATACAGGCAGCTGTCATTGCAGCTGGCCCAGAGGCATGGACACTAGCCACCATAAAGCACAAATGGTGTGATCTGTGGTTGGCTATCAAAAAAAGCTGGCAGTGGGCACATGGAGGAAGGGGAGGTGGGCCATCCACACAGGAACACATCCTAACTCCTGTGGACAGGATGGCAGCAGAGACCCTCACAGAGGTGGTCCTGCACAGGGAGGTTGAGGGCATGGACACAGTGCCAGGTACAGTATGTAGCACCATGCAGGGACAGGGGCTGGGAGGGTCAGTATGCCATGGTGCTACTAACCCCCATGTGTTGCACCCCCAGACATGGAGACACTGGGACACATCCACAATGGGAGTGGCAGCATCCACCATGGAACACTGCAGCATATGCCATGCACAGAAGACCATGGACAGGAGGACGGCAGAGGTGTGAGCAACCACAACAGGGCAGCTGTAAGTAACACATGTACCACATGTTGCTCCCAGGTACACAGCAGGAGATAGGGGCACTCATGGGCATTGAGACTGACATGGAGATCACACAAGCCTGGAGGAGGAGGTGGATGATGACAACATCCCCATGGACAGTCAGCCCTCCCAGCCACAGTGGTGCCTGCACATCAGTGGTACAATGGGTTGTGCAGCCCACACAACCCATCACACAATGGCCACAGTTGGGTGTCACGGACACATGTACCACTACCCCTGCTGGCTACAGTGGACCCACACATGTGGTGCCATCCACATATATTACACAGAGGTGCACCAGCTAGAAAGGGAGAAGCTGAACGCACACAACAGAAACACAGAGGCACTCCTGAATCTGACAGATGAGGTGCATGGCATGTGTCAGGGCATCAATAGACTGGGTGACTTGCTCAAGAGGATTATGGAACACATGTTATCCAGGGGCAGCACAGGCAGTCAGGCAGCCTCATGCTATGATGGGATGTGGTGTCCCAGGCCTCACCAGTCCATCACACAGTGGCTGATGCTGAGCCATAGGACACCATACCATGGTCACCCACTAGCCCCCAGAAGTCAGGTCACAGGGGTACAACACTACCCAGCTGTCAGCTCCCCAGGTACAGAAGAGGTGGACACAGACACAGCCACTCAGGACCCTGCAAGAAGCACATCAGTGGAGCAGGTGGACACACAGTTACTGCAGGGGCCTGTCACACAGGCCGACTGCCGTCCATGCACTGGTGGCAAGGTGCCGACTGCAACATGGCACTTTGGCACATGCTCCTCCACTCGACTGACCGTGCAGCAGTACACAGCACAATGATGTGACACACTCCACCATGAGCACAGCACAATTGCACCATGTAGACATCACTGTTGCACACAAGCACTGGCACAACCCTACAGCACACACCCCCACCATACAGCCCTGCACTTCCTACCCCCATGACACAGGCTGCCCCACACACCTACAGTATGAACCCCTGGTGCAGAGAGCACTCAGGGCTAAGTGTCACCACAGCGCCCTGCTGACCCACCCATCCCCAAACACAGGCAGCCCCAGCACACCTATGTCCTCACCCAGTGCAGAGGGCACTCAGGGCCAGGTGTTGTCAGAGTGCCCAGCTCACCCACCCATTCCACCCTCTTGACACAGGCAGCCCTGCACACCTATGCCCCCCACATAGCCAGCAGCCACAGCACCCCTAACAGCAGAATGACCCCCCAAGGAGGGCATCACGTGTTGCACATCCATTCAGTATCTCAGCAGCATGTCCTGGTCATCCATCATCTCCGACCACACCCTGCATGCTTCCTCAGCAGCTACATGTGGCTATAGGTATGGTGTCATCAGTTACGGCCATAGTGGGTACCTGCTATCACCTATGCAGAGGGTATAGAACAGACACTGTAAAGATCTGTGGCAGGGCAGTTGCATGGTAGGTATTGGTGCTGCATGTGTATACTCACCTATCAGTCACCCCTCCGCCACAGGTGCAGTGAGTAGGGCACACAGTCTGGACCCATTGAAAATGTATGCATCATGGCATAAGCCAGGGTACTTGGCACACATGTTAGTGATGACACCCGCTCGTTCTGTTCCTGTATGCTTCCTAATCCATCGTCAGTTGCATGATCACCACATGGGCACTGTCTAATGCCCCCAGTACATTTGGCATGCCATACATGGCATATAATGCCTGTTTCATGGCACATACATCTGCAGTGGCAGCTGTGAAAATTATGTGGTCATGCACATAGAGCAGTAGGGTTTCAGTGGCCTGCGCCAGTGCCCGGGACACTGATGACTGGCTTACACCCATGGCATTCCACTGCCATTCTCTGGAGTGAGCTGGTGGCATAGTAGGAGAGTGCACAGAGTACCTTTGTGTCCATAGACAATGCCCAGTACCATCAGGTATGAGGTGTGATGGAATCCCCTATGAGGTCGCAGAGGTGGGCAATAGTGGTAAGGTCAAACCAAAATTGCTCAACACAGTGCATGTCATGCATGGAAAGGGCATCCAGACATAGCCTGAAGACATGTGGCCCCAGACCCAGCTGAACCTTCTGCTCCTGCTGTACCTCAGCCTCCAGCAGGACATTCATCAGCATCCCCAGACACATCCTGTAACACATGGCGGTGTGCCTGGGTTATGCCCCCTATCGTCCCACATACACCTACACTGTATTCCTGGTCTGTTATACTGTGAAACTGCTATTTTGCACTAACATGTAGATTTAGGCACCTGTCATAGAAGCATGAGTGCCAGGAATGTACTTTGCTGCTAATATATGCTATTGTTTGCATCCTTTATAGGATTATATCATGCATAATTATTACGTCTCACTATAATGTATTATGTTTGTCTTTTACGTATATTCCATATATAATCTACCTCATTACTCATATGATGACTCTGAGGGATCATCAGTAATTACTTTATACACTAAGGCCCAGATATTCAAACTGCGCCAGGCTGTGGCGCAAGCTTGGGCGCAGCTCAACTTGGCTGCGCGGGGTGTGGACTGGGCGATATTCAACAGAGCTGCACCATGGCTCAGCAGCATTGAATATCACACCCTGACCACCCTCAGTGTGCATGGTGCAGTGGCACTGTGCCAGCGCAAGTGGCCAGAGTGGAGAATGGGGATGCGCTAACGCAAGTTCCATTGCGCTATGCACAGCAACCGCGATATTCAAAACTTGACATGCAAATGGGGCCATAATGCATGCAAGGTGCAAATGGGGCCATTTGCATGTCATTATGGCCCCATTTGCATGCAGGTGCGCCGATCCCCGACGACTTGCACCTGGTGCCCTGCCAGACAGCAGCCGTTGGGGACCGATGCCCCCAGCAGCCGGCAATGTGCTCCGCAGCCCGATCGCGGGCATTTGTACTGAAAAACATAAATAATACAAATATCCCTGGTGGTCCAGTGGACCGCTGCCTGCCCGATCACAGGCATTTGTAAAAATGAGACATAAATGTCCAATATCCCTGGTGGTCCAGTGGACCACTATCTGCCCGATCTCAGGCATTTGTAATAAAATAGAAATTCTGTCCAATATCCCTGGTGGTCCAGTGGACCACTATCTGCCCGATCGCGGGCATTTGTACAAAAGAGACATACATGTCCAATATCCCTGGTGGTCCAGTGGACCGCTATCTGACCAATCGCAGGCATTTGTAAAAACGAGACATAAATGTCCAATATCCCTGGCGGTTCAGTGGACTGCTATCTTCCCGATCGTAGGCATTTGTAAAAAAAATACATCCAATATCCCTGGTGGTCTAGTGGTACCCCCTCCCCACCAGCCCACTGGCCCCAGCCCGCTCGCCCGGTCAGCCCGGCAGGCGGCAGCACCCCACCCTCCTGCCGCCGCCACCCACCGAATGACACCGTCAGTGGGGCTGTCGCCCACATTGGTCCCACAGTGTGAGCCAATAGGTATGCAGCCCATACCGTACTACACATTCCAGATATGTGAATGGGATCATTCACATATCTGGAATGTGTAGTATGGTATGGGCTGCATAGATACATAGACAGTGTCAGCAGATAAGGGCCTATGGCCCACCCAGTCTGCCCGTTTGAGCTTGTAAGTTCAGTTTATGTTTTCCTAGAAGTCTGTTGCCCCTTACCCCTGACCTCCAGAATTCCTTTATGTCAATCCCATGCATTCTTAAATCCCGTGATTGTTTCAGCCCCCACCACTTCCTCTGGCAGGGTGTTCCACTTGTCCACCACCCGTTCTGTGAAGAAATTCTTCCTCACATTTCCTCTGAACCGTCCTCCCTCCAACTTCATCCCATGCCCTCTAGTCCTGGAACATCTTTTTCGCTTAAAAATAGTGTATTCCTGCACCATGTTCCTCCCTGTAAGACACTTGTATGTCTCTATTATATCCCCTCTCTCCCTCCTCTCCTCCAGGGAGTACATATTCAGTTCCTTCAACCTGTCCTCATAGAACTTGTGATGCAATCCATGTACCATCTTTGTTGCCCTCCTCTGAACCTTCTCTACCCTGTCTATGTCCTTACATAAGTAAGGTCTCCAGAACTGTACACTGTACTCCAGGTGGGGCCTCACTAATGTCTTGTATAGTGGAATTATGACCTCCCTTTTCCTGCTGGTGATGCCCCTGCCTATACATCCCAGCATCCTATTTGCTTTACCTGCTGCCTTGTCACACTGTTTCCCTACCTTGAGGTCATCAGAGATGATAACCCCAAGATCCCTTTCCTGCTTGGTGCATGCTATATCCTCACCCACAACTGATATATTTTGCCTGGGTTTTTGTGCCCCATATGCATTATCTTGCACTTCTTTGCATTGAATTTCAACTGCCAAACCCCTGACCATTCTTCAAGTTTCTGCAGGTCCCTTCTCATTCTGTCTACACCCTCTGGTGTGTCTACTCTGTTACAGAGCTTTGTGTCATCAGCGAACAGTGAAATTCTGCCTTCTAGGTCCTGCGCAATGTCACTGATGAAGATGTTGAATAGGACCGGTCCCAGCACTGATCCCTGTGGTACCCCACTGGTCACTCTTCCCTCTGTGGAGTGACAGTCATTTACCACCACCCTCTGTGTCCTGCTGCCCAGCCAGTTACCTACCCACCACACTACTGTCCTGCCCACACCCAGCTCACGCTGTGGATCAATGGGCATACAGCCCTACTGATGGTGTCAGTCAGTGGGTGGCAGGGCAGCAGGTGAGTGGGGTGCTGCCGCCCACCTGCTGACCGGAGGGGAGCAGGGCGGTGGGGCTCAGTGGGGGGGGTACCACTAGACCACCAGGGATATTGGATGTATTTTTTTTTTACAAATGCCCACAGTCGGGCAGATAGTGGTCCACTGGACCACCAGGGATATTGGACATGTATGTCTCTTTTTTACAAATGCCCACGATTGGGCAGGCAGCAGTCCACTGGACCACCAGGGATATTGGATGGAATTTCTGTTTTATTACAAATGCCCAGGATCAGGCAGATAGCGGTCCTCTGGACGACCAGGGATATTGGACATGTATGTCTCTTTTTTACAAATGCCCGCTATCGGGCAGGCAGTGGTCCACTGGACCACCAGGGATATTGGACGGAATTTCTGTTTTATTACAAATGCCTGCGATCAGGAAGATAGTGGTCCACTGGACTACCAGGGATATTTGTATTATTTATGTTTTTCAGTACAAATGCTCACGATCGGGCAGACAGCGGTCAACTGGACCACCAGGGATATTGGACATTAATCTTTTTTTTTTACAAATGCCCGTGATCGGGCATGGAGGGTGCTGCCAGGTGCAGCCGGAGCTCAAGTGGCCACCCACAGGTGGCAGCTGCTGTGTTGCACCCTGCAATGCGGCAGCTCACCTGTGGGTGGCCATCAGTTGTTCCTTTTTTTTTGGATCAACTTTGTGCTGGCACAGGTAGGGGTTGTGCATGCATGGCTCTGCATCGGGCTGAATATCAGGCTGTGCACGCGGTATGCATGGGCACCCCCACCTGCACCTGCATACATTACTGATGCACTCTGGCAGCATCGGATTTGTGCCGCACTTTCCCTTTTTGAATATCGTACAGGGCATATCAGTGGGTTGCGATAGCGCAAACTTGTTGCATCATGTGCAACCCTTTTGAATATCTGGGCCTATATATATATTTTCATATAATCATATGTAGTAGAGTCTGTCAACACTTCTCTTTGTCTAAGCAAGCTGACAGAGTGAAAACCTTTGTTATGTATGTATTTATTTATTGCAGTTTAGGATTAATACCTTTGAGTCCTGGGACTCATTTACAAATGTTCCTTGTCATACACAAAACAATTAGTCAAACATACAAGTTGTAGACATTACAAAAAAAGTTAGACAAAGCATATAAGTTGCATACATTTAAACAATACAAGTTAGAATACATTGAAGGAACAGTTTGCTTCAGTCAGGTTACAAATAAAATAGGAGGAACAGGGTTTCATAGGGATAAAGCAATTCAGCGAGGGAACATTCAGGATACAGCTCAAACAAAGGAAACAGTTTCAAAGGAAGTGCTTTAGTCTGTCAATTTAGGGTCATCAGGCCACTGGGATTACTGGCCATACAGATGGGGACTAGCTATACAGAGAGGGAGTGGGTGGAGGTGCAGCCTAAGGATGGCGTTGTCATTTTGCAGGAGGGTGAATGATGGGGGGGGGAGTTGCTGCAGTGATGCTAGTAGCATGGAGGGAGGAGGGTGCAAGCTGGAGCTCAGTAGGAGGCAAACAAGGGGGGACAAGTGTGGGGAGAAAACTAAGGGGAGGGTACTGGGTAGGGAGGTGTGAAAAAGAGGTGGGGATATAAACAACAAGGGAGGCAGGAAGTGTAATGGAGGGGTTGTGCAGGAGAGGAATTTGGGGTTGAAAATATTAAGGGCAGGAGATGGTGGGGGTGGGAGGTGGAGGGTGGTGGTGTAGATGGGGATGGGGAAGGAGGAGGAGTGGGGAAGGGGTGGGTCATTCGGGTTAAAGAGTCCTGTAGTTGGCTAGTCGAAGCATGCACAGGCCAGCTCATGATGCAGTAGAGTCCTAAGTCCTGTTTTGAAGAGGCTAATCTCATTGTTATGTCTTACACGTAGGCAAGTAATGCCACATGTAGTTTGGACCTGTCGGCATTTCTTTTGTTCAAGCTTCATGCTGACAGGAGCATATTTTTTGTCTCATATAATACTCATTAGTAATTCTGTCTCCTAAGTCATTAGCCAATGGAGAATGTCTTATACAATCCTGTTTATAGTATAGAACCAATATAGCATGTTCTTTATATCTACTGTCTGATGTTATCTGTAGTATATATCCTTGTGCAACCCAGCTCTGCATGGAGATCTTGGGAATTCTGGAGATTATGTACATTCTTCAGGAGAGTGGTGAGAACCATTTCCCTTGTGATTTTCTATGTCACATACTTGGCGTAAGTATTATAACAAACTATTATTATTACTCCTGCCTGTGTACAATGTTTCTTGGCTGACACCAAAGACATATGAGAATCTTATTGTTTACTCTAGAGCTGGTATCTAGATAACAAATTGGAGACTGTTTGGCAGGTGTCTGGGTGATAGTTAAAGTTACATTTTAATTTCCTCTGTAAATTAAAACACTGGGTGAGAAATTCCCAGTAACAAGCAGCTGAGAGTGACTTCTGTTTAAATCTTTTTGGTCAGCTTGTGTACCACAGTGCAGACAAAACAAACTTCTTCCAAATATTCAAACTCTGTGTAATGAGTTGTTGTTTTTTTTTTTTTTTTCTCTTCTCTTCTTTCTCTGTGGGAACACACAGCTGTAAAGGGATCCAAACAGACAGATAGACTGATTTCATCTTTGGTTTCATAGCCTAGTGGGTCTATACTCATCTAAGAGTCCACATATGCCAAATGCTGTTTGTGTCCTGTCATGAACTTTGGTTGCAAACAAAGTTTTTAGTCCACAGACAACTAAGGGTGTCTCATTTTATATGACATGTCTAAAAATATCAGTACTGAGTTGAGGCTGTATGCCTCAACATACCAAACTGCTTACAGTGGTTGCAATGATTTTGCTGATGTAGCAAAATCCAGTGATAGTCCTGTCAGGGATATCATTGATTACTATAGTAAATTAAAACATGGTACCAAAAGAGTTAATCCTGAAGGATTGTTGTTTGCAACATTGTTTACATGCTTTCATGTATTTTTAAATTAACTATGTGGTGAGCTACCTGATGGCAGGTGTGGAGACATCCACGAGGCTACCTAAGGTGCACAGCCCTCCACAATGCATGCATGCATACACCTTTAAGTGGACATGGGCAGACCACACCTGTGTGGTGTGTGAAGTGTACAAGCAGCACCAGGCCACACCAGTCACAGTCAAGGTAGCAAGATGGCAGCCATAGGAGGTAACAGGTACTGATGTACACCTGAAGTTGGCCATGTGGGGGCATACCCCCAGAAGCTGAGGAGGGTCTCTGAAGTGTACTACACTGACAACCCCCAAGGGGGGGACATTATGGGAGGTGGAGGTACCACTCCAGGTGGGTATGCAACCTGCAGGGTGTGGGCTGCATGAATTCCATGTGAGGTGTGGCCATACTTCTAACAGGAACAGGCTGGCAGACCAGATGAGATGGCCCTGGTGAGGAGAGAGCAGCCGGATGGTGTCAGGGCAGTGGTGGTGGTGCCACAGGGACATGCTGGTGGCAGCTGCTACCATTTTTCTTCACCCTCAGAGTTGGCAGCCAAGGCAGGTTCTATAATGATGAGGTGGGGAGATGTGGAGGGTTGCCGAGACCTGAAAGGTAGATGCTGGTGTTGATGGGTTACCTGTGCATGCCACATGTATATGCTGGGCCCTGCATATGTATCCTGCTCATGCCTTTTTCCCCTCTGTGTTCTTCTCGCTGTAGGACTACAGGGGACATTGTGCTGGCTAGCACTAGTGCAGAGGGGCTGGATCCAGACTACATGGCTGGGGTCTAGTAAGGACTCGCAGGAGGAGGGTTGTCACAGCTGTGGCCCACCACACTCAACTGCTGCCACCGTGCAGCTGTGCACTGCTGGCTGCCGAACAACATGTTGGACAATGCATGCCCCTTTCTTAATGTCTGCCCTGGCCACATGATTGTCATTATTGTGTGTTGCGCGCAGTTGTGCTTGGATAAAGTACATTTTTTGGTACCTATTCCTTGTGTTTTGGTCTTTCTATCAGGGCAGTGCTGCTGTGCTGTGGGGGAGGAGACCACTGGCCTGTGGGCTGGGCTAGGCCATGGACATCATCTAGGTGTGTCCAGTGGTGCAATCAGGACACATGGGACATCATTCCACTTCTCAGTTGTCCATTGCAACCTCTTAACATACCTGTGACATTGGTGTCCCTGGCATATGTGTGTCCTTCCAATGTGGTTGAGTGGCTGTGCTTTACTACACCTGTGCTGCTGCTGACATGATGCCACTGCCTGTTGCCCGTGAAGGGGGTGCTGTTACCTGTTGTGAGTGGGGGTGGCCCTGGGGGGGTCCATGGCAGTACCACAGGCGATGTGTGCTGCTCGTTCAGCACACATGTGCCACTGGGGTGCTCATCGGCACATTCGTGATACATCTAGTATCCACCATCCAGTGTACAGTGGGTCCAATACTGGCAAGGACATCCTGTTGTGGCATCCAGGGGTGTGACTGGGACCCTTTTGTGTGTGTTTCACATGCTCTGTTGTCCCCTGCATTCCCTGGACACACCTGTCCTGAGGATGTCCTTACATGTTCTCTATGACACGTGCAGTGTGCAGGGAGCTTGGCTTTCCCTGTGATTGGGGGGCACCACCACTACATGGCAGTGTGTCCATTCCCTTGGTACCGACACTTTGTGTAGTGCATCCTGCAACATGTTGTGCAAGAGCTTACAGCAACCCTACACCTACTGTGGGGCTCTGTGCACTGTATCACGCACTGGACTGCCTTATGTGTATGCACGTGTAGGGTAGTACACAAGCTGTTATGTAGCCATGCATAGTACAAGCAAGCCATTGCATAGGACTTCATGGGCTGCCTTCACACACAGCTGCATGCCCTTTGTGCATGCTGCTCAGCCTTGCTGTGTGTGCCTGCTCTGTGTTTGTCCATATGCATACATGTTGCATGTCATGTGTACACTGTGTAGTGATCATGCATGGGGCCCATTGTATGTAAATTAATTGCTAGAATTTGTTTTACTTGTAACTTACTTTATGACATCATAATGACATCCCTACTAAGGGACTGTAAGAAAATCCTATTTTTGTATTAGTCTCACCCCTGAAAAAGCACCAGGGCTGCAAAACGGAGTTAGGAGGTTTTTATGGGTTTGTATTCCTGTTTTTAGCTTTTTCCTTTTTTTGGTATGTATTATATTTTAAATATTAAATAAATAATATCTTTTCTACTATAATAGTAACCTCAGCAAGTCACTGTAGCCTGTATGGGATGCAAGTGAGAGGTACAGAGAGCCAGAAAACCTCCAAGAGAAACTAGAGAAGCCAGCACCAGAGGGAGTGAGGAGCAAGACTGAAGAAGGAGCATAGCTGACTGAGATGTGTCACGGGAGACTGGTGGTCCAAAGGCCTGCAAGACAAGGAAGGAGAGTCATCTGACTGGGGACCGGTGAGTACGATCAGGGCCTGCCTAAAAGAAAATTGACTATTTGATTTGGGGAAGTGGGTGTTCTGTGCCATTTTAAGCAATCTTATGGCCTTTGGGAGGGGTTTATAATTGAGCATGTTTTTCCTGTTCATTTGAATTGCACCAGTGTCGGCCAACTGACAACAACTTCAACAGGCCTGCACCGATTTGACCATGGGTACACAGAAACTGTGTGGTGGGGAATTCCCATGCAATAAATAAAATGCAGCCCTATTACCAGGTGAAAAAGGAGAACCACCAGACACTGTACTGCACCGTGGTGTGGGGGAGAGCCAAGCTTGGCTGAACCTACTTGGGCTAATTATAGGCAGCCCTGAAATAGCAATATTGACTCTGCCGAGGAGGTCACCTAAGAGTCGCAGTGTGTGGTGTGCCTGGTAGGGCACCTAAAATATCGGCCGGATAACATCCTAAAACTCCATGTGTAGCGCGTTGCTGCCATTAACCCATTTCCTTTTCAGGCTAAGCCCTGGACATACAGTTGTGTGTGCTATTCAGCTACCTAACATTACTGTGTCTCATCAATATTACTGTGCGTGCTAGTTGGGGGGAACCACTGCATTTGCATGGTGTCTGCTAGAGATGTGATCACAATGGGGAGGTGGCACAGCTCCCAGGGCATTGTACTGACCATGCACCAGGCCCACTTAAATCTTTCTCTGGGTGGAGGCACCATGCTGTTTCTTCTTTCTGTATATGAACCCCCCTTACTGCTGAGTGAGAAAAGAACCCTGGCACCATCTCTTTTAACACATCATTTTGATGATGTGCCACAGTTTGCCAAGTGTATTACTAGACCAGTTATGACTCTTTTATAACCTATACTGTCGATTGGCCCAGAAATGAAACTGATAAGGTCAGCAATTTTCTTGGTCTTGTAATAACATTCTACCTTGTAATAAAATACCCAGCAAAAGAATTCCTTCCAATTGCCTGCCAGTTTCGAAATGGCCTGCTTTTCCAAACAACAAATTTCAGACAGAGCTGCATATTTTTGTACTTTTTGTGTATGTCTGTCTGTTGGAATCTATTAATCCCGAGCCTCGTAAATTAAAAAATCACTTTGCCTTTCAAGCAAATGTCAACTTGCAAGGAACCAAGTACTTACTGCAGTATATTACACATAATTGTTATGCTGGCCTAGAAGGCTCAGTGCAATACACAGAGCTCTCTTGGGTCAACGGTACTTTACGCTCTCAGTTCTAATACATATAATTAAGGAAAGTGGTGCATTTAGTAAGTAAGTAAGTAAGTAAAATTTTATTTATATTAAGCGCCCTTCCCAAGCTCAGGGCGCTTTTACAATAAAACAAGTAAAATCAAATTTCAAACAATAAATCAAACAACCATACAATACACTTACTTGTTATGTACCAACAAATGCTGAGGCAAAAAGGAAAGTTTTTAGTTGTTTTTTAAAACTTACAACAGTTAGGCATTCTTGTATCAGCCGAGGTGAGAGAATTCCACAGGGTTGGTGCCATATAGGCAAAAGATCTACCTCCTGACATCTTTAGATGTACCCTTGAAATCTCTAGCAATCCCTCATCAGAGGAGCCGAAGAGAACAGGCAGGACAGTAAGGCACCAAGAGCTCTTTCGGTAGTGGGGTCCCAAATCATGTAGGGCCTAAAGGTCAATAATGCGACCTTGAAGGTGATCCGCCACTGTACTGGCAGCCAGTGCAAATCACACAGCACAGGTGTTATATGGCTGAGATCGTGAAACTCCATCAACAACCTGGCGTTGCATTCTGCACAAGCTGCAGCGGCAGATATCCACCCGGCAGCCCTAGATAAAGCGCATTGCAGTAATCAAAGCGGCTGGTAACAAAGGCGTGGACCAAAATGGGAAGATCTTCCGTGGAACCAAGTGTTTCACCGGGCAATATTCCTCAGATGATAAAAAGCGCAGATTTGACTACGGCCGACACCTGCATCTTCATAGTCAGGCTTTCGTCAAAATTACTCCCAGGTTATGTACTTGGCCAGAGGCCAGAAGCTGGGCCCCCCCAAGATATAAACCCGAGGGTTTCCCTGTCCAAGCCCCTGTTATCCTCCCTCCAGGGTCCACAACCAACACCTCAGTTTTCCCTGGATTCAACCTAAGCCAACCAGCACTCATCCAATCCTGAATCTCCAGAAGGCAGTTATTAGGATATAGACAGAGAGAAAAACTAGATTGCTTGACATATGCCTCTCATACCGAGAAAAACACACTGATGAGTGTAGGAGCGTGCTTTCCTATTATGGAACTCCCATTAATATTATTAGGAAAACTGACTTACCCCACCCTAGCTTCTCATTACATACTTTGTGGTGTGATCCACAGTCTAATTTTCACTCTGTTTGAGAATTCTAAAATAAAGTATTTAGGTTCTGGACCAAAACCAGAAGATCTGGTAGTATTCAGGGTCTGGGCCCAGGCAAGGTTATCTAATTGTATTAAGGGTATCAACAGGCTTGAGAAGGAACAAAGGTGAGTGAACAAGGTAGCTGAGGGCTTGAAAAACATGGTCTATGAGGACCAACTGGCCAAACTGGGACTGGTCTCCATGGAAAAGAGGAGATTCACGAATGACAGGATTACAGTTTCCAAATATTTTTTTTTCAAGTTTTTGTTGACTGGGAATTGAGGACTAGGTAATTTTGCTTATTTTCAGCCTCATGGAGGGGGAGGGACTATACAGATGAAAACCAACTGACATTGAATAAGGTTAAGCGGTTGGTGGTATTTTTAGTGAATGAGGGAATTTGGCCAGGACACCATGGAAATGCCCCTTATCAAGAATTGCCATAGGATCCTTAACAGCCACCTGAACAACCACAACAGGCAGACAGGACCTTGGTTTTAATATCTCATCCAAAAGACAGCACCTCAGGAGTGCAGCACCCCCACTCATGATGCACTACAGTGTCAGTACTGGGATTTTAACCTAAGTGGTTGGTGTGGGGATGAAACCCACAGCCTTCTGATCTTCTGACCGCAGAGGTGAGTATGCAACCTGCAGAATCACTGACACTGCTATGAAACGGATATAAAGAAAGAGAACAGTAAGAAACTTTGTTTGTATGTAGGACAGACAGGAACTCAAGGAGGAGACAGCCGTGGTTCTCTGGTGAACCCGACCTGCCAGACTGCCACCCGCAGTTCAAGTGTGAAGCCACCAGCCCCTCACAGAAGTGTAGGTACGGACTTGCCCTCAGGGATTGATTACCTCCAGGAAGGGAGCCCTAGCTGCCAATTTTTGCTTTCTTTACATGAGGACAGTTGTCTCTGAGTTTAAATCCAGAGTCTTTTACTGCTGTGGCCCACTGGCTGCAGTCAGCCCCAGGAGCACTCTGATTGGCTCCATATAGCTCTGCACTGTTAATGTTTGATTATATTGTGCTAGACTCTGTTTTCTGTTAAAACTGTCTTGCTTGTATTTTTTAGCTGAAGTTTTCTGATTTAATGTAAATGCCTGTATTGTGTTCCTCATAAGACCAGTAGCGATCTCAGCTCAGGCCTTTGAAACCCTCCCTTCACCTATTTACGCTAGTATTGTGTTTTAAATAGCCCTGTTTTTGCTGTCTCAGACTTGAAGGCACCTTGCCTAACATTTTGGTCTGCAACACCCCCCCTGTTTGAGCCAGTCTGCATTTCTTTTTAGCTCCACGAGCAGCCCCACCCCTCTGACTTTCTTATTTGATTCTCCTCTACCTTCTCCTTCCAGGTAGTCTGAGAGCCACAGCCGTGGTTCTCTGATGAACCCGACCTACCAGACTGCTACCCGCAGTCCAGGTATGAAGCCACCAGCCCCTCACAGAAGCACAGGTACAGACTTGCCCTCAGGGACAGATTACCTCCAGGAAGGGAGTCCTAGCTGCCAATTTTTTCGCCCCCCCGGTCCTGAATAAATACACATAAAACCACCCCGGCTTTCTAGCTCACTCCTACTGGCTATTGCCAGCCACACCTCATTGGTTATCTAGGCCTTAATTTTCACTGGTCCTCCCTCCCTGAACAGGAACCACTCATTTCCCTGGCCCCTCTATGCCTGTCCCCTCTAAGCTGCCACAACAGTTAGGGGTTTTCCAATGCTAGATCCATGTCATGGCCCAATTACTAGGCTTCCTGCCACTGCTCATCCATGTTCTCTTCTCTCTCTCCCCCCCTCCTCTCCAACATGCCACCCACCTCTCCCATCCCCCCTTTTCCTGCCCAACCTCACTGGGGTTCCCCACTCCTTCACTCCGGCGTCCACTCTCCCTTTCACCCAATCCTGGACACACTCAGCCACACGTCCCAGACCTTTTCTCTTTGTCCCATCACTCTCCTGGTTTACTTTTCAACTACTCCTCCCTTGCCCAGCTCCAAATAATCACCCAAGCCTTCTAACTAAGAGATGTCCACTCACCGTCAGTCACATACAGCTATTCGCCCACTACCTATCTCTTGTGCTCCTGCTCCTTGCCGCAGGTGACATGTACCCAAACCACACACACCCTCTCAATCGCTGCAAGCCCCCCTCCTACATCGGACACTTCCTCACTTCTCCCTGGAGACCCTCTCCCATGTGGCCTGTGCCTCCTGCACCTAAATATAAGAAGCCTAGTCCATAAACTTGACTCCCTCCAGGTACTTGCTGCCCACTGTGCTCCAGATATCCTCACCTTGTCTGAAACCTGGCTCACAAAAAACATTAGCGACTCCTCTGTCGCCATCCCAGGCTACACTGGCCGCAGGACAGAGCCACAGAGGTGGCGGAGTTGCCATCTATGTCAACTCAGACTTGCACTGTTCGGTTATCCTAGCCAAGTCTGAACCTAAAATCTATGAATTAATTTTACTCCAGCTGACACTCCCCTTCTCGCTACCAATCTACATTGCAGGAATATACTGCTGACCTGACACACCATCCTCTGCTGTCACCAACCTCCTCAAGCAAATCTCCTGCCTAACCCCGACAGGGGAACTTTATATTATGGGCGATCTAAACCACAACTGGCTAGCTCCTGCCCTCAACAAAACCAGGACTGAAATTGCTGCACTAAACCTCTCTCAAATCATTACTGAGCCCACCCGGCTTAACCTAAAATCTGGTAACCACTCACTCCTCGATTGGGCTCTTACCAGACACCCTCACTGGGTCATAAATGCCAGTATTCTTCCTGACTCATAGAAACATAGAAACACAGAAGTTGACGGCAGATAAGGACTGCAAGGCCCATCCAGTCTGCCCATTCCTTTTTCTGCCTTATAAATGTGCCATCGGCCTTTGCTCTGTCAGTGGCCTATCTATTCATAGTCATTTGTATTGCTCCCTTATGACTATCCCATGCCTGTTTGAAGCCCTGCACTGTATTCATAGCCACCACTTCTTGTGGTAAGCCATTCCATGCATCCACCACCCTTTCTGTGAAAAAATTTCCTCACATTCCCCTTAATCGGCTCCCTCTAATCTCATGCTATATCCTCTTGTCCTGCTATTTTTCTTATATTTAAACATGTTAGACTCTTTCACCTTGTTAATGCCCTTAAGGTGTTTGAATGCCTCGATTATATCACCTCTCTCCCTCCTTTGCTCAAGGGTATACATATTGAGCTCTGTTAATCTGTCCTCATATGTCTTCTGATGCAGTCCCTGCACTATTTTGGTTGCCCATCTCTGGACTGCCTCAATTTGGTTAATGACCTTGTGAAGGTTTGGCCTCCAATACTGCATGCAGTACTCCAGATGGGACCTAACCAGTGTCTTGTAAAGAAGGATTATTACCTCCCTCTTACGACTTGTGATACCCCTACTAATACACCCTAACATCCCCCTAGCCTTACCTACTGCTTTAGAGGTCTGCTTGGATGATTTCAGGTCATCAGTGATGATGATGCCCAAGTCTCTTTCTTCCTTTGTGACTGTCAGCAACTCCCCTCCCAGCCTATAGGTGGCTTCAGGGTTTCTCTTCCCTATGTGCATGATCTTGCACTTCTTTGCATTAAATCCCAGTTGCCACTCTTCTGACCATTTGCTAGTTTATCCAGATCTCTTCTCATTCTGCTCACCCCATCTGGATCATCTACTCTGTTGCAGATCTTGGTGTCATCTGCAAACAGACAAACCTTACCCTCTAGTCCATCTGCAAGGTCATTAATGAAGATGTTGAAGAGGACTGGCCCCAGGACTGACCCCTGAGGTACCCCACTTGTGACTTGCCTCTCTTTTGACTGTATACCATTTACCACCACTCTCTGTTTTCTGCCCATCAACCAGTTTGCCACCCAGTTGACCAACTTCTGACCCACCCCAAGCCTACCCAGCTTATTTATCAATCTTCTATGTGGAACAGTGTCAAAAGCTTTGCTGAAGTCAAGGTGGCGACATCAACGCTCCCCTTGGTCCACCACTCTGTTACCCAGTCAATAAATCTATGAGATTAGTTTGACAGGACCTTCCTTTGTAAACCCATGCTGTCTTGGATCCTGTGCCCTATGGATTCCATGTGTTGCACTATCCTTTCTTAAGGGCGCCTCCATAATCTTGCCTATTACTGAGGTAAGACTGACTGGTCTGTAGTTCCCCCGCCTCCTCCCTGCTACCACTCTTGTGG
The DNA here is from genome assembly GCA_016271365.2 of Neoceratodus forsteri. NCBI lineage: Eukaryota > Metazoa > Chordata > Ceratodontiformes > Ceratodontidae > Neoceratodus > Neoceratodus forsteri. The sequence goes on along the minus strand of CM028131.1, from coordinate 1,032,796,745 downwards.
AGCGGGATCACATGAGCCCTTCTCCAGTCTTCTGGGACCTCTCCTGTGCTCAGAGACTCACTAAACAGTTCTGCTAATGGGTCTGCTAGTTCCACCTTTAGCTCCTTAAGTACCCTGGGATGTATGCCATCAGCTCCCATTGCCTTATCCACCCTGAGCTTAGCAAACTCTTGTAGGCCCCTTTCTTTTGTGAAGGGAGTAGTGCTCACCTCCCTCCCCCCTGTGTCCATGATGCTGAGCTGTGGGCCCTGCCCTACCGTCTCTTCAGTAAATACTGAGCAAAAGTATCTATTTAGGATAGATGCCTTTACAGGATCCTCCTCCTCACATGCTCCCTTTTCTCCATTAAGCTTAGCAATACCCCTCTGGACTTTCTCCTTTCACTAATGTATCTGTAGAAAGTCTTGTCACCTTCTTTACTGTTAGGTGCTAGTGTTTCCTCAGTTTGGGACTTTGCCTGCCTTACTGCCTTCCCTGCTTCCCTTAGGGCAGTTTGGTATGCCTCCTATCTTCATCCTGCTGTGTTCCTTTATATTTCCTGAAGGCCAGCCTTTTGGCTCTGACCTTTTCTGCTATTGTATTTGAGAACCAAAGTGGTTTCCTTCTTCTTTTGCACTTCCTTTTCTGTCTAACACAATGGGATGTTCCTTCAAGTATTGCATCCTTAATGCTTCCCACCTTGCCTGTACCCCTCACCTGTATTTCTTTTTGCCAGGGCTAGCTTAACTCTGTTGGCAATCTTATCAAAGTCAGCTCCTCTGAAGTCCCATATTTTTGCCTTGGAATGGATGATTTAGATGTAGTAGCCAAATTGAACCATACCATGTGATGGTCACTGGCCCCAGGTGACCTTCTACCTGGAGATCTGTGATCCCTTCCTTGTTAGTCAGTACTAGATCTAGGATAGCCTGTCTCTTGTGGGTTGCTGTACCAGTTGTTTGAGGCCCCTCCCTGCAGGGAATCCACTATGTGTCTAGTTCTGGCAGATGTTCCTGCTGGTATTGACCAATCTGTATTTGGCATGTTGAAGTCTCCCATTATCAGAACCTCCCTTTAGCTGTCATGTTTTGTATATCTTCTAACAGTAATGTGTCTATGTCCTCTCCCTGGTCTGGGGGCCTGTAGACAACCCCAGTTCTTATGGCTGTCCCATTTCTTGTTTCCAGGGTGACCCACAGTTCTTCTGGCTCCTTATGTGAATTCTGAATTTCTGTAGCTTTGATATTTTCATTGACATACAGGGCCACTACTCCCCCCCTTTTTGCACCTCGGTCTCTTCTGAACAATACATAGCCAGGTACTGAAGTCTCCCAAGTGTGGTTACTGGTAAACCACATCTCACTAATTGCTACTATGTCCAGTTTAGCCTCTGACATTATTGCCTGCAGGTCTGGGATCTTATTTCCCAGGCTGTGAGCATTTGTGTACATGATTTTCCATTGGCCAGATTTTGGTGTGTTAGTTGTTGGGTGAGGTTTGGCATTACCCCTGTGCGTCGTATGGGGAGACTCCCTCAGCGACCACCACATTACTTTCTTAGTACGCAAAATCCACCGCTTAAAATCCCCCCCTAAATTTCTAGTCCAATGCTCCTTCAAATTCCTCAATCTCTCCCCAGTGTTAGATGACCTTGCATTAGCAAACTGGGCCCCGGCCCCCATTATGGACTCCATTGACGATGCCTTTCTCCATTTTAAAGACACTTTCCTCAGCGTCTGGGACAAGCATGCCCCGCTGCGACATACAAGGGTATGAGGCAACCATCTGCCATGGATCATCCAAGAACTGACTGCATGTCAAACTGCCCGTGACAAAGCCTGGAAAACACATAAATCCTTATGCCTCCCACAACATCTCTCCACATACTGTATGGTCCAAAACAAGTGTACCAGAGCCACTCACCTAGCTAAAGCAGAGTACTTCAGCTGCTCCCTACAGTCCAACCTAAATAACCCCTCAAAATTCTGGAAGGTCATTCACTCCCTCTTCACCCCACCAGCTGCTAATCCCACTCCAATTCTAAATATTAACAACTCCATTCTCACTGAGCCAACAGCAGTCACTACTGAGTTCAACATATATTTCTCCACTTGTGCTGCCACTCTCCTCTCTGCCCTGCCAAACCCTGCACCTATCACACCCTCTACAGATGTAATGAACCTGACTAGGCCTCACTCCTTTTCCTTCAATGACATCTCTGCAGCAGATGCTCTAGATTCACTATTTTCTGTCAACCCTTCAAAAGGCAAATCCACAGATGGCTTGGACCCTAAACTCCTCTACCTCTCTGCCACCGCCATAGCAACTCTGCTTGCCAAACTCTTAAACCAATCGTTTGATGCCACTGCCGTCCCCCAAGCATGGAAGCATGCCATTGTCATCCCCCTCCCAAAAGGAGGTACCCCCATTTCCCCCTCCAACTACCGCCCTATTTCCCTCCTTCCAGTACTAGCAAAACTACAAGAGCATCTTTTGCTCTCCCAACTTCCTTCCTTCCTTCCTCACTGACTCTAATTTCTTCACATTCTACCAGTCAGGTTTCAGAAAGAGACACTCCACTACATCCTCCCTGATAAGGCTTACTGACTCCATCCTGACTGGTATGGACAGTGGGTTGATCACCTCAGCCGTCTTCGTCGACCTTGTGAAAGCTTTCGACACCATTTCCCACCCCATATTGCTCTCTTGTCTCGCTGAATCAGGCCTCTTTGTTGCCGCCACCAACTGGTTCAGATCTTACCTCTCTCACAGAACCCAGTCCGTTAGAGTCGCAAATGCTATCTCCTCCCCCCTTCCCTTAACTACCGGTGTCCCCCAGGGGTCGGTGTTGGGACCCATACTGTTCTCTATATTTCTAAATGACTTACCGCTCATCTGCTCTGCTTCCTCAATCCACATATATGCAGATGACACTGTACTCTTCTCCTCAGGCTCCGACCCTGAAGTGATACAAACTAACCTCCAAGCTGACTTCAACAAAATACAGCAATGGTTCAGCTCACACCAGCTCTCCCTAAATGTAAAAAAAAACTGTCACGATGACTTCTGGCACATGACAATGCCTGTCCAGAATCCCATCCCTTCCCTCTTTCCACACCCTGGATGGTCAAAAACTCGAAGATGTCTCCTCATTCCGCTACTTGGAGGTATGGCTCGACTGCCATCTTTCCTTCTCAGACCACATTGATGCTATTTCAAAAAAACTACGCCCCATGCTTGGTGCACTTTATAGGAACCGCAGTAGCCTCCTTCCCCCCGTCCGGCGTGAACTGGTCCAGAAGATGATACTTCCTCCATTGATTACTGTGACATTGTTTACGGTGCAGCCCCTAAGTCCACCCTATCTAAGCTGGACACACTTTTTATCGCCTTCTGCACTTTACCGATGCCTCACCCTTACCCACTACTGCGACCTTTACCATTCCCTGGCACTACCATCCCTCAGAAACCGCAGCATTTCACACTGTGCTAAATATGTATCTAATCTATGGCTTGGCACCATCCCTTCCTACCTTTCCTCCATGCTCTCAGCTGCCCCCTCCCCCGCCCATTATTTTAGATCCTAACTACCGTCATCTATCAATCCCTAGGCGGAAGACTACCGTCGGGCAAGCCGCCCACTCACACTGGTTACCCAAGCTATGGAATGATCTCCCACCTCAAATTTAGCATTCCTACTCTCTTTATACTGCCCTAGCTAACTTCCTCACTATTAATTGTTCCTGTACCTGACTCGGCTATGTGCCAATTGCTCTCCTCCCCACTGCCCGACTAGCGGCCTTAGCTTTGCTATAAATGCTGACATATAGCCCCAACCTATGCACTTTTGTCCTGTGCCTTTTTGTCCTGCACCATCATGTGTTCTATGTCTCCTGTTGCTTATACCTGCATATTACTGTGTGCTAAATTTTCCCTTGTATTGCTGCTATGTGTCAAGTAATTGTTATATGCTCCATACAATATCTAATGTACTCCATGTGTTGCTGCTTGTAGTTTACCATATGCTGCTACTTGCCTCTGTTATTTGCTCAGTTGATAACCTGCATGTTATCCAACCCTCTTGTACCCCTCCCCACCCGGTCGCACCGGGAGACGAGCATCTTGTTGCTCAGTGTGCCTTTCCTGGTGAAACTATTTCAATAAATAAATAAATAGATTGCAACACAGAGGAGATAGACAGCCATCTCAACATAGAGAGGGAAGGGGCAGACCAAAAAGGAGTGAAGGAGAAAACTAACCAGAGCACAAGGAGGTGGAAGCAGGCACTCTGGAGGGTGGTATACATGAATGTTCGGAGCCTGGGAAATAAGATTTATGACCTGCAGGCACTGCCGGTGTTGGCAGAGTAAGATTTGGTGGTTATGCACCACCATGACTGGGAACTATCTATGCAAGGTTACACAGTTTCCAGGAGGGATAGGAGGCAGAGGAAAGAAGGAGCACTGGCCTTGCATGTAAAGGAGGGTATCAGGGCTACAGAGGATAAAGACATGAGGGGCACCAGTATGGAAGCATTGTGGGTACAGGTGGTCATGGATGTGGAAACGATTACCAGGGCTGGAGTGGCATACAGACTGCCATCACAAAAGGAAGAAGCAGACACGGAGAGGTAATACAGAGGGCAATGAAGCAAGGTGAGATGCTGCTAATGGGGGACTTCAGCATTCCGGATGTGGACTGGAGTGTCCAAGAAGCACCAAGTGCAAGAAACCAGAAGCTGATAGCAGCCCTACAGGATGCATTCCTGGTGCAGAAGGTGGAGAAATTCACAAAGGAGGAGGTCATTCTGTATTTGGTCCTCACAAATAGAGCCCCTTAACAGCATCACACTCAAGGTTTACAGTGTTGTCCTAGCAACCTCTCGAAGTGAATACAGTCTGGTTATTAACTGATGCCTATCCATTATCCTCTATATTTAAAGGACAAGTAAACAAGCTTTTTACACATTTTTTTTAAATGGCTCCATAGGCCTATAAAGGAGAGGCAGTTGTTTATATTTATACTGAAATTGCATTTATTAAAGTAGGAGAAATGCAGTTTCATAGCATTTGAAAATTTTAAACACAGCCTCTCCTGATTCAAAAATCCTGCTCTGAGAAGGGCAGTTCGATCAGCGAGACAGCCATACTACTGACCTGGGGAAGGTGACCTGATGTGGCACATGCATCTGCAGTTATGGAGCAGACTATATAGGGGAGACCCTTTGTTTCCTTGGGGGCTCCAGTTTGCCTTTTTAAAGGCAGATTACAACTCCTTGGCAGGGCTTTTAATAATTTAATAATTTAAAAGGGTGCTATTGCTCCGGATGTTCTCCCGGCCCCCACTGCCAGTCTCAACACATTAAAGGCAGCACCTCTGTGAGGAGTGTGTGGTGCAGGACACAGTTTATATTGTATAGCCCAGTGAGTGCTATGTGTGGGCTGATTCTATCATTTACTGGGTGCAGGGCAGTCCAATCAGTGAGGCAACTGTAATACTGAGCTGGGGAAGGTGACCTGACATGGCATGAGCATCTGTAGCTACAGAGCAGACTATATATGGGAGACCCTTTGTTGTTTCCTTGGGGCTTCTGTTTGCCTTTTTAAATGCAGAGTACAACTCCTTGGCAGGGCTTTTAATAATGTCACAGGGTACTACTGCACTGGAGGTTCCCCCAACCCCCACTTCTGGTTTCACCATATTAAAGGTTGAGCCTCTGTGAGTGGAGGTGAGTGCAGAGCAGAGGTGATGTGCAGGGAGAGTCAAGCGCATCTGCCGGTGTCAGACGAGGAAGACGAGGGAGGCAGGCATATCTATGTACATCTAGAATCTCATAGGCAAAATCTTTTGTACAAAGTTTGCCTTTTAAATATTATTTTGTTAACCTGTCACTGGATCTATTCTCTTTATCTAATGGATCCTACCAGTGAAATTCTAGCCCTAATGTGTAGAGTGGGATCAATAAGTTAGTGCACAAAAAGTAACATGTATGCTGAAAAATCAGCAAACGATGAAGTTGGTTGCTTTCTCTGCATAAAGTATCTACCATATGACTCGTTATTAATCGAGTTAAATAATGTTAAAACTGAACTGAAAAATGCCTTGGTGGTTACTCAGATTGAAATGTTTGTAAGAATATTGGAAGTAGAGAATAAGATACTACGTCAAACAGGAAGGTAGTTCTGTCACTAAGGGAAATGATAGACAAATTAAACATATAAGGAATGAGGATGAAAACTCCTCAGATAATGATTGGTGTGTTGTTTAACCACATAAAAGGAAATACAAACACAATAGGAGAGCTGAGATCTTTGAACCCACACCTATATTCACTACCAATAGATTTGATCCACTTAAATTTGACAACGATGGTACAGACCAGTTAGAAACTATAGTAACTCCAGGTGAAAGAACAAAACCTTGTTATCGGTGACTAGATCATTAAACATTGTGACACCACCATTTGTAAAAATGACAAATTTAATATCATGTTAACTAGCTTGTCAGTTGCAAAAATACAAGGTATTAAGACCAGGCTACCTTGTCTTCTTAAATGTGTTCGACCTAACCATATTGTTGTACTACATTTTGGAACAAATAACGTTGGTAGAGATCATGAGAAGGACATCTGCCACGAATTAATGGATATCGGTCATGACTTAAACTATGTGGGGTGTGAAGTACTCATTAGTGATATTTTGCCAGTACCCTGTGCACTACAAGAAAAAATAAGACAATACAGAGAATAAATTGCAAATTATTAAATTGGTGCACTCGAGAGAGTATTAGGTTTATTGATACATGGGATGTATTCTCAGGTCAACATCATATGTATGCATGTGATGGGCTCCATTTAAATAAAAGGGGGGTGACTGAAAAGTTTGGTGCCATAATCTGTCCCAGTATGGATGGGCTTAATTTAAGCTAATCAGGAAGGGGGGAGGGACTCTTCCAACTCAGTATGTCCAGGGGACAGTTAGTAGTGAGCAGTACAAAACAGTCTATAACAAAGCAAAAAAAGGAAATGAGTTGGAATGTATACTATTTAACGCCAGAAGCCTAAACAATAAGAAAAATGAGCTGGAAATTTGTGTTCAGCTAGGGAAATTGATTTAATACTCATTACAGAGACCTGGTGGGTGAAGGATAATACCTGGGGAAAGAGTATACCAGGGTACAGCCTGTTTTGTAGATACAGATAATATTAAAAGGGAGGAGGCATAGCCATATACATATTGATAGGTTAACAGCAGTTGATATCTCACCTACCACAAAAAGTCAAAATTCTAAGACTGAATCAGTATGGATTAAAATAGTAGAGCAACACAAAATGGTCAAATATTTGGTTTGTATTGTAGACCCCCAGATACAGATAGAATTATTGATACAGAAATGATTATAAGATGTGATGTGGCATGTGATAAAGGTAGTGTTATTATAACAGGAGATTTTTAACCTGCCGGAGATAAACTGAACAACACAATATGGCAAAAAATGGTCCCAGCAAAGGAATTGTTGGATACTTGTATACAGTTAAATTTGCAACAGATGGTTAATGAGAGTACCAGAAAAAACAGCATACCTGACCTAGTTCTTAAATCAGATAATATAAATGTATCAAAATGTTCAGTGGAAGAACCCATGGGAGACAGTAATCATAATACTGTACATTTCACTGTCATATCTTCCATATCTAGGTTGCCAGGCAAGACTGAAATATATTTATATCATACTGCAAATAGAAAAACAATCCAGGACAAAATGAATACAATTTATTCGAAATATGAACCAAACAACTTAACAGTTGAAAAAACCTGGTATAAAATAAAGACAAATATTATCAAGATTTGTAATCAACATATTGCTAAGGTTAAAAAATACAATAGCAGAGGCCTTGAACCTAGATGGTTCAATAGCGGAATTATGAAAACGATTAAAAGGAGAAAAAAAACAATATGACAAATACTTAATTTCAAGGTTGAACAAAGACTGGGAGGCATATAAACAATTACTTAGACACTGTAAAAATGTGATTAATAAGTCCAAAAAAAGCAGAAATAAACCTGGCAACATAAGCAATTTACAGTTACATAAACTCACTAAGAAGGAACAGGAATGCAATTGGTTTGATCAATTTGGAAGGCAAAATTTTGTCAGATCCTAACCATCTAGCAGAAGCATTCAATCATTGCTTCTGCATGGTATTTATAAATTATGATGAACAGTTGACCACTACATATAATTTTTTATTGTTTTATTTTGTTTTTGCTGATCGGGAAAGGAGGACTAGATAATTCTGCCTATTTTCAGCCTCGTCCCGGGGGGAGGGGAGATACAATATAGTCATATACCACTGATAAACCAATTTTTATTTCAGAAGTGAGAATTAAAAACAAAATTAACAAGCTTAAAGATCATAGTTTTATTTTATTTTATTTGTAAAATCAGTTTACAACCTTTGAGCCAGAGGCTCGTTTCCAAAGGTACTTCGTCACATTAAAGACATACATAGTGTTTTGGTTACATAGCATAGGTTTGCAAAACAATAGGTGTTCAACAGAGGCGCCACGTCACAATGAGGTCAGACAAATACATTTAGGTTACAGGGTACATGTAATTGAGAACAGGTGTTACAAAGTTGATATCAAAATTGAGCAATCTAGTAGGTAAACACTGAAACAGCTGGCACTGGCCAGGTTAGACATAGGCACGGTGTACCGGGAAGCGGTGGTGGGGATGGCTAGGTGGAGAGCCGCCCGGAGGGCATTGTCATGAGAAGTAGAGGTGGAGGCTACTTTCAGAGACAGGAGCAGTTACGAGTGTTGACGATTTGGTTTCGAAGGGTGGTTTTGAACTTGGAGATGGTAGTGGCATTGCTGATGGGGGCAGGGAGAGAGTTAAACCAGGGTGGTGCTCTATAGCAGAAGGACCTCTGGCCATGGCTGGTTCTTGATCTGGGGACCATTAGAGTGGTCTTGTTGGATGACCGTGTTGCAATAGTGGGAGGGCTCTGGTGGATGGATGCCATTACCCCGGGGGGGAGAGCCCGAGTAGGGTTTTTTTTGTGAGGAGACAGGTTTGATATTGGAGCCATTCATCCAGGGTAAGAAGTTTAGCCTCGACATACAGCTGACAGGTGTGTGTGAGCCTGGGGGCACCAGTAATCAATCTGCAGGCTTTATTCAGGCTTAAGTGAATTTTTTTGAGTGCAGTGGTGTCGGCAGCACCATAGACTGGTAGACCATAGTCTACAAGGGACAAAATGGATGACGTAACAGCTAGCCAGAGTGCATTTGGGGGAAGGCAGGTTCTATGGCGGAAGAGGATGCCAAGCCATGTGTTAGTGGCGGATGTCAGGGCATCGATGTGGTTGTGAAATGTGAGGGCTGAGTCGAAGGTAACCCCAAGGTATTTGTAGGAGCAGACTTGTTCCAGTGGCTGATTGGTACTAGGAAGGATATAGAGTGGGTGGTTGCTAGCTTTGTTTTGGGGGTGGGAAAAGAGCATAGCTTTGGTCTTTTTAAGATTGATGAGGAGTCTGCGCTCCTTAAACCAGGCTTCAGCACTGTTGAAAGACTGCTGTAGGGTGTCCTGGAGGGAGATGGGATTGCGGTGGGTGGCAAAAAGGACAGCGTCATCTGCATACAGTAGAATTTTGCCAGGGCAAGCACTGGGCAGGGTGTTCAGATAGAGCGAGAAGAGAAGGGGGCCCAGGATGGAGCCTTGGGGGATCCCAGAGTGAATGGGATGGGTATCAGAGAGTGTCCCATTGATTTTTACACGCTGCATCAAGATAGCTTGTGCACCATGCTAGGGGGCCAGCCGAGAGACCAGTGTGGCAGAGGGAATTCAGCAGAAGTGGATGGGAGACAGTGTCGAAAGCCTTTGAGAGGTTGATGAACACTGCACCAGCTAGGGAGCTGGTATCCAAGGAGGATCGTAGGAAGTTGGAGAATTCAATTAGGGCAGCGCTGGTACTGTGACCAGCATGGAAGCCATGTTGCTCTGGGCATAAGATGTTATGCTTAGCCAGATAATCAGTGATTTGAATGGCCACCACTTTCTCCAGGGCTTTAGAGATGGGGGGAGGATGGAGATTGGCCGGTAGTTGTTGGCCGGTGACCTGTCTCCCCCTTTATGAATTGGTGTGATTATGGCTGTTTTCCAAGCCGTGGGAAATTGTCCTAGGCAGAGTGATTGGTTAATTAGGCTGGTGAGTGGGGCAAGGACTTCATCTAGCACCAGCCTGAGGATACTGGGGTCCAGAGAGTCACTGCCTGGACTGTTGCTATTCAAAGCTTTGATAAGGATGGGTCTGGCTTCCCGGGTGGAAATCTTGCTCAGGTGGAAGCTGAGGTGCTGGAGGACAGGGGGAGGTTGGTTGGGGGAAGGGTCAAAGAAATTACTAGGGAGGACTGAGCTAAGGTCAGTGAAAGCGGTGTTGAGCCAGTTAGCTATGGTGGCAGGCTCGGTGGTGGTGGTAGTGCCATTTCTAGTGAGCTGGGATGGGGCAGGGGAGCGAGCTTTTCCATTAAGTTGTTTAATATTATCCCAGAAAGTCCAGGCCGAGCCCCAGGAGGAGGTAAGGGTGGCCTGGTAATGGTCAGCCTTGGCTTTCCGGATGGCCCAAGAGCACTTATTCTGGGCTGCATTGTAAGCCTGCCTATCAGACAGATGACCCGTTTCAGTGGCAAGGTGCCAGAGGTTATCCCGATTTCTTAGTAATTGTAGAAGGGCAGGGCTAACTCAGGGTGCATTCTTCTTTTTGGACCGGATTTTGGTGAAGGGTGCAAAGAGATCACAGGCCATGTTGAAGGTGTGAGTGAAGAAGGCGAGGGCAGTGTCAATGTCGGTTGCACGACGAATGGGGGACCAGTTTATCTGGGTGAGGAATACTTTAAGTTTTTCAGCCGCCAGAGGCGGAGGCACCACGGAGGGTGGTCTGGGCTTTGGGTTTGGGATTGGGGACTGCCCAATGAAATAGGATAGGGGTGGTCACTTAGGGAGTCTGGTAGGACCTGGATGTTTTGGATTTTATGAGTTAGGTTAGTTATAATAACATCCAGAAGGGTGCTGTGGTACCTCTCTTGGGTTTATTCTCATGGGCTGGGTGACGAGTTGCATCAGGTCTTGGGTGGCAAATGAGTCTCTGATCGCGGATGAGGAGGTGCTGAGCCAATTTACATTAAGGTCCCCAACTAGGATTTGTTCTGCCTTATGGTGGAGGGTGGCCAGGTAGTCAGTTAAAGATACCAGGGCCGGGTGCTGGTATTTTGGGAGAACGTAGGCTGTGGTGAGAAAGAGAGGGCCCCTAGAGGGGTCCGGGGTGAGTTTGAGGGTAAGAGCCTGGGCCCCATTCACAAGGGCAGGGGTGGGAGTCCGTGTCCAAGTATTGTGTCCCTAGTGTAGATTGCACAGCCTCCCCTGTTTGCCTACTCGGTCCTCCGGTATAAGGTATAGCCTGGGAGGGAAACAAATGAGTCAGGGGTGGATTTGACAGCCAGGTTTCAACCAGGGCTATGATGTCTGGTTGATGAGCCAAGGCCCAACACTGTAGGGGCCAAATTTTTTCAGCAGGCTGCATATGTTCATGGAGCTACTTGAAGACCAGAGGGCTGGGTGGGTGGGTGGGAGGAGGCAGGGCCTGGGTTGGGATGTATGTTCCCTGTCAGGAGTAGAAGGAGGAGAACTGCTCTGGTCAGAGGGTGGCAGATGGCGAGTTTACGCCGGGAGCGATAGGATGAGGAAGGGGGTTTTGTAGCACAGGGGGTGGGTAGGGCAGCACAGGCAGAGAAGGCTTGCTTGATCAGAGGCGCAAGAGAGCCGGGAGGGGAGGAAAGGTAATGTCTGGATGGGGGGTGAGGTGGAGAGGAGCATATGGGGTGTGTGGAGGAGGAGGGAGGGGGAGGAGCAGTGGTAAAGGAGGAGGGGAAGACAGGCGGGTAGGTAGGAACACTGGAGTAGTGAGGCCGAGGGTTAATAGGGACAATAGGGTTGGTGGAAGGCAAAAGAAGGAGGAGGAGAAGAGAGAGGCTGGTGAGCAGGGGGTGTACATGCATAGTTGGTAGGGTGGGGAGCTGAGGTGAAGAAAGAATGGGGAACTAGGATGATGGGGGAGATAGTAGTGAGAGGTCACCTCTAAGTGTAGTTGCTGCTTTGGTATAGTGGCAGAGCTGGTGCACAGGGCACTAGGTTCAAGTCTTGCCCAGGGTAGCAGGAAGGAGTCTAGCCAGTGGCTGTAACAGCGGGGAGTTGGGTTCAAGGTCTGCAGAAACAATCAGATAACACTTTAGCAGTGTCTGAGGGTTAGAGTGTTTTTTAGAGTTTTGAAATCCTGCAGAAATAATAGACAGGTGTGCTAGCTGAGTGGTGGAACTGCTGACTTTGATAGTGAGGGTGTAGGGTTCAAAGGCAGCAAGAGAGAAGTGGTAAATTTATATTTTTGCAGGTGGGGGGTAAGAGACTAAAGGGCATAGAAAGTAAGGATAAAATAGGTAGACAATGTGGTTAAGAGGTAGAGCTGCTGACTCTGACTGCAAGGGTACTGGGTTTGAGCACAGCTTAGGGACAGCGTGTAGAAAGTTTTTTTTTTAATTCAGAAAAGGAGGGAGGAAGGGTTAAGAGTTTGAAAGTAGATGAAGATGTTGGCCTGGTTCATTAGCTTAGGGGTTAGTCAGTAGACTTTGGAAAAAAGGGTATCAGGTTTATGCTGCCAGGTGCTCAGTGGTAGGCTGATGGGAGGAGTGAGGAAAGTAGGTGGCAGAAAGGATTCAAAGAGAACTGCAGTGACTTCTAGTGGGTAGGTTTACAAACAGTTGCTAGGAAGGGGTAGAGAGTTGAAAGAGGAGTGAGAGTGCAGGAACCCCTAGTGGTTGGTGTCTATAAGCTGCAAATGAGAAAGTGAACACTTAGTAAAAAGAAGGGTAGGTCATGTGATGTGACTCGTGACCTGCCAGCAGCAAGAAATGAAGTGCTGACCCTGGTTGGGGCGGTGGGAAGTGCCTCACAACAGTCAGGCTGTAGTGCAGGACACTTTACCTCTTACAGGCTCTGGCATCCCCGAGTTCAGTCTCTGCTGCTGGGCCAGAGTTCCCCTGGTCCTGATTAAATTTCAACTACAATACTTAAATTACTAGGTAAAAGTGTATTAAAAGTCCTAGCTATACTATTCAACAAATCTATAAACAATGGGCAAGTCCCATACTAAAACCCTTAAAGATCCACTGATGCATCAAAGAAAACTTTGAAAAACATGATATTTAGGTACAGTTCAGCTTGCATTCCATATATATTCTATACATTTCTCCTCCTCATTATATATTTCTGAGGAAACTTGCATGAATACATGATCTTTATACCTTAGAGTTCATCTGCCTCTTTAGCTTACTCCCTACTTCAAGTCATAATCCGGTGTTGTGACATTACAATCTGTTGCCGTGGGAGTAACTGTGATGTCACAAGGAGTCCATTATAATGTCAGGTAGGGAGAAAGCAACAGGAATAGATGAACTCTTCAGGAGCAAAGATCCTGTTTTCATGCAAATAACACCAATAATAAATAATGTGGAGGAAGAATACAGAACTAAAGAGAAATACAAGCCAAACTGTGTCTAAATATTTTGTTTTGTTAACGTTCTCCTGAAGGCATCAGCTGCTCTTTAATCATACTGTTCAACAAATCTATAAACAATGGACAAGTCCCATATTTACAACCCTTAGTCATACAATTCAACAAATCTACAAACAATGGAAAAGTCCCATATTAAAACCCTTAGCCATACTATTCAACAATTCTATAAACAATGGGCAAGTCCCATATTACAACCCTTGGCCATACTATTCAACAGTTCTATAAACAATGGGCAAGTATCACAGGACTAGAAAATGGAAGAAGTGGATGCCATATTTAAAAAGGGAAACAAATCAGATATTCAGAATTATACCATGGATATAACTGAACAGCCAATGGACTCGTCAGACTGACAGTTTACCACCAGTCTAAATCCTCTGATAACCAACAGCTGTTGATGAGTATATAATCCTAATCCTAATCATCTGCAGCACAGGAATAAATACAATAAAAATAAAAAACAAAGCAACCTCTTTAAAAGTTGCATATTATCATAGTAAAAAAAAAAATGAACCTTGGTATAATCGCAATAAACCACTAGGAGGATGTGGGTTATCGGGGGATTTACCATAGCTGGTGAGGATTTACCCACTTGGCTGTGCCTCATGGGCAAACCACTCCAGCCATGGTAAATCCTGATAACCCACACCACCTTGTGGCTTACTGCTTAATTATCACCCCCATAAGCTTGACTTCTGTTCCTGCGTAAATTATGAAAAATATTCTATCAGACAGCATAAAACAGCATGTAAATAATACAAACAGTGTGGATACTGACCAGCATGGGTTCAAATCTGGAAGATAATGCCTAACCAATTTACTTTGCTTCTATGAAACAATTTGTAGAGCTCCGTGGACATCATTTACATTGACTTTTGTAAAGCATTTGATACTGTACCACACTGGGCAATTATAGATAAAATGACACAACTTAATAATAATATTAATAAAATAATTAACTGGGCCTTACATTGGCTAAATAACAGAACTCAAGTAGTATCAATAAATGGATACCACTCCACTAGCAGGGTTGCTACCAGTAGGATACCACAGGGATCAGTGCTGGGCCCAATAATATTCTCTGTTTATTTCAGATATGAACTTGGAGGTAAATAATTGGACCTCTAAATATGCAGATGACAGTAAATTTGGTGGACCCTGTAGTAACATGGAGATTCGTTCCTTACAAAGAGACCTGGACAGTATTGTTACTTAGGCCTATTGATGGGGAATGAAGTTTAATGTGCAGTAGGTAAGTGCAGTGTAATGCACCTTGGTAAAAATAATCCAGGTCAAAATGATATCTTAAGTAATACTACCTTAAAAACAGTTACCAAGGAAAAGGACTTGGGGATAATTATATTAAACTCATTTAAGTGTCATACACACTGTGCAGCACCTATTTCCAGAGTTGACAAAATATGGTGGTCTGTTAAAAAACATATAAAGAGCAGAGATGTAGAGGTTGTGCTCCCAATTTATAGATCATACCTACACCCTCATTCAGACTACGCCAGCCAACGATGGAATCCTTATATAAGTAAATTTAATGATGCAACTGAGAAAATTCAGCGTAAGGCTGAATTCTCTTAAGTTGATGCCTTTGCATATAAAAAGAAAAAGGGACGATTTGTTTGTATTGTATGACATTACTCATGATGCATATCTTATGTCAGATTTCAATTTAATCATTAAAAAAAACAATATACAAACAAGGAGTCATCCATTGCAGTTAAAAGGTCAATTTTTTAAGATGTCAGCTGAAAAGCATTTTTATACCCAGAGGGTTATTGAATGGCAGAATCCGTTGCCAGAACATGTAGTTATGAGTACTACAAAAGAGGAATTCAAGAAAAAACTGGACTAATACATAATGGAAAATGTTTAAAGGTCTTTTTTTGGCTGAAGCTACTAATGAGCCTGGGCCTTCGGAGCTTCTGATATTCCTAGTATGAATCCTAGTACGACTATGTATTCAGCACCTTATGTCAACATTGGCTGTTAGTCATGTATGTAGCTGCCCCAGTGATGATGCATACAGAAAGGAAGGGCACAACCCTACAATATCCACTCTGGTATCTGCATAAACATCTTCATTGGCAAGTCATGACAAGCAGTCTCTTCTGCCATCTGTCATACCCTAAGCTGCAGTGTGTCCCACAGTAAAAGTTGGGTGTTGCACTAAGTGAAAACACATTCAATCAGTGAAACTCAAACTGCTTTGCATACAAAATAAAGGTATCTTTATTTCCAACTACAAGCTCATTATGTCCCTATTAAGCAGTTCTCTCTTTAAACCTTCTTGTTCATCCCGATTTACTGTGTTGTATGTTCCTGGTGTTCCCAGTCTCCCCTGCAAACAGGCAAAGGAAGGAAGGAAGGAAGGAAGGAAGGAAGGAAGGAAGGAAGGAAGGAAGGATCTTTTGCAAAGTGCAATTTATAGGTGAAAAAATAACATTGGAGGCAGATTAGCACACTTGACACACATCCAATGACAACCCAGGTGTGTCAGTGTACAGTGCTGTAGCCAGTGGATGCTGCTGTAGCAGAATATTGTGTACCCAGTGGCACCAGCAAGGACTGGGACAGATGTGTCATGCAAATGGCATGGCCAAACACATGTACACACATGCCATAGCTGCATGTGTATGCAGTGATCACCTACTCCTGTCCAGGTTACAGTCCACTTAGCTCATGCTCATACAACAAATGCACCTGACTGTCCAGGGAGCAGTGCATACAGCTGCCATGGACAATATGACACAAACCAGAAGTTCTGGAAAGCATGCAGGGTGCAGATATGAGCTGTGTACAGGTGGAACCCATTTGAAATGGTCCTCCAACACAGACACACACCAGACGATGTACCTGATGGACCGTGTTGGCAGCAATATTGTTAGGCAGCAGGGTGTGGTATGCTATAATGGTATGTATATATTGCCACACAGTCCCTGTGGATGTTGTGCAGTCCACACAAACCAGTACCAGTGTCTTGACTGGCTCGTTACAGGCTAGTCACTATCACATTCCTGATGGGGGGGGCCACAGGTTCAGCCACCATGTCATCATGCAACAGTACAGTCTCCATATGGCTTATGTATTCAGTATGGTATGAACTAAGCTGTGCAAAAAGAAGTTTATGGCACCCCTGAACTGCACTAAACTCCCCTGCAACCTAGCCCATGAGGGTCATGGGTACAGAGATAACCAGGATAGGCACATGTTATGAGTACTGCAAGTTAATTCTGACACTTGTGCAATCATCAGTACTGACAAGTCTTCCATGTGTGTGCCCCCCACCGACCACCACCTGGCCTACTTCCACTCCTGTTTTCAGCCCTTGTTATATCAGGTGCCTTAATAGTGCATACACTTGTCACCACCCTGGTCTCCATCCAAACCAACACCACTCCTTCCAAACCCTATTGGAACTCTCCCCACTCTCACAGTAGTTAAAGGAGTACTACAGTCGAAATTTTCAAAACATATGTTGTGCACAGTTGGGTTTTTTTGTGTGTGTGTGTGTATGTGTGTATGTGTGTAGTCCTAGTGTATCCTTCCCTTTGTTTACTATTAGAATTTTTTTCTAAATTTCCCTACTAATTTAATGGCCTCTTGAGAATCTCCGTGTTAGCATTCTTTATTGCTCTTCTTTTTTCTACAGTTCCACCTGTCCCATGTGACAGTGATGCATTCTGATTCAGTGAGCAAAAGCTGTTGCAGCAGCAGCAATCTGATATTAAGAGCCTGATATTTTGGCCTCAACTTTACAAATCTTTCTAATTTAATCTTTTTGTTTTCTACATACAGTGCTCCCTCACTATAGCGAATTCCCAGCTATTATGAATGCCCCCTGTGGCTTCCGATATTACTATATTAGTTGTATTAATTGATGTCTCCACATCTGAAACTCCCCCTACAGCATATATGCCATAACCTATTTGCCCATGATATCTAATATTCTTACAGCCGAATGCTGCCACCCCTTTGATTTCATCGTAGCCATAGTAACAAGATGCTCACAAGCTCACTGGCTGTACATGCGGTAGCAGTAGCTATAATAATTACTCCAACCTCTAACTGTACTCACTCACTCACTTTCTTGTCCTCAGTTGCTCACGCCCACCCTCATAGGTAAATTTAGGTAAAATAGAAGCTAAAAATGAAAAAATAAGAAACTGTACCTGCTCCTAAGACAGCTATAAAGAGGTAAAGTGTGTGTAATACAGTGGCAGGCACTCGAGAGAGCTTGGGCAGAAGGAGGCACAGTTACAAGAGACGGTAAAAGAGTTCAGTCTTCAGTTTTCTCATATAATATACTCTAATAAGAAAGACTCTTTTATTCCAGTTCTCTGCTTTAAAGCATACCTCTCAACCTCCTGCCTTTCAATTCAGGAACAGGGCTTTAAAAAATCAGGGACAGAAGACCAAAATCAGGGACTAATCTTAAAAATTGGTAATATCAACTCATGATACTTCCTGAAATGAGTGGTTTTGTACGAAATGCATTTTCTGATGGAGAACTACACTTTAACACTAATGTCTGATTCTATTTTATGCTTCACATCACTGCTTTTCAGTGACAGACATGCATATTTTAGGAGAGACAGAAGGAATTTATGAGGCAAAATCAGGGACGGTTGAGAGGTATGCTCTAAGTAAGCATTAATCCTCGATGAAGGTGGCATCTAATGGGGAGTTAATGCATGATTGGGACCGTTGTGGCCCGAGGCCGGAGGCCGAGTGCGTATGATCCAGCCATGCATTAACTCCCAAATGAAATACCTATCGAGGATAATCTTACACTCTTCTGGCACCTGCGACTGTACTACTTCTCAGATGGTCTTCACTGTGCTGTTTAACAGTAATCATCAAAAACACTTATCTAGCACTTCCAATTATGGTAGATGTCTTCTTACTTTTGCTGCCTTTCTGCTGTTGGATCGGTGCGCGTGCACGTTGATCACCCCACCTCCAGTAATATAGTGGCGACTAGTTTTTGTACTGTTTGAACTGTGGTCTATGTTTCACTATGCGCATGCGGCTGTGTTTGAGCCTGCGACTTTCGTACTTCTGCTGCCTACTTCAGTGGACTACCCTCGTTTATTTTTTGTTCCCTGCTCTGCTGCATGCTGGGGAATATGTGCCTGCATACCTTGATGATCTCTGAAACCTGAGAGTTGTCTTCACTGATCCCTGGTCACCTGCCGATTATGACCAATAGGTGGCGCTTTCTCACCTGCTAAGAGCTTCGCTTCTCCCTAGTGCCGATGTGTTCCTCAAGTCTACTGTCATGTGCTGTTTCCCATCCCTCAGCGACTTCAGCAATACGCCCTCACTCGCTCAGTACCTCCAGGACAGCACACTTCCCCGTTGTCTGCTGTTTCCCGTTGACTACGGTGGCCACACACGACAGAGCATTTCTCCTCGTCCTCTTTTCCCATGCCGATACCTTCTGCTGCTGTTACTCGCGCCACCTATTGGTGGACATATTTTAACAAACTCACTGCTTCCCTGTTTGGGTGGACAGCGTTCACGCTGTGCACAGGGGATTATTCGTCTAAGCATTCCAAACCAACACAGCATTATCGTGCCATAATGCCGTGTTGGTCTTGGGACACCTGACCCTGTTAGACCTATCACCTTCTCTGCCTGGAGTCCTCATATTTGTGCCGTGTTACAAAGTCTCTCACTCATCTCATGCACTGTGATGTTGCAGTGGCAGGCAGTCAGTGAGTTGGTGAGCAGTGAACCAGAGCAGGCAGTCGGGGAATGGGTGGGTGGAGGCATGGTTAAAGTTTTCAGTTTTTGGATTAGGTCTACACTTGAGTAAAAAGGTAAATATAATAAATATGCTTAAAATAAACTTTAGGAAAACAAATAAAATCACTGTACTTGTATAGATTCTATCTACACAGTAAATACTAAACTACAGTACTGTACTGGCACTACCAACCTTGATCAAACAGCTCAAAACAGCATCCCTTGATGTAATTAACTAATGATACTAATTATAATGGGTGACTTTAACGTGAATTGGCTATCCACCATATCTACCCCCTATAAAGATGCAGTCCTAGCCTATGACCTCACTCAGGTGGTACTATCCCCCATGAGACTTGACCCCAGAACAGGGACATCCACTCTTATTGACCTCATCCTCACCAACCACCCCAATAACCTCTCCCAGGTTACAGTGCTCCCTGACGTGCTAAGTGACCACTCCCCTGTCACCTGCTGGTGGTCAAATAAACTCCCACCTAGTCTCCCTAAAGTTACAATCCAAAGACGCCTCAAAAAAGGTGCCCTTCCTCACCTGAAAGTGTACCTTATCTCCTGTGACTGGTCACCCATCCATTTCGCTCACTCTGTGGATACTGCTCTCCACACCTTTATCACCATCTTTAACGCTGCCTGTGACATCTTTGCCCCTTTCTCAAAGCATATTTTAAAACACAGGGATACCCCCTGGATCTCACAATCCCTGCTTAATCTGATGCTCCATAGAGACAACCTCTGGCATCGAGCCCTGGACTCGCAGCTATTCCAGGACAAGCAACTCTACAGAGAGGCCAGAAACAAATGTACTTGGGCCATCCGACAAGCCAAGGCCACATACTACAAACAAGCCCTCACCACCATGTGGGGCTCAGGAAAAACATTCTGTAATAATATAAAAGATCTGTGTGGGAAACCAGTTTCCCCTGCACCCTCACAGATTCTAGTGGATGGTGCCCTCTCCCAGGACCCCATTGCCATATCCGATGCTCTTAATACCACCTTCTCAGACCTCAGCCACATCCTCCCACATAACTTCATTGACCCTATTCCTAAGGACCCCATAGACACCTCTGCCACCACAGCCCCTCCACCCTTCCGACTGAGAATCGTCTCTTGTAGTGAGGCTAAAAGCTACCTCACCAAAGCTTTGATGAATGTGCGCTACAGCAGTGACTCTATTGACCTCAAAATGCTCAGGCTTACCCTGGATGAAACTCTGCCTCATCTTACCAAAATTCTAAACTGGTCGCTACCCCTCAGCCAGTTCCCCACGCCATGGGAAAAAAGCATAATTACCCCCATATTGAAAAGTGGTGACCCCACCTCCACCAATAATTACCGGCCCATCTCGATCCTCCCCCCCCACCAAGGCACTCGAAAAAATTGTGTCAGACCAGCTCACTGACTACTTAACCAAATATTCGTGCTCTGCCGTGAACAACACGGGTTCTGGAGGGGGCACAGCACCACCACTGCCCTCCTGGAATTCAACTCATACGTTCACGAGGCCCTGGACCAGGGGTCCATAGCAGAAGCAATCTACGTCAACATGACCAAAGCCTTCGATACCGTCAGTCATGTATTCCTGCTACACACCCATCCCTCCCTGCACCTCTCCCCTGAGGCCACCTCCTGGTTCAAGGACTGTCTCTCTGGCCAGACCCAACAGGTTAAAATTAATGCCACCCTTTCCTCCAAAAGGCCAGTCCAATCGGGTGTCCCCCAAGGGTCCATTCTTGGCCCATTGCTCTTCACACTATTCCTCAACTCCCTCCCTCAAACATGCAATGGGAAGCTCTTGCTCTATGCGGACAATGCAGTATTGCTCTGGAAGCACCCCCAGCATAACTCACTACAATCAGCCCTATGGGGCTTTTTTACTGAAATTGAATCCTGGTTTAAAGAGCACTGCCTAATACTCAACTACAGCAAGACAAAATCAATGATCTTTGCCCACCACCAGAGCCCACTCAGCAGTGCTCCCCTACCCATCTCAAACTCCAAGGGTCTCCTTCTTGAACAGGTCTCTAGCTTCAAGTACCTGGGTGTTACTCTGAACACCTCCCTTACCTACCACATGCACATCCAACACCTTTCCTCTGCAGTAAACACCAGAGTAGGGTCCTATACAGACACAAACATTGCCTACCCCCAGGCCCTACATCTCGCTGTAATATCCTCTGTCCTATCTTTGGTCAACTATGGCATTACGATTTATGGTTCTGCTGACCAAACGGCCCTACGCAGCATCAACACAGCTCTCAATAAGGCCTGCAGACTGGTCACTGGGGGTGATAGAGACACCCACACATGTGAGCTTTACAAACGTGCTGACTGGCTCACCTTCGAAGGTAGGTTTCAGTACCACACTGCCCTCCAAGCAAAAAAAATACACATGAAGCTAGCATCCATAGGCCTCCACCACCTCATCCAGACCATTCTCCGCAGAAGAGCAACTAGGCACACCTCTGGCACCTCTCTCTTAGTTCCTCACTGTAGGACTGCCCTAGGACAAAGGTCTTTCCGATACTTGGCTCCCCATTGGCTAAACAGCCTACCAGCCTCTATCTCCCTAGCCCCCCATCTTGGCCAATTTAAAACTGGTCTCAAGGACTTCCTCCTTGTATCAGCCACCTGTGACTACAACCGTTTCACCTTCACCATCTCCAAAACACAAAAGTTCATTATTAGCAGTCCATATAGTTACAACAAATGTAGAAAATCCATAACGACAAGGGATAATATGCCCAACCATACCCCAGACTGCATCCTCATGTCTCATTATCACAATGTATATAAAATCAGACTCAGGGTTCAATTACGACCTTCCAAATCTGTAATCTACCTCTTGCCACAGCTAAGACCAAATTTCCACCTCAGGATCCTTGAAACTATGCATATACTGTACCTATGTATAATGCCAGTAAATGTTATGTTCTTCATGTACTGACATGGAGCCTTTGCAAAGGAGTCTATGACTCAAAGGATTGTAATTCCAATTCTCTTCAATAAATAAATAAAAAAATAATGAATAGGGAGCTATGACGAACTTATGTTATGGCTCCCATTTAATTCCTTATGGCGAGGGAGCTCTGTATGTGTCTAAGTCAGGGGTTCTCAAATGGTGAGGCCAGCCTCCTTGGGGAGGCCCCACCCTGTTCAAGGGGAGGCTCAAGCAAGTCTGAAAAAGTACTGTATTTAAATTTTGGGTTTTATATATTTTGTGTGAAGAGATGAAGCAAACTGAAAGAGGATAATAATAGTAGGTGAATTTTATGTACTTATTTACCAATAGGTGACAAGGGAAGGTGAATGAGCCAAGGCTTATTTCAGGTGCACCGGGAAGGGCAGGGAGTGAATACATTTCAAAAGGTAACTGCAAAACAATCAAAAATATACAATGAACAATAGTGCAAACAAATATGAACAATAAACTAATAATGAGGGTGGTAATTGATCAATTTGTAAACTGATGGCAGAACAGCCCAAATTACAAGGGTTGAGCATAGAAGTGTTAAGAGCAATAGCAGGAAGGAGCAAAGTAATCCCCGAGATGTTGCTAGGAGCAGAGAAGGAAGGGAGAGCAAAGTATCTAGGAAGGTTATTTCATATAGAGAGGAAAAGAGGAAGTAGTCTGACCCATGAAGGTACCTCAACAAGGGGTAACAATGGTTCAAGAATGAAAACAGCAGAGCAAGTAGGTTGGCATGGGGGGGGGGGTACAATAAGCCGAATAATATTTATTTTATTTATTTGTTATTCAGATAACACCTTGGAGCACAGGAGCTCTTTTTCAAAAAGTTCCAAGTCAGTATAAGACAAAGAACTGAATGTGAGCCAAGTACTCAAAGGGGTTTCAGTTTATTCATGGTGTACTGCGCAAAGTACAGTACGTTAATTTTCTTTGGGGAGGTCCAAGATTATTTCAATTTTTGGGGGAGGCTCAAAATCTTTTCCATGGATTTGGGGAGGCTCACTGTGACAAAGTCTGAGAACTACTGGTCTAAGTCTATCCAACATAAGTAAATGTTTTGTTTTTATAGCTTTCCATTTAATCAAACTACACACAACCATGAAACATACACAAATCACCTTAGGTCATCAGTGCTATAATTAAGGAAGACTCTAGCTGTTTCCTTACAAAATAGCTCTCGCAATTATCCCTCAGGTGTCTGTGAAACTGTAAAGGTGGCCTTTATTTATGCTCACTGGTTAAAAAAAGTTACTTAAAATCACATCTCTACTTCTGTAAAACTGACCCTAAACAAGCACTTGCTGGATGTAGATGCATCACTGTAACATGGGACAGGGGGCATTGTAGGAAAAAGAGCAATAAAAAGACGCTAACATGGAGATTCCCAGGGGGCCATAAAGCCAGTAGACAAATTTAGCAAGAAAAACTCCTCATATCAAATAAAGGGAAGAACACACTACAACTACACACACAAGTCAAAACTGTCTGTACAACCTAAGTTTTTGCAATTTTTGACTGTGGTACTCCTTTAAAGGAAAACACCACACTCTGCAGTTATCGTGCCAGGTGCTGTAAAACTCATTGATTTGGGGCTATAGCTACAAATTAAAAATTTCAGTTACCTATTTCTTAGTAAAGCCAGTTAAATATAACGCCGGCACAACTTCCAATATATAGGGACCACCATGGCCATCCCATGCACAGAAGTCGGCTTTCTGTGCATTCAGTATACAAATCTGTGCTGCTGACTAGTGGCAGAGATCGGCAGCACAAATTTGCATATTGCGTGCACAGGAGGTTGGCTTCAGTACACAGGATGGCCACAGCCACCCCTGCAGTGTTGGGTAAGTTACTTTAAAAAAATAATCAGTTACAGTTGCTAGTTACTTTCAAATACATGTAATCAGTTACAGTTACTTATTACTTTTATATAAAAAGTAAATAGTAACTGTAACTGTAATGTGAATTACTTTATATTACTTTTAATAACATGGTTGTATTTACTCATTGAACATAGCTATGTGCTCATGAAACCCCAAGAAGTGTATAAAAGAGATAAAAGAGATTCTAAACACAATTAATGTTAATTTATAACACAGTACCCATCTGACATTGCCAGCCACCACAATCCCTTTACATTTCCATATGTTAGAGCTCTACTAAAAAAAAAAAAAACACTCAAACACTCACCCTGCATCTATTGCTGCCCTTCACAATCTTTTCCCCTCACAGCTGAATCCTGGCTTTGCCAGCCATTGCTGTCCCTGCCCTTTTTCATTTCCATAGCACCCACACTTACCCTCCAACACACACACTCTGCATCTACTGACAGTGCCCTTGGGGATCTTTCCCATACAGCTGTATATCCTGACAATGCCAGCCACAGCTACTCCTTTACATCCTACCCTTACCCCACTACCGCACACAACCTGCTGCATCTTCTGCACTTGGCGATCTTTCCTACATCTAACCTGTATTCTCCTCCTGACTATGGAAGAGACACAACTACCCCTTTAAATTTCTGTAACAAAATCCAGCCCTCATATAGCTCCCCCTACACTCACACACACGCACCTTATTTATTTATTTATTTATTGAATTGATTCACCAGGAAGGCACACCGAGCAAAAAGATGCTCGTCTCCCGGTGTGACCTGGGGGAAGGGTTACAGAGGGAGGGTAACATGCAGGTTATCACAGTAACAAATTAGTCAGGCACACAGAGGAAAATGGAACAATTGGTTGATACATTGGTTAACAGTCAGCTAAAGACGTATACCAGAGGCATACATACACACATACATACATACATACATACATACATACACAGAGTACAGCTTGCTGCGGCAGATTAACACTTAGGGCTAAATCTAGGGAGGACAGAGAGACAGACAAGAGTATGCAAGTAAGGGCCATGGGTGGGGCTGCAGATCTACTGCCCTTCCTTGCCTTGGTGATCTTTTCTCATTTCTCCACAGTAGCCTAAATCCTAACTTTGCCATTGCCAGCCATAGATCTACCCTACATCACATGCAATAAATTCTTCCAGCACACACCTGCTTACCCTGAAACAAGATGGCTGCCAGGCTGGGTGTGCCTTTGGCTGCTCTGTAGTTGCAGTTGTAACCGTGTTTTACTTTTAAGTTGTTTTAATACTTTATTTTTATTGTTCTGTATGTCCTTTGTTTTGTCCTTACCCGATTCGTCCTGTGCTGTGGCTGAATTGCTGGAATTGGGAACGAACGAACAAGCACGTTGAATAGTTTGGTTTTCCCTGCCTCTCTCATTATTGCCGAGGTGCTGAGGAGCATGGGGAGTCCATGTACATTGCTGGAACTGGGAACAAATGAACTTGGTAAATAGTTTGGTTTTCCCTGCCTTTCTCAATATTGCTGAGGTGCCGAGGAGCATGGCGAGTCTGTGCGCATTATTGGGAGGTGACTTAAGCGACCCTGAAGTGAACATGTTGGTTGTTACAGCTGGTCCCATTATTGTCTTGCACTTACAGTGGTTTTGCTGTGGACTGGATGCAGTTTGCATTTTAAGGTGGAATATTTAGACGCGGTGTGCTTCTGGCTGTATATTCCACATGGATTGGGGCAGTGGAACTGTACGAGGATTCTGTATCAGAAAGAGTTTGGATATGGGGATTTGAAAGGACACTGGATTTTGAATATCGGAGTGTGGACATTTTAATGCTGGACTTGTGGCAGTGGATTTGGGGACAACAGTAGCTCATGTTGGAGTGTGGTGGAGTAGGCATGAACAGGCGGGTGGGCCATGCTTCGGTCTGTGGCATCACGGGGGTCCGTATTTCTTGCCGCCGGGGAGTTGGTGGTTGGAGCTCCAATCCCTAGAGATCCCCGGAGGACCTACTGGAGCTGGGTTCTGACGGGGGTCTCATAGTAGCTGGTACGTCCTGATGCCAGTCCCTTGGATTAGATTTTTGGGTCTCTTCCCAACTTCAGAGCAGACTGGTCCTGAAGACCATCCTTTGGACTCTTTCTCCGATCCTGGGCCACAGTCAGATTTTCATTTTTATCATTTTGCCGGTAGTGAGAGTGCTGTAACAGATTTTCCCTTGTCTCTGATAGTGAGAATATCAGAGGTCTGGAGAATGATTGATTTTATTCTGGGAGGAAAAGCTTTACATCTATTTGCCTAGGGGGTGAGAGCTCCTGAGGGATTTTGTTAATCCTGCTGGTAGTGAGAGGACCATTGGGACTCGGATTTTCTGTTTTTTTCCCTAAATACTTTTATGACTGCATTATTAGCCATATCTGCCTCCTTACACAAATTGGTTTTATGAGTTATTATTTTGTTTTGTTTTATTTTAGTGCAATATTGTTTTTCATCTCTGGAGGGTGTGAGAGGGTCCTGGGGAGGGGAAGTGTTGTTGTTTGGTATATTTACGTTGTACTTGGAATTATGTTAGTTGTTGTTTTAATTTTTTATTTTTTATTTTTAGGATTATGATATTAGATAGATTTGTGTAAGGGATATTTATTAGAAATTGGGATTAATGTGGGTTTATTTTTCTTTTAATAAGATTGTGTATTTTATTTTGATATTCTGTGTTTTGTTTTTTGGTATATAATTGGATAGTGAGGAGTTCCAGGGGATCCTGGGGATTGAGGCCTCTGATTTGGGGGTGGAACCTGTTGGTTGGTCCGATCATTACATCACGAGGTTCAATTTTTGCACCTCCCCCCTTGTAGGTCTGCCCCTGTGGAGATGGTCAGTTACCGCCCTTTACGGGAAGTGAGCCCTGAAGACCTGGCGGCGGTGATTGATCTCTCGGAGTTCCCTGATGCCAGTTTGGGGTATGTTTTAGTTTGGTGGTTATTAGCCTGTGGAATGTGTCTATCTGCACCCCCCCTGGTCTTACGCTATTTGTCCTCTTCTCTCCACACCCTCCACCCATTTCCCCCCCCTTTGTCCTTTTCTATCTACCAGCGCTGTTGTGTGTTGAGTGTTGTACGTAGGAGGGGTGGTTGTGGTTATGGTGGGGGGCATGGACACTGGAGGATGAATGAGCGAATCTCTCGCATATGGCTGGTTAGGCTTAGGAGATGCCCTGGGGTGAAATGGAGCCTGGAATGTAGTGCGCCATGTCTAGTCCCCATACCCAAGGACACGATCTCTATTGATGGGCAAGTAGCTGGGACGGCTCTCGAACCCCGTCCAACTCGGGCGGTGTTATGCAATGTCATATCTATTAAGAATAAAACCACAATTATTGCAGATTTTGTTGGAACAGCTGACCTAGTTTGCATCACCGAGACCCAGCTGGATGAAAATGCCAGCCCGATTTTGGAAGCGGCAATTCCAGTCGGATACTCGGTGATACACCGCCCGAGACTGGACCATGGGGGGGGGGTAGCAGTCTGTTTCAAGACAGAGTTGGGCCTCACTGGTGTACCAGTAGAGGAGGCCAATTCCTTTGAATGTACTGTGGTAACTGGTGTGGGCTGCAGGATAGCTCTTGTCTACAGACCACCCAGGGACGAAAAACAATTCCTGCAGGAAGTGGCGGATTTCACAGTCGACATGGTGTTGGAGTCACCTAGACTGATGGTTCTGGGTGACTTCAATGCTTGGGTCAATGACGAACTCTCACCTTTTGGACAACACTTCCTCCAGCTGATGACATCACTGGGCTTCACACAGATTGTTTCCTCAGCTACCCATAATCATGGTCATTCTTTGGATTTGGTTTTCCTCCTGGAGATTGAGGCCTCCGATTTGGGGGGTGGAACCATTGGTTGGTCCAATCATTACACCATGAGGTTCAATTTTTGCACCCCCCTTTGTAGGTCTGCCCCTGTGGAGATGGTCAGTTACCGCCCTTTACGGGATGTGAGCCCTGAAGACCTGGCGGTGGTGATTGATCTCTCGGAGTTCCCCTGATGCCAGCTCAGGTCTAGAGCTGTTTGTCCTGGCCTATAGTAAGGCCATATCCTCAGCCCTTGACCTGATTGCTCCTGTCTGGGTTCATCCTTGGGCCCCTTGGTTTGATGGGTCCTTGAGGGAGTTGCGGCATTTAGAACGAAGGTTAGAATGCTGTTTGCAGAAATCCACCCTGGAGGTTGACCATCTTAGTTTGGTGGAGCATTATCAGACCTACCAATCAGTAATCTCCTATAAGAAGGCAGAGTTCCTGTCCAGGGAGATTGCTGTGGCTCAGAATTGGCCAGCTCAACTCTTCCGAACTGTGGACGGGTTGTGCAACCCAGCCTGTCTGCAGCTCCGTCGAGCTTTTTCACAAATGGAGTGTGATGAGCTTGCTCAATTCTTTGCAAAAAAGGTGGCCGACATCAGGTCTGAGATCCTTTTGACTCATTCTATGGGGGATACTGTTGGTCGGTGCTCGGTCACTACACCTTGTACTTTCTGGAGTTCCTTTGACCTGCCGGAGCTCAGGGACATTATGCGGATTGTCCAGGGGATGCACCCTACATGCTGTGGTTTAGATCGTGGCCCAACTTCCCTGATCTTGGGGTATTGTGACATCATTGGCCCAGTTCTGGCTCAGATTGTCCCGTGTTCCTTGGAATCAGTTGAGTTTCCAAACTCCCTGAAGGAGGCGGTCGTGACACCCCTTCTGAAGAAAGCTTCATTGGACCCGGACGTTCTAGCTAACTACAGACCTATCTAGAACCTTCCCTTTATAGGAAAGGTTATTGAGAAAGTAGTAGCAACTCAACTGGAGAACCATTTGATCATCCATAATGTCTACGAACCTCTCCAGTCTGGTTTCTGAAAGAGGCATAGTACTGAGACTGCTCTGGTTCGGGTGCTCGATGATCTCCTAATGGTGAGAGATCAGAGAAACCATTCCATTCTGGTACTCCTTGATCTCTCCTCAGGTTTTGATACTGTAGACCATGGGGTGCTACTTGAGCACCTGTGGTCCTTCTGTGGTCTAACAAGTACGGCCCACAGGTGGTTTACATCTTTCCTAATGGGCAGAATGCAGAGAGTTGTGTCAGGAATTTTTTCTTCTGACCCACTCCCTCTGTCCTGTGGGGTCCCTCAGGGCTCAGTGTTGTCCCCCATGTTGTTTGCAGTGTATATGCTACCTCTTGGAGACATTGTAAGACAGTATGGGCTGAGGTTTCACTGCTATGCTGATCATACCCAGCTCTACCTGTCTTTTGCCCCCGATCAGGTTAGTGCTGTCTCAGTATTTAATAACTGCCTCACTGAAATCCAGGACTGGATGAATTCGAGCTGGCTAAAGTTGAACTCGGGAAAGACTGAGGTAATGGTTGTGGACCCAGGTCACAGGACAGAGGGGTGTAGGACTGATCAGCCCTCTGGATCATTTCTGGGTGGCTCTCAGATCCTTACCTCAGAATGGGTGCACGACCTGGGAGTGGTACTTGATGACGGGCTGACCCTTCATTAGTAGGTGTCGGCAGTCGTCAAGTCTGCCTTTTACCATCTTAGGAACATTGCCAGGGTCAAACACCTTGTTCCATCCAGCGATCTGCCTGTGTTGGTCCACGCCTTTGTGACCTCGCGCCTTGACTACTGCAACTCCCTGTACTTAGGGCTTCCAGGGGTTGATATCCACTGCTTGCAGCTAGTGCAGAATGCTGCTGCTTGACTGCTAACCGGGGTGTCTCGGAGGTCACATATGACTCCTGTGCTGCGTGATCTGCACTGGCTGATGATTCAGTGGCAGATCACCTTTAAGGTAGGTTTATTGACCTACAAAGCCCTACATGGACTTGGCCCTGACTACTTGAAAAAGCTTCTGATTCCCTACACCCTGTGTGACAGCTCCGCTTGGCTGATGAGGGGTTGCTGGAGATTTCAATGGTAATTTTGAAATCTTCTGGGGCCCGTGCATTATGTTTGTGGCCCCCACCCTCTGGAATTTTCTGCTCCCTCAGCTTTGGGAATGCGCGACCATGGTGGGTTTTAAACAGGCACTTAAAACTTTTTTGTGGAATCAGGCTTACCGGCGAACTGTTACTATTTGTAATTGTTGTTTTATATATCAATGTTACAGTTTTTATGGAATCATGTTTTATTATTGTAAAGCACCTTGGTACTTGAAAGGCACTTAAAAAATAAAGATTATTATTATTATTACCCCAACAAATTTTAAACACACTTTCCCACAGATGAACCTTGACTTGCAACTGCCACTGAAACACAGTTATAATTATAATTAAGTCTGCCATGACTATTATGGCACTGCCAATATGCAAAAACTGAAGTCAGACAGTGCCACTTACAATTGAATTATCACACAACATAAAACACATATCCCTTTGATGAGCATTTTTCTTTGAGGTGGGGCAGGTGATGGTGATAGTCCTGACAGGTGAGCGGATGGACGATCAAGCGGCCTGCTGTGGTGGTTTGGCACATGTGGTGATGATGGAAATAGGCCCTGAGCCCTGCCTGCAGATGGACTACAGTACTTGCCTTTTTCCTACAACAGCTATTCTGGCCCCGATTCCATCGAGGTTCACAATGGCTACTGTAGAGGGCCATGACTGATGGCATGCATGTGTGTAGCAAGCTATCTATAAATTATACATCAACTGGCCAGTCTATTGCCCCCTCAAACAAATTTCCTCAATTCCTATTGTGACTCTTAGCTGTACCATGTAGCAGAGCATAAGTAATATAATTTGTATATCAAATGTTGTAAAATGATGTATTTAATAATAAACTGACAAATAAAAGTAGGTTGTCTGACTTTTATTTGCACAGCACATGTTACAGATATAGAACAACATGGTAATATTAAATGCATGCTGAAAATAGAAAACTGAGTTAGAATCGATGTTTCTACCATAGGTCTTCAGGAATTATCTAAAAGAGAAAAAAACAGGTTAGGGAAATAAGAGAAATATATGTGAAGAAAGAAAATGGGGGAGGCTGTAGGAGAAATATAGAATAATAATTGGGTGGTGTGTTTAATGAGATTTTACACACACCTGAGGTGTTACATGCCACAAAAATCCCAAGAGCGAAGCTTGAGGGGTTGATTTAAGCATCCAGCACCGAGGGTGTGTGTAAAAATCTCGAATTAAACACACCACCCCTTGTTTTCTTTTATATAATTGCTGGGGAGTGTTTTTTCACCACAGCAATTGTATCAAATAAAGCCACAACCCAATGCAGCTGCCATCCCAGGGTTTCAGCGCAGTCTACTGTTGGAGCTTTGCTGCTGAAACATTTTGTTTCCCTCTTGTTTTGTTTTTGTTTTTTACAACTTAGACATAATAGTAGACATACTGTAGGCCAATTATTTACTTTTTTTTTTGTACGTTAACTTACCTCCATGTGCCGGTCACAGTGAAGTGTGTGGCACGACAGAAAGGGAGAGAAGAGCTGCGGCTGGCTCATGTGTTGACCAAGGGAAAACTGATGCATGTTCACTATTATAACCGGTGGATTATAATGGCAAATTATAACCCAGTTTCTCTTAGGGAAAATTCACTACAATTTAATATATAGAGAATAAAGGATGGGGTGGTGTGTGTTATGAGATTTTGCACACACTTGAGGCATGGGATGCTGTTTATGAGAAGCATCCAACACAGAGGGTGTGTGTAAAATTGAGTTTTACACACAACCCCATCTTTTATTTTATATAATTGCTGGCAGGTGCTTTTTCACCACAGCAGTTATATCAAATAAAAAAATGATCATTGGTTTTACTTACCAGCAAGCGGCTGTTGCGGCAGGTGTCCAGCGCGAGTAAAGGGAGAGAGCAGCTGGCCCATGCACGGAGTCCGGGAAACCCAGCACATGTTTGCCATAATAACCAGCCGGTTATTACAGCAAATATTAATCAAGTTTTCCTTAGGGAAAAAGCGCCCGCCAGTAATTATAAAGTGATAATAGTTAAGGCAAGAAAAGAATCTGGAAAATGAAAAGGTGATGATGGGCATCAAAAGGCAGAGTAGAAGTGAATGGGCTGAAGAGTGCTTAACTAGGGACTAATTAACAGGACCTAGTAAGAAGGTTGAAAGGTGAAAGCTATGTGTGCACACTCATTTTCATTTTCTACAGATTACAGAAATACCCACCCCCGAGGAAGACCACGTCCTGATCGAAGCGCAGGGGATAGTCTGCAAGGAGTAACCAGCTCCACTGTGAGGTGTTTGAATTTACTGAAAATATATGTTTGGATTTGCAATTTGAATCAGCCTCTATTTTTGATGCATAGGAGTGCAGTGCTTTCTTGGATTTTTCTGGACTGTGGTTGGGCTAGCAACCCCTGCACTGCACCCGACTCTGATTGTTAGAGCACACAGCATGGAGGAGTGGATTTTCATACAGAAATACTCAAATTGGAGGGGTCAGTGATTTACACCAGATTGCGACAATTGATACAAGGACACCCAGCGCAAGGACACCTCACCAGAGCCATTCAGTCTAACAACATTTTCTGTAATGAGACAACTGGCAAAAACAACCCTGACACCCAAAGGCAGTGAGACTGTAACCATGTAGAAAGCAGTGGTGCAATAAATGAGGCTACCTTGTAGTCGTAGCCACTGTGCTAGAGCAAAGATCTTGTAGGGCAAGCCAGTATTAGGTCAAAATTCCTAGGCTGTATGTTACAAGGTTGCATGTCTTTGCTCCAGCTGTTGTGCCACATGTTTACACCACCCCATACCTCTGGCAGCTCATAATACCTAGACACTGCAACTACTCAAACCTGAATATCAGCAAGGCTACAAAAAATGGCACCTCACAGCCATGAAACGTTGCCTAAACTTTTTATTGTGAAAAAAGGCAAAAAATGGTAGGCAACTTGCATTCAGTGTGCAAGCTGAAGATGCTGGGTGCTCATGCAGTGCTTATCAGAATACATTTTTTTTAGCCTGATGTGTAATAAATCGAGCACACAGTCAGCTGAGCAGCCTTTGTTTACACTGAAACCTGAATATAAAAAGACACCTGCGCAATCTCTGGATTTCTGTGATGTCATAAACCTCTTGACCTTCACTCTTGAGATTTATGAAGTCACAGGAACCCCTTGATGGATTACAGCAACCATAAAGGATGGATGCCCATCTGTTATTCTATTCATATTACAGTAACTATTTACTTTTAGAGAAAAGTAATGTCATTACAGTTACTTATTACTTTATTTTAAAAGTAATCAATTACTATTACTAGTTACCTAGAAAAGTAATCAGATTACAGTTACTACTGTAGTTACAAGTAACAAGTTACTACCAAACACTTCATCCCTGTATATCAAAAGTTGGGCCAACGTTATATTTAACTGGATTTACCAAGAAACAGGTAACTGAAAATATTCCTTAATGGCTAAAACCCTAATTGGGGAGTTGTACAGCACCCTGTATGATAATGGATGACAGGGCTGTTTTTTGAAATGTTACTGATCAAATAGTATTTTAGGTTGAAAGTTACACACACACACACACACACACATGTTGAAACATAGAAATATAGAAGGTGACAGCAGATAAGGACCATATGGCCCACCTAGTCTGCTCCTTTTCCCTATCTAATGCAATACCGCAGACCCTAGCTGATCTGTGGCTTACCCTCTCTTCCCTATTGTGAGAATACTCTTATGTCTATCCCATGCATTCTTGAATTCCCCTGCCATTTTTGCCCCCACCACCTCCGCAGGGAGGCTGTTCCAAGCATCCACTGCTCATTCTGTGAAAAAGTACTTCCTCACGATGCCCCCGAGCCTACCCCCCAGCCTCATATCATGCCCCCTTGTTCTTGTACACCTTCTTTTCTGAAAGATGTTACCCCTCTGTACCTTGTTTATACTCCTGAGGTACTTGAATGTTTGCATCATATCCGCCCCCAGGGAATACATATACTGAGGTCCTCATTCTTTCCTCATATGACTTTTGGTGCAGTCCTTGCACCATTTTTATTCCCTTCTCTGGACTGCCTCTATTTTGTCAATGTCCTTCCGGAGATGCGGCCCCCAGAACTGGACACAGTACTCCAGATAACGGTCTCAGTAGTGATCTGTACAGTGGCATAACCACCTCCTTTTTTCTGCTGGTGATACCTCTCCCTATGCACCCTAGCATCCCACTGGCTTCCCCAACAGCCTTCTCACATTGTTTGGTTACCTTTAGGTCATCAGATATGATTACCCCCAGGTCTCTTTCTTGATTGGTGGCCATCAGTACCTCTCTCCCCATCTTGTACTCCTCCTTTGGATTTCTGTGCCCCAACTACATGATTTTGTACTTCTTTGCATTGAATCTTAGCTGCCACATCTTGACCACTCCTCAAGCATGTTTAGGTCATTTATCATTTTTTCCACTCCCCCCCAAAGTATCGACCCTGTTGCAGATCTTAGTGTCATCTGCAAAGAGGCATACCTTCCTCTCCAGCCCCTCTGCAATGTTACTTATAAAGACATTAAATAGGACTGGCCACAGCATGGATTTCTGTGACTCCCCGCTGGTCACCCCCCTCTTGTCTTATTCAACGCCCTTTACCACCACCCTCTGTGTCCTGTCACTCAACCAGTTTCTGACCCAGTTTACCACCTTGAGGCCCATTCCAGGACTGCCTAACTTATTTGCCAACCCCCTGTGTGGGACGGTGTCAAAGGCCTTGATGAAATCTAGGTAGGCCACATCCACCGCCTCTCCCTGATCTACTACCCTAGTCATCCAGTCAAAGAAATCTATCAGATTTGTTTGACAAGACCTTCCCGCTATGAATCCATGCTGCCTCAGGCCCTGGCTCCACTGGATTCAAGGAATATCACAATCCTTTCCTTTAGTAGTGACTCCATTAATTTTCTCACCACCAAGGTCAGGCTGACTGGCCTATAGTTGCCAGCCTTCTCTCTGTTCCCACTTTTGTGGTGAGGGACTACATTTGCCCTCTTCCAGTCCCCTGGAACCACCTCTGGGTCTATCAATTTGTTGTATAGGGCTGTTAGTGGAGCTGCCAGCACCTCTCTAAGTTCTTTAAATATTCTAGGATGTATCCCATCCAGACCCATAACCTTGTCTCCTTTCAGATTCTTGAGTTCCTTTAGGACTCTGCTTCATAAACTGGTTGGTGTCCATCTCTCTCCCACTGGTGCCCCTATCACCCAATAGTGGTCCTTCTCCTTCTCCTTCTGTGAATACTGAACAAAAATATTTGTTGAGGATTGTTGCTTTTTCTAGGTCCACTTCCACACACACCCCTCCCTCCCTTTTTAATCTCACAATCCCATCCCTGGTATTCTTTCTTTCACTAATGTATTTGTAAAAGATCTTGTCTCCTTTCTTAATTGCCTGAGCTATTTTTTCCTCCATTTGCACCTTTGCGCTCCTGATTGCTTTCCCCACCTCCCTCTGCTTTTCCAGATACAGTTTCCTGTCTTCCCCCCTCTGTGTTTCCCTTTACCTTCTGAAAGTTAGCCTTTTCTCTCTTACCTTCCTAGCCATGTCCTTCAAGAACCATAGTGTTTTTTTTCCTTTCTCTTTGTTTTGCTTAGTTGCCTTGCCTAACATAAAGGCTTGTTGCCTCTGCTATGGCTCCCTCAAGGTTAGCCCATTGTTTCTCTACATCTCTCCCTTCTTCCCCTGCCAAAGCTTCCTTAAGACATTCCGCCATTTTTGCAAAGTTAACCCGTCTGATATCCAGGACCCTTGCTTTCCTGTAGTTTGACTCCTCCACTGTTCTCACGTTGAACTACACCAAACGATGATCACTGGACCCCAGATGGCTACCTACCATTACATCAGTGACTCTGCCCCCATTGGTGAGAACCAGGTCCAATATTGCTCCTTCTCTGGTGGGTTCCACCACAAGCTGCTTTAGGCATGCCCCTGCAGAGCATCCAGGATGCCTCTGCTCCTGGCTGTGGCTACAGCCTGGGTGCTCCAATCCACATCAAGCAAACTGAAGTCTCCCACCAGCAGCACTTCACCTTTGGCTGTCATTTTGTGGATGGCTTCCACTAGTACCTTGTCCATCTCCTCCCCTTGTGCAGGAGGTCTATAGATCATGCCAGTGCAAATGGCGGTGTCATTTCCTGTCTCCATGGTGAGCCACAGTGCTTCTACTCCCTCCTGCATTCCCTGATACTGGACACACACACACACAGTGCCCCCACTATGAACTGAACACCAAATATGAATTGATGGCACAGATTTACTTTAAATTAATTGATTTGACATTGGAAAACACTCCTCTTAGCACATCAGCTAGAATCTCATCAGTTCAGTGGGGGGAGGGGGGAGAAATGAGAACTACATCTGATGCCCCACTGATCAGCAATATTATTTTGTGAATCTCCGAAATCACTCCAGTGGACAAATCGTGCTGCACAACAGGGAGATGTCACCCACAACCCACCTGGTGAACCCTTTGCAAGTCTTTGCACCCATTCCCAATAACAATGTCACCATTTGTAAACACATTGTATCACAATTTTAGTACTAAGTCACCCTAAGTACCAGGACTAAAGTGTAAAACCTGGGGTGCTCAAGATGACTATCCTGGTTATAAATGTTTAATTAATGAACTTAAAGTGATACTTTCATGCAAAACACAGACAGGGGGCATCGACGGGACTCAATTCTCATAACATTTCAAAACATTAAATGTCATGAAGCTAGGCTCTTTGCTCCTTAGGTGTCTTCTGTTCCTGCTGCTTTTCCGCTTCTGAAGCCATAACACTCTGCTGTTGAATTCAGAATAATTTATGTGGCAACATGTTGTGATGTGATATGGCCAGCCTGGTGGTGCTGAGGGTTGAGGTGCTGGATGCCACACCTCGCGCCATGCCGGCAACCCGGGTTCAGGAGCAAGCTCGGGTGCCGGGGGTCGGCAGGGATGGGATGGGATGGAGCGTCCGCAGGACTGCTCTCCTGTCCTAAGGGGAGGGTGAAGGGTGGCTCAGAGCTCCGGCGACCCCTGGTGGAGATCGGGGGCATCACAGAGCCCTGTGCAGCACATACATCAGTGTGGTCTGGCGCTGGCAGGGTTGCTGTGCGCCAAAGTCGGAGCGTGCACCATGCATGGGAGGAGGAGGGGACTAAGGGGTGTACAGGGGAAAAAAATCCTCCGTGGCTGGCTAGGCGACAGCTTCCTCGAGCGCCCCAACCACACGTCCAATGCCGGTCTCCTGTCACTGCCCCCTCTATCTCTCCGGGGGGGCGTTAGGCTCCCGTGGCCCCAGGGAGGTCAGAGTTAACTTGAAGATGACGGGAGAGACGGTGGACGGTAGAGCAACAGGGCAGTGGGGATAGCCCGAGACAGTTCCAGATCAGAGGAGTCAGAAAGAGAATTGGGAAAAAAAAATGTTGTGATGTGATAAACAATGGAGTATGACTTCACAACAGGAAGGAGCAAACTGAACAGAGTATAAGGGGAAATGCTTTCGTTTTAAAGAAAATGTCTTCAGTAATAAAAACTGGAGGGTCTTACAATATATTTTTTAAAGGAACTTTGTGAAACTGAGTTCTGCTGATGCCAACTCTGATTATTTATTTATTTTTTCCCCTAAAAATCAGAACATCTCTTTGATTAGTTGCTAGCATCACAATAAGACACCCTGTAATACTGTACACATGGTCATCGCCACATGTTATATTAATATATTAACTAGTTTAAGTTGTTACTCTTTATACCCTTATGAGATCATCCTATGTATGCATTTCTAGTGTCTACTTTGGTAAACTCTTTTTATGTTGTACAGTGCATAATTCATGAATAAAATATATTTTTTTAGTTACTCTGTTTATGCCCCCTTTGTACCAACCTCCCCTGCCCCTTATGCTCCCTTTGCACCAACCTCCCCTACCCCATTATCCAGCTTCTGGTGGGCTTACTTCAACTTCTGTCCCCCAGGGCATACCTGCCATGGCAAGGGTGGTGGGGATCCCCAACTCCTACCACACTTCAGGATCCCAGTAGGAGGAGAGCCAAGTCACCAGTATAGGGACTGTGGGAGGTCAGACTGTCATGCTTCTCTGGCCAGGGCATTTTTTCATTTTTCCATCCTTTCCCTCGGTACCCAGGTGGCAAGGGTCCACATGCACATGCACGCAAGCGTGTGTAGCATTGCACCAGCAAGTGTCCCCTTTCCCATGAGCCACTCCAATTGCACTGCCACTTGTGGCCCCCTAGGTGGCAGTATAGCAGCAGAGCCAGCAGACTCCCTTCCCCCCAGTAGGAGAGCATCTTCTGGGACACTGAGTCCTCCTCCCCCTGGCTGGTCTCTGATGATCCAAGTTCATTCCTGAACCCACATTGCTGGTGTCATGAGCGGTAGCCCTACCACTGTATTGATGGGCTGACTTTAATAAAATATTTCAAAATGTATAATGTTTAAATAAGTGTTTAATAAACTTAAGTATTCTATATTTTGCAAACTCTTTGCAACCCATTTTAGGACTAAGTCACCTTTTGCAAACCCTTTGCAGGTGCATATTGGCCCTGCCTCAGTATTATTTGCAAGACATTTGCCAAGAATTCTTTAAGTGATTTCCAATATCTTGAAAAAATAAATTACATTTGGTATCACCAGGACTCAGATCTTCTAACATCCCCCCAAAAATCTGAATTTTAGGGCATTCCAGTCTTTAGTGTTTAAGATGTTTGCACGAAAAAAGACTTTTCACCTCAGGCTTCCTTTCTTCCTGCTGCTTTGCCCGCCACAATGTCATAATCCTCTGCTTATTACTTCAGAATAATTTCTGTAGCAACAGGTTGTGATGTCATAAGCAGAGGATTATGACTTTAGGCAGATATAGGAAATGTGAATGGGTGAAGGTACATAGGAAAAAAATCCTGTTTTAAGATGTATGCCCCCCCCCCATTTCTGGGGGTTTGCTTTGTTGGGTTTAGAGCCCCCTCTGACTGCCTTCTGTCTTCGCCATGCCCCCTCCTCTTCATTCATCTTACTGCCAAGGGGGGGGGCGGTGGGGCAATGGCAGCAGCAGTCAATAGCCCTGATGGAGCTGAGACAGGGCTCCATTCAGAATCTTTGTGGCTGAGGCCACACTGCAGTGCCCAAGATCTTGACCCCTAAGCTGCCACTGGGGCCAAGACCAGCATATTGGCACCATTGAGCATGGACTAGTGATTCCCTGCCCCCCTGGGCAAGCGGTAGGGTCAGGGAATGGTAAGGGCTGTGGTGGCCATTGCCAGTGCAGTCACACATGCATGGCACCACCTACAGTAAATGGAGGCGGAGCACTAATCAATAACTGGGATATGCACCTGCAACACCTAAGGGCCCAGCTCCAGGGAAGCCTGTGCAGCCACAGTTGTAGATAGTAAGCAACATCCAGTGCCCAGCAAAGTGTTTCCTGGCTACAGGGCAGGCAACAGAGCCAGGAACAGAAAATGACAAGTGCACATCACATGAGCCAGTGGGAGAGTGGCTCAAAGGCTGCCTTCCACACCAGAGCCTCTGACAGCCACACGGACCAAATGCCAAATTCAATGAACATGTCTCTGGCCCCAGGACAACCTACAAGCAGCCCCCATGGACTACACTGACAGAAGGACACTGCAGAAGGCTGCTAATCACATCCCCCTAAATGTAAACAATTATGGCAATGCCCATGTAGACCCTCAGCCTCTGACTCCTACAAGGACTACTGGGAAGGGGTTGTGGGTCATCCCACAAAATGCCCATGAATTTCGGCCAGTCTGGAGCCTGCATTGCTTCTTAGCCTGCCTGCAAGCCCAGCCCACTAAGCCAACATTCCAAAGACTGCTTGCCTGGGAGATTGACTGACCAATAGGATGTCAAGTTTTATCCCCTATAAAAGTGGGGCTGTTCCCAGAGATCTGGGCCAGTTCTGATAGTGTAACAGAGAGACAGGAGCAGTGAGCCACTATCTGCCAGGCACTATAGGCCTAGCAGGCCAAAGAAGTCTTGGATACCAGTAAGTGAAAATGTTTTGAAGAAAACAACAGTTTTTATCAAAACTAACAGTTTGAAGGTGAGGATCAGAGCTGGGGTTTTTCCTGCCCCACCAGTGACTTTCGCTTCTGGGGTATGAGCTTATTTGAAGATCAACTGAGTAAAAAGGCCACTGCCTTGTTCAGGGAACCTGAACCTCTGCATCTGCAGCACTACACCGGCTATGAGAGAGCCAAGACTAGTGAGTGAACACCAGACAACCCCAGGGAAGCCTGCTCTCCAGCCAAAAGCACATCTAGTTATCTTGCCTGTTCTATCATCAGTCACCAGAGGTATCTGTGAAGCTACAAAACCATGAGTCACTGCTGGGCTTTCAGCCCCATAAAGGGAAAATTGTGATTGTGCTAGGACTGAGGGAGAAGCCTTGGGTGGGACTTTGCCATTTTGACAGGCCCTGACAGAAGGCCTGTGGAGGCTCGGCAACCTATTTTTGTGAGGATTATAAATAGAGGCCCCTTTTCTACAGTTTAGAGTTTTATCATTCAGCAAAAGTTTGTGTTTTAAAGTGTACTTTGCCTGCAACAGTTAAAGCACACCACTGAGCTCCCACCCTGCTAGCAGAAACTTCATCCCCCATGCAGTACCTACTAGACTGGAGTGCTCTCACTCATGGCCTTTGGGGGGATTTAAATTGGGTACACTTGCTAAGGGTTTAAAGGATTGCTGGGGGGGGCATATTGTGTGGGGTAACTGTTGTTTTGCTTAGAGTATAAGGATTGTACCCTCCCTTCTAAATAAATAATGTATTTAACCTGCATTTTTTTAGTTTGGGGGTTGGTATTGCTCTTACAGTGTCACTTGTTTTGGGGGCAGGACTCTGTGGACAGGTTGTGCACTGTATCCTGGGAGGATAGGGAAGGGGAAGGGGAAATTGTTTAAACAGGAAAGGCACACTAAGCTGAAGCTTGTTTCCAGGTGCGACCTAGGATCACAAGGAAATTAAGTGACTTGCTCAGGGTCGCACAGTATGCAAAGTGAGGGCTGTGGGATTTAAACCCAGGTCTCCAGGTTTACAGCTCAGAGCCCTAAACCACTGCACTATACTGCCTCCGGCAACAGCCTTGTGTGTCAGCATGCAGGTACCCCATATTGCTACCCCAGGTGGAGGCACCAGGCCACTTTTAGGCCTGAGTACCCACTATAGCACAACATTTGGCAACCAAGGCCAGCACCCTTAAAGGGTTTGGAGATGCAAGCCCCAAGGGCCCCAGGCAGTCCTCTACAAATGAAAATGTTTTCAGTAGTAAACAAGCATTTGTCAATGCCGAATGTTGCTTGCTGGCATTAGCAGTGGAAGTGCAGGAGTTAGACAGATGCAGTATAGGAATGGCATTGAAG
Source organism: Neoceratodus forsteri (assembly GCA_016271365.2). Lineage (NCBI taxonomy): Eukaryota > Metazoa > Chordata > Ceratodontiformes > Ceratodontidae > Neoceratodus > Neoceratodus forsteri. The sequence goes on along the minus strand of CM028131.1, from coordinate 1,032,755,121 downwards.
TATTGAACTGACGCCAACTCCATCCTCACCCTGCAGAGATGGACAGGCATTGAGGGGTGCCTTTGGGTTGTCACCCATGACGGTCATGACATTTCATCTAACCCTACCTTTCAGACACTGCCAAGTGTCGAGGTGTGCCTTGGGATGTTTTTTCATTCAACTCATTCCATAAGGAAATATGCTGAAATGGGCACAGTATAGGAGAACGGGGTGAACTCTGGGGGCAAAGGGTCCAAGGCGCACCTTGATGCTTGTCACTGGCTGGAGGGTGGCGGTGAGGGGTGCAATGGCATGAGCATTACTGTCGACAATCCCAAGTCACACCCCTGACAGCTGTCAGTCCCTACAGGGTAGGGTGTTATGGTAGAAAACCCTAATGCCCTGGGCATTTCCTGGTATTTTTACTCCAAGTTTTCCACATGGGCTTTTTGTGACCCCACTGCATGAACAGTGACACTATCACTTCGTTAGGTGAAAGGTGATTTTGCACAGCGACTGCGCCATTTGGTACCACAGGTTCGAAAACGCATTTTGAACAGGATGTGAAAAGTGACAGGTGTACTGTTCATGAGGAGGTGTATAAAATGGCATTGTTGAAAATCTGGAGTGAAAATATTAAAAAAATGGTGAAGTCATGAGCATGTGTAGAAACTGCTCAATGTACACCCGTAATGAAATTAGTTTGAGGATTTTTTACAGCAGATTTTTAACATAGGCATTTTGGGACCTTTGCTCATGAACAGTGTCACAGTAATTTTCTTAATCCATCCTGAACACTAATTTCCCACAGTGACTGCGCTATTCTGTTCTGGAAGTGTGAAAACACATTTTGGCCAGGGTGTGAAAAATGACAGCTGTACTGTTCATAAGGAGGTGTGGTAAAATGGCAATGTTGAAAATCTGGAGTGAAAATATAAAAAATTCTCAAAGTTACAAGCATGCATAGGAACTGCGCAATGCATGCTTGTAAAACGGTCATTTTTGGGAATTTTTTCACCAAATTTTCAACACAGGGTTTTTGGGGGCCTACCTCATGAACTGTGTCATTTCATAAATTGGTCCCAAAAGGTGGTTCCGCGCAGTGACCGCGAAATCACCTTTCGGGCCCAAATAACAAAATGACAGTGACTGATTTCATGAGGTGGGATCCCAAGAACCCCATGTTGAAAATTTGGTGAAAAAATTCCCAGAAATGCCCAAGATATGTACCAAAGTTGAAAACCCTCTATTTATGCCATTATACAGCTTACCGGCATTTCTTTAGTTCACGGTCGGCTTTGAAGAATGCAGATGTGTTCCCAGTCCACGAAGATCGTGCGCGCCAGACTCCGGAAAGGCACGGGTGAGGTGGGGGTGTGGGGAGGTGGGGCACTCAGAGGGTGGGCGTGGGTTGGGGAAGGGGTCAAGACAGTCAGCGAGGGATCATTTTTTTCTTACAGGTAATTTTTTTAAAAAGACGATGTGGGACTTTTGCCACGCTGGAGTGGGCTCCCAACATGGCAGCTGGAAGGTTGGGGGGGCAGTGGAGCTGATGGAGGACTGGGAAACCCGTCATCCATATGGACCGTTGCCACACTGGGGTGGACTCCCAGCATGGCACCTGGAAGTCTGTTGGGGGGCACAGCAGAGTTAACGGGGGATTGGGCACCCCCGTCAGCCATACAGTGTGTGTGTGGGGGGGCGCATGAGCACGCTGAGGTGGGCTCCCATCGTGCTACTTGTTACGGGGGGGACGGAGCTGTCTATGACAGCTGTTTCAGTGCAGTGCCGATTGGTAGGCACATTGCATACTGCCGATGGCAGTATGCAAATTGCCTACACATTACCACTGCTGATTGCAGCGGTTTTTTGCTTTCAACTGTACACCACTGCATCTGAACGGCTGTCATAGACAACTAGGACATTCATTGGCGTGATGCTGCCACGTCTGCAAAAGGCAGCAAGGCATTGGAAGTGGGGGAGGCACACCTACGAAAACTCGTGTGGTGGCACTATGTTTCTTGCACATGCGTGCAAGCAAACATAAAAATGGAATGCCATTAAATTCTTATTTTGTATAACTGAGTTCTGTTCATGCCAACTGCAAATTTGTTTGCATGGAAATGGAAAATCGTTTCAAGCTAAACAACAGTTTGCAAACCCTTTTGACACAGAATCTGATGCCACTTCATTAGAAGTATGGTTCTCAGAAACATATTGAGCTTACTCCCAAAAAAGTCAGTCTTGTAGGTTTCAAAGGAATTGTTTTAGTCAATTTCTCATCGGCGCTAATTGCTGCACAATTCAGCTCACTAAAGTTTCAAATTTAGAAAGAATGCTCCTGCTGCAACAAAGAAGTCTATAACCTCTGAACTTCACTTTTATCAGGAAAACACATTTATATTCATGCATACAAGAGTACTGGAACTCCTGCTGCACTCCGCAGGAGTTAGTATGCTGACAAGCTGGAAAAAAAATGACTGCTTAACTTACATCCATGTAGTTATATAATCTCTCTGAAGCAGAGCCGGCAGGTGATAAACTAATGTCTGCAGGATAGCAGTTCACAAACTTCTGAGCAAAAATGCCAAGCTGGTGATGTTTCAGAAACTCATCCAGTTCTTCTCGTTCTCTTAGTTTATTCCTAATTGACTTAAATCGGACTAGACGGACTCTGAAAACACAGAAAACATACAATCAAGTCAAAAATCCATACTTTAAAAAACATATTTTACATAGCATTTGGTTGAATCAACTTTTTTGAAGCTACAAAATTATTCTAAGGTTTTGCTACAGGATGCAAAATCCCAGCAAAGACATTTTTTAAATTTACATGGGTCCTTACCTTGTAATAGAGTCTGTTAAATGTACACACACCAAAATGATCAGCCACTTCATGGCTGTACCAGCTAGTGTTTTAAAACGTATTGTTTTTGCAGTGCAGTTGGACCGTATTGCATTGAAACCTTTTATACCACGCGGGTCAGGCAGTGCCTTCAGCATGGGTTATCTGGGGTCAGAGATTTGGCAGAAATGTGGAACTGTGTCCTGGGACAAAATAAACAGTTGATTTGTTTATGACTAAAGCACTCGTGTGATGTTTCCAAAGTCATCCCAGAAAACAGCTTTATTTGGAGAAACACCTTTGAGCTCTTTATTGTTTTACATATTTTATTGGCAAAAGGGAGAAGTGGACTGAGACAAATAGTCCTCTTTTCCATCATCTCCCAGAGCAAAAGATTGCAAGTAGTAAAGAAAATCAGTATCACGTTTACTAATATATAACAAAAGCAAGAATAGTCAGCAATAATGATAAAGACTTTACCTTGTGGTTTATATGTGTATTAAATGTGAATGTTCTTTGATTTTATATAATGTCTTTCACACACAAGTGCCTGCTACCCTCCCAGTCTGTGGAACTCTACCCCAGATTATATAAAAACTGACACCTATTTGGCAATCTTTACAATTTGCTTGAAGACATATCTATGTGTGGTAACATAGCTATTTGAGTTGATCAGCACCCTGAGTCCAGGAGTGATGCAACATAAATAAGGGATATGGCAGTGGCCAGACTCTAATTGGATTTAAAAACAGAAATCAGCATTATTTTTATGTAAGTATACCTACACATTAAAAAAAGATACAAACTCTAGTTTAAATAAACTTTTTAATATTGTTTCTTTCTTTTTTTTTTTGTTACAAACAAGCCATTTAATGTTTCATGAAACACTACTTATTAACTTTTATCTCGTCTAACTCCTTTTGCTAAGGCAAATTAAATACACAACTGCCTCTTTGCTTTACTTTCATATTATCGCTTTTCAGGTTTTCACATCTCCTTTTCTTCCTTTTTTGCTTTCAAAAACTTACCTGGTTGCAGTCAAGTTGTCTAATATGTTTCTGCCTGGCAAGACACAGGACTATATTCTTTCAAGATGGCCGCCAGGCTGGATGTGCTGTGAGCTGTACATGAGCTCTTTTCATTTGTTTTGTGGTTTTCTGTGTTTATTTGCATTTCTTTTCTGCATTTTTCAGTTTAGCTTAGATGTTAGTTAGTCAGGGACTACAAAAGTGAGGTAGCGAGTTTTCTGAGCGTCACCGGGAATTGAACCCCCTGTAGCGTGTACTAGGGACATTCTGATAGTCCCACTAATACCCAGGAAAAGGGCCCCATTTCTGGGCCCATCGCTGCAATATGCCTGGTGCTATTTCCTTTTAAGTGGACTCATGGACCATCAGATTTATCGTTATCTGCTGTCCTGCTTCTGTGTGGTGCGAGAGTGGTGGGGAGTGAGAGTGCTGGGACGAACTAAGAGGAGGCACCAGTGAGTCAGAGCTGACGAGTTGAAGCGAGAACCCAAGGAAGAAGTCTCTGTTTGCGGTGCTGTTTTTTCTTCTAAATGCAGTTTTTACTGCATAGAAAACTGTCTTTGGACCATTCGGTGGATTTAGGGGCAGCGGACACTTGATTTGAGCCCTGATGGAGTTCTTTTGTTTTTTCTGGCAGTTGGTGCACTGGTCCTAGTGGCTCGGGGTTCTAGCTCTCATTCACCGGGGAGCCGGTGTTGAGGGTTGAGCCCTAGGGCTCTCTGGGGGCTTATTGTTTGGTGCGCATCACCAGGGATTTCTGTGGTAGCTGCTGTGACTAGCGGCCGTCCATCTGATTAGTTTGATCAGGCTCCCCTTGTCCTAGAGTGGTGTCTGACCCTGAAGAGGCTTTCCTGAAGAAAGTATTTTGGTACTTCTGGATTCCTTTCTCCTGCTCATGTTTTCTGAATTACAGTCAGAGTGTCTTCATTTTACTTATTTACTGATAGTGAGAGTATGTAATGATAAGTGCCTGACTCTGAAGAAGTTTTAGAGGAACTTTATTTTTGGAACTTTGGTCTCCTATGCTCCTGTTTTTGTTTTGATTTAAGGTTAATTGTTTTCATTTCATCTATTTATTGACAATGAGAGTGTCAATTAGTAACTGTTTCCCCAGACTCTAGTAGTGAGAGTACATGAGAGCTGGGGGGGGGGCTTATTTTGTTTATTCTATCTTCGGAAGTATTTCTAATTTGTTCCATCTACCTAGGGAGGTGAGAGCTCCCTAGAAGTTTGTCCTTTCCTGATTGGTGGTGAGAGGACCTCTGGGATTTGGACTTGTAAAATTTCCCCCCGGAAATGATGTTATGTTTTATTAATTTTTATGTTTATGTTAATTGTGTTTTTTTTCTTTTATCCTTTTTTAGTTTTATGATTAGTTATTGGGGGAGGGTTAAAAATAATTATTATACTTATAAGATAGGATAGGACTGCGTATTGATTTATTATTTTTTGGGTTTTGTTCTTGAACAGTTGAATAGTGTGAAGAAGGTTCCTTGTTTTAAAATGTGTTGGGGTTTTACCTCTACGGCCGTGCGCTATTCGTCCTCCACTCTTCACACCCTCTGCTCTTTTTCCCCTCCCCCACTTCAGCTTACAACTTACCTGCACTGTAGGGCACTGGCTATTGCCCGGAGGAACCGAGGGTGGGGTGGGGGTGTGAACTACTGGGGATGAATGAGGGGGCCATCGCATCGGGGTAGTGAGATCCAGGAGATGCCCTGGGACGAAATGGAACCAGGAGCATAGCTTGCCATGCCTGATTTCCATACCCAAGAGCACTACAAATGATGGTAGGCAGGTAGTCTGAGCAGCCCGGGAGGTTCACCCAACTCAGGCGTTTGTTATGCAATGCTAGGTCCATTAATAACAAGACTGCAATTATTGCAGATGTAGTTAAATCTGTGGACTTGGCTTGCATCACCGAGACCTGGCTGGATGAAAATTCTGGTCCCATTTTGGAGGCTGCAGTTCCTGCCTGGTACTCGGTGATACACCACCCGAGATTGGGTTGGGGGGTAGCGGTCTGTTTCAAGTCCGAACTTAACCTCATAAATGTACCAGTGGGGGAGACAGAGTCTTTTGAATGTACCATAGTAACGGGTGTAGGCTGTAGGATTGTTCTCATCTACCATCCACCAGGTGATGAGAAATTATTCCTCCAGGAAGTGGCAGACTTTGTCATTAACATGGTGTTTGACTCACCCAGGCTGATGGTCCTGGGCGACTTTAACACCTGGGTCGACAATGAACTCTCACATTTTGGTCAGCACTTCCTCCAGCTCATGACATCTCTGGGCCCTACACAGGTTGCTTCCACTGCCACTCACAAACAAGGTCATTCTCTTGACTTAGTCTTCCACCTCGGGATTGAGGCCTCCAACCTGGGAGTGGAACCAGTTGGTTGGTCTGATCATTACACTGTGGGGTTTAATTTTAGCACCATCCTTTGTAGGCCAACCCCTGCAGAGATAAGTCGGTACCGCCCTTTGTGAGTTACAAACTCTCAAGGCCTAGTGGCGGCCCTGGATCTCTCATCCTTCCCAGAGGCAAACAATGATCCAGAAGCCCTCGTAGTGGCTTATAATTTGGCCATTACGGTGGCTCTGGATATCATTGCTCCTGTCTATGTTCGTCTACTGTCCCTTTGCCCTCAATTCCCATGGTTTGATGGGACTTTGAGGAAGATGCGGCGACTTGGATGAAGGTTGGAGCGTTGTTGGCGGAAGTCCACTCTTGATGCCAACTGCCTTAGATTGATGGACCATTATCAAGTCTATCAATCTGAAATCTCCTGTAAGAAGGCAGAGTTCCTGTTCGAGGAGACTGCAGCTGCTCAAAACTGACCAGCTCAGCTGTTCCAAACTGTGGAGTCCCGTCCCTTTCGGGCAGTGTTAAGCAATGCTAGGTCTATCAGAAACATGATCGCGCTGGTGGCGGATCTTGTTGCATCTGTGGACTTAGCTTGCATCACTGAGACCTGGCTTGATGAAAATGCAGGCCCCATTTTGAAGTCCGTGGTTCCAGCCGTGTTCTCAGTGATTCACTGCCCGAGAGTGGACCATAGGGGCGGGGGAGTTGCAGTCTATTTTAGACAGGAACTGGACTTCAGGGAGGTGCCGGTTGGATGTACCAACTCCTTTGAGTGTATTATGGGTGCAGGTGCAGGCCTCAGGATACTTCTCATTTATCATCCACCAGGTGATGGGAGGAAATTCCTGAGGGAGGTTGCGGACTTCATCGCCGAGAGGGTATTGGAGTCCCCCCCCCATGGTTGATTCTGGGGGATTTCAATGCCTGGGTCAACAATGAACTCACACTTTTTGGACACAACCTCCTCCAATTGATGGATTCATTGGGCCTGACATGGGTTGTTACCTCTGCAACCCACCAGGGGGGGCACTCATTGGACTTGATATTCCATCTAGGGATGGAAGTCTCTAGTGTGGAGGTGGAGCCCATCAGTTGGTCTGACCATCATGCCCTGTGGTTCAGTTTTCGCAGCTCCCTGAAAGAGGCCTGCCCCAAGGAGATAGCAGAGTTCTGTCCTTTGGGAGGAGTTACCTCAGAAGGCCTAATGACGGAGCTGGACTTCTTGACATTGCCAATGGATAGCACTGACCCTGGGCCCTTAGTTCTGGCCTATGATAGGGCAGTTGTGAGGGCCCAGGATGCCATTGCTCCATTCCATGTTCGTACCTGTACTATACACCCAGGGGCTCCATGGTTTACCGTGGAGATCCGTGGGTTGAAGAGACAGGGCCGAAAATTGGAGAGACACTGGAAGAAAACTCACCTGGAGGAGGACAGACTTAGACTGTTAGATCATTATAAGACATATCAGTTAGCAATTTCCCATAAGAAGGCAGAGTTCCTGTCCAGGGAAATTGCTACAGTGAAGAATAGACTGGCCCGGCTCTTCCGGACTGTGGACAGACTGTGCAATCCAGTCTGTCTTCAAGCCGGTCGACCTTTGTCACAGTTACAGTGTGAGGAGTTTCCGATGTTCTTTGCTGATAAGGTGTCTGCTATCAGGGATGAGATCAGCCAGCGCCTCCTCATTGGGTCTTGCAGTGATCAACTGAGGGGCACAAATGCCCAGCTGACTTGGTTCACTTTTAGTCAACCGGCAGTCATGGATATAGTGAGGATCATCCAGACTTTGCATCCAACCTACTGTAGTTTGGATCTGGGCCCTACTCACCTACTTGTGGGATCTGTAGAGGTTGTTGCCCCAATCCTTACTGGGATAGTGGTAGGATCATTGGAGAAAGGGATCTTTCCAGATCCCTTGAAGGAGGCAGTAGTACGCCCTCTTCTGAAAAAGCCCTCCCTTGATCCCGACTGCCCAGAAAACTACAGACCGGTTTCAAACCTTCCCTTTTTAGGGAAGGTTATTGAGAAGGTGGTCGCTTTGCAGCTGGAAGATCATTTAACCAGCCATAGTATCTATGACCCTCTTCAGTCTGGCTTCAGGAAACGACATAGCACTGAGTCGGCTCTTGTACGGGTACTAAATGATCTCCTGATGGCACGAGATCAGAGAACCCATTCTATCTTGGTTCTCCTTGATCTCTCAGCAGCATTTGACACCGTAGATCATGGGGTGCTGCTCAAACGCCTGTGGTTTCTCTGTGAACTAAGGGGGGTGGTCTACAGTTGGTTTCAATCCTTCCTGCAGGGTAGGACTCAGAGAATAGTGTTGGGGACTTACTCCTCCACCTCTCACTGCCTGCACTGTGGGGTACCACAGGGTTCGGTGCTCTCCCCCATGTTATTTGCGGTGTATATGCTTCCATTGGGGGACATTATAAGATGGTATGGGTTGAATTTACAATGCTATGCTGATGATTCTCAACTCTACATGCCTTTTGTGCCAGGACAGGAGTCTGAGTCAAGTGCATTGTTTAACAGCTGCCTCCTGGAGATACATAACTGGATGAGTGCCAATTGGCTGAAGTTGAACCCTGGAAAAACAGAGGTATTGGTGGTGGAACTGGGGGTGAGGATGTCAAGCTCATGGGTGGGAAAACCCTCAGGTTTATTTCTGGGGGGACCCTGCTTATGGCTTCTGGTCAGGTGCGTAACCTTGGTGTTATATTTGACTAGGGCTTGACCCTGAGGGTACAGGTGTCGGACGTAGTCAAATCATCCTTCTTCCATTAAAGGAACATAGCACAGGTGAAACACTTGGTTCCGTCAGAGGATCTTCCTACCCTGATTGACGCCTTGGTTGCCAGTCATCTTGATTACTGCAATGCCCTCTATCTAGGGCTGCCGGGAGTGGATATTCGCCGCTTGCAGCTGGTGCAAAATGCGGCGGCTAGGTTGTTAACTGGAAGCCCGAGGTCCAACCATATAACACCTGTGCTGTGTGAGTTGTACTGGCTGCCTGTACAGTGGCGGATCACTTTCAAGGTCATTTTAATGACCTATAAAGCCCTACATGGTTTGGGACCCCACTACCTGAAAGAACTCCTGACTTCTTACTGTCCCTCCTGCTCCCTCCGATCCTCTGGCAAGGGATTGCTAGAGATTCCTAGGGTAACCTTAAAAACATCTGGTGGAAGAACGTTTGCTTTCATGGCTCCTACCCTGTGGAATTCTCTACCTTGCCAGATATGAAATAGCCTGACTGTGGAGGGGTTTAAAACAGCTCTTAAGACTTTCCTATTTAATCAAGCTTTTTCAGAGATGTAACTTCTGTTATGAAAAAGAAGTTATTTATTACTGTGGTTTTAATGTTGTATGTAGAATTTTGTAAAGGCGCCCTGAGCTTGGGAAGGGCACCTTATAGAAATTAAATTTTTACTTTACTTTTACTTACTTACAGTCTGTGCAACCCAGTCTGTCTACAAGTTCGGAAAGCATTTTCGCAGGAACAGTTGGATGAACTTGCTCGATTTTTTGCAAATAAGGTTGCTGACATCAGATCGGTCATCCATCCAGCACACTCTATGAGTGCTCTGGTGGACCAATGAGGAGTCGCATATCTTGGCAATTCTTGGAGTACCTTTGGCCGGCTGGCTTTCATGGATGTCATGTGGATTGTCCAGAGTGTGTGCCGTACATGTTGTAGTTTGGATCTGGGGACCACTTCCCTTATCTTGGGTTGTAGAGATGTTATTGGCCCGGTCCTAGCTCAGATAGTCTGGTGCTCCCTGGAGATGGGTGAGTTTCCAAGCTCCCTAAAAGAGGCAGTGGTAACACCACTCCTGACAAAAGCTTCTTTGGACCCAGACTGCCTTGCTAACTACAGACTAATCTCTAACCTTCCCTTTGTGGGGAAGGTGATTGAGAAAGTAGTGGCCACACAGCTGGAGGACCATTTGACCATCCATGCCATCTACGAACCCCTCCAGTCCGGTTTCTGAAAAAAACATAGTATCGAGACAGTGCTGATTTGGGTGCTCAATGATTTTCTGATGGCTAGAGACGGGAGGAGTCATTCTATCTTGGTCCTCCTTGATCTCTCATCAGTGTTTGATACTGTGGACCATGGGGTGCTGCTTGATCACCTGAGGTTCATTTGTGGACTGTCAGATATGGTCCTCAAGTGGTTTACATTGTTCCTCATGGGAAGATCTCAGAGGGTGGTGGTGTTTTTTTTTTTTCTCCGACCCAGTCCCTTTAAAGTGTGGAGTTCCTCAGGGATCAGTGCTGTCCCCCATGTTGTTCGCAGTGTATATGATGCCCCTAGGAGACATTGTATGAAGGTATGGGCTGAGGTTTCACTGCTATGCTGAGGATACCCAGCTCTACCTTTCTTTTGCCCCTGATCAGGATGGAGCTGTCTCGGTCTTTAATAACTGTCTTGTCGAAATCCAGGAGTGGATGAATACCAGCTGGTTAAAGTTGAACTCTGATAAGACCGAGGTATTGGTAGTGGATCCTGGTCACTGGATAGAGAGGTTGGGGGGGGGGCTTGCCCTCTGGGTTATATCTTGGGGGTGAGCCACTCCTAACCTCTGAACGTGTGCAGAACCTGTGGGTAATTTTTGACGATGGGCTAACCCTGCACTCTCAGGTGTCGGCAGTTGTCAGTTCCTCTTTCTACCATCTGAGGAATATCACCAGGATCAAGCACGTTGTTCCGTCCGATGACCTGTCTACTGTGATTCACGTCTTTGTGACCTCGCATTTGGACAACTGCTACCCTCTATACCTAGGGCTGCCTGGGGTGGAAATCCGCTGCTTGCAGCTAGTGCAGAACGCTGTGGCGTGGCTGTTGACGGGATCCTTGCAGTCCTGTCATATTTTTCCAGTGCTGCGTGAACTGCACTGGCTGTCAGTTCAGTGGCGAATCACCTTTAAAGTCAGTTTGCTGACTTTTAAAGCCCTACACAGACTTGGCCCAGACTACCTGAAAGAGCTCCTGGTTCCTCACTGCCCCGAGCGATCGCTCCACTCAGTCAACGAGGGGTTGCTAGAGATTCCGAGGGTATGCTTGAAATTTTATGGGGCCAGAACATTTATGTATGTGGCCCCCACCCTCTGGAATTCTCTACCCCATTGGTCACATGAGCACATGACCATGGCGGGTTTTAAGAAAGCATTGAAAACTTGGTTATGGAGCTAAGATTACGGCATTAAAATGGACAGAAAGAATTTAAGATTGTATGATTGCATTACTGGATTTTAAGATCTGTTATTGTGGAACTTTAAATTATGTGATTTTATTCATGTTAGGCGCCTTGGTTTTGAAAGGCGCATAAAAATAAAGTTATTATTATTATTTTTAAGTTTGCCGCGCCTGCGCGCTGTGAACTTATTGTTATGAGTAGTGTGTGCAAAAACTTCAAAAGAAGGAGCCACCGAACAGCTGATCACTGTTCGGTGATGGAACAAATATGTGTGGAATGCAGCCAATTCCACACATGCGCAGAAGCGCCACTGCTTCTACGCATGTGTGGAAACCACACACTCCCTGGGAAGGCTTTCATCGGGGTGCCCAATCCCCATGTCAGCATGTATTCCCCACACATTGTGGCCTACTGGGAACCCACCCCTGTGTGCTGAGACAGTTTTGTTATTTTCCCCGACACTGGGATGCCCACTTCCAGTGTTGGATGCCCCCACCCCCCAGGCTCAATTTCTTTGCCAAAAGGGTGCCAAATCCCTGTCAGCATCAGGCCCACCAAACTCATGTAGCACACTGGGAACCCACCCCAGTGTGCCACCACCCCCCAAGCTCAATTTCTTTGCCGACGGGGGTGCCCAATCTCCGGCGGCATCAGGCCCCCCAAATTTATGTGGCACACTGGGAGCCCACCTCAGTGTTCCAAAAGTATTTTTTTTACCTGTAAGTAAAGAAAACAGTCCCCCACTGTCTTTTTTTTTAACCTGCAAAAAGAAAATGGTCCTTCATCGCTTCCCATCCTCCCCCATCCTGACCCTCCCTCTGCACACCCACCTCCCTGCACCCCCCTCACCCCATACTTACCTCCAGAGGTTAGGAGCAGTGGTCTTCTGTGAACTGGGATTCATCTGCACTCTTTAAATCCGAACTACGAACTGAGGAATTGGGCATGTGCTGTATAATGGGAGTTAATGGTGAGGGGGTTTCAACTTGGGTTGATATCTCAGCCATTTTAGGAGTCTTTGCCCCAAATTTTCAACATGGTGTTTTAGATTCTAATTATGAACACTGGCACTGTCATTTTGTTTCTGGTCCTCAAAGGCGATTTCACAGTCGCTGCACAGAATCACCTATTGGGACTGATTAATGAAATGACAATGCCACAGTTCATGAGGAGAGGTCCCAAAAAGCCCATGTTGCAAATTTGATGAAACAATTCCAAAAAATTACTGCATTATGAGTGTGCATTACGCAGTTTCTATGCACGCTCGTAACTTTGCCAATTTGTAATATTTTCACTTCAAATTTTCAACATTGGCATTTTTGTATACCTCCTTATGAACAGTACAGCTGTCATTTTTCACATCCTGCCCAAAATGTGTTTTCACACCTGTGGCACAGAATGGCATGGTTGCTGTGGAGAATCAGCTTTCAGGACAGGTTACCAAAATCACAGTGCCACTGTTCATGAGGAGAGGTCCAAAAATGGCCATGTTGAAAATCTGGTGAAAAAATTCCAAAAGACGATTGTGTTATAGGCGTGCATTACGCAGTTTCTATGCATGCTCTTAACTTCGACAATTTTTCATATTTTCACTCCAGATTTTCAACAGTGCCATTTTCTCACACTACCTCATAAACAGCACAGCTGACATTTTTCACATCCTGCCCAAAATGTGTTTTCGCACCTATGGTGCAGTCGCTGTGCAAAATCACCTTCCGGGATTGAGTAATGAAATAATAGTGCCACTGTTCATGAGGTGGGGTCACAAAAAGCCCATGTTGAAAATCTGGAGCATCAGGGGTGTGACTTGGGATCGTCAGCTGTAATGCTCATGTCATTCTACCCCCACCCTGCGGCCAGTGACAGGCATCGAGGTGTGCCTTGGGGTCTGTGGCCCCAGCATTCACCCCATTCTCCTATACTGCACCCATCTCAGCATATTTCCTTATAGAATGGGAGGCCCCAAGGCACACCACAACACCTATCGGTGGCTGCAGGGTAGGGTGATGTGAAATGACGTGAGCATTATGCCAATGACCCAAAGGCACACTCCCAATGCCTGTCAGTCTCTGCAGAGTTGGTGTGGGGTTGGCATCAGTTCAATACTTCACTGCCATTCCTATTATGCATTTCCCTAACTCCTGCATTACCAATGCCAATGGCAGCAAACAAACATTCGGCATTGACAAATGCTTGTTATAGATTCCAGTAATAATTTTGTCAAAGAAATGCAGTCGCTTACCTAAGAAGGTCCTTTTTAGTTAAGCGACCACCTTTCTTTGATAAAATTGTCACTGGAAAGTATAAAAACAAGCTATTACAAATTGCCCCCATTAAAGTCTATGGACACCTCCTCGTGCTGTTTCTTAAGTAGTGCAGCGAACTTTCGGCATTGACAAATGCTTGTTTTTATACTTTACTTTGTAAATATATGATCTGATGCAAAACTTATTACAATATTTAAATCCAAGTTGATTCCAGCCATTGCAGATCCCCTATTTGTGCTGCATCACTCCTGGACTCAAGGTGCTGACCATGTCTTTTTAACAAAGTACAATAGGAAATTCTGATCAACTCAGATAGCTGTGTAGGCCCAACCAGTGCACCAATCCATTCAAATTAGTCTCTGTTGTCTCCCCAGATAACTGGTGTACCCCAGAGGCCACTCAGCTTGCCAGCCCTCAGGGCCCCCAGGCTAACACTAACAACACTGGACCTGCAAATCTAACTTCCCTTGGGGAATCTTACTGCTTCTCCCACAACATACACCCCTCCAGTGCCACATTTAAGCCTCATTCCCACAGGACAAAAAAAATAGAAACTCAAACTGTGCCTGAGACACATAAGAAGATTTTTCTTAAGCCTACTCCTATTGCCAGACAATATTCACCCAAACCCAGGCCGCACTTGCAGCCCAGGCATTGCACCCAAGCAATACAGGATGTTAAACATCATCTCCTTAAATATTGGAAGCCTTCTGTCTAAATTTGCTCTATTTGAAGCTTGAGTAGCACAAGTACAGCAAGATGTTATATCACTAACAGAAATCTGGCTCACCCCCAAGATCTGTGACACCAACATCACCCTTACCTGGCTTCACCCACTTCAGAAAGGTCAGAATGGGCAAGTGAGGAGGGGGTTGTCCCATTTACTTAAGCTCAGACATTATGGGCTCCAAACATGTCATAAATTGGCCAAATAGAGATTATAAATGCCTCGTGGTTAAACTGCTACTCAGCCGGTAACATAAAACTCTTGCCCTGATGACAACTTATATACCACCCAACAAACACTAGGGAGGCCTAAAGCTTTTCTCCAGTTACTTCCAACAAATCAATCAAAATTGGGAAGTTATTGTTACTGGTAACTTCAATATCAACTGGACCTGCAAATCTAGTGTCTGACACAGGGATACAATAGCCAGCCTTTTCCTCACTGAAATGGTAACCGAAAACACCAGGACCAGCTATAGTTCTGGCACTAGCACATTAATAGACTGGATCCTTGCCACACATCCAGACAGGATCAAAGATGTCAAGGTGCTACCTGACACCATTAGTGACCACTCCCCAGTGCAATGCTCATGGTCAACTAAGCAGATCAAGCTTCCTCCCAGATATGCCACCAGCTGGGCCCTCTGGAAAGACAAGATGATAGCTTTCAAATCCTACCTGGCCAACTTAGATCTGAGCTACCTAACTCTAATTCCTGACATAGACTATACCCTTGACTTTCTAATAGAGGAATTCACCTCTGCCTGTTACAAAATTGTCCCTATCAAAAAGCGTAGGTGCAGGGCAGTTTAGGAGGATGGATCACCCCATAACTCCTGGACCTCATGAGAGATAGGGACAACAAATGGTCCACAGCAAAGAGGAGGCAGTACAGTGCAGTGGTTTAAGGCTCTGAGCTGCAAATCTAGAGACCTGGGTTTGAATCCCACAGCCCCCACTTACATACTGTGTGACCCTGAGCAAGTCAGTTAACTTCCCTGTGCTCACAGGTCGCACCTGTAAAAAAGCTTTCAGCTTAGTGTGCCACTCCTGGTTAAACAATTGGAAAAAAAGAATCCAGATTACCTACGCATCTACAGAAGTACAGAGAAGCTCATAATAAGTGCACTAGGCTGATCAGGCTGGCCAAATCTGAATATTGTAAAGCCCAGCAAACCATAAACTGAAACAATAGGAAAACATTTTAGGAAAACATTTTTGAGCTTCTGGGCAAGAGTGAGAAACAATCCTGTAGAATACTAATTGTTGATGGGTCTGAGATCACAGATGCAGCAGAATTCGCAAACAAAGTCAACATAGCCTTCACAGATCTAAGCACAGTCATCCCAGTCAGTCCACCACGTGTGACTCATAAAGGAGAAGAATGTGTGGCACCAAGCAGTCATAACTCAGAGATTGGACACCTTAAATTCTACTTCAAGATAATCTCCATCAGTGATACTCAAAAGTACTTCAAAAGAATACTGGGTAAAACCAGGGTTGGCAGTGACATAACTGATATGAAGTTGATAGCAAAAATTTTTAATGCAGTTGTAGTACCATTTAGCAAAACAATATGTGCTTAGCAACAGGTACATTATGACATTTTCTGAAGAAGAACAATTAAGCACAGACAGCGAGGAATATTGGGGCAATAGAACACTGAGAACCAAGAAACAAAAAGTCTGATTGCACAAAAGTTCAAGACTCGCATCGATTTCTGGTCAGTTGGAATGGTACTACAGGCTGACTGAACTAGCTCTTTACAGGATGGGGTAAGGTTCACAAAAGCAACCCAAGGAATTCTGCAAACTGTCAGAATCACACCATTTACTCTATATGTCTAGGATCCATTGACAGACTTCTTGCAAATAATCTTCTCAGTCTGGGACACAGGAGTATGTACAATAGAGCCCTGAAAAGACAAGGGCCAAGAAGTCCCAGAAAGTTCATCTGAGTGACGGTTAGGTGAAACAGAATACAGCTGGAGAGACTTAGAAGTGTGAGGACCTTAAAAAACTGGTTGCAAGTTATCAGAAGGAAGTCCTGATTCTGAGAGGATGACAGGCTCAAGTGTAGCTTCATTATTGGGAGGACTGGGATAATCTGAGAGGGCGTTGTTCAAGTACCCGTGCTTCTGGCAATTGATGTGGACTTAGTTAAGCACACGTTTTCCATCTGACTTGCATCCCAGGTGGACATGAACCGGAGAAAGCTTTTGCACAGTGCAACAAACTCTGGTCAGAACCACAATGGCTGCTAATGCATTAATGTGATAAAAGATTTTTTTTTCTGTATGTGTGTCTCATGACCATATTATTATCTAAAGTCAATAATTGCATGTGTGTTGGAATGTAGTTTGGATAATGGCATTCCATGTGTGGGATGACTGCCAGGGAAGGTGGGGAGGTACAGCATCTCAGGGGGTTGTACTACACCAATATCTGGCCTACTTTATAGTTTACTCTGGGTGAAGGCACTGCACAATTAATTTTATCTTTGGGAAAGAACCCCATTTTCCACCAGAAACAGAGCCCTGGCCCCTCATCCTGGTTTAGAACTGCCAGGCCATGGGTAGTAGCCCATTGCTACACAGTGCCTGGGTTACAACATGGAGGCATCATTGGGATCTCTTGTTTGTCAGTTATGCCCAGCATGGAGCCCCTTGCTCATGAAGTAGATGGTGACCCTGTGGAGTCTGTCAAACCTAGCTAAAGTACTGTTAAAGTGTACTAACACTGGTCAACCAGCTGCACTATAACAGGCCTGATACTGCTCCAACCATGTACCCAGGTAGACTGTAAGAGCTCCCAAGTTAGATACTGGGGGGAGACTTGTACCAGTCAGGGAGTGGGTAATGTGTTAGAACAAGTGGGCTAATTCCTGTTTTGATATACATACTGGTGGGAGGTGGGCACTGGAAATGTTTCTGGAATTACAGAAGAAAGTGAATGATACATTTGATAAAGGACCATGCTTCCAAAACACATCAGGTATTTACTTGTTTGGTCTTGTGGCAAATAAATAATATGAATTTTTAAATCTTTGGTGTTGGCATTTTTATCATTGGCAGGTGGAGAGTGCACTGTCCTCTTTTCAGTTTTTTTGAATAAATGATTGTTTTCAAAATGCTAAAGGACTGCTTAACCTTTACATCCATTTTCCCCTTTCCTAACCCTAGCTTATGTAAATAAATTGTTGATTAGCCTTTTACGATGGTCTCATGAGCACATTAGTGTGCATATTATAAGCTAAAGTCAAGAATTGCATGTGTATTGAAATATAGTTTGGCTAATGATATTGCACATGTGGGGTAACTGCAAGGGGAGGTGGGTAGGTACAGCACCTCAGGGGGGTTGTACGATACCAATATTTGACCCACTTTATACTTACTCTGGGTGGATGCACTGTGCTATTAATGTTATCTGTGGGAAAGAACCCCCTTTTCCACCAGAAAAAGAGCCAAGGCCCCTCATCCTGGTTTAGGCCTGCCAGGCAGGGGTAGTAGCCCATTGCTACATGGCACCCAGGTTATACTGTCTATATTCTGCAAAGACTCTTACCTGTCCTATGAATTTGTTTACTAATAAAACAATGCCTTTGAAATTTGTGGTGAAGCCAAATCATTTACAAAAGTTCTGTTTTTACTGGCTGGATTGTCTAGATTTGCAAATAGTGAGGGAGTGAGGAACTGAATGAGCATGGATCATTCAGTATTTGCTAAAGTCCCTTGATGTTTAGTAGGTGTTATGCCCATTGCCCTCGCCCACAGCAAGCATCAGAATAAATACAGTATGTAATTGTGAGTGTTTTCTTTTGTTTTAACTAAAATGGTTCATTTTCACTGGCTTCATGGACTGTATCTGGATACTAAAAGTGAGGTGAGTCAGGGACAGGAAATGAACATGCTGCTGGTGTGTGTGTGTGTGTGTGTGTGTGTGTGTGTGCATGCATGTGTGTGTCTGAACTGGACTGTAAAGAAGTTCTGGACTGATATGTCAGTCCCTGGCAAAACAAGGGTTAAGCACGGTGGGGTGGGGGAGAGAGACCATAATCTGAAAGAAGTTAGTTTTACTGTAGCCTTTCAGAGCAGTATGTAAGACAGTTTGCTTATAGTTTATTCAGCATATAATCTGTACAATGATTCACTGTATGCTGGATTCAGAGCAGTGTATAAGGGTTGGGGTGGGAAAATGACAGCATAGAGGAATGTCTCCACTGATTGATGCTTAGTTTAACAAGCTGCATGTGCTGTTTACACTGAGCATATCCTCTAATTGTAATTTGATCTGCCATGAGTATGCTGCATGTAGGAGGGTAATGTAACATTCAATGAATGAATGAATCAAACACTCTTTCCCCGTCTCTCTTTTTCTCCCCGCACTGTATGCTGGATTCAGAGTAGTATGTAAGGGGTGGGGAAAACATAGCATAGAGGAATTTCTCCACTTATTGATGCTTAAATTAACAAGATGTGTGTGTTGTTTACACTGAACGCATCCACTGATTGTAATGTGAGCTAGCATTAGTGCTGAATGTAGGAGGGGAATGTAACATTCAATGAATGAATGAATCAAACACTCCCCCCATCAGAGTGATTTCTGCTAGTGGAAGGATCATGGTTCAACTTCAAAACTGTGCTTTGGTGGCAGTCTGAAGTGCCCTTGTTTCCCCAAGTGATAGCAAGACATCTGTAAGCCTCTGCCCCCCTGCAGCCGTAAAAAGGGCCAGTCCAAGGACAGAGCAGTTTCTTTGTGGCACACAGAACTTAGACAGATCGATACAAGTAGACAGTGTCTCCCACAAAAAAATGAAGGTTCATATGATTTGGTTGCTGACATTTTCTGCATAGCAGATTTTCTCTGTTCCAGTGTGGTGATTGCAACATGTCTGGCAAGTTCAAGCTTTTTCATTAAAGGGATGATGTTCAAGGAAGTTGATTTTGGAACTTCTAGCATAAAAAGAGCCACGTTTAATGGAGTTCCTGGATGGTATCCATGGACCAAGAAAAATGGGGTGTACCATGCGCTGTCAACACAAGGACTTGTGTTATAGGCAAACTGAACAAAAGGAATAAAGCGGTCCCAAGAGTTGGGAGTTTTGTCCAGGTAGTTGGAGAGTGTTTTACAATGATGGACATCATTCTTTCACTTTGCCATTGCATTGTGGGTGATAGCTTGTTGTGCGTATTTTTATGTCAGAGTTTGCATGTTTCTTGAGCAATGGTAGAAAAATAGTCAGTGCCTCTGTCTGAATGCAGCTACAAGGGTGTATCATGATGGCAAATAACTGTGAGGAAGAAATTTTCTACTGTAGCAGCTGTGATGTCCTTTAAAGGGATTAGCTCTAAGTATTTTTAAGGCAGTCCACAAAAACAAGTATGTATTTCTTGCCAGAGGCAGTGCATGTTGGTAAAGGTCCAAGAATGTCTGTGCTGATTGGTTGAAATAGTTCTGTGGCTACAGGCATTGGAATGAGATGTGCCTTTGTCAGTCTGGTGGGAGGTTTTCTTTAGGAGCAGGGCTGCAGGTTTTGACAAATTGGACAATGTCTTTGTTCATGTGAGGCCAGAAGAAGCAAAGCTTTGTCTTTTCGAGAGTTCTCAGGATTCTTATATGACCTCAGAAAATTGAAGAGGCATGACTGGAGAGAAGAACTTTGTCGATTAAAGAGGCAGGCACAACTAACTGTACATGAGTTCTGTCCATGCAATGGCCATTGGCTTCCTTGGTACAGATGTGAAAAAGGACACTGTCATTGAAGATGTAGTGTAGCTCCCTTAGCTTCAGGAGGCAAAAGAATGTTCTTCTATGGACATATAAGACAATCACTCATAAATTACCTAAGTACCTCACAAGCTGCCTAACTCCCTGCATCCCTAGTGCCTATTCTCTCAGAAGTCTTACCATCTTATCCCTGGCTATCCCTAAAGTTTAAATGCACTTTGGTAGAGCCTCAGTAAGCTTCACTCTTCCTACGCTCTGGAATAAGATCTAGAAAACCTTAAGGCTCACTACCCCTGTCACTTTCTCCCTCTTCAAATCATTGTTCCTGAGGACCTTCTCTGAGGTCTGTCATTGTTTCAAGTCGAGGTCTTAATATCACAATTTGTTACTGCTTTAAATTCTGTACTTAAACCTCAACCATTGCATTGAGTCCTCCCTTCTGCCATCATCCAAATCAAAGTCCCAACATCACAGTCTGTCTTTGCTTCAAATATTGGACTTAAACCCCAACCATTGCCTGTGACATCTGTCGTGTTCTCCCTTCAAACAGTCCTCCTTCCCTAGGCCATCATGTCCAACCCTCTGCTATCTCGGCTGACCTTCCCTCCCCACTCCCTATACCCCTTCCCCTTTCCACCCCACTTGCCAGGCCATGCCTACAGTACTTATCAAAGGACTCTTACATCTCAATCTTCTTTACACTTTGATGCTAGAGGAACTGCCACTCCTGTTCATTATGACTCCTCCAATGATGTTTACTGTATAAACTTTAGCTCCTTACTTTATGTCCATATATCTGTATCCATACAATTGTATTTAAATGGCACTACCTTCTGTTGAGCCTTTTGCTATGTTCTGGTGCACATGTCTTGTCATATGCAATGGTTATATGTTATTATTATTACTATGTAATTGTTATGTATGTTCACTCAACCTGTGATGCCTTAACCCTGTTGGCAATTGTTTTGCCCCAGGTCCATCTTGTAAATGAGCTTGTCTTAATGAAGTTCCACCTGGCAAAATAAAGATTTTGATTGATTGATTGATTGATTGATTTAATGACTTATTGATTGACTGAACACTAGGAAAGAATATCCTGGCAATGTTGCTTCTGTTTTAGAAGATTTTCAGACTCTACATAAGTGATTATGTCTGAAAACTGATGGCCTGCTGTTTGTTGAGTTTTGACAGTTGCCAGGGAGAGTGCAGTTGCAGAGGAGGTAAGAAGCACTTTAGTGGATTGCAGTGGATTGCAGCAATTCAGGATTGGTGCTGCCTTCTGAAGAGGTATTTAGGAGCATCAAAGCAACTGGGGTGCTATAGGAGAGTTCACAGCAAGCACGGCTCTGGTGAGGAAAGGAAGAGCTTCTAAGCAGGATCCTTGCCATCTGTTGAGGGTGATGGAGAGAGAGATACTGTCATTGGCTGATGCCATCTGCATTTGAATGAACTCGACCTGGTCTGTATTGAGTTTTGAAGTTGTAAGACTGGAGCATTGCAATCTATCAGGCAACCTTTCCTACTGGTTCATTCATTTCGAACAACCATCTGAGAGTAGAGTGATCAACAATAGCTATGAAGGAGGATTAGCAAAGATAGCAGTCACATTTCTTTACAGCAAATACCATGGCTAAACATTCTTTTTTCTATTAACCATAGCTGTGCTTAGTAGAGGAAAGAGAGCGCCCTGTGTAGGAAATATCTTTTTCTCATCCCAGGGGTCCTTCAGGATGCTTGACTATTGCAGTATGTCAGCTGGGTTCAGCTGCCCCAGAGGTGGAGGTGATGCTAATGAGCTAAGTATTAGCTAATCAGAGTGCAGGAGATGTTGTGCTGTCTGTAGCTTGTGCCAGATGGCATGCAGATTCATTTCTCCACTAACTGGAGCAACACTGCCCTGGAGCTCTCTTTTCAAACTTCACTTGCAGAAGTTTATTTTACTTCAAAACCAGTAGTATTTTAATTTTAGTGCTGTCTTTTGTCTTTCTTTGAGGTAATTTGTGTATTTTCTTCTCTTTTCTTGCAGTTTCCTTTGGCTCTCGGGAACCACAAGCTCCATTTCTTCAGTGGTCCCAATGGTGGTTCCCGTTCTTCTTTCTGAGGTAAAATATTAGTGCTTATTCAGAAAAAGTTGTGCTTTTTGCTCTTTATATTTTAAACTGTTAGTGGTTCCCTAATTTTTTTTGAGAACCACATTTTTCTTTATAAAATTTGTAGTTTTGGCTTTCTGAGAACTGTTTATTTGTGGTTCTACACCGCGTGGGAACCAACCATTTTCTTTCTTATTTCCCTATTGGGCACAGCAGTTTTACAGGTTTTCTGACAAACTGGCATGTCAGAAAGACCTAAGAAGAGGACTGGACTAACTGGTTTCAAGAACTGCATTAAGTGCTTTAGAATAGTGACCAAGGCAGATGGCCACGATATTTGTTTGAGCTGCTTAGGTCCAGACCATAACTGTGAGCGTTACTCTAAATTTTGTGCAAAAACAGTTAAAAAAAGGGCTAAGAAATAATGGCCTCTCAATCTGCCTCTCCCTCTGTTAAAATTCCTGAAGAGGGGTTTTCTTCCCAGCAAAAGTCTAAAGACAGGTCCTCAAAGGGCCCCCTAGAAAACAAGTCAGCTAAAAATAATAGTACTGACCAAGCCAAAAAAAGACAAAATCAGCAAGCCCCTTAATCAGTGCCTGCAAAAAAGAAACAAAAAGAAACATATCACTGCCCCTCCTGCCAAAAAGCAAAGGGAGATGCCAGTGACACAGAAAGATACACCCTCATCTGAAGTAATGGCTAAGGCTTGGCAACTATATCAAACAATTCAGACTATGGGCAAACTCTTTAATACCCCTCCTGACCTAGTACTCCTCATCCTTCAGACCCTGGGCTTGGCCAGGGCTTTTATTATGAGGGAGATGAAGAGAAAGAAAAGGGTGAACCATTAGAGCCAGATGCATCCCCTGACCAAGAGTCTGGCACCCCCTCTAATGGCCAGGAGGATTTTTCCTGTCATTATACTTTTGTTCAGCATATTGTGGACACCCTGAACCTTACCATACAGGAGACCACTGATCAGGAAGAGGAGGAAGACTTTTTAGATATGATGGGTCTTCCTACCCCTAAAAAGCTGCTACTGCCTAGTTATAAGTCCTTTTGCAAAGCAACATTTAAACTGCTCCAGAACCCACTTCTAATCCTGGGGTGGACAAGAAAATTGAAAAGAAGTATCAGTTAGAAAGAACTAATGCCAAATCTCTCTACATGCACCCAGACCATGAGGGAGTAGTGCAAGTTGCAGCTTGTGACAAAACTAAGGCACCTTTATCTTCCCAGCATCCAGAAAGTGAATCCAGGAGGCTGGACTCTATGGATAAAAAATCTTACACCACAGCCTTCTTGCTGTTTTGCCTCTCTACATACATGTCCTAGGCAGCACAGTACCAAAAGGCTCTCTGGAACTCTGTGCTAGCTATTAGTCAATAGCCCCAGACAGAATAGCTCAGAATTTGGCAGAAACTGTTAATACTGCCTCAGAAGTCACAAAATACCAGTTCCATATGGCTGTGGATACTAACGACACTACCGCCAGAGTCATGGCCCAGGCCATCTCTCTCAGGCACTATGCCTGGCTGAGGACAACCAACCTCTTCTAGGACACTCAAACTAAAGCTATAGATTTCCCATGTGAGAATAACTGACTTTTGAGGGGTTAAAACAGAAGCTTACATGAAGATTGTGGAGGAATATAAAACCACCTAGCAAAGCAATGCAGCAAAAAAAAAAGCCTGGACTTCCCAGAGACCCCAGAGTAGGGGAAACAGAGGCAGAGGTTACTACCCAAGAGCCTTTTACCCTTTGCCAATGCCTATGCCCCAGACTACTCTCAGATGAGAGATTACTTCAGAGGAAGAGGAAGGAGGGTACAGAGAAGAACTGACCTCTCACCTTCCCCAAAGGTTCAAACTAAGCAAACCTCCTGACTGCAATGCCTAGGTCACTGCCCCTCTCCCAGCAGGAGGAAGGCTGACCCACTACCTCCATCAATGGCAGCATATCACCACAGACAAATGGGTGCTAGTGGTGGTGGGTCAGGGACTTATTCTGCAGTTCAAAACATTTCCCTCCTAACAGAGTCACAAGCTTCTAAAACCTCTAACCCCAACAGAAAAACTATTGTTGGAGCTACAGGTAAAGGCTCTTCTGTCCACAAAAACAGTGGAAAGAGTTCCCTTCCCCCGGTGGGGAAATGGCCTCTATTCCAGGTACTTTCTCACACAGAAGAAAAATGGAGATTGGCAGCCCTTATTGGACCAAAGATACCTGAACAAACTCTTGCACAAACCCAAATTCAAGATGGTCACTCTGGCAGTGGTGATACCATCCTTGCAACAGGGAAACTGGCTAGCCTCCCTAGACCTCAAGGATGCCTATTTTCACATTCCAGTCAGGCCGTCCCACAGAAAGTATATCAGATTCAGGCTTCCCTCTGGCCATTACCAGTTTGCAGCTCTGCCATTCTACCTTACTTCAGCCCCCAGGGTCTTCACGAAGTGCCTGGCAGTAGTGGTGGCTCACCTCATAAGACATCAGGTGTGTGTCTTTCAATACCTGGACAACTGGTGAATAATAGACAAGTCTCCACAGAAGGTCAGAAACTCACTCAGCCTTACACAAAGTACTCTGGAGTCCCTGAGTTTTATCATCAACAAGGAAAAGTCCTACTTCAAACCAGTTCAGTTACTGGAGTTCACTGGGGCAGAACTGGACACCCAACAGGGAAAAGCCCTGCTCCATTAGGTCTAGCAAACTTGTTTGTCCTGGGCCAGCCAAGGCTGGCCAGACGCTTTCTCAAGATCCTGTGCCACATGGCCTCCACTACAGCAGTAGTTCCAGGCGCCAGATTTCAGATGAACATTCAGTATCACCTGAGGGCTCACTGGTCCCAGAAAAGAGACTCTCTGTCAACACTTATTCCAGTCACAAGGACCTTTCAACAGGCCCTGGATTGGTGGAATGACAAGGAAAATCTCAGGGAAGGAAGTTCCTTTCCAACAAAGACAGCCCTCCAGGGTTCTCACCACAGATGCCTCCCTCCTAGGATGGGGTGCTCATCTAGCACACCAGTCCATAAGCAGGATTTGGTCCCCAAGGGAATCCAGTTACCACATAAACCTTCTCGAACTCAGAGCTGTGTACCTGGCTGTCAAAGCCTTTGCCCCCCAGCTGACAGGTCAGACGGTTCAGATCAGAACAGACAATACCACTGTAATGTTCTGTATCAACAAGCAAGGGGGGACAAGGTCTACCATACTTTGTATAGAGGTCATAAGGATTTGGTCTCTGGCTTACTCCTTTGACATACAGCTGTCTGCCATCCATCTCCCAGGCAAGGACAATGTGCTCGTGGATGCCCTGAGCTGCATCAGTAAGAGCCACCACGAGTGGACCCTAAATAAACAAGTCACTAGGTAAATCTGTTCTGGCTTCTATATTAAGAGCAGAACTGGGGATACCTTGTATAAGATTGTACTTTTCAGTAAGGAAATTTAACTAATGGATCAAAATATTGCAACATAAACAGCACAGACTTACTCATCTCTGCTAGAAAGAGAAATATACCTGGTTAAGTTTGGGGCATTTGAAATCTAGGTGGTTAGCCTCAATCGTACAAATATTGCAGGAGACAAGTCTAGCATATATAAAGAATTATGTTGATAGGGGGTTTTCAATCAGTCTGAAATACCAATCCGATGTTTCGACTAAAATTATAGATTATTATAGATCATTAGATCTTGATAGCAATATGAAACTGAAAATCTCACCTTGGTTTAGGATTAATGACAATGTACATTTCTATAGATAGCATTATAATATACTTACAGACCTAAATCAGAGAGCGCAATATACTAGATATAAGCTAGAGTTGTTTCCTAGTAATATTTTGGAAACTATATATAGGAAAGATTATTCCAAGCAAGCTAAATTCTGTTCCTGTTCTCTAAGTTCTATTGAAGATCTAAAGCATGTAATGTTTGCATGAAACTGGTACACCACACTTAAGGATAAATGGATTATACCAATATGCAATTCTATATTAACCACAGATCAAGAACTCCTGCTAAAGATATTCTTTACTACCAATGATGCAATAATTGTTAGAGCAGTTTCTAGTTATTTAGTGAGTATTGCTAGAGTTCGTCTCAGATACAAAACCAATAAGCCAAGTGTGGTCAGAAATGCTGTAAATCAGATAGGATAGCCCAGTTACTGATTGAGTGGAATAACAATGGGATATATATCTCACTTCCTGAATGCTATTGTGATATACAACTGTGGAGGACACCAAGATGTGTATGTATGTATTTATTTATTTATTGTGGTAAATTTGTATTGTGTAATTTGTATTTTTAAGCTGATTTATATGTGTATTGCTAAGATGTTTGTACAAGGTATATATTTGAAATGGTTTAAGACCGATCAATAAACTAACAAGTACTGCGCACAGTATTCATGAGGTGGGGCACCCCAGAGATAGATCTCTTTGCCTCCAGCCTCAACAACCAGCTCCCACTTTACTATTGCAAACCAACAGCACTGGGCACAGTACCAGTGGATACTTTAGCTCTAGAGTGGACAGGTAAATTCCTGTACGCCCTCCATCCATTTCTCTTAATCCTCAGAGTTCTCCTAAAGCTCAGGGATCAGCCAGCCACCATCATTCTGGTGGCCTCAGACTAGGCAAGGCTACCCCAAAAGGCTACATACTTTCTGGATGGCTCCCCTCTCAGAGAATCAAAGAAAGAAAAGGACCTGGGAATAATAATAAATCAAAACTTGACAAAGTTCATCATGCTGTGAGGTACAGATTTCAAAAGCAAAAAGGCTGATCTGGACTATTAAAAGATACTTCAAGAGTAGAAGTGAACAAGTGATAATGCCATTGTACAGGATGTACGTTAGGCCAGTTTTGGACTATGGGAGCCCCATGTGCAGCTCCATCTGTGGACAGGACTGAATGAGTACAGAGATAGGCAACCAAAATGATATATAACATGAAAACAATTCCCTGTCGTGAAAGGCTAAGGAAACTGTACCTAATGTTCTTAGAGACTAGAATACAGGGTGATTTACTGCTATCCTACAATATAATACAAGATGATTATCTATTTAGTGAACTAAACTTGGAACTTAAAAACGATCAGAAAGGAACTAGAGAGCACCCCCTACAGCTAAAACCAAAACGTTTTCATACAAATAGAAGAAAGGCATTCTATACACAAAGAATACATAACCCATGGAATAAACTAACACATGAGATTATACAGTAACTAACAAGAATAAAATCCAATTCAGAAATAGATTAGACTCCTATATATTGGACAGGAATGTTCTATCCTATTATGGGTAATTGGATAAGAGCATTAATGGGCCAACTGCCTCCTCAGCTCCTTACACCTTAGTATGAACCGTGGTACTTTCTGCCCCTTGCCCTATCAGTCAAGAGACCTATTTGCTTACCCTCGAGCTACAGTCTCCTAACCCTGTCTCGGATGGGAATAACATACCCCAGCATAGAGTCTTTTCACTTCAAAGCTTGGTATTTGAAGAGCTAGAATACCCAGATTCTCAGTACTCGGAACAAGTCCTAAAAATTCTTCGATTGGCTAAGAAGCCCAGCACTAAGAAGACCTATGCCTCTAAATGGAAAAAATGTTCTCTGTGGAGCACAGACAGGCAGATTGACCCTCTGAGGGCCAGGCTTCCTTTTCTTCTAGACTACCTAGTGCATTTGCAGGCTTCAGGTCCTCATCCCTCAAAGTTCACCTAGCAGCCATTTTGACTTACCTTTCTGCTGGCAAGGAAACATCTTTATTTTCCCATTCCATTTTTAAAACATTTTTCAAAGTCCTTCTGCACCTTCAACCCCATTTTGGGAGCAGATCCTTCCCTGGGATTTGATCCTCTGCTTATCCTAGCTCACGGAGCCTTCCTTTGAACTCATGGGTACTGCAGATTTAAAGTATGTCACTTGGAAAACAGTTTTTTTAGTAGCTATCACTTCAGCCAGTAGGATTTTAGAGCTGTAAGCTCTTTGTACTGAACCTAACTACATTATCTCCCGCAAGGATAAAATAGTCCCCCAAATCAACAGGAAATTCCTTCTGAAGGTAGTCTCTGAATTTCATCTCAACAAATCTATAACACTCCCTGTCTTTTCACCCACCTCTGGGGAGCATAAACTCCACAGTTTGTGGGGGGTGGTGGTTTAATTATTTTTCCCTCTGATCACCAACCAGCAGGATCTCCCTCTGACAAGACCCATAGGAGACAGTTGTTTCTCCCACCCAGCCAGAGAGCCTCCCACACCTCAGCTCCTCCCCGGGGCCCTACCACCAATCCAACTTACCAACCCCACGGCTTTGATACCCCCCCCCATGGTGGCCCGTCGCTCCACTTCAGCACCCTTTCTCATAATCAAGACAGTGTCAGGTGGTGGAGGGGAATCAGGAGCTCTGGTGAAGGCAGGATCTGGTTATGGGCATGGGTGACTTCCTCATGGGTCTGTCTTTGTCCTCTCGCTGGCTGGGGTTTTTCCCTTGTTCTGTCCCTCCCCCAGGTGTGGACATACAATGATGTCAGCATGCAGTGGGCACGCTCCCACGCCCACCGGCAGACATTTGCTGATGCCAATTCCCCAATGTAAGTCGCTGCTGTGGTAGTTCTCCCAGCCTCCGCTGGGAGCTGCTACAAGGTGAAGAATCCCTGACCCTCCCTCCCAGGAGAGGAGAGGAGAGCAGTCTTTGGGATGCTCTATTCTCTCCTCCCCCCTGCTGACTCCCGGTGTCTGAACTTGCTCCTGAACCCAGGTCACTGGCATAGCACGAAGTACAATGAATGCCTCAGCCCTCAGTGCCACCGGGCTGGCTCCACAATTTGGATGTTAAAAGAGCACTGACCTACTACCTGGAACACACTAAGCAGCTCAGAACCTCTCATACCCAACTTTTCCTCACCTGCGGCAAGGTTGTCAGGGGCAGACCAGCCACTAAGACAACTGTCTTCCTTTGGATAGTCTCTTGTATTCAGTTCTGCTACAGTAAGGTTGACAAGCAGCCTCCCCCCGGGCCTCACAGCCCACCCCACTGGGGGCACTGCAGCTTCAGTGGCAGCTGTAAAGGACATCCCCCTTGCTTGATATCTGCAAAGCAGTTACCTGGAAGACTGTACACAACTTCACAAAGCATTATTGCCTGGATGTACAGTCTGGATCAGATGCCAGATTTGTCACAGCAGTCACGTAGAACCTGTTTTCAAAGTAGGTTCAGTACCCTCCTCCCAGCTGCACTGCTTTGTAGTCTGCAATAGTCCAGCATACTGAAGGGCCCCTAAGGTGAGAAGAATAAATTACTCATCATAGTAATATTGTTTCTTCCAAGGTGTCCTTCAGTATGTTTGACCTCCCACCCATCCTCCCCTTACATAACCTGACTGAGTATGGTCCTGCAGTGCTTTACTTTGCCAAATTTTAACTGTTTAGAATAGGTAGAGGTAAAGGTTTCACAGTTATGTGTGTTTTATTATTCCCCTTACTTGTTCTTGTTAATGGCTTTTATACTTTTTTGATAGACTAGATTGCTGGGGCATTTTTGTCCTTTTTTACTGCTACAAGATAAATCTAAATGCCCTCTGGCACAAGCTACAGACAGCACAATCTATCCTGTGCTCTGATTGGCTAATTCCTTAGCTCATTAGCATCAACTCCACCTCCAGGGCAGCTGAACCCAGTTGGCATACTGTAGTGGTCAAGTATACTGAAGGAAACCTTGGAAGAAACAATGTTACTATGGTGAGTAATGTTTTCTTCTGTTCCATCTGGAACTTCATGTAGCACAGTGCCCACTGCAAAAGAACTAGCATCTGTGTAGAGTTTGAAGGTTTGGTTGAACCTAGAGTAGGCCAGCAGAGGAGTGGAGATTAGTTTGTCCTTTAAGGTATCAAAGGCTTTGTTGCATTCAGAAGTCCATGTATGCTCACATCCTTTTTTGGTGAGGGTGTACAGTGGAGCTGTAGTCTTTGCATAGTTACTGATGAATTTTCTGTAATATCCACATAGCCCTAGGAAAGCTTTGAGGTCTTTGAAGGTGTTAGGTTCTGGATAGTCTTTGACTTCTGAGAGCTCATCTGGGTCTGTTGAGATGCTTTAACAACTAACAACATATCCCAGGTAATGAATTTGCTGTGTGTGAAACAGCACTTCTCTGGGCAAACCTTGAGGTTGGCTTGTTGGAGGCATTCAAACATTTTTTTGAAGTGTTGGAGGTGTTCCAGAAAAGTTCTGCTTAAGACAATAACATTATTCAGGTGGACTAGGCAAGATTTCTAAGAAACCCCACATGGTACGGCTTCCTGTAGACCACCACAAAACAATACCCCTTGTCCTTCTTTACCACCAGCAGACATGGTGCACCCCAAGGACTTGTAGATTTTTCAATGGTGCCTTATTCAAGAATGTTCTGTAAGACTTGTTTCTGTTTCTGTCTTACTTTGTAGGCTCACTGATGGATGGATTTCTGACTGGGCTGCACCTGAATGGTGTGTTTCAGGATGTCACAACATCCAAGCTTGTTTTCTATACCAACAAAGACATCTGGGTAGTCCTCCAGGAAATCCCAAAGCTGTTGTTTCTCTGTTGGGGGTGCTGGAAGCTTGAAAGAGGATAGTCACTTACTTACAAAGCTGCAGTGATGGTGGTAGCACTGACAGGCACAGAGATGGTGGAACTGGGTTGAGGTTCTTATATGAAATGGAGCTGGTCCCCAGTAGAAAAGCAGACAAACTTTCTGACACTGGCTGCCTTGGAGACAATGATTGACTTATCTGTAAAGCTGAAGCATTTCTGAAATGTTGTGTCATTGTGCAGAGCCAACAAGGTGTTTCCCAGGAGAAGACCTTAATAATGTAGAGCGTGGAATCCCATGACAATGCCAATAAAGCCTTGTGGGAGTGGTTCACCTCGTATATTGGCAATCAAAACATCTCTCTCTTAGGAGGCACAGTGAATGAGTCCATAGCTGCAACTTGCCTCCCATGGTCCAGTGACAGTCTGTTTGAAGCAAAGTCCAGACTGGTTTTGTGATATTTGAGGAAGTTCATGTAAAGAATTACTGATGGTTGTAGATGGGGCACTAGGTAGAACTTGACAGTAGCTTGCTGTGAGCCAAAGTATAGCTCGAGGTGAATAATGCCAGTGACAGGTACTGTAGTGGTGTTTGCTGTGATGATGGACTTTAGGTCAGCTGAAGAGACATGAGGTGATTGACAAAGAGCTCTGATGTTCATGATGTTGGTGTTGATGACTGAGATGTCTGCACCAGTGTCAACCAAGGTAAGCACGGACCAATCTACAATAGTTACTGATATGTAATTTGCTAGAAATGGTGATCTGATGACAGGTACAGCTGCTTCTGGAGGGAAGATTGTGCTGGAGTTGATTCTTGGAGTTGGAAAATGCTGCCTGTATGAGTTGAGAAAGTTGGAGGGGCAGTCAGTTAAAGTGTTCCCTGCCAAACAAAAGTTCCACGTTTATTGTGTAGCACTCATTTTCCTGATCCTGTGAGTACTTGTTTTGTCTTGCTGATGGCTACGATGGATGTCTTTGGTCCCTGTTATTTTTGTTGTCATACTCTGGCTCTCTGCAAACCATAGTAGTGTATCCTCTGAGTCCACACCACTGGCAGATAACAGGCTCTCAAGAAAGTGGTGGTTGAGCAGGTGGCTGTTGAGGTTATTGCAGAGCATTGACAGAGGTAGCAGAGGAAGAAGTTGAGCGCAGCTATAAATTACTGACAGATGTGATGAGCTTGTCTATCATTACTTGTTATTGCTGGATGCATGTTATAAATGTAGCCATTTGTGATGATTGAGGTGCCAGGTCACTGGTGGCCTGGAACATGGATACGGATTCCTGAACAAGTTATGCAGCTTGGATAGTATCCATGGAGGCTGTCGGCTTCAGTTCACCACATAAGCATGAAGTTGTGAGAGCAGTCCTCAGACAAAGGCTGTTATTTGATCCTTCTCTGTTTTCTGCAGAACTTTGCAGCATGACTTAATATCCACTATGATGGCTTCCAGAGATTCAGAGTCAGCATGGTGCATTCCCACAGCTGTTGTTCCAGTAACCAGGGTGGATGTGCTTGGACAAAGTGATCTTTAAAAGTTGTATAGAGGGTGGCAGTATTTCCTTTAACTTGTTCTTGAAGTGTGTTGAACCATGAAATGACAGTCCCTCTCAGAAGCATGTATAAGGCATTGGAGATGCTCATAGGATTGGTTCAACCACTGAAGACAATCCAGGCTTGGAATTGCTTAAGCTACAGTAGTTGACAGCATCTTCATGAGGCGAGGCTGAGAATGATGGTGGTTGTAGGCTGGTATGCACCTTGGAGTGTGGTAAGATAGCTTTAATGTAGACAAGGTCATTCTGAATGTATTACACAGCTGATGTTCCCTGTCATGAGATGGAGGACTGGATGTCCTGCAGAAGGGTTCTGTTTTGTAGCCCCATGCCCTCGAGGTGGATTAAAGCAGGCCTCTGGACACTCCTGTGCCTGTTTCTTTCTTCATAGGACATGATCATCATGGAAGATCTTCACTTGACAGAACAGAAGTTGTAAGGATGTAGAAGGAGCTGCCATCATGCAGAGGACAGACCGTCAAGGATTAGATAGAGTGGCACTGTGAAAATTTCATAGACAAAGTACAATTATTTGTAAGCAACGTACATCAAGTGATGTTATTAATAAACAGGTCAAACCCCAATACTTGTTGTTCTGTTATTTAAATAAAAATTTCTTAGCAAGGTTCAGCCATTTGTGTCAGTGTCCATTCATTTCAATAGGATTTGCCTTTTTTAAAGATGGCATCATGAATTCCTATGTTATGAAGCCATTTTGAGGCAAGTTGGTGTCCTTAAAAAACATGGCCTCCTGAACTTTGACATACAGCTGGGAGCTTCATGTTTCAGGGCCCCTTCCAAGATGGACATGGACAGACATATATTTCCTTATTGTAGCTCTTTGTGCCCCAAACAAAGATGGCTGCTGCTTGCCACAAGGTAGCTGTGCTCTCTACATGCAAAATGGTGATTCCTGCATGGTTGTCCTCCTCGAGGCAGTGTGAAATAGCTGGAAAATGCTTTATTTTTGGTAAGTGACAGTGCTAGGATCCTTTCTTTTATTTATAGATCCCAGGTTTGCCCTTTCCTTTCCATTTTAATCTTTTTTCTTGGATTCAGGCTGTCCCTGCCTTTTGCTGTACCAGTTGTGTGTGTGTGTGTGTGTGTGTGTGTGTGTGTGTGTGTATATATATATATCTATATATATAGATATATATATATTTACTACCATCCCTGCCCAGGGTTCCTGGCTCTGTTTATTGTATTTATTAATCTCTTTTTAGAAAATGGCAACAATCAATTCTTAAACCTGATTGGCTGAGACTGTCTCCAAGCTGGGCATTTATTTTTCAATAGATGCCCAGCTAAAAATAAGAGCCAGTCCAAGTGCCTCTTCACAGAGTAACATTCTCCAATGGGCCATTTTCTAAGTGCAATAATACCCTCCAGGGTGGGCATTATTAGGAAATGCCGGACCTTCCAGGGGCTATAAGGCCCTCTGCCTGTGGCATCGGGCCTCATTACACCCTTGAGTGGTCCGGTATTTCCAAATAATGTCCACCCTGTCAGGTATTACTGCTCACATAGGGCTTCTTGTAGGTTTATTTTGTTGTCCCTGTTGTAGCATGGACGAGCAGTGGCTTTAAGCAGTAGTGAGGAAGGCAGGAGTCAGTAACAGCTGCTGCAGGAAAGCAGAAAGGCTCCAAATTGATGGGTGGCATTGTAGGGAGAGAAGCTGGGGTACAGCTGGGAGGCTAGAGACAGAGCAGAGTGTAGCAGAGTTGCCACTGTGCTTAGTTTTTTTTTATTTTGTTTTGTAGTGACCTGAAGCAGCTTACTATGAGTTGGGGAGCCACATAGAGCAGTATGCAGAGTACCACCTGGAGCGGAGCAGAGTTGCACTCCTGCATGTCCTCACTTTATTTATGTATTTATTTATTTATTTATTAAATTTAAAATTGGTTACCAGGAGAGGCACACTGAGCCAAGGCTCATTTCCAGGTGTGACCCGAGAGAAGGGGAGAAGCACAATTACAAACAAAATATGGCCAGTCAGGTGATGTGATTAGAATGAGGGTGACATAAAGAGCATAAGTCGAGTACAGTACAGACAAAATGGTAAAACACTGCATTTGAAGAATAAATGAATTAGCATACAAATCATCTGTGCAAATTGAGCAAACTCAAAGTGCATAGTGCCAGTGTGACAGGAGGCTGAGCTGGTACTGAAAGTAGGAGTCAAAACAGGTTGATAAACTTCAATGAGGTTGATGGAGAGGGAAAGGTAAAGGGTAGTCAAAAGCCAGACAAAGTTAAAGGGTTCAGGAAGAGGGATAGCAGAAGTAGGAGGGAGGGGGAGGAATTTTACCTGATGTCTAATGGGAGGGGGAGAGACAGATGAAGGAAGGTAGCTGATTCTAGAGGGAGGGGAGGGGAGGCAGTATGAGAAAGCAGATTTCCCAGCTGAGGAGTGTGGGTGCAGAAGGGAGAATCTGCATGGGTCTCTTGGGTGCAGGGAGTAGGAAGAGGAGGGGATGGGAGAGAGAAGATGAGATAGGTGTGAGGGAAGGGACCCAAACCACTATTTAGAGATGAGGAAAGTAGAGTGGGACTGGCAATGTGAGGTGAGAGGGAGGAGTAAAAGGACCAATGGTGAGTATAAGAGGGTGAGTTGGTAGCAAAGAGGCACAAAGCATTGCAGAGGGTGTCCAGTCTGGCAATGGAGGTAGAGGGGGTGGTGCAGTACACCACATCTGCTAGTCAAAATCCAGGAGAACCATTTTGGTGACCAGTTCCTGGTGAACCTGGGAAGAAAGGCAATCCTTACTGAGGTACTGGGTGTGGCAAGCTAGCCAACTGCCAGTCATTATTTATTTATTTATTTATTGAAATCTTGGAATTACAACCTTTCAGCTAGGGGCTCATTTACAAAGGCTCCATGTCATAACATGAGGGAGAACAAGGACAATATCAGGGTTCAATAAGCAAATGTGAACTGATTACAGAGTGCAACAGTGGGGACAGAAGAAAAATACAAATTAAGTGTTACAGGCTTCCAACACATTACATGGCATGAATGAAAATGTACAAGTTGCTACGGATTCAGCAGTTACATTGGTACCAAACTTTACACACAGTGAATGAGCAGCTCAGGGAAGACCTTGTCAGGATATAAAGCTTAAAAGCCAGGAGAAGGTAAAGGGATGGTGACTAGACCAAAATAGAGGGGTAAGGAGAGTTAGAGCAGCCCAAGTGAGGCATTATCCTAGAGTGGTCCTATATTCTAGAAACCATTAATATGGTGCAAAGGGGACAGGAGGAGGGTAAAAGGGAGAACCGTGTCGAAAGTGAGGGAAGTTTACTGAGTAGCAAGAAAATAAGAAGGGAAAGGAGGACTTTCAGTGGTGGCAAAGAGGGGGTAGAAGACATGAGCAAAAAGAAACTGTGGGAGGGAGAGGGATGGGCAGGAGAGGGGCAAGGGAGGTCAAAAAGGGAGGTCACATTACGGTAGGGGAGAAACAGGGTGTGGTAGTACAAACCCATGGGGGAGTAACAGGAGTTGAAAGGGAAGCGGGGCATTAGCTGAGGGAGAGGGCTACACAGGTGAACAGAGAAGAATGGTGAGGAAGAGAGCAGGGAGGGAAGGAGGGGGTAGGAGCAGAGGAGGAGATGGTGGGGAAGGGAGATAGGAGTTGCAATAGGTAGGAAAGAGTCAGGAATCTTAGTGGGGCAATCACAACTGTTCTGTTTCAAAGAGTGCAGTCTACATTTGGCTCCGAAGGGTCCCAACATAGAGACTGCCAGAAGGTCAGGGAGGAGGTTGTTCTGTCAGCTAGGAGTCCGGTACATAAATTTTCACTGGGCATGGGTAGTGCAACAGAAGGGGACTAAGAACATGGGATTGGAGGTGCTTCTGGTCTAGCATTGGTTCATGGTCCTATGGAGAAGCGGTAAAAGCGATATGGGATGCCTAGCCTAAGACTTATCTTTTTAGTAAGCAGGCAAGTTTGGTAATAGATTCTACTATGAAGGCTCAGCCAGTTTGCTGCTGTATAGAGGTTGCAGGTGTGCATGTAGCGGTGGGCACCAGTGACGAGGCAGCATGCCTTATTTAGGGCAACATTTAGTCTCCTAAGAAAGGATTTGGAGGCAGCCCCATGGATAATACGCCAAAAATCAATAATAGAGAGGACAGAGCTCGCAGCGGCTAACCAGAGTGCCTCTAGGGTCATGCAATGCCTTTACCTAAAGAAGTCCAAGTCTGAAGTAGATGTTTTTGGATATGGTATTGATATGTCCTTGGTAGGAGAGGTGGCTATCGAGGGTAATACCAAGATATTTGAAGCTGGAGATTTGTTCAAGGGGAAAGCAGAAACTGAGATGTGTAGAAGTGTATGCAATTATTGTGTGGGCTGGCAAAAAGCATCACTTTGGTTTTCTTATAGTTCAGGACTAGCTTATGTTCAGAGAACCAGGCTTCAACTGCAGTGAAACTCTGTTGTAGGCTATTGGAGAGAGGTCGGGGATTTGATAGGGAGGTAAAGAGCACAGCGTCATCTGCATATAGGAGTAAGTTGGTGGGACAAGCTTTTGGTAAGGAGTTAAGAAAGTGGCTGAATAAGAGAGGACCAAGGATTGAGCCTTGGGGAACTCCAGAGGTTACAGGGTAACTGAGCAAGAGTACATTATGGATTTTACCCTTTGGGTTCTGCCTTTGAGGTAACTATTGAACCAACCTGTGACTTCTAGAGAGAGAGACGCTGGGGTTGGTAGGGACTTAAGTAAGAGAGAGTGATTAACAATATCGAAAGCCTTTGTGAGGTCAATGTATATAGACCCCACAAGGTGGCCACGATCCAAAGCCTTGTGAATAAAGTCAGTGTATTCAAAAAGGGCGGTGGTGGTAGTGCTGTGCCCCTTTCTGAAGCCATGCTGTTGGGCACACTGAATATAATAGGCATCCAGATATTCAATCAATTGATCGGCAGCTATATGCTCAAGAGCTTTGGAAAGTGGGGGCAAGATGGAAATGGGATGGTAGTTTGAGTGTAAGGCCCTATTGATGCTCTTGTGAACAGGTTACAACTGTAGCTTTCCAGACTGAAGGGAACTGACCAAGTCAAAGGGATAGGTTAAGAATCTTGGTGAGAGGAGTCAGGACTACATCTAGGGTAAGGTGGAGCAATTTAAGATTGATTGTATCACTACTAAATCTTGAGCTGGAGAAAACCCTAAGCAGATATTTTTTAGTGGTCCTGGTAGTTACAGCCTTGAAATAGAAAGAGGGGTACCAGGGGGTCCATAATGAGAGTGCTGTCAAGATGGGGAGGATCAGAGAAAAAGTTGGAGGGAAGTATGCCACTTAGATCCGTGAAGCAAAATTGAAAATGTCAGTGATTTCTTTAGGAACCTGAGTGGTAGTACCATTAAGAGTGAGCATTAAGGGAGGGGATTTGCTGGATTTGCCAGTGAGATTTTTTATGTTCTCCCAGAACCGTTTGCCACTGCCCCAGGAGTTAGAGAATTGGCCTTTGTAATGGTTGATTTTAGCAAAATGTGCTCCACACATGTATGAATTCCTGGCTTTCTTGTAGCATTGTATGTCTCTAGCACTTTTGGTGGTATGTGCCACTTGCCAGAGGTGGTCATGTGTGGCCATTTGTTTAAGGAGTGATGGGGTGATCCAGTGATTGCTAGCTGCTTTGCTTTAAAACATTTTTTAAAGGGGGCAAAGAGATTGCAGGCTTTATTAAAGAGGGAGATGAAGTGCCCCAAGGCAAGGTCCACACTAGAGAAGGTGTCAGTGGGGGACCAATTACAATGATGGAGTTGTCCTGAAGCTGTATGAGCTGCCCACACCTTAGGGAACGCAGGTAGGTTGTCTTAGTGGGGAGTTTGGGGTGTCAATTCATCCAGCAGCAAGAGATTGGGGAGTGGTCACTAAAGGAATCTAACAAAACCACTGTGTCCTGGATCCTGTCAGGGCAATTGGTGAGAATAAGGTCGAGTAGGGTGTGGGACCCAGTTCTATAGTTAAACCTAGTTGGGGTTGGAACCATTTGAGAAAGGTCAACCACAGAGGCAGCATCCTTATGCAGACCAGACTCTGGCACAAGTCAGTTGATGTTATAATCCCCTAGTGCAAGAACCTCTGAGTGCTTGGGCAGTTTTGTAATATAGTCTAGTACTGAGTCAAACCTGGCAGCTATGTCTCTAAGTGGAATGGAAATTGGAAGAATATAGAGTGACTTCCCTTGACTACCCAGGGTAATTTTAACCGCAAGGACCTGAGCACGATTCCTGTCAGAAAGTAGTGGAAGGGCAAGACCCTGGAGTGTGTCAGATAGGTAAATAGCACACCCACCCCTTTTTTCCCAAGCCTGTCTGATCTACAGAGGGTATAACCACCCAGGGCTGTTGCAGTGTCTGGAGGTTTTGGGGAGAGCCAGGTTTTGGCAACAGTAAGGATGACAGGATTATGCTGTTGAACCCGTACTTGCAGCTGGTCAAGATTGGGTAGAAGACTCTTGATATTAAGGAAGGCAATCTTAAGGCCACCAGTGTTAGTGGATTTGGTAAAAGGTTGCTGAGGAGGGCCAAGGTTGGAGTGGACATTACCTGAGAGCAGTAGGAGTATTAGGGCATTGTGGAGTAGCGTAAGTTTGAAAAGTTTGGGTTTGCGGATAACTGATTGCAAGGAGGCAAGTTGTGTTGTCATGGGCATGGGGGGCACGGTGAGGAGAGGTATGGTACCAGGAGGAGGAGGATTAGGGCTGGCATTATGTGCACATTAACACATCCCAGAAGAAGAGGTAAGGGAGGTTGGGTAGTAGGAAAACTTATGGTGCTAGAAGGTGGAGCTAAACCTGCTAAGTGAGGGATGTGGGTGGGGACTGAGGTTGCAGGATGCAACGTAACAGAGGGGTATATAAGTACCCAGAGTAGGATAAGTTTTTTATTATTTGCAGATATATTTCTGTAATTTTTTTATGTGATTTTGTGTATGTTAAATGCCACAAGAAAATGCCCAGTGTTACTGAAAGGTCACAGGAAGAGAGAAAAGGTCCTGCAAAATACATAACATTCCTATGTGTTCCAGGAAAACAGCTACTAGCCAGGAAGCTGAAAATTACATTTTCGAAGAGGATGGAAGTCCCTGGTTAGCTAATTGGTGTAATAAAGTCTCAGGATGAGAGAAGCTATCTCCCCTGTCATAAACCTCTAAGATCAAATGGAGAAATGGTTTTAGGCAGGAAGCGTCAGCAAGGTTACCACAGTCTGATTACATTTTTATGTTTGCTTGCATGCATGTGCAAGAAACATAGTTCCACCATATCAGTTTTTGTAGGTGTGCCACCCGCTTCCAATGCCCTGATCCTTTTTTGTAGGCATAGCACACGCACCAATGAATCTCCCAGCTGTCTATGACGAGAGTTCAGATGCAGTGGGGCACAGTTCATAGATTATTGCTGTTATTCAGCGGTGGTGATGTAGACAATTAGCATACTGCGGCAGTATGCTAATTGCCTACACATCACCACCTCTGAATGTAGCAGTCTTTTTTCTTTGAACTGTATGCCACTGCATCTGAACCTTGTTTAATGTGTCTACAGTGTTTGGTTTTCTGGCATGGAAGGCTGTACTTCAGCTGTAGCTGTGCTGTAGCCTTAAAGAGCATACGCTGTGTGTTGCTAGGCATTTGATTTCATTACAGCCACAATAAAAAGAATAACTTACAAACTTAAAATTTGGCAGGTCCTGTTTTTTGATTTACAGAGGTGAGCTGAAGACACACTAAACATCATGCCATGCAGTCCTGGTCCCACAAGTTCAGCAAGTAAAGATGCAAGTTCCTTCAGACAGCTTCTGTTTTTGATTTGAATTGTTGGGGTACTAAAATGTAACAGTAAACCCTGCCTGCATTAATGCAGTCCAGCTACTGTACTGAATTACCAGCTTTCAGGTTTACAGGGTAAGCGTTGATTGGTGGTCGTGCTGTCATGCATGCCACGTGGTTCTGGCTTTAGCAGGGAGAAGATCAAGAGAGCAATTACACAAGTTCAAAAAGTTCAGCTTCAGGTCTGTTTTGGAAAAAATGTAAACTATAAACTGTCTGAGTTAAGATAGGTGGCTTGAGTGTCTTTTTTTCTACAGGGTAGATCAGATCGGCTCGATCAAGCACTTGCTTTTGAGTTGTAGTTTAACACAAAACTTAAAGCAGCAGTGCAATGAAAAGGGACAAAAAATAAATGAACATGTTTTGAACGATTGTGTGCTGTGGCATTCATTCCAGTTTTAGACTCTTGTGTTTGTTTTTCTGTAACATGTTTATTATGCTTAGGTTTTAGCTTTTTTACTGTATATATTAATTTGCACAAATTAATTTGCAGCCACCATGTTTGGTGTCCCTACCTGTACTCCTACAATGCTGTGGGTAGTGTGGCTTGTTTCTGGTACCTGCTCATTCCCAACTACTAGGTAGGACATCTGAAGCTGATAATACTGTGCAGCAATTCTTAGCTGCCTGCCCTAGTGCTCCCCCTCCCCCCCCCCGAGTGAGTCAATTCTGCAACCACGACAGGGACATACCACGCTCTGTCTGTGATGTAAAACATGGAATGTCATTAAGCAAAAACAGGGCTTTTTAAATTTATTTAGAACCCATCCCAAGCACAGGTCTGGGTGGTGTGATTCTCAGTCACCTTCCTAGCTCCCTTGTACTGGTAATTTAGTTAAAAAAAAAACAAGCATTGCTACAAGTTACTGAACTCTGCTTAACTGCTGAACTTTGCTCTGTCTTTCCGTGATTGCAATCCCAAAAGAAACACTGTGTATGTCCTAGGACTCCTCTACAAAATCGTCCTTAGAACAGACTACCCCTCCTCACCTATTGCCCTTTCACTCCCCACACCTGTGGGACACTCTCCTTATCTTAAGCCCACTAACAACAGGAGGAGATTGCAGTTCAGAATAAAACTGAAGCAACACAGGACAGAACGGCAAAACCATGGTGCCTTCTGACCCCAAACACATATGGTGCCAATTTATTCTGTTGAGTGACACGGAGGTTTAGTGCTTTTCTGACACACAGGCTCCTATCTCTGAACTGTCGTGCAGAAAGTCTTCTTTCCCCTCTTTTCAGAAATAAATAAAATAGAGCAATCAACTCAAACAGCTGATAGATATCGACAACTGCCAATGTTCTGCTTCTTGCCTCAAGTTCACACATCTGTCATTTCTTATCCACCTTAGTTGTAGCACAGTTGGACATATATCTGCCAGGTCAGTGAATAAACAAAGCTGGACGGGGACCTCAACTGTAACGTGAGATGGGGGGGGGGGATACGTTTTATTGTATTTTTAGCAATAGTGAATGCAAGGAGTAAGAGTACAGCAGCAGCAAAAAGCCCTGCACCAGCATGAAATGCTGCAGACATCACTCACACACACATTGGTAATCCAAATGCTTTATTAAATCAAAGTTCAGAAGTCATCTAATGCCTAACACACAGTACTGGATGACGATCTCTGCATAATTTTTAAACTTTGACTTCATAAATCATTTCATTCACTGATAGTTGTGCGAGTTTTCTCTCTCTCTTCAGTATTTACTAACAGTGTTAGGCTTTTTCTTGCTGCTGCTGGTGTTGTGTATGAAGGCTGTGGCATAGTAGGTTTATTGCACAGACCGTGCAAAATACAACACAGTAGGCTGTCTTCATACCTTAAACCTGTGTGTGTGTGTGTGTGTGTGTGTGTGTGTGTGTGTGTGTGTGTGTGTGTGTGTGTGTGTTGGGGGGAGCTTTGTTAATGACATGGCATTTCTCACAACAAGCCATCAGATGGATGCAGTATTACCTTCAGGAACATAAATAATAACAGAAAACAGCCAAACACAAGTATCATTTAAACAAAGATCATTTTTATTTTTTTTTTAAACTTTATATTTTCATTTTATATTAATCAAACAATGAAGTTTGTTTAGCGAGCACAGACATTGCAATTATTCATATTTTCCTTGTGAGGGCGCCACTCCTCTTATCCCATACAATAATATCATCTACTGCTTAGAGATACATCAGTGAGGGGTAATCTTAAAATGCAAACTGCATATCCCCAAAATAAAACAATCAATAGCTGTATAGAGCCCATAAGCTGCATGGATAAACTTAAAATGTCACAATAAAGAAAAGTCCAGAGTCCTTCACCATATTCAAATAGTATTGGGTTCCATGCTTTAACTAATAAAGGCACCTAATAAGTGCAATTCGTAATATAGCTCGATCGTACTTAT
Source organism: Neoceratodus forsteri (assembly GCA_016271365.2). Taxonomy (NCBI): domain Eukaryota; kingdom Metazoa; phylum Chordata; order Ceratodontiformes; family Ceratodontidae; genus Neoceratodus; species Neoceratodus forsteri. The sequence continues at coordinate 1,032,712,502 of CM028131.1, read as the reverse complement.
GAGTATAAGCTACACTGTAATCGGCGCTGTAACCCTCAAATTAGAGTTGAAATTAAACAAAGCTAGAAAGAGTTTGAAAATCTTAACTTTTACAGTTACATCCCTTGTAGTTATTTGAAGTGAACCATATACCGAAAGTTCAAAATATAAGTATCCCAGATCTGAATCTCCTGTCCAGGTTTAAACAGTTCGGTATTAAGAGTTTCAGTTATTGATGTCTCCACACGCCTTTAGGAGCAATTTCACTCTCCTTACCCAAAGGATTTAACGATATCTTAGGGGTCCTCTTAATCCGATGATTGATGGTCCGATGTTAAGGTGCGCTTTAAGGGAATCGCGTATCTTCAGCTCCATTTCAAAGCATCCGCTGGGTCTGAAAATAAATAGACCTTTCCTCTATGAGCCACCCATAACCTAGCTGGGAAAATCAGGCCATGAGGTATTGAGGACTCTCTCAGCATCGCTCTCACACCATCGAATCGTTTACATTTCTGCCTCGTAGCAAAACTGATATCAGGATATAAGCTGATTCTGTGTCCTTCATGCAATAGAGTGCCCTTACGCCTAGCTAGAGCCAAAATAAAGTCTCTTGACCCGGCTCCGTCGGTGATGATTAAAATTGCCCTTGGAACCTCCGAATCTTCCAACTGACCTCTCGGTGTAATGCAGTAAGCTCGCTGAAAACGCTGTACCTTCTGTTGCACTTCCTCGCCCAGCTGCTGCCCGAACCATTCTTTCAGAAATAGCAGGAGGTGGTCTCCTTCACTATGTTCGGAGCCCTGATTTGGTTCTCCAGGTTCTCCAGTCTAGCCTTCCAGTGCCCACTTTCTTTAATCATTGTAGACACTGCGCCCATGGCAGCATCCGCACGTTTAGAGCCTTCCACAGCTGTATTTTGAACCCCTTCCATAGATGTCTCCAAGGTAACGACTCAGTAACTAAGATCATCTAGTTTGTCCGAAATTGCGGTCACCGATTTAATTAGAGCAGAGAGTTTGGTCCCAATAGTTTGTAAAGTCTCTTCGGCTGCCTCCTCGAGTGTTTCATTGGGCCTGCCATGCGGTGCTCTGGTTGTCGGGGCATTTTGGTTTTTTGCTCCCAATCCGTGGTGTTGTTCCTTTCGGGGGTTCCCCATTTTGTAATGGGGATCTTCTGACACAGTTCAAGCCCAAAATTACCTCGTTTGACTCAAAGAAAAAGGGTTTTTAAATCTATGTTTTAAATTAACAGCGTGCTAGTCAATCAAGCTGCTACCATCTTGCTTGGGCTCCACAGCGCGCCCCACATTTTTATTTTTTATCAACAGGACATATCTCTCAACTTCTTAACATTAAAAATCATAGCACTGGCCTTCCAAAAATCATAGCAAAGGGCCAGAATGTGTAGCACTTTCTTATTTTAAACAATTCTAGGTCTACAGAGAACTGGCCCAATATAGTTAGTGATAAGGAATGTTTCTATCAACTTAGTTCAACTATTTAATAGTTTGTGTGTCCAGAAATAGCTCTAACATTGTGAGGAACATCAGTAAACCTATGAGGAGTATGGGAAAGTTTGAGTGTGAAAATCAGCACTATGTGAAATTCATGCCAGTTGAGAGGTATGCAACAGGATCCTAGTAACGTCCTCAGACAAGGAAGAACATCTTGAACCAGAGCTACTCTAATTAAAAACTTCTCAGTTCTACTTGTTTATAAACAGTAACATGAATGTGCACATTGCACAGCCCACACTGCAAAGCAGTTTGGGAAAACAGGTGCATCTTGTTTTTTTTGTTTTTTTTTATATCAGGGGAAACCCCATAATGCTCTCTGAATCAAGATGGCGATCCTGGCAAGGGTCCGTGCAGAACGTGAGATTAGTCAAATCGATAAAATCATGAAAGAAATTATTAGAGTGTCGCAATCTTCAGTAAATGAATTCAAAATTCTTGTTTCACAATAATAATAACAGAAACAAAAATACAGTTTGTTGCACTGCTGATTTAAAACAATTTTAAAAACAGCTGTTTTGGGGTTTAGCCATACAAGCAAGCAGTCAGTTTTATGAAGGGAGATTGGAGAACAGCCGAAGTACAGGTACTGCCCATATGTGAGCTTACTGAGATACTTGAGAGCGTAAGAGTAACATAAAAATCTGTGTCTCATTTTAATCAATGGAACCCCAGTCATCTGTACTTCCAGTTATCTGAACTGATCTTATGTCTCCCAATCAGTTCAGATAATCGGTTGTACTGTACTTGCACCACTGTACAGGCAGAGCACAAAGTTACATGCATCAGAGTACATTTACTTTACTGGTCACAAAAATGAAAACAAAAAATAAAATGGCCATCACACGATGGCACTTTGTAGATGAAGCATCTGATGCCACGTCTGCTCTCTCCAATTGATTGGGCTCAGCCACCACACGGTGACACTTTGCAGCCAAAGAAGCTGCTTTTGATCTCCCCTATCAATTCTACTTAGGGGTCATAGAATATACAAAACGGTCTTAATGTGTGAAGGATTTGCGGACAGCCTGTGCTGGCCCCTGTTACATGCCTAGCATCTCTAAGCACTGGGATTGATTGTTGTGTGGGGTCCATAAGAATACACATTCTTAAATGGGAATCATGGAACAGTCACTTGACCCATTTCAGGTAAAAGTCAGAATGTCATCATTACATTCTTTTTCTTCAGCTTGACATATAGCATTACAATCATTTTCCTAACTTGTGCTTGAATTAGCGCTCCCAATAATGTGGGCAGACAAGAGTAATTTACTCCCCATTGGTCTGTGTCAGTATCTCAGAAGGGGATGCACTTGCCTCTGGAGTCAGAGGTCATGGTTTCTAGTCCCAATACCAGGATCTTGGGCTAATAGTACTGACACTGTAGTGCAGCACTGGGAGACTGCTCTGCCGCAGGTGCTGTTCCTTGGATGAGATGCTAAACTGTGGTCCCTTCTGCTCATCTCTGGTGGCTGCCCAAGGGAAAGTTAAAGATCCCATGGTACTTATAAAAGTGGGGATTGTTTTCCTGGTGTCATGATGAACATTGCCCAGGGCCATATAAAATCCCCCCTCCACCCCGAACTGTTCAGTTAAATGTTCCTTTCCCCAGTCAAAAATTATAAATAAAAAAAAAATTTTGTTGCGTAAAACATCTTCAGTCTACCCAGCTGTAAAAATGGGTTAAAGCAGGACCACAAAAAAAACAAGATATTACATCTCAGCTGGGTAAACTGGCTAAATCTTCCACACTGAATTCAGGCACTCACCACCAAAAATATGATGCATTGCTGGTGTCCCCTCGTAAGTCTTTTTTTCTGTCCAAGAAGACTCTCCTTAGGTCATCGGGGCCAGAGGCAGAAGGATCAAACGTCCCAGATGACTCTCTCCCTGGGTCGTTTGGCTGGCCAGAGGGAGAAGGATTGAATGTCCCAGAAAACACTTTCCCTGGGTTGTCATTTGGGGGCCAGCCATAGGGAGAAGGATCGAGCGTCCCAGAAGACCCTCTCCTTGGGTTATTGGCCAGAGGGAGAAGGATTGTGGGCAATGGCAGGCCACTCCAAACAGAAAACATTATGCTTTAAAAGACCCCTGGTTTGGGCTTTTACTGCAGGGGAGGTTGTGGCAGTAGGTACTAGTTCAAGGGCAATGGTGGGGATGTGCTGGTGACTGCTGTAGGGCTGCTACCATGGGGAGCTGGCTGTTGGGGTAACTGTACTGCAGGGGGGGTGGGGATTTACTGTTGGTCATGCTGCAGGGTCTGAGTGCCTCAGATAAGTATATTTTCCCAAACACTGTTCAATTGGGCACCTATTCTAACCAAGTGGGCCCTGTTGGGGTTCACAAACATCCTACTGTGCCCTGCATCGATGGATAGTGAGGTGCGAGGGGTCTCAACTGCAGGGAGAGTGGCTTGCGGAAGGTTGGCTTTTTACTCCAGATTTTCAACATTGCCATTTCTTCATACCTCCACATGAAGAGCACAGCTGTCATTTTTTTCACATCCTGCCCAAAATGTGTTTCTGCACCTCTGGCATTGAATAGCACACTTGTTGTGTGAAATCACCTTTTGGGATTGAGCAATGAAATGATACTGCCACTGTTCATGAGGTGGGGTTCCAAAAAGCCCATGTTGAAAGTCTGAGCAAAAATACCAACAAACGCCCAGGGCATTAGGGTTTGCAACCACAACCCCCACATTGTAAAGACTGACAGGCATCAGGGGTGTGACTTGGGGTCGTCGGCCATAATGCTCACCCCATTACACCCCACCCCCACCCTGCAACCACTGACAAGCATTGAGGTGTGCCTTGGGGTCCTTGGTCCTAACATTCACCCCATTCTCCTATACGGCACCCATCTCAGCTTATTTTCTTATGGAATGGGATGAGCATAAGGGCTGAAGACCTCAAGGCACACTGCAACACCTGTCAGTGTCTGCAGTGTGGGGTGAGGTGGAATGGCATGAATGTTATGCCCAACAACCCAAAGGTACACCCCCAACACCTGTCAGTCTCTGCAGGATGGGGGTGAGGGTTGGCGTTACTTCAGTACTTCACTGTCATTCCTATTATGCATCTCTCTAACTCCTGCACTACCAATGCCAGTACCAGCAAGCAAACATTTGGCATTATGCATGTTTTTAGTAGTGCCAGGAAAGTACAATTGCATACGAACTTACCATAACAGTAGATCTTCGAGAGTATCTCTTGCAGCAGGTCATAACACACATGGGATATCAGCCGCAGAAAACTCCAATATGTGTGTCCCGGGGTTCCTTATCTTGTTTTTAAATAATCTTCAGGAGTTAAAAATTAAAAAAGGGGAGTGAGAAAAAACAGAATATTGTATCAAAGTCACAACAGTTTCTCACTCAAACTAAACAGCAGACAAAACCATTTGAATCACTTTGTTAACACTGTTACTTTATTTTCACATTACAGTTGCTTCACTGTTGCTCCATGAATTTTGTGTAACGTTTCAGAACTGCATTAGTTTCTTCATCAGACTATGAGTATACCATATATCCAAAATGAACCTTCATTCTAAAATTGAAGGAGAAAATAAAATGAATATCATATATTCCACTCCTAAACATAGGTGCCGGAATGGGGGGGGGTCACTAGGGCCATGGCACTTCCGCTTTCATAAGTGGCCCTATCACTTTTTGCTATCATGGTAACATATTTAATAGGGGAAAATGTCCCCTTACATCCTTGGCCCTACCACTTTTCAAACCGTTCCAGCACTACTGCTCCTAAATAAATATTATTAGAACTCCTGAATGATTTGAATACATAAGGTGGAACTAACCTCATAAAATTAAAACAAATTCATCTTTCAAAATCCAACAATGGGGGTGGGGATACATGTGCTGCCTAAAGAATACTCAAAGTGTTCTGAAAAGCAGTGAAAATGCCCACTGAGTTTATGTAAATTGTATCCAAGAATTTTTGAGAACAGTGTTAACAAAGTGATTCAAATGGTTTTGTCTGCCCTTTGGGTTGAGTGAGAAACTGTTGTAACTTTGATATCAGCCTCAAGTGCCACATATTCCATATGACTTCTCAGCAATCGACTCAGGGACCTCCCCTTCCTGTCACTATGTGGTGTGCTTTAGCACATATAAAAAGGGGAGGTTCCTGATACTCCTCAGTTCTTTTCCATCTTAGAAACCAGTATGAGAAGATACCCATGGGTCTCTGATGGGAACTGAGGGAGCAACAAAAAGGCAGCAGCTCGAGTCTTCTGTGAGAGGTTGGAGCAAGGTACCCTTCTGGAATAGTAGCAAGGGGGAAGGTGGGTGGGGCAGCATGACCTGCTGCAAGAGATACCCTCGAAGATCTACTGTTACGGTAAGTTCTTACACAACTGTACTATCTTCTTTGAGCCAATCTGTTGCAGCAGGTCATAACACATGGGAAAAATCCCAAGCAGTTATCATGCCCAAGTGAGGAGAAAGTAAACCTTAGACCACCAGGACAGGAGGCCCTGTAGGATGACCCAGTGTCAGTGGCTTAGCAGGTAGCACGCTCACCACTGAGGCTGGGAGATCAGAAGACTGTGGGTTCTATCCCCACACCAGGCACTTGGGTTAATTCCCAGTACTGACACTGTAGTGCAGCATGAGGGGGATGCTGCACTCCTGAGGTGCCGTCTTTCAGATGAGACATTAAACCGAGGTCTCATCTGCCTGTTCTGGTGGCAGTTCAGGTGGATGTTAAAGATCCCATTGCACTTCTCGAAAAGAGTACGGGAATTTCCCCAGTGCCCTGGCCAAATCCCCCCCATTCACTAAAAATAACACCAACAGCTTAATCTGATTCAAAGTCAGTTAGCATTCATATGTATCCCTCTCCCCCATGTCATGCCTGAAAATAGACAGAATCTGTCTAGTGCACTTACCCGTTCAACAAAAACTAAATAAATAAATAAAAATTGGCCCTCTTTTTGGAAGCAATGTCAAGACTATAATGTTTCGTGAATGTATGTACAGTAGACCAGGTGGCCGCCTCGCAAATTTCCATGGCTGAGATGCCTTGAAAACACATCGTGGAGATAGTCATGCCTCTAGTGAAGTGGGGTTTCACAGTCCCTGTGAGAGGTGTGTCATATCTGTTATAGATGAACGTAATGCAGTTGGCCAACCATGTGGACAAGCACTGCTTAGAAACCTGAATGCCCTGTCATCCAGGGATGAAAGAAACAAAAAGTTGCACAGTTTGATTGCAACTGTTCAGTGCGGAGAAAATAAATTCACAATGTTCTATGTACATCGAGAGTATGAAACAGGGCTTCCCCCTGGATTCTCATGCTCCGCATAATATACTGGCAATTGAGTGGACTGATTCAGAGTGAATTCAGAAACCACTTTTGGTAGAAAGTAGAGGTTAGTACCTAAGGAAACCCGATCTCTGTGAAACTATAGGGAAGGTGGTCTGCACATAAGCACCTGTAACTCTGCCCGACATAATCGCTACCAGAAAAATCATATTCCAAAACAAAATTCAGAGCTTGCATGTATCCGCGGGCTTGAAAGGACTCACACTCAGTTTTTTCAAGTATGAAATTCAAATCCCACACCAGGACTGGATCCCGTATAGGGGGATGTAAATGCAGGATACCTTTCAAGAAGGTTCTGATCAGAGTCAACTGGGACAATGGTTTATCGTCCACAGGTAAGTGAAAAACTGAAACAGCCGCCAGGTGAACTTTGATAGAAAAATACTTCAGGCCACCCTCAGACAGAGAGAGTAAGTAGTCTAGGATGCTCTGTGGAGAACACTCATAGGAGTCCAATTCCCTGGAAGAGGCCCACACGGAGAAATGTCTCCACTTCATGGAGTATGAAGACCTGGTAGAGAGCTTCCAAGCTGTCCACAGGATCTCTGCTACCATGAGGGACACTTTGTAGTGAGAGAGGACTACGTCCTCAGGAGCCAAGCATGCAGATATAGGGAGTGAAGGTCCGTATGAAGCAAGGAGCCATTCTCCTCTCAGAGGAGAGCCGGGCAAAGTCGTAGAGGAAGAGGATCCTGATCCGAGATTTGCAGAAGCAGGGGGATCCAGATCTGCCTCAGCCAGAAGGGGCTATGACAATCATAGATGCCCCTTCCTTGATTAGTTTTAGTAGTACTCTCTGCAGGAGAGAAAAGGGTGGGAAAGTGTGAAGAAATAATCCTGTCCAGGAATGAGATAAGGCGTCTGGCCATAAAGTTCTAAGACCTCACTTGAGAGAGCAATAGAGAGGCAGTTTTGCCTTTGCTGAGAGGCAAAGAGGTCCAACTCCAGTCGACCCCACTGGCAGAACACATCATCTAAGATGTCTGAGTGGAGTTCCCATATGTGGGCCAGGACAATGGATCTGCTAAGAGCATCTGCCAGGGTATTCAACACCCTGGGAATGTGGACTGCCAGAAGGTGAATTCCCCTCTGGAGTGCCCAATACCACACCCTCATGGATTCTCGGCAGAGAGGGTAGGAATGGGTACTGCCTTGTTTGTTCAGGTAGTGAACTACCACTGAATTGTCTGATTGCAATTGAAGACAACCCTGAGGGAGCAAGGTCTCGAACGCCTGTAAGGCATATAATACAACCCTCATTTCCAGGATGTTGATGTGAAGATGAGCTTCCACCTTTGTCCAAGAGCCCAGGAACTGAATTCCTTGAAGATGGCCACACCAGCCCATCAAGGAACTATCTGTCATCAGTATGAGATCCGGGACAGAGGGATGGAACAACATGCCTCACAGCAGATTGTTCATGGACTTAGACCATTGTAAGGCACAAAGCACCAGGGAAGAGAACAGGACAGAGGCATCAAAGTCATCACTCCTCTGATCCCACTGGACCCTGAGGGCCACTGAAGAACCCTCATATTGAGTCTGGCATGGATAACAGTGGGGGATGGTACTATCAAATGTCCCAGAAGGTGAAGGCAGTCTCTGGCTGAGACATACTGACAAGCCTCCAGCTGGAATGCTAGGGTAAGAATGGCATCTGCCCGAGCCCTGAGAAGAAAAGCCGTGCCCAGAGAGGTGTTCTGTACTACTCCTATATATTGGAGAGTCTGTGATGAGACCATCATGGATTTTGGATGATTGACCATGGCACCCACCAAGGAGAACAGCCAGAAGGTACGAGCCAGGCTGTGTTCCAACAAGGGGCATGATGATGCCTTGAGGAGCCAGTTGTTCAGGTATGGAAAGATGTAAAGGCCTTCTTCTTGTATGGCTGAAGCCACCATCACTAGACATTTTGCATACACCCGTGGGTCCGATGAAAGGCCAAAGGGTAGGGACCAAAACTGGAAATGGCTGCCCTGAAACAGGAAGTGCAGGAACTGCTGGAGAGCAGGGTGCATCAATATATGAAGGTAAGCATCTTTCACGTTCAGGAAACAGAGCCAGTCCCCTGCATTCAGCAAGGGAAGCAGGGTGGGGAGAGTCACCATCCTGAATTTTTGGTACTTTATGTAGAGGTTGAGACCTCTGAGATCCAGAATGAGGTGTAAGTCTCTCAGCCATTTGGGAACCAGAAAAAATCAGGAGTAATATCCTGAGCCCCACTGATGAGTGAAACAGTTTCTATGGCCTGTTTTCTTAACAAACCATCTATTTCCTCCCTCAGTACCATAGCATGGTCTGGAGGGTAATGAGAGACCCGGGGTGGCAAGGGAGGAGGACTGATCAAGTCAAATGTGTGACTGTATTGGATCACCTGAAGGATCCAGAGGTCCAAAGTGCTCCCTTGCCATCCTGTGAGGTGCAGGGTAAGCCTGCCCCCAACGGCTGTGGAGGAGTCTCTGCCCCCACAACCATAGAGAGACCTTCAGGCTGAAGGCTGGCCCTACTGAGGAGCAGTATGGACATATCAGGAAGTCTTTGGGGCATATCTGGGGCTCGGTAGGGCTAATGGAGCTTTTCACTTATTAGCAGGCTGCCTCTGAGTAGTAGAGCTACCCTGATTGGAGTGATCCCGAAAGGATCCCCTGTAGGGAAGCTTCGCTTGAGGGTGATAAAGGGTCTGAAAAGACTGGATGGTATGACAGGAGTCCTGTAAGTCTTTCAGAATATCCTGGGCCTGTGGTCAGGAAAGTTTGTCTCCCTTAAAGGGAGCATTGAGAATGGATTGCTGCACATCTTGGGAGAATTCTGAAACCCTCAGCCAGGCATGGCATCTGAGACAAATAGCCACAGATGAGGCCCTATCTGTAGAAATCCATGACATCATATGTGACATGTAGCAGGTGGCGACAGACAGCCGCTGCAGTGGAGAGTTTTTGCATTGAGAGCCTCCTGAGGCTGACCAGCCAGAATGGACTGGATGAATTCCTGCATAGCTTTAAGAATTTCCTCCTGATATTTAAGGAGGTGATCCTTATAATTTCGGATACGGAGGGACATCGTAGCCAAGGTGTATACCCATTTTTCCATGACATCCAATTTGTTGGATTCCTTGGCATGGGGTTGAGCACTCATATGTTGTGGTCTAGCAGACCAATCATGCGCAGCATTCCAAACCATGGAATCTGCTTGCAGTGGGGAAGTAAGATAAGGGTGATCCACCAGTGCCTGGTAAATGCAGTCCGCCTTCCGGGGATTAGAGGGGAATCTTGAAAGGTTGCTGCCAAGCTACCCAAATGGCCTTCTCAAAAGCATCCACAAGAGGAGGGACAGCCAAGCTGGGGCTATCAGGAATACCAAGGTATTGGGCTAACTTTTTCCTGGAGGCATCCTGTTCCGTGGTTTGGAATCCAAAAGTTTTCTGTAGATGAACCATAATATCTGAAAAAGAAGGGTCATCTGGGGGAGAACATGGCAAGTCAGGTGCAGGTTCCCCCTAAAGGGAAGAAGCCTCCGAGGAGGATACCTGGGAGTCAAGACCCTGGTCCATATCTTCCTAATCTTCACCCAAATCTGCCAGGTCCCATTCCTGTAGGAATGAATAGTCCAGATAGTCCTCTCTGTGATGGTACCCCAGAGAGGCAGGAGAGGAGCTCTCTGTCCTGGAGGCCGAAGGTCTGGATGGAGCAGATGCCGGTACTACCGCCTCCCTAGATGGGTGAGTGGAGAACCTAGTAAGATCCATAATGGTAAAAGAACAGTTACTCAGCAGGCCAGTGGAAACTGTTCTGGTCTGCACAGCATGTGGGTAGCAAGCCCAATGTCAATTATTGAATATCAAAAAGCACTGTGCAAATAAAGTACTCAAAATAAATTCCAAATGGAAAATCACTATCAGAATATATTATCCTTGCAGGTGAATATATACACAAAAGCCACAATCCATGGAGTTCCAAGTAAAGGAACATTTTTTATTTTACTGATCGTGAACAATATCAAACAGTGTAACAACAAACTGCCTCGCCTCCGCGCTTCAGGTAACAAACCCTTCTTCAGGAGGCGTGGTTTAGTGAGAACATAAGTGACCTTATATACAAAACTTTTTGGAACACCCGTGACCAATTATATTTAACAAGATTACAATTATAAAAGGTGCCATTTAAAAAGCAAAACACAAATACCAACATAGAATAAAGTTTAAGGTCTCATTTTGGCTGCATTTTAACCACTATTACCCTATTTTTTTAATAAAATATTTTCAAAACACAGCCTTTATCTATAACTCGCTATAAGATGCCTTTAAATTCTATGTTAAATTCTTGTTATACATTTTAGATGTAGTCAGTACATTTATTCAGAGAAGAAATATTCAATGGTACATAATTCATACAAAATATGAATTTACATGATCATTTGCAGGCATTGCATTAAGTACATATCCAATGGGCAGCAAAGCATATCATGGACTTAAATTGAAATACAAGAAAGGATGTTTAATAAATGAAAAATAAGATGCAAGGGGGGATAGGGGAAGGAGATAATTACATGCTACATTTTAATTCACATTCACAAAGCAGTTGAAAAGCATAATGCCGGTGGATCAGCGCTTCATGCTTGCTTGTCATAAGTCGATCCCACCTTGGCTTCATGTTTTTCACATTATTTCAGAGCCTTGAAAATAAAAGAAGAAAATGAATAATCAGATATAGCTTTTACCAATCTCTAAAGAGTTACAAGCCATTCATTCGAAACGACTACATTTTTAAGCTAAACAATCACTTCAGTAACATACAGAGAGATAAAGGTTAACAAATCAATGGTCAAGGCCCTCTACGATTGCTGAATACATGAAGGTCAATCCTATTGCAAAAGGTCACAGCACAAACAAGAAATACCAATAGAAAAAATATAACAATGAGAACCATAATGCAGGTGGATCAGGGCTTTATGTTAACTTTTGATAAGTCGATCACACCTCTACTTCATGGTTTCTTGATTTAATTGAAACCTTTAAATAGTATGGTCCTCTGTTTTTTAATGGACTCGGACATTTGTAAAATGGGCATAGAAGTTAAAGTCCCATTTTGTGAATTACAAACAGTGTCCATGTATGGGGAGGTATCATTTTAAAAATCTGTATTTTCCAAATAGAGTTCCTCCAGGGTTTCCAAGTCTCTATGCATTTGCGTAGATTCAAAATCTTCAGAAAAAATATTTTCATTATTTGTCACTCCTTATGCTGGTACCATTCTAAGACTCATGTTCTCTGGTGTTTCTTCACACTTTTTCTTTTGGAAAAAATACTTCAATTTTATCTTTCTCATAAACTTTTGGAAATCCACATGTACTGCAAATTTGTTAATATTAGGTGTTGGAATAAATGACAATCCTTTGATAAGCACACGTTTCTGAGCTTCAGTAAAGATGTGGTTGGAGAGATTAATTATTTGTAATTATTCCCCTTCTTGTTTCTTAGATTTCAGTTTTGGCTTGCATTTTGCGCTGCCTCTTCTACCCCTCCTGTTTTGGTTTTTTTTTGTATTCCTGTGTTGTGCTGTCTGTCCCCTAAAAAAGACCCTTTTTGAGTATGGTCTATAATTTGATCTTCTTGATCTGACCTCAGTTCATTAACACTTTTTGACCGTGATTTTTCTCTTCGATTAGTTTGAAAGCATACTTTTGATCTAGAAAATCTCTGTTTAGACCATACCGCTATATTACCCTTTTCATAATCTCCATCATCTCTCATTCATTTATTTTTCTTCCTCTCCATAATCTCTGCTTCATATTTTTCCAATTTCTTTCTTAACTTAGAATCTAGTTCTTCATAGCCCTCTACCCCTTTAAGGGTCAGTACTTGTGCCTTTACTGCAGTTAATTCAATTAGCAAATTCTCATATTTCTTCACACCACATTTGAGAATTAGCTTGGTAAATATTATGGAACATGTCTTTGCTGCCTCAATCCACTCACTTTGAAATTCAAAGTCTTCCAATCCCGATGATGGTGTTAAGGTAACCCTGAGACCTCTCGTATTTGATCTTTAGCCAGATATTCTTACAACGCTACAATGTCATAAGATATATCTATCTCTCTTGTCAACAGTCTCTCTAATTTAATTAATAATTGTTTCAAATCATCTGTTATCTCTATATTAGGGTTTACCTCTGTGGTTTGTAGTCATTCCGTTACTTTCTCTTTTCTCCTCTGAAGTGTATCAGTTCCCTTCCAACTGGAGCAGCCTGGTCTATTAATATTGGGATCATTAGCCTCTTGATTTTGCATTTTCTTTAAACCCCAGGACCGCAACAGTTGATATATAGACACGATTGGTATCCAAGAGTACTATTAACCCGAAAAGTAACAGCTTGAAAATTACAGCCACCAAAATATTTCAGAATGTCCACGGTTCTGCTGTGCTGAGCTAAATTAGTAGTAAAAGAACAGTTACTCACCGAGCCAGTGGAAACTGTTCTGGTCTGCATAGCATGTGGGTAGCAAGCCCAATGTCAATTATTGAATATCAAAAACACTGTGCAAATAAAGTATTCAAAATAAATTCCAAATGGAAAATCACAATCAGAATATATTATCCATGCAGCTGAATACATACACAAAAGCCACAATCCATGAAGTTCCAAGTGATGGAACATTTTTTAATTTACTGATTGTGAACGATACCAAACAGTGTAACAACAAACTGCCTCACCTCGGCGCTTCGGGTAACAAACCCTTCCTCAGGAGGCGTGGTTTAGTAAGAACATAAGTGACCTTATATACAAACTTTTTGGAACACCTGTGATGGGCAGCAAAGCATATCATAGACTTAAATTGAAATCCAAGAAAGGATGTTTAATAAACAAAAAATAAGATAATATATTCTGATCGTGATTTTCCATTTGGAATTCATTTTGAGTACTTTGTTTGCACAGTGCTTTTTGATATTCAGTAAGACCCATAATGGACTGTACCAAAGCTTGAACATCCAGCATGGCCAGCTGTCCCCCGGAGGAGGCAGGGGTCATGGAATGAATGGGCACCACAGAAGGGATGGTAGAAGGTATAGGAGCCAACTGTCCCATTGACGATGATGGGTGTACATAAGACCCCAACACCATCAACAACAGAGGAGCCATTATAGAGCTCCTTATCACCTGGCCAGGTGTAATGAAGACATCGATGGCAGTGAAGAATTACTGATGGTTGTAGATAGGGCACTAGGTAGAACTTGACAGTAGCTTGCTGTGAGCCAAAGTATAGCTCGAGGTGAATGATGCCAGTGATAGGTACTGTAGTGGTGTTTGCTATAATGATGGAATTTATGTCAGCTGAAGAGACATGAGGTGATTGACAAAGAGCTCTGTTGTTCATGATGTTGGTGTTGATGACTGAGATGTCTGCACCATTGTCAACCAAAGTATGCATGGACCAATCTACAATGATCACTGATATGTAGTTTGCTAGAAATGGTGATCCGATGACAGGTACAGCTGCTTCTGGAGGGGAGATAGTGCAGGAGTTGGTTATTGGAGTTGGAAGATGCTGCCTGTATGAATTGAGAGAGTTGGAGGGGTAGTCAGTTGAAGTGTTTCCTGCCCAACAAAAGTTCCACGTTTATTGGGTAGCACTCATTTCCCTGTGAGTACTTGTGTTGTCTTGCTGATGGCTACGATGGATGTCTTTGGTCCCTGTTATTTCTGTTGTCATACTTTGGCTTTCTGAAACTGTGGTAGTGTATACTCTGAATCCACACCACTGGCAGATAACAGGCTCTCAAGAAAGTGATGGTTGAGCAGGTGGCTGTTGAGGTTATTGCAGAGCATTGACAGAGGTAGCAGAGGAAGAAGTTGAGCGCAGCTGTAAATTACTGACAGATGTGATGAGCTTGTCTATCATTACTTGTTATTGCTGGATGCATGTTATAAATGAAGCCATTTGTGATGATTGAGGTGCCAGGTCACTGGTGGCCTGGAATATGGATATGGATTCCTGAACAAGTTATGCAGCTTGGATAGTATCCATGCAGGCTGTCGGCTTCAGTTCACCACATAAGGATGAAGTTGTGAGAGCAGTCCTCAGACAAAGGCTGTAATTTGATCGTTCTCTGTTTTCTGCAGAACTTTGCAGCATGACTCAATATCCAATATGAAAGCTTCCACAGATTCAGAGGCTGCATGGTGCATTCCCACAGCTGTTGTTCCAGTAACCAGGGCAGATGTGCTTGGACAAAGTGATCTTTAAAAGTTGTATACAGGGTGGCAGTATTTCCTTTAACTTGTTCGTGAAGTGTGTTGAATCATGAAATGGCAGTCCCTCTCAGAAGCATGCATAAGGCATTGAAGATACTCAGGGGATTGGTTCAACCACTGAAGACAATTCAGGCTTGGAATTGCTTATGCTACAGTAGCTGACAGCATCTTCAGGAGGTGAGGCTGAGAATGATGGTGGTTGTAGGCTGGTATGCACCTTGGAGCATGGCAAGATAGTTTTAATGTAGACAATGTCATTCTGAATGGATTGCACAGCTGATGTTCCCTGTGATGAGATGGAGGACTGGAAGTCCTGTAGAGGGTTTCTGTTTTGTAGCCCCATGCCCTTGAGGTGGATTAAAGCAGGCCTCTGGACACTCCTGTGCCTGTTTCTTTCTTCATAGGACATGATGATCATGGGAGATCTTCACTTGACAGAACAGAAATTGTAAGGATGTAGAAGGAGCTGCCATCATGCAGAGGACAGACCGTCATGGATTAGATGGAGTGGCACTGTGAAAATGTCATAGACAAAGTACAATTATTTGTAAGCAACGCACATCAAGTGATGTTGTTAATAAACAGGTCAAACCCCAATACTTGTTGTTCTGTTATTTAAATAAAAATTTCTTAGCAAGGTTCAGCCATTTGTGACAGTGTCCATTCATTTCAATAGGATTTGCCTTTTTTAAAGATGGCCATCATGAATTCCTATGGAATGAAGCCATTTTGAGGCAAGTTGGCGTCCTTAAAAAACATGGCTGCCTGAACATTGACATACAGCTAGGAGCTTCCTGTTTCATGGCCCCTTCCAAGATGGACATGGACAGACATGTATTTCCTTCTTGTAGCTCTTTGTGCCCCAAACAAAGATGGCTGCTGCTTGCCACAAGGTTGCTGTGCTCTCTACATGCAAAATGTGATTCCTGCATGGTTGTCCTCCTCGAGGTAGTGTGAAATAGCTGGAAAATGCTTTATTTTTGATAAGTGACAGTGCTAGGATCCTTTCTTTTATTTATAGAGCCCAGATTTTCCCTTTCCTCTCCATTTTAATCTTTTTTCTTGGATTCAGCCTGTCCCTGCCTTTTTGCTGTACCAGTGTGTGTATATAGTACCATCCCTGCCCAGGCTTCCTGGCTCTGTTTATTGCATTTATTATTATTTTTTTATTGGGCTTCTTGTAGGTTTATTTATTTTATCCCTGTTGTAGCATGGACGAGCAATGGCTTTAAGCAGTAGTGAGGAAGGCAGGAGTCAGTAGCAGCTGCTGCAGGAAAGCAGAAATGCTCCGAATTGATGGGTAGCATTGCAGGGAGAGAAGCCGGTGTACAACTGGGAGGCTGGAGACAGAGCAGAGTGTAGCAGAGTTGCCACTGTTCTTAGTTTTTTTTCTTTTTTTGTAGTGACCCGAAGCAACTTACTATGAGTTGGGGAGCCACGTAGAGCAGTATGCAGAGTACCACCTGGAGCGGAGCAGAGTTGCGCTCCTGCATGTCCTCACTTTATTTATGCATTTATTTATTTATTACATTTAAAATTGGTTATCAGGAGAGGCACACTGAGCCAAGGCTCATTTCCAGGTGTGACCTGAGGGAAGGAGAGAAGCACAATTACAAACAAAATATGGCCAATCAGGTGATGTGGTTAGAATGAGGGTGACATACAGAGTATAATTCAAGTACAGTACAGACAAAATGGTAAAACACTGCATATGAAGAATAAATGAATTAGCATACAAATCATCCTGTGCAAATTGAGCAGACTCAAAGTGCATAGTGCCAGTGTGATGGGAGGCTGAGCTGGTACTGAAAGTAGGAGATAAAACAGGTTGATAAACTTCAGTGAGGTTTCCAGAACTATGAGGTTAATTAAGAGAGAGAGGTAAAGGGTAGTCAAAAGCCAGGCAA
Organism: Neoceratodus forsteri; assembly: GCA_016271365.2. NCBI lineage: Eukaryota > Metazoa > Chordata > Ceratodontiformes > Ceratodontidae > Neoceratodus > Neoceratodus forsteri. The sequence goes on along the minus strand of CM028131.1, from coordinate 1,032,695,508 downwards.
AGTTAAAGGGTTCAGGAAGAGGGTTAGCAGAAGCATGGGGGAGGAGGAGGAATTTTACCTGGTGTCTAATGGGAGGGGGATAGACAGATGAAGGAGGGTAGCTGATTCTAGAGGGAGGGGAGGCAGTATGAGAAAGCAGATTTCTCGGCTGAGGAGTGTAGGTGCAGAAGGGAGAATCTGTGTGGGTCTCTTGGGTGTGGGGAGTAGGAAGAGGAGGGGGTAGGGGAGAGGAGATGAGATAGGTATGAGGGGAGGGAACCAAACCACTATTTAGAGATGAGGAAAGTAGAGTGAGACTGGCGATGAAAGGTGAGAGAGAGAGGAGTAAAGGGACCAATGGTGAGTATAAGAGGGTGAGTTGGTAGCAAAGAGGCACAAAGCATTGCAGAGGGTGTCCAGTCTGGCAATGGAGGTAGAGGGGGTGGTGCAGTACACCACATCTGCATAGTCAAAATCCAGGAGAACCATTTTGGTGACCAGTTCCTGGTGAACCTGGGAAGAAAGGCAATCCTTACTGAGGTACTGGGTGTGGCAAGCCAGCCAACTGCCAGTCATTATTTATTTATTTATTTATTTATTGAAATCTTGAATTACAACCTTTCAGCTAGGGGCTCATTTACAAAGGCTCCATGTCATAACATGAGGGAGAACAAGGACAATATCAGGGTTCAATAAGCAAATGTGAACTGATTACAGAGTGCAACAGTGGGGACAGAAGAAAAATACAAATTAAGTGTTACAGGCTTCCAACACATTACATGGCACGAATGAAAATGTACAAGTTGCTACGGATTCAGCAGTTACATTGGTACCAAACTTTACACACAGTGAATGAGCAGCCAGGGGAAGACCTTGTCAGGATATAAAGCTTAAAAGCCAGGAGAAGGTAAAGGGATGGTGACTAGACCAAAATAGAGGGGTAAGGAGAGTTAGAGCAGCCCAAGTGAGGCATTATCCTAGAGTGGTCCTATATTCTAGAAACCATTAATATGGTGCAAAGGGGACAGGAGGAGGGTAAAAGGGAGAACCATGTCGAAAGTGAGGGAAGTTTACTGAGTAGCAAGAAACAAAGAAAGGAAAGGAGGACTTTCAGTGGTGGCAAAGAGGGGGTAGAAGACATGAGCAAAAAGAAACTGTGGGAGGGAGAGGAGTGGGCAGGAGAGGGGGAAAGGAGGTCAAATAGGGAGGTCACATTATGGTAGGGGAGAAACAGGGTGTGGTAGTACGAATCCATATGGGGAGTAACAGGAGTTGAAAGGAAGGTGGGGCATTAGCTGGAGGAGAGTGCTACAGAGGTGAACAGAGAGAAATGGCGAGGAAGGGAGCAGGGAGGGAAGGAGGGGGTAGGAGCAGAGGAGGAGATGGTGGGGAAGGGAGATAGGAGTTGCAATAGGTAGGAAAGAGTCAGGAATCATAGTGGGGCAATCACAATTGTTCTGTTTCAAAGAGTGCAGTCTAAGTTTGGTTTCAAAGGGTCCCAACCCAGAGACTGCCAGAAGGTCAGGTGGGACATTGTTCAGCCAGCTAGGAGTCCAGTACATAAATGTGCACTGGGCATGGGCAGTGCAACAGAAGGGGACTAGGAATGTGGGATTGGAGGTGCTTCTGGTCTGGCATTGGTTCATGGTCCTATGGAGAAGCGGCAAAAGTGATGGGGGGGCCTAGCCTAAGACTTATCTTTTTAGCAAGCAGGTAAGTTTGGTAACAGACTCTACCATAAAGGTTCAGCTAATTTGCTGCTGTATAGATGTCGCAGGTGTGCATGTAGCGGTGGGCACCAGTGACGAGGCAGCATGCCTTATTTAGGGCAACATTTTGTCTCCTAAGAAAGGAGTTGGAAGCAGCCCCATGGATAATAAGCCCAAAATCAATTATAGAGGGGATAGAGCTCATGATGGCTAACCAGAGTGCCTCTAGGGCCATGCAATGCCTGTACCTAAAGAAGTCCAAGTCTGATGCAGACAGTCTTGGATATGGTATTGATATGTTCTTGGTAGGCGAGGTGGCTGTCGAGGGTAATACCAAGATATCTGAAGCTGTAGATTTGTTCAAGGCAGAGCAGAGATTGAGATGGGTAGAAGGTCCTTTTTGTACTTATTGTGTGGGCTAGCAATAAGCATCACTTTGGTTTTCTTATAGCTCAGGACTAGCTTATGTTCAGAGAACCAGGCTTCAACTGCAGAGAAACTCTGTTGTAGGCTGTTGCAGAGAGGTTCAGAATTTGGTTGGGAGGTAAAGAGCACAGCGTCATCTGCATATAAGAGTAAGTTGGTGGGACAAGCTTTTGGTAAGGAGTTAAGAAAGTGGCTGAATAAGAGAGGACCAAGGATTGAGCCTTGGGGAACTCCAGAGGTTACAGGGTAACTGAGCAAGAGTACATTATGGATTTTACCCTTTGGGTTCTGCCTTTGAGGTAACTATTGAACCAACCTGTGACTTCTAGAGAGAGAGATGCCGGGGTTGGTAGGGAGTTAAGTAAGAGAGAGTGATTAACCATATTGAACACCTTTGTGAGGTCTATGTATATAGACCCCACAAGGTGGCCATGATCCAAAGCCTTGTGAATAAAGTCGGTGTATTCTAAAAGGACGGTGGTGGTAGTGCTGTGCCCCTTTCTGGAGCCATGCTGTTGGGCACACTGAATATAATAGGCATCCAGATATTCAGTCAATTGATCAGCAGCTGTATGCTCAAGAGCTTTGGAAAGTGGGGACAAGATGGAGATGGGGCAGTAATTTGAGTGTAAGGCCCTATCACTGCTCTTGTGAACAGGTGTTACCACCGCAGCTTTCCAGACTGAAGGGAATTGACCAAGTTGAAGGGATAGGTTAAGAATCTTGATGAGAGGAGTCAGGACTACATCTAGGGTAAGGTGGAGCAATTTAAGATTGATTGTATCACTACTAAATCTTGAGTTGGAGAGAACCCTTAGCAGATATTTTTTAGTGGTCCTGGAAGTTACAGCCTTGAAATAGAAAAAGGGGTACCAGGGGGTCCATAATGAGAGTGCTGTCAAGATGGGGAGGATCAGAGAAAAAGTTGGAGGGAAGTATGCCACTTAAATCTGTGATGGCAGAATTGAAAATGTCAGTGATTTCTTTAGGAACCTGAGTGGTAGTACCATTAGAGTGAGTATTAAGGAGGGATTTGCTGGATTTGCCAGTGAGATTTTTATGTTCTCCCAGAACCGCTTGCCACTGCCCCAGGAGTTAGAGAATTGGCCTTTGTAATGGTTGATTTTAGCAAATGTGCTCCACATGTATGAATCTCTGGCTTCCTTGTAGCATTGTATGTCCCTAGCACTTTTGGTGGTACGTGCCACATGCCAGAGGTGGTCACATGTGGCCATTTGTTTAAGGAGTGATGGGGTGATCCAGGGATTACTAGCTGCTTTGCTTTGAAATTTTTTAAAGGGGCAAAGAGATAGACAGGCTTTATTAAAGAGTAAGAGGAAGTGCCCCAGGGCAAGGTCCACACTAGAGGAGGTGTCAGTGGGGGACTAGTCACAATGATGGAGGTAATCTTGAAGACGTATGAGCTGCACACACCTTAGGGTACACTGGTAGGTTGTCTTAGTGGGGGGTTTGGGGTGTTGATTCATCCAGCAGCAGGAGATTGAGGAGTGGTCACTAAAGGGGTCTGACAAAACCACTGTATCCTGGATCCTGTCAGGGCAATTGGTGAGAATAAGGTTGAGTAGGGTGTGGAACCCAGTTCTATAGTTAAACCTAGTTGGGGATGGAACCATTTGAGAAAGGTCAACTGCAGCAGCAGCATCCTTATATGGACCAGCCTCAGGCGCAAGCCAGTTGACGTCATGAACCCCAAGTGCAATAATCTCTGAGCACTTGGGCAGTTTAGTAATATAGTCTAGTACTGAGTCAAACCCGGCAGCTACATCTCTAGGTGGACTGTAAATTGGAAGAATATAGAGTAACCTTCCCTTGACTACCCAGGGTAATTTTAACCACAAGGACCTGAGCACAATTCCTGTCAGACAGTGGTGGAACAGCAAGACCCTGGAGTGTGTCAGATAGGTAAATAGCACACCCATCCCCTTTTTTAGCTTTTGTTGACCGGGTAAGTACACTAGACAAGTAATATGCCTATTTTCCCAAGCCTGTCTGATCTAAAGAGGGTATAACCACCCAGGGCTGCTGCAGAGTCTAGAATTTTGGGGGAGAGCCAGGTTTTGGCAACAGCAAGGACATCAGGCTTATGCTGTTGAACCCATACCTGCAGCTGATCAAGTTTGGGTAGAAGACTCTGGATACTAAGGAAGGTAATCTTGAGGCCACTAGTGTTAGTGGATTTGGTAAAAGGTTGCTGAGGAGGGCCAAGGTTGGAGTGGACATTACCTGAGAGCAGTAGGAGTATTAGGGTATTGTGGAGTAGCATAAATTTGAGAGGTTTGGGTTTGCAGATAACTAAATGCAAAGAGGCAAGTTGTGTTGTCACAGGCATGGGGGGCACGGTGAGGAGAGGTATGGTATGAGGAGGAGGAGGGTTAGGGCTGGTCTTATGTGCACATTAACACATCCCAGAAGAAGAGATAAGGAGGGTTGAGTAGTAGGAAAACTTAAGGTGCTAGAAGGTGGAGCTAAACCTGTTAAGTGAGGGAGGCGGGTGGGGACTGAGGCTGCAGGATGCAAAGTGAAAGAGGGGTACATAAGTACCCAGAGTAGGATAAATTTTTTATTATTTGCAGATATATTTCTGTCATATTTTTTTGATGTGATTTTGTGTATGTTAAATGCCACAAGAAAATGCCCAGTGTTACTGAAAGGTCACAGGAAGAGATAAAAGGTACTGCAAAATATGTAGCATTCCAATGTGATCCAGGAAAACAGCTACTTGCCAGGTAGCTGAAAATTACATTTTCAAAGGGGATGGAAGTCCCTGGTTAGCTAATTGGTGTAATAAAGTCTCAGGATGAGAGAAGCTATCTCCCCTGTCATAAACCTTTAAGATCAAAAGGAGAAATGTTTCTAGGCAGGAGGCATCAGCAAGGTTACCTCAGTCTGATTACATTTTTATGTTTGCTTGCACACATGTGCAAGAAACATAGTGCCACCATATGAGTTTTTATAGGTGTGCCACCCCGCTTCCAATGCCCTGATCCTTTTTGTAGGCACAGCCGCACCGCACCAATGAATCTCCCAGCTGTCTATGACAGAAGTTCAGATGCAGTGGGGCACAGTTCAAAGAAAATTACCACTACATTCAACGGTGGTGATGTATAGACAATTAGCATACTGCCAGCAGTATGCTAATTGCCTACACATCGCCACCACTGAATGTAGCAGTCATTTTCTTTGAACTGTATGCCACTGCATCTGAACCTTGTTTAATGTGTCTACAGTGTTTGGTTTTCTGGCATGAAAGGCTGTACTTCAGCTGTAGCTGTGCTGTAGCCTTAAAGAGTGTACACTGTGTGTTGCTAGGCATTTGATTTCATTACAGCCACAATAAAAAGAATGACTTACAAACTTAAAATTTGGCAGGTCCTGTTTTTTGATTTACAGAGGTGAGCTGAAGATGCGCTGAACATCACGCCATGCAGTTCTGGTCCCACAAGTTCAGCAAGTAAAGATGCAAGTTCCTTCAGACAGCTTCTGTTTTTGATTTGAATTGGTGGGGTACTAAAATGTAACAGTAAACCCTGCCTGCATTAATACGGTCCAGTTACTGTACTGAATTACCAGCTTTCAGGTTTACAGGGTAAGCGTTGATTGGTGGATGTGCTGTCATGTATGCCACGTGGTTCTGGTTTTAGCAGGGAAGAGATCAAGAGGGCGATTACACACAAGTTCTAAAAGTTCAGCTTCAGGTCTGTTTTGGAAAAAATGTAAACTATAAACTGTCTGAGTTAAGATAGGTGGCTTGAGTGGCTTTTCTTTTTCTACAAGGTAGATCAGATCGGCTCGATCAAGCACTTGCTTTTGAGTTGTAGTTTAACACAAAATTTAAAGCAGCAGTGCAGTGAAAAGACACAAAAAATAAATGTACATGCTTTGCCCCACTGTGTGCTGTGGCATTCATTCCAGTTTTAGAATCTTGTGTTTGTTTTTCTGTAACATGTTTATTATGCTTAGGTTTTAGCTTTTTTATATATTAATTCGTGCAAATTAATTTGCAGCCACCATGTTGCTAGCACCCTGTTGCTAGCCTTGCTTGTAGAGCAGAAAGCAGCTAACTAAAAAAAGCTACATTTTCTTATTAATTTAACATTTATATCTCAGCAGAAGTCAGTGTCTGTTGATATTAAGTAAGACAGATACTTTATTAGAAGTAGAAGGGGTCTTATTTAGGGTTAAAAAAGAAAGAAAAGAAAGTCAGTGTGTGTGTGTTCTGTGCTGTGAAGGGTACTGTATCAACTTACTTTGCTAAACCAGTAGGAGGAGAGAGAGCTAAATTGGGGGTGTGGCTTAGACACTATAAAAGCAGGTGACTCAAATTACAACTTCCTGTTGCTTGCCTTGCTTGTAGATCAGAAAGCAGCTAACTAAAAGAAGCTACATTTGCATTTACGCGTGTCTGCTGGGCACGCTGAAACTGCTGGCATTAGACAAACTTGGATAAGATTATTTTAGCATATCCTCTACTTAGTAAATATATACCTTTAGTAATGGAAAAAGAACTTAGTAAGTGTATGCAATGTTTGATGTATAGTGAGGGAAAGTATGGGAGTGAGTATGTATCTGCTAATTGCCATCTGATTACTACTCTTGAAGCAGAGATAGTGTTTCTGCTTAATATTAAAGCAGTTTCTACTGATATTAGGGAACTGGAAAGTTACATTGATCTTATGGATGAACAACTTCATTCTAATGAACAATTTCCTTCACATTTAGGTAACATTTCTGTGCCTCCTGATGAGGAGACAATTGTAACGACTAGTACTAGTATACCTGTTGCCTCTGCCCCCTCTTATAAAGTGGATGATTATCCGCCCTCTTCTCATAATAATGATGACTGGACCATTGTCACAAAGCCTCTTAAAAAAAGGAGGGGCAGTCAAATACACAATAGTGCCCCTATTGAAACTCATAATAGGTTTGAGCAATTGACGGTATCAAATAATGAAGTGCTACATGATTTATCCCGTGCATCACCCTCTGTTGATAATAATGGTTCAAAAACACTTTTCAATCAGGAGTTAATGCCCATGAATACTTGTCCTAGTAAGTCTCAAGCTACCAAATCAATATCTATTACGTTAATTGCTCCAGAGTGTGTTAAACAATCACCTGTTTCTGATTCTTGTACCCCTACTGTCTCAAAACAAGTGTTAGTCCTGGGAGATTCAATCATTAAGCACATTGACAGGGTGGTATGCAATAGTGACAAGAGCAACCGCACTTGTTCTAGCTGCCGTGGGGCCAGGGTATCTGACATTACCTCCATGATGCCTAAAATTTTACAAAATGCGGGGGAAAATCCACTGGTTATCATACATGCCGGTGTTAAGGATATAAACAACACCCCATTTAATCAGTTACAACAGGACTATGTGGTGTTATGTAACCTGTTACTTGATAGGGGATGCTGTGTATGTATGTATGTATATCTGAAATTCTACCTGTCCCAAGAGCAACATCTACCATGACGCAGAAAATCAAAGCCCTGAATAAATGGCTGAGAAAGTGGTGTTTTAAGCAGGATTACCCACTGGGAATCATTTTCAGATCGTTCTTCCTTGTTTTGCTGGGATGGTTTACATCTCAGTCGTAGGGGTAGTACACTTATGGGGAAAAGTATCACTAAAATCATAAATCATTGTTTAAACTAAAAACAATGGGGAGAATGGGACTATTCCCAAGTCTCTGAATACTTACCAAAATATTATTACAACTAAATGTAAATTCCTAGCTTTGAATGCAAGATCTTTAAACCAACTCAAATTAGCAGAACTCGAAGCCAAATGTAAAACTTTAAATATAGGTGTGGTGGGAGTAACTGAAACTTGCTGGGACGCATCCTCAATTTGGTCCAGAGAAATTCCAGGTTATAAGTTATATCATAAAAACAGATTAGATAAGCAAGGCGGTGGAGTTCATATGTACATACGAAACGATATTCCATCTTTTGAAGTGTGTTCTCCCTTTCCTTTGGAAAGTATATGGGTTAAAATCTTATTGAAGGAGTAGTCCTATATAACTATTGGTAACATCTATCGACCTCCATCTGCAAATTCAGATTACGCAACTGATATGTTTAAATAAATTACACATTTTTCAGAATCTCAAGATACTGTAATATTTGGTGACTTTAACCTCCCTCATATTAACTGGGACTCATTCTCAGGACAAACACCAACATAGAGGTGTCGATAGGGAGAAGGGCAGGGCTAAATGGAGAAAGTGACAAAGGCAAGAAGGACAGGGATGGCGCAAAAGGGAGTAAGGCCATCAGAAAATGGAGGGTAATGAGTACCAATGCCTGTAGTCTGGGCAACAAGCTCCCTGAGCTGTGGCCTTGATAGAAGAGGAATGCCTGGATATCATAGCAGTCACAGAAACATGGTACACAGAGAACCATGACTGGGATGTTAACATACCAGGGTACATAACCTACAGGAGAGACAGGCAGGGGAGAAGGGGGGGAGGAGTAGCTTTCTATGTAAAGGAAGGGATAAAAGCAACTGAACAAAAGAGTAAACAGGGAGGAGAGGAGGCACTGTGGGTCACCTTGGAGACTGGAAAGGGCACCACAATCTGCACAGGGGTTGTGTACAGACCCCCATGTCAGGGGAAGGGTATGGACAAGGATATGATAGAAGGCATTCTTAGAATGGCAGAGAAAGGAGAGATACTGTTGATGGGAGACCTGAATATGCCAGATGTTAACTGGAGCACATTTGCTGCAGCCACATCCAAGAGCAGGGCCATTCTTGATGCCCTACAGGTGGCAGGCCTCAGACAGCTAGTTTCAGAACCCATTCATGAGGGAACAATCTTAGACCTCGTACTCTCAAACGGGGGCAGTGAGAGGATCTCAGATCTAGAAGTGGGTTGCCATCTGGGGACAAGTGACCATCAAACAGTGTGGTTCACGTTAAACTCAGCTACAGAGTCAAGCCATACAAAAGTGAGGGTACTGGACTTTTGGAGGGCTGACTTTGGCAAGATGGGAGAGTGCCTCAGAAAAGCACTAGCAAACAGGCTAGAAGGAGGTGTGGAGCAACAATGGGAATCATCAAAACTGCCATCACAGAGGCAACAAGCCTTTGTGTGAAGCAAATAAACAAATCAAAATGAAAGAAAAAGCCACTATGGTTCTCAAAAGAGGTGGCTGTGAAAGTCAGGAAGAAAAAGATAGCATTCCAGAAGTATAAGGAAACACAGAAGGAGCAGGACAGAGAGCTCACCATGTTAAGGCAGAACAAGCAGGAGGGAAGTCAGAACAGCAAAGGCCCAAACTGAGGAAAAGATAGCCAACTCGGTTAAGAAGGGGATAAAACCTTTATAGGTACATCAGCGAGCGAGAAAGACAAAGGGAGGGATAGTGAGGATGAATAGAATGAACAGTGGTGGGCAGAGGGGACAGTGAAAAAGCAGGATACTGAATGAATATTTCTGCTCAGTATTCAAAAGAGGAGGGAAGTGCCTAATCCACTAATAGAAGCACTCTTGATAGGGGGTCGATCCCAGTCCTTTCAACAGAAGAAAGGGTCCTGCAAGAACTCCTAAAACTGAAGGTGGACAAAGCAATGGGTCCTGATGGAATTCACCCCAGAATTCTAAAAGAACTAAGGGAGGAACTAGTGAAACCACTGGCTACCTTTTAATAAATCATGGTAGGATGGTGTGGTACCCGAGGACTGGAGGAAGGCAGATGTGATTCCCTTCACAAAAGTGGAACCAAGACAGAGGCAAGAAACTACAGACCTGTCAGTCTGACCTCTGTGGTAGGGAAAGTGATGGAGTCACTTCTGAAGGAAAGAATAGTTGAGTCACTTAGAGGCAGTAGGGGCACAGGACCCAAGGCAGCATGGGTTCACAGCGGGAAGGTCATGTCAGATGAATCTAATAGATTTCTTTGACTGGGTGGCCAAAGTAGTAGACCAGGGAGTGGCTGTGGACATGGCCTACATAGACTTTAGCAAGGTATTTGACACAGTACCCACAAAAGATTAATAGTCAACTAACCAGCCTGGGAGTGGGTCCCAGGTGGCAGCCTGGTAAAACATTGGTGCACAACAGGACACAGAAGGTAATTGTAAATGGAGTCCACTCTGGAGAAAGAGGGGTTACTAGTGGGTACCGTAGGGTTCAGTATTGGGTCCAGTCCTTTTAATGTCTCATCAGTGACACTGCAGAGGGACTGGAAGGAAAAGTATCCCTTTTTGCAGATGACACAAAGATCTGCAACAGGGTTGATACACAAGGAAGCGTGGAAAGGATGAAAAGGGACTTTGCAAGGTTAGAGGAATGGTCAGAAGTATGGCAGCTAGGATTCAATCCAAAGAAGTGCAAAATAATATACCTGGGAAACAGGGGAAGAATACACAATGGACAGGGAGGTAGTAACAACAACAAAAAAGGAAAGGGACCTGGGGGTAATCATATCAGATGACCTTAAGGTTAGCAAGCAATGTGAGAAGGCAATAGGGAGGGCTGGGGGTATACTGGGATGTATAGAGAGAGGCATCATCAGCAGAAAACTGGAAGTTGTTATCCCTCTGTACAGACAGATGGTGAGACCCCATCTGGACTACTGCGTCCAGTTCTGGAGACCCCATCTCCGCAAGGACATAGACAGGATAGAGGCAGTCCAGAGGAGGGCAACTAAAATGGTGCAGGGTCTGCAAGAGAAGCCATATGAGGAGAGACTAAAGGAGCTTAATATGTATACCCTTGAGGAAAGAAGGGAGAGGGGGGACATGATAGAAACTTTTAAGTACCTCAGTGGAATCAACAAAGTCCAAGAGGGTAGCATCTTTCAGAAAAAGAGACGTGCAAGAACAAGGGGACACAATTTAAAGATAGAAGGGGGGCGGTTCAGGGGCAATGTGAGGAAGTATTATTTCACAGAGAGGGTAGTGGATGCATGGAACAGCCTTCCTAAGAAGGTTGTGGGGTCCAAAACTGTGGGAGAATTCAAGAATGCATGAGACAGGCATAAGGCAATTCTTGTGGGGGGTAGGAAGAAATAGGCTGTTGGTTAACTAGGATCTGCGGCCTATCCTGTAGGTAGGGAAATGGGCAGACTAGATGGGCCAAGCGGTCCTTATCTGCCATCAAAGTCTATGTTTCTATGTTATTCCATTGTATAGGGCATACATTAGACTGTATCTAGACTATGGCTCCCCTTTCTGGAATCCAAACCAAAAAAAAAGACATAGCAATTCTTGAACAGGTTCAAAGGAGAGTAACTAGAATGATTCCAAGATTAACAAATTTGGATTATCAGAACAGATTAAAAGCTACTGGTCTCTTCTCTCTTCAAACTAGACGATTAAGAGGTGATATGCTTATGGTTTTTTAATTTAATAAATTCACCAGATCTAATGGAAAAACGTGATCTAACACTCTCCAAAAGGAGACATGTTCCAAGACTGCATAACAAACAGCTTGAAGTAAAAACTTATAAAACCAGCAAAAGGGGAAACTTTTTTCCAATAAGAGCATCCATTGTATGGAACACCTTGCCTCAAGAATTGGTAGAGACAACTAGTGCCACTGTCTTTAAAAAAAATTAGATGTTTGGTTGAGGAATAATAGATAAATAATGTCCCACATAGTGTGGGGGAACAGTCTCAATGTGCTCTGGCCTTCTTCTGTTCTTTCATACCAAGTAATACCAAGTAATGTTTGGTGTCCCTGCTTGTACTCCCACAATGCTGTGGGTAGCATGGCTTGTTTCTGGTACCTTCTCATTCCCGACTACTAGGTGGGACATCTGAAATTGATAATATTGTGCAGCAGTTCTTAGCTGCCTGCCCTAGCAACCTCTCCCCCCTCCTCCCCGAGTGAGTCAATTCTGCAGCCATGGCAGGGACATACCACTCTCTGTCTGTGATATAAAACATGGAACGTCAGTAAGCAAAAACAGGACTTTTTAAATTTATTTAGAACCCATCCCAAGCATAGGTCCGGGTGGTGTGGTTCTCACTCACCTTCCTATCTCCCTTGTACTGGTAACTTAGTTAAAAAAAAAAACAGGCATTGCTACAAGTTACTGAACTCTGCTTAACTGCTGAACTTTGCTGTTTTTCCGTGATCGCAATCCCAAAACAAACACTGCGTATGTCCTAGGACTCCTCTACAAAATCATCCTTAGAACAGACAACCACTCCTCACCTCTTGCCCTTTCACTCTCCATGCCCCACACCTGTGGGACACTCTCCTTATCTTAAGCCCACTAACAACAGGAGGAGAGTGCAGTTCAGAATAAAACTGAAGCAACACAGGACAGAACGGCAAAATCACGGTGCCTCCTGACCCCAAACACACATGGTGCCAATTTATTCTGTTGATTGACTCAGAGGTTTAGTGCTTTTCTGACCCACAGGCTCCTACCTCTGAACTGTCAGGCAGAAAATCTTCTTTCCCCTCTTTTCAGAAATAAATAAAATAGAGCAATCAACTCAAACAGCTGAAAGATATTGACAACTGCCAATGTTCTGCTTCTTGCCTCAAGTTCACACATCTTGCATTTCTTATCCACCTTAGTTGCAGCACAGCTGGACATATATCTGCCAGGTCAGTGAATAAACAAAGCTGGATGGGGACTTCAACTGTAACGTGAGATGGGGGGGGATAAGTTTTATTGTATTTTTAGCAATAGTGAATGCAAGGAGTAAGAGTACAGCAGCAGCAAAAAGCCCTGCACCAGCATGAAATGTTTCAGAGATCACTCACACACACATTGGTAATCCAAATGCTTTATTAAATCAAAGTTCAGAAGCCATCTAATGCCTAACACACAGTACTGGACAATCTCTGGATAATTTTTGGACTTTGACTTAATAAATGATTAGAATCACTGATAGTTGTGTGAGTTATCTCTCTCTTCAGTATTAGGCTTTTTCTTGCTGCTGCTACTACTGTTGTTGTGTATGTAGGCTGTGGCATAGTAGGTTCATTGTACAGACCATGCAAAATACAACACAGTAGGCTGTCTTCATACCTTAAACCAATGTGTGTGTGCGTGTGTGTGTGTGTGTGTGTGTGTGTGTGTGTGTGTTGGGGGGGGGGGCTTTGTGAATGACATGGCATTTCTCACAACAAGCCATCAGATGGATGCAGTATTACCTTTAGTAACATAAATAATAAGAGAAAAGAGCCAAACACAAGTATCATTTAAACAAAGATCATTTTAATTTTTTATCAGCAAGACATACCTCTCAACTTCTCAACATTAAAAATCATAGCACTGGCCTTCAAAAATCATAGCAAAGGGGCAGAATGTGTAGCACTTTCTTATTTTAAACAATTCTGGCCCAGATATTCTAAAGGGGTGCGCATGGCACAACAGTGTTGCACCATGCACAACCCACTGATGTGCCCCGGCGCGATATTCAAAAGGGAAAAGTGCACCACACAAATCCCAATGTGCCGGAGTGCATCAGTAATGTATGCAGGCACAGGTAGTGGGGATGTGCCCATGCATAACCTGCACAGTCCGATATTCAGCCTGGGATGTGCAGAGCCATGCATGCGCAACCCCTACTTGCGCCTGCACAAAGTTAAGCCAAAAGGAACAAATGATGGCCACCCACAGGTGAGCTGCCGCATTGCAGGGTGCAACACAGTAGCTGCCACCTGTGGGTGGCCACCCGAGTTCCTGCTGCACCTGGCGGCGCCCCCCCATGCCCCATTGAGGGCATCTGTGTACATAAACCCCCCCTCCAATATCCCTGGACCACTATGTGCCCGATCGCGGGCATTTGTCTCCCAAAAAAAAGCCTTGTCTAATATCTCTGGTGGTCCAGTGGACCGCTATGTGCCCGATCGCGGGCATCGGTATAATAAAGCTTCCCCCGTCCAATATCCCTGGTGGTCCAGTGGACTGATCGCTGCCCGATCGCAGGCATCTGTATAAATCCCCCCCCACCAGTATCCCTGGTGGTCCAGTGGACCACACTCTGCCCGATCGCAGGCATCTGTAAAACATAAAAGACGACCTATTACCCTGGTGGTTCAGTGTACCCTCCCCACCCGCCCACTGAGCCCCACTGTCCGCTCCCCAGTCAGCCGGCGGGTGGCAGCACTCCATCACTTACCGCTCTATCGCCCCGCTGATTGATACCGGGAGCGCACGCCCATTGGTTCACAGCGGAGCTAATGGGCGGCAGCCCTACCGAGCTGTCAGTCGGCAGGCGCAGGGTGGCAGGCAGGTGGGTGCCGCTGCCTGGCCGCTGACCGGGCGAGAGGGGCGGTGGGGCTCAGTGGGCGGTGGGGAGGGGACACTAGACCGCCAGGTATAAGGTCATCTTTATGTTTTACAGATGCCTGTGATCAGGCAGAGTGGTCCACTGACCACCAGGATACTGCAGGGGGATTTGGCACAGATGCCCGCAATCAGGCAGCGATCAGTCCACTGGACCACCAGGAATATTGGACAGGGGGGCTTTATTATACCGATGCCCGTGATCAGGCACATAGCGGTCCACTGGACCACCAAGGATATTAGACGAGGATTTGTTTTGGGAGACAAATGTCCGCGATCGGGCTGCAGGGGGTGTCGGTCCCCGAAGGCTGCTGCCTGGCAGGGTGCCAGGCACAAGTCGTCAGGGATTGGCACACCTGCATGCTAATGGTATGCAAATGGGGCCATAATGACATGCAAATGGACCCATGTGCACCTTGCATAAATTATGGCCCCATTTGCATGTCTCCTTTTGAATATCGCAGGTGCTGTGCATGGCGCAATGGCACTTGCGCTAGCGCATCTCCATGCTCCACTCTGGCCACTTGCGCTGGCACAGTGCCACTGCACCATGCACAGTGGGGGTGGCAAGGGTGCGATATTCAAAGATGCTGCGCCATTGCGCAGCTCCGTTGAACATCGCCCAGGCCACACCCCTGCGCAACCAAGCTGAGCTGCGCCCAGGCTTGCGCCACAGCCTGGCGCAGTTTGAATATTCAGGCCACCCATGTCTACAGAGAGCAGGCCCTATATAGTTAGTGATAAGGAATGTTTCTATCAACTTAGTTCAACTATATAATAGTTTGTGTGTCCAGAAATAGCTCTAACATTGTGAGGAACATTAGTAAACCTATGAGGAGCACGGGAAAATCTGAGTGTGAAAATCAGCGCTATGTAAAATTCATGCCAGTTGAGAGGTATGCAACAGGATCCTAGTAACGTCCTCAGACAAGAAAAAACATCTTGAACCAGAGCTACTCTGACTAAAAACTTCTCAGTTCTACTTGTTTACCAACAGTAACGTGAATGTGCACACTGCACAGCTCACACTGCAAAGCAGTCTGGGAAAACTGGTGCATCTTGTTTTGTTTTCTTATATCAGGGAAAACCCCATAAAGCTCTCTGAATCAAGATGGCGATCTTGGCAAGGGTCTGTGCAGAACATGAAATTAGTCAAATGGATAAAATCTTGAAAGAAATTATTAGAGTGTCACAATCTTCAGTAAATGTATTAAAAATTCTTGTTTCACAATAATAATAACAGAAACAAAAATACAGTTTGTTGCACTGCTGCTTTAAAACAATTTTAAAAACAGCTGTTTTGGGGTTTAGCCATACAAGCAAGCAGTCAGTTTTATGAAGGGAGATTGGAGAACAGCCGAAGTACAGGCACTGCACATATGTGAGCTTACTGAGATACTTGAGAGCATAAGAGTAACATAAAAATCTGTGTCTCATTTTAATCAATGGAACCCCGATCATCTGTACTTATAGTTATCTGAACTGATCTTATGTCTCCCAATCAGTTCAGATAATCGGTTGTACTGTACTTGCACCACTGTACAGGCAGAGCACAAAGTTACATGCATCAGAGTACATTTACTGCACTGGTCAGGCTTGACATACAGTATTACAATTCATTTCATAACTTGTGCTTGAATTAGCGCTCCCAATAATGTGGGCAGACAAGAGTAATTTACTCTCCATTGGTCTGTGTCAGTATCTCAGTAGGTGACGCACTTGCCTCTGGAGTCAGAGGTCATGGTTTCTAGTCCCAATACCAGGATCTTGGGCTAATACTCAGTACTGACACTGTAGTGCAGCACTGGGAGACTGCTCTGCTGCAGGTGCTGTTCCTTGGATGAGACGTTAAGCTGTGGTCCCTTCTGCTCATCTCTGGTGGCTGCTCAAGGGGAAGTTAAAGATCCCATGGTACTTATAAAAGTGGGAATTATCTTCCTGGTGTCATGGAGAACATTGCCCAGGGTCATATAACCCCCACGCCCCCAACCTGAACTATTCAGTTCAATGCTCCTTTCCCCAGTCAAAAATTATAAATAAATTAAAAAATATATTTTTGTTGAGTAAAACCTCTTCAGTCTACCCAGCTGTAAAAATGGGTAAAAGCAGTACCCCAAAAAAACAAGATATTACATCTCAGCTGGGCCATCCTGGCTAAATCTTCCACTCTGAATTCAGTCACTCACCACCAAAAATATCATTCATTGCTGGGGTCTCCTCGTAAGCCTTTTTTTCTGTCCAAGAAGACTCTCCTTAGGTCATCGGGGTCAGAGGGAGAAGGATCAAACATCCCAGATGACTCTCTCCCTGGGTTGTTGGGCTGGCCAGAGGGAGAAGGATTGAATGTCCCAGAGAACACTTTCCTTGGGTTGTCATTTGGGGGCCAGCCATAGGGAGAAGGATTGAGCGTCCCAGAAGACCTTTTCCTTGGGTTATCGGCCAGAGGGAGAAGGACTGAGGGCAATGGCAGGCCACTCCAAACAGAAAAAAATATGCTTTTAAAGATCCCTGGTTTGGGCTTTTGCTGCACAGGAGGTTGTGGCAGTAGGTGTTGGTGACAGCTGCAGGGCTGCTACCATGGGGAGCTGGCTGTTGGGGTATCTGTACTGCGGGGGGGTAGGGATTTACTGTTGGTCATGCTGCAGGGGAATTTTGAAGTGGGCTGATTGCCCCAAATAAGCATATTTTCCCAAATACTGTTCAATTGGGCACCTATTCTAACCAAGTGGGCCCTGGTGGGGTTCACAAACATCCTACTGCACCCTGCATCCATGGATAGTGAGGTGCGAGGGGTCTCAGCTGCAGGGAGTGTGGCTTGCAGAAGGTTGGCTTTTTACTCCAGATTTTCAACATTGCCATTTCTTCACACCTCGTCATGAACAGCACAGCTGTCATTTTTTATATTCTGCCCAAAATGTGTTTCTGCACCTCTGGCTCGAATGGCACACTTACTGTGTGAAATCACCTTTTGGAATTGAGCAATGAAATGATACTGCCACTGTTCATGAGGTGGGGTTCCAAAAAGCCCAAGTTTAAAATTTGGAGCAAACATACCTACAAACACCCAGGGCATTAGGGTTGCAACCACAACCCCCACCATAACATAACATAACACTCACATTTCACTATCTGTAGACAATATAGGTGTCGCAGTGTGCCTTATGTCTTCAGCCCTAACATTCACCCCATTCTCCTATACTGCACCAATCTCAGCTTATTTTCATATGGAATGGGGAGGCGAGCATAAGGGCCAAAGACCTCAAGGCACACTGCGACACCTGTCAGTGTCTGCAGTGTGGGGTGAGGTGGAATGGCATGAGTGTTATGCTGGACGACCCAAAGGTACACCCTCAATGCCTGTCAGTCTCTGCAGAGTGGGGGGGTTGTGGCGTTTCTTCAATACTTCATTGCCATTCCTATTATGCATCTCTCTAACTCCTGCACTACCAATGCCAGTACCAGCAAGCAAACATTTGGCATTGACAAATGCTTGTTTTTAGTAGTGCCAGGAAAGTACAGTTGCGTAAGAACTTACCGTAACAGTAGATCTTTGAGAGTATCTCTTGCAGCAGGTCATAACACATATGGAATATCAGCTACAGAAAACTCCAATATGTGTGTCCCAGGGTTCCTTATCTTGTTTTTAAATAATCTTCAGGAGTTAAAAAATAAAAAAGGGGAGTGAGAAAAAAACTGAATATTGTATCAAAGTGACAACAGTTTCTCACTCAAACTAAACAGCAGACAAAACCATTTGAATCACTTTGTTAACACTGTTACTTTATTTTCACGTCCCAGTTGCTTCACTGTTGCTCCACGAATTTTGTGTAACGTTTCAGAACTGCATTAGTTTCTTCATCAGACTATGAGCATACTATATATCCAAAAAGAACCTTCATTCTAAAATTGAAGGAGAACATAAAATGAATATCATATATTCCACTCCCAAATAAATATTATTAGAACTCCTGGATGATTTGAATACATAAGGTGGAACTAACCTCATAAAATTAAAACAAATTCATCTTTCAAAATCAAAAATTGGGGGTGGGGGTACATGTGCTGCCTGAAGAATCCTCAAAGTGCTCTGAAAAGCAGGGACAATGCCCATTAAGTTTATATAAATTGTATCCAAGAATTTCTGAGAACAGTGTTAACAAAGTAATTCAAATGGTTTTGTCTGCTGTTTGGGTTGAGTGAGAAACTGTTGTGACTTGATATCAGCCACAGGTGCCACATCTTTCGGATGACTTCGCAGCAGTCGACCCAGGGACTTCCCCTTCCTGTCACTATGTGGTGTACTTTAGCACATATAAAAAGGGGAGGTCCCTGATACTCCTCAGTTCTTTTCCATCTTAGCAACCAGTATGAGAAAATACCCATTGGTCTCTGATGGGAACTGAGGAGAGCAATAAAGAGGCAGCAGCTCGAGGCTTCCATGAGAGATTGGAGCAAGGTACCCTTCTGGAATAGTAGCAAGGGGGAAGGTGAGTGGGGCAGCATGACCTGCTGCAAGAGATACCCTCGAAGATCTACTGTTACTGTCAGTTCTTACACAACTGTACTATCTTCTTTGAGCCAATCTCTTGCAGCAGGTCATAACACATGAGAAGAATCCCAAACAGTTATCATGCCCAAGTGAGGAGGAAGTGAACCTTGGACTCCCCAGGACAGGAGGCCCTGTAGGATGACCCAGAGTCAGTGGCTTAGCAGGTAGTACACTCACCTCTGAGGCCAGGAGCTCAGAAAGCTGTGGGTTCTATCCCCACACCAGGCACTTGGGTTAAATCCCAGTACTGACACTGTACTGCAGCATGGGGGGGTACTGCACACCTGAGGTGCCATCTTTCGGATGAGACATTAAACTGAGGTCTCATCTGCCTGTCCTGGTGGTAGTTCAGGTGGATGTTAAAGATCCTATGGCACTTCTCGAAAAGAGTAGGGGAATTTTTATTAGAATAACTTCATAAACAAATGATAACAGTGTTAAGACACACAAAATCTATAAAGCATGTAAACAAAAAAATGAAAAAGAAATCAAAGAAGTAAAACAAACGGACATAGTCCAAAATGTCATCCAATAACTCTGCAGTGCCCAAAAGGGAAATAAAAAAAACAACATAAACATCAACCCTTCCCCCCCCCAAACAGGAAAAGAACAGGGGAAGTCATAGTGGAATCATAAGACAAATTACTGTATATACAAAGCAGTATTACGTCATACAAAATCAAAAGAAAAGAAAATCATAAACAGAAATAAGTATAATGGCATACAATAATCCCAAACACAAAAAAGACATACCAGAACCAAACCCCAACCCCCTCCCCAAGTGGCACGTGAGTCATAAGGGACAAATAACCACAGGACAGTATTACATCATACTAACCCAAAAAAAAGGTAAAAGAAAAACAGATAGGAAACAACAGCAACTAAATATGTAGCCAATATCATTCCCAGATCCCCCTTTTCAGAGCCACAAATTCCTGATCCCGCAATGTGGTAATAGCAGCAAATACAGAATTATACAGTTCTAATACAGTGATATGCTGCTGCTGAAAAATAAATTGACACCAGACTTGCCGGATCCAATACAAAAGAACAACAATAATCACATTCAGAGTACTAAAACTATAGGGAGCCCAGCTAGAAGGAAAAATCCCAAAATACAATTGCTGAGTAGTAAAAACATGAAAAGGATGTCGACTCCAATGAGCCCTCCATACCTCCCAAAAATCCTGAATAAAGGGACAAGCAAAATATAAATGATCCATAGACTCTTCAATTTCAATACAGGTAGGCCTCAAAAAAACCCTATCAGCCAACATTTTATGTTTATGATTCCCTCGGGTATTAATCCTCCCATGGACCTCCAACCACATAATATCCCACATTTGTTTCGGGAACCGTTTTTCTGTGAGACGAGTCATAATATGATGTCGTTCAGAATCTGAAAACTGCTCAAAGGGAGATACAGAGAAATGCTGAACCAGAATATCCTTATATAGAGACTTCCTAGACATCATAACAACATCCCGAAAGGAGACCGACCAATGCTTGATGTGATCAAAAATCAAAACCCATCCTAGTGACAAAACATATTTCCTGCTATTTTTATGAATAAAACAAGAAAGTTCCCATTCCCTCAAAATCTCCAGTAAAACAGTAATGGTATATAACCGCCAAATCCTTGAAGACCCAGAAATTACCAGCTTCAAATTAGTAATCAAAAACAGGATAAAAAAAACACAACTGGATGAAGCATTCTAACCCCCCCGAGGGATATCCAAGTATAAACGATTCCTCTTAATGGGGTTCAACCGGCTCCCCCAAAAACTTGTAAAAAAAAACACCAGTAAAGCCATTTCAAGCCACTTGGGTAAAGGAAAAATATGGGCCACATAAAGAAAACGTGGGAGCAAAACGGATTTAATCATAAAAATTTGCTTACATTTACTCATGTTCCATTTACTAATTCTTGCCCTCCCTCTATTAATACTAAGCTCCCAATTATAACCCGTCGGGTCCTCTCCCCAAAACAAAGCCCTAGGATTTTCCCATAGGAATCCAATACAGAAACCCCTCAAATACTAGAAACATGACTCCGCTTCCCAGAAAGAGGTAAGCAAATACTCTTTTCAGGATTTATTCAAGCCCCTATGACACCCAAAAAAGATTGCAACACTTTAAGTAATAGTTCTCCACATTGAGTATCAGGAAACAAAATACAAAGATCATCCGCATAGCAGATAGTTTTAAAATTGTCCAAAACAAACCCATGTATTCCAGAAAGCAACGAAGATCTATTAAAAAGTCTAATAATCGGGTCCAGGGCTAAGACATACAAAACAGGACTGAACAGGCAACCCCCCAAAGCCAAAGCATAACAAAGCTGCAACCAAGCAACAAATAATGTAGGAATCCCATACTGCCGTAAAGCACACCTAAGAAAGTCCTATGATATGCAATCAAAGGCCTTAGCTTGGTCCATAGTAAGAACATATCCCAATGACTGTGTATCAAACAATTCCCAAAGCAATATTAAGGCATCCTGAATCAATCACCCAGGCACTGAGCAAAATTGCAGAGGATACAATAAATGGGCCAAAATAGCCTGTAAACAATTACACAACAATTTAGAAAAGATTTTAACGTCCACATTCAAAATGGTAATGGGTCTCCAATTATGAAGAGAAGCCCAATCTCCTTTTTTATATAGAAAACTCATAAGTCCATGATAGAGAGTGTTCGAGATCCTGTCTTCAGCCAGAAAAGCATTATACACCAGTAACATTTCAGGAGCCATCAGAGGCCACAAAAATTTATAAAGTTCCCCCGGCAAACCATCCAAGCCAGGGGCA
Source organism: Neoceratodus forsteri (assembly GCA_016271365.2). Taxonomy (NCBI): domain Eukaryota; kingdom Metazoa; phylum Chordata; order Ceratodontiformes; family Ceratodontidae; genus Neoceratodus; species Neoceratodus forsteri. The sequence goes on along the minus strand of CM028131.1, from coordinate 1,032,673,752 downwards.
GTATTGTCCATCAAATTGTTCACCACAAAGTCCAATTCTGCCATGGAAAAATCCACTATCATATTATCTGCAATATGTTGCTCAAGCCGTGGGAGATCAGCAGCATCCAGTAAAAATGACATATCCTCCAGATTACTAGAGAAGGGTTGAAACTGTGAGGCAATAAAATCCTCAACCACCTGCAAAATCCCCATGTTATCTGTCACTAAATGTCCAGAATCATCTTTAAGAGCCTCCATATGTCTCAATTTAGTTCTACCCTTACAATCTTCAAAAGGAGTCGTCTGCTCCTTCTTCCCCTGGGTCCCAACCCGCTGCTCCATCTCCAAGGATTTTTGTCGATCATACTGGAGCAGCATTAAGTCCCATTTTAAGAGGGCAATTTCAGCAACACAGTGATCACCCCCATGTACCACTCGAGACATTAAATCCTGAAGGTCTTGTTGGTACTTTAAATAGGCCTGATACTTAGAAAAAGCACAATACCACTGGTGATGCTTAAAAAAAGCAATAAAGCAGGATTTAGTGTCCTCCCACCATTCAATCGGGGAATCATATAAATCAAAAACAGATAATCTATCCACCACAATATCCTGAAACAAAACCACAGTATCTGGCACAGTTAATAAGCTAGCGTTAGGCCGCCATACCCCCTTCCCTCAAAGCATAGCAGGATGTGGGGACACAGCAATCCCTACCAAACAATGATCAGAAGTTTCCACCATAAGGACCTGAGGAGAAAAAAAAGGCACCTTTTTGGGAAGAAACCAATACTCTATCCTAGAGGAAAGAGATCCTTTAAAAAAGGTCGGTTTAGCTGTGTCAGCCATCACATCACACAAGGCAGCTTGAGTCAAAACCTCATATAGGGCAACACTATCACAGTATAGCTTACCTCGTTCCACCCTTTGTTTCAATACTGTATTAAAATCACCCCTCCAAAACACCAACCGCCCTGTGCATAAATAGGGAAGAACCCTGTGAAACAAGACAACCCTCTGGGCCTTCTGTTGTGGAGCATAAATGTTAATCAATCTACAAAAAACACCATCAATGTCTACATCTAGTAACATAGCTCTTCCCGGATCAATGTCAACCATCTTCTGAACAGAAATAGCAGAAGAGGTGAGGCAGATGCCCAATCTGGAGCATAAGTCCTGTCCAACAGACCAATAGGAGAGCCCTGTAAACCACTCTTGAGTGGCCACCTGCACATCTTGAGTAGTATATAGTCTAGTATCCTGCAAAAAAAAATGTCAAAAGTCAGAGATGGCAATAATGCAAAAGTAGCCGTTTGTTTATAGACTGAGCGAACACTAATCAAATTAAGACTCACCAAATGAAGTGCAGAAAGAGGCATCCAAAAACATCAGTTTAGCTCAGGACAACTTTTTCATATTAGCTCTGGTGACCCTCTTAGTAACCGTAGACTGGGAAGGAGATGGATCCAGTCTCTGAGGTCAGGAGCGGAAGAGAGAGAGACATCCAAATCAGCATCATTCATGATATCCCCCCAACTCTGCAATGGTTCATAAGGATTGGAAACATCAACCAGAGGCTTAGACTTACTCCTCACAGCCTGTTTAGGCAAGGACTTCCTGTGAGGCACAAGCACAACACCATCAGGGTCAGCAGGAATCTTGTGTACAGCTGGGGACTCAGTAGCCAGACCCACAGGTACAGGGGAAGGGGGGACACTCTGTGAGCGTCAGGGGAGATAGAATGTAGCACTGTCTCAGAACAGATAACAGGACTAACAGAGCACACTGGAGAGGGTCGAGAAGGTTCTCTCTGCCTCGCTGTTGATGAAAAGGAAGAAGGAGACGTAGGTCCAGAGGCCGAAGGCTGTCAACCAGTAGGTTCAGTATGAGTGTGAGACTGCTTAGAGGATTTGTTAATATAAAAGTCACTTTCTGTGTAGTCAGCGTTATTATGTGCTGCCCAAGTGCAGAAAAAAAAACATGATCTTCAGACCCACAAAGATTACACGTGGTCGGAACCACACAAATTGCAGCCGAATGACCCACAACCCCACACACAGAACATTTCATTTGGTCACAATCAGAGCTTAAATGTTGAAGAGAGCCACACCTATAACAGGAACGTGGCTGCCCAGGATAAAACAGTATTCCCCCATCTCTCCCCAAGAAAAAACAATTAGGCAGATGCTGTATGCCATCATCAGATATAGGGAGTTGTACATGAAACTTCCAACCTCCCATCCAAAATCCATTATCATCAATAATAGCATCTGGCAAACCAGTCACAGTGCAGTGTTTCTCCAGCCAGTAAAGAATGTCTAAAATGTTCACCCCCTCATTTTGAAACAGCACTGTCACCACTTTCACAGTAGGCCTAGTAATAGGGATTGCCAAAAAAGGCTTCCACAAGGCAATATGCTGAACCCCATAATATGCAGTCCACAATCTGTCCAGAAGGCCTGTTGTTCAAAAACTAACATCACAATTGTGGTCCCCTGAGGTATGAATCAAAGCATACACCACAGCAGGCAAAAAATGCAAAGAATCAATCAGCAACTGTTACCCCACATAGTTTCTATCAGAAGGATAATCAAGCCCCCCTTTGTACAATAGTCGAACCACAAATCTGCACTGTGCAGCCTCCTCAGGTTTCATAAATAAACTAGCATAACTACTAGGTTTGGTCCCAGACTCATGACCTGCAGTGGACCCAGAGCGGGTACAGAACAGGATAGGATCAAGTTTTTCAAGAAAAATACCTGAAGATAAAGGCTGCGATGGCTACAATGGAGAATGTTGCCGGGGCTCCCCCAGCCGTAGCTGTGCAGTAGAGCCCTGCTCCTCAGACATGGACTCAAGAGTAGCATCTAAGTCAGCATCTGACGCAGAAGTAGCAAGGGGTAGAGCCGCACCAAGGGGGCTCCCTGTCAAACCAACTGTGGCCTGTCGACCACGATCTAAGTTAGTCACAGATGGCAAAATATCAGCAGAAGAAATAGTAGAACTCACAGTTTTCAGAGAACCAGACAATGGAATTTGAGGATCAGGAACCCAAATATCGTTCACCAAAATCCACCCTGCCTTCTGCAATGTGACTTCTGGTTGCCAGGAGGCCTCTCCCACCGTAAAAGGAAAAAGAATCAAATCAGAACCCGAAGGGACAGTCTCCAGGCATGCAAACAAAACAGCAGATGTATCCTCATGGAAAAAAACCTTCTTCTGAATAGGCGCATTAGGACTATGTTCCACATGCTTTCTCTTTTACTTGTCATCCGCAATAGACTCTTGCTCCATTGGAGGATCCTGTACCATAGACAAAAAATGCAAAGCCTCCAAAGCCATATCCAAAGTTAGCTGATGGTCAGCCACCAATACATCTACTGCTGCATCCATAGGCGGCACTAATCTCTCAGGCAGTACTGAATCTTGCTCTGGAATTATCAAAACAGCACTTCCATCTCCTTCCATTGTCTGCGACAGACTCAAGGAATCCAAACCTGGAACCAGCCAAGGGTCCCCCTACAGGAGAGTGAGGGAATTTCCCCAGTGCCTGGCCAAATTCCCCCCCCCCCATTCACTAAAAATACCACCAACAGCTTAATCTGGTTCAAGGTCAGTTGGCATTCATCTGTATCCCTCTCCCCCGGATCATGTCTGAAAATAGGCAGAATCTGTCTAGTGCACTCTCCCGGTCAACAAAAACTAAATAAATAAATAAAAATTGGCCCGCTTTTTGGAAGCAATCTCAAGACAGTAATGTTTCGTTAATGTATGTACAGTAGACCAGGTGGCTGCCTCGCAAATTTCCATAGCCGAGATGACTTGAAAACACACCGTGGAGGTAGCCATGCCTCCAGTGAAGTGGGGTTTCACAGTCCCTGTGAGAGGTTTGTTGTATTTGTTATAGATGAATGTAATGCAGTTGGCCAACCATGTGGACAAGCACTGCTTAGAAACCTAAATGCCCTGTTGTCCAGGGATGAAAGAAACAAAAAGTTGCTCAGTTTGTTCACAACTGTTCAGTGTGGAGAAGATAAATTCTCAATGTTCTATGCACATCGAGAGTATGAAGCAGGGCTTCCCCTGGATCCTCATGCTCTGCACAATATGCTGGCAATTGAATGGACTGATTCAGAGCGAATTCAGAAACCACTTTTGGTAGAAAGTAGAGGTTAGTACGTAAGGAAACCTGATCTCTGTGAAAGTATAGGTAAGGTGGTCTGCAAGTAAGCGCCTGTGACTCTGCCACGTAATCGCTACCAGAAAAATCATTTTCCAGGACAAAAATCAGAGCTTGCATGTATCGTGGGCTTTAAAGGACTCATGCTCAGTTTTTCAAGTATGAAATTCAAATCCCACGCCAGGACTGGATCCCAAATAGGGGGATGTAAATGCAGGATACCTTTCAAGAAGGTTCTGATCAGAGTCAACTGGGACAATGGTTTATTGTCCACATGTAAGTGAAAAGCTGAAACAGCCACCAGGTGAACTTTGATAGAAGAATACTTCCAGCCACCCACAGACAGAGAGAGTAAGTAGTCTAGGATGCTCTGTGGAGAACACTCATAGGGGGTCCAGCTCCCTGGAAGAGGCCCACACAGAAAAGCGTCTCCACTTCATGGAGTAGGAAGACCTAGTGGAGAGCTTCCAAGCTGCCCGCAGGATCTCTGCTACCCTGGGGGACACTTTGTAGTGAGAGAGGACTACATCCTCAGGAGCCAAGCATGCAGGTGTAGGGAGTGAAGGTCCGGGTGCAGCAAGGTGCCATTCTCCTCTTAGAGGAGAGCTAGGCAAAGTCGTAGAGGAAGAGGATCCTAAGCCGAGATTTGCAGAAGCAGGGGGAACCAGATCTGCCTTGGCCAGAAGGTGCTATGACAATCATAGATGCCCTATCCTTGATTAGTTTTAGAAGTACTTTATGCAGGAGAGAAAAGGGTGGGAAAGCGTGAAGAAATAATCCTGTCCAGGAATGAGATAAGGCATCCTGCATTAAAGTTCCAGGACCTTGCTCGAGAGAGCAATAGAGAGGCAGTTTTGCCGTTGCTGAGAGGCAAAAAGGTCCAACTCTGGGCAACCCCACTGGCAGAACATGTCATCTAAGTTATCTAAGTGGAGCTCCCACTTGTGTGCCCAGACAGTGGATCTGCTCAGGGCATCTGCCAGGGTATTTGACACCCTGGGAATGTGGACTGCCAGAAGGTGAATGCCCCTCTGGAGTGCCCAATACCATACCCTCATGGATTCTCAGCAGAGAGGATAGGAATGGGTACTGCCTTGTTTGTTCAGGTAGTGAACTACCACTGAATTGTCTGATTGCACTTGAAGGCAACCCTGAGGGAGCAAGGTCTCGAACGCCTGTAAGGCATATAATACAACCCTCATTTCCAGGATGTTGATGTGAAGGTGAGCTTCCACCTTCGTCTAAGAGCCCAGGAACTGAATTCCTTGAAGACAGGCACCCTAGCCCATCAAGGAACCATCCATCATCAGTATGAGATCCGGGACAGGGGATGGAACAACATGCCTCACAGTAGATTGTCCATGGACGTCCACCATTGTAAGGCACAAAGCGCCGGGGAAGAGAACAGGACAGGGGCATCAAAGTCATCGCTCCTCTGATCTCACTCCACTGAAGAACCCTCATATTGAGTCTGGCATGGATGACAGTGGGGATGGTAGCTGCCAGATGTCCCAGGAGGTGAAGGCAATCTCTGGCTGAGACATACCGACAAGCCTTCAGCTGGAACACTAGGGTAAGAATGGCATCCACCTGAGCCCTGGGAAGAAAAGCCATGCCCAGAGAGGTGTTCAGTACTGCTCCTATATATTGTAGAGTCTGTGAGGGGACCATCATGGGTTTTGGATGATTGACCATGACACCCACCAAGGAGAACAGCTGGAGAGTATGGGTCAGGGTGTGTTCCAACAAGGGGCATGATGATGCCTTGAGGAGCCAGTTGTCCAGGTATGGAAAGATGTAAAGGCCTTCTTCTTGTAAGGCTGAAGCCACCACCACTAGACATTTTGTAAACATCCCTGGGTCTGATGAAAGGCCGAAGGGTAGGGACCGAAACTGGAAATGGCAGCCCTGAAACTGGAAGCATAGGAGCCGCAGGTGAGCAGGGTGCATCAATATATGAAGGTAAGCATCTTTCACATGCAGGAAACAGAGCCAGTCCCCTTCATTCAGCAAGGGGAGCAGGATGTGGAGAGTCACCATCCTGAATTTTTGGTACTTTATGTAGAGGTTGAGGCCTCTGAGATCCAGAATGGGGCGTAAGTCTACCATCCATTTGGGAACCAGGAAAAATCGGAAGTAATATCCCGAGTCCCACTGATGAGTGAAACAGTTTCTATGGCCTGTTTTCTTAACAGAGCATCTATTTCCTCCCTCAGTACCAAAGCATGGTCTGGAGGGTAATGAGAGACCCGGGTGGCAAGGGAGGAGGACTGATCAAGTCAAATGTGTGACCATATTGGATCACCTGAAGGATCCAGAGGTCCAAAGTGATCCCTTGCCATCCTGTGAGGTGCAGGGTAAACCTGCCTCCAATGGCCATGGAGGAGTCTCTGCCCCTCACGACCGGAGAGAGACCTTCAAGCTGAAGGCTGGCCCTGCTGCGGAGCAGCAGGGACATATCGGGAAGTCTTTGGGGCATATCTGGGGCTTGGCAGGGCTAATGGAGCTTTTCACTTATTAGCGGGCTGCCTCTGAGTAGTAGGGTTACCCTGATTGGAGCGATCCCGAAAGGATCCCCTGTAGGCAGGCTTTGCTTGAGGGTGACAAAGGGTCTGAACAGACTGGAGGGTATCACTGGAGTCCTTTAAGTCCTTCAGAATGTCCTGGGCCTGTGGTCAGAAAAGTTTGTCTCCCTTAAAGGGAGCATTGAGAATGGATTGCTGTACATCTTGGGAGAATCCTGAAACCCTCAGCTAGGCATGGCATCTGAGACAAATACTCACAGATGAGGTCCTAGCTGAAGAATCCATGGCGTCATATGTGGCACGGAGCAGGTGGCAACAGACAGCTGCAACAGTGGAGAGTTTTGCAATGAGATCCTCCTGACGCTGACCAGCCAGAAGGGACTGGATGAATTCCTGCATAACTTTAAGAATTTCCTCCTGATATTTAAGGAGGTGATGCATATAATTTTGGATACGGAGGGACATCATAGCCAAGGCGTAGACCCGTTTTCCCATGACATCAAATTTCTTGGATTCCTTGGCAGGGAGTTGAGCACTCATATGTTGTGGTCTAGCAGAGCAATCATGCGCAGCATTCTGAACCATGGAATCTGCTTGCGGTGGGGAAGTTAGATAAGGTTTATCCACCAGTGCCCAGTAAAGGCAGTCCGCCTTCCAGGGATTAGAGGGAAGCTTGAATGGTTGCTGCCAAACCACCCAAATGGCCTCCTCAAAAGCATCCACAAGAGGAGGGACTGCCAAGGTGGGGCTTTCAAGAATGCCAAGGTATTGGGCTAACTTTTTCCTGGAGGCATCCTGTTCTGTAGTTTGGAATCCAAAAGTTTCCTGTAGATGAACCATAATATCTGAAAAGGAAGGGTCATCTGGGGGAGAACAGGGCAAGTCAGGTGTAGGTTCCCCCTAAAGGGAAGAGGCCTCTGAGGAGGACACCTGGGACTCAAGACCCTGGTCCACACCCTCATATTCTTCAGCCAAATCTGCCAGGTCCTTTCCTGTAGGAATGGATCATCCAGATCATCCTCTCTGGAATGGTACCCTGGAGAGGCAGAAGAGGAGCTCTCTGTCCTGGAGGCTGAAGAAGGTCTGGATGGAGCAGATGCCAGGACTACCACCTCCCTAGATGGGTGAGTAGAGGACCTAGTAAGACCCATAATGGACTGGACCAAAGCTTGAACATCCAGCAAGGCCAGCTGTCCCCCGGAGGAGGCAGGGGTCATGGAATGAATGGGCACCACAGAAGGAATGGCAGAAGGTATAGGAGCCAACTGTCCCATCAATGATGAGGGGTGTACATAAGACCCCAACACCATCGACAATGGAGGAGCCATTATAGAGCTCCCTAACACCTGGCCAGGTGTCATGAAGATGTCGATGACAGTGCAGAAGTACCTGTCAATGGGAGCACTGTCGATGAGAAAATAGTGGCTGGATAAGAAGTCACTGTCGACAGGAGAACCATCAACATAACAGAAGGCACCACTGATGGAAGAACCATCGGGGGTGCCACGGCCATCGTCGACGGATGATGGTCCGAAAGACAAGTGGGAGGAGGCAGCGGTGGTGGCTGCAAATTAATCCCAAAAGTTGTCATCGATGGAGGAGCCATTGATGAAGGAAGAGAGGGACCCACTACCATTGATGGAGGAGAAGATGGCAATACTGTGGGATCCCTCCTAATACTCACCTTCTTAGTGGAAATCAGGGTCTTCGACAATGAAGATGGTGGCACGGGAGAAATATGTTTTGTCTTGGAGGAGTGTTTCTTCCTGGCCCCATGGTTCATCGAAGAGGAGGGCTCTCCCCCTGACTGGCGGGACCCAGAGGAGGATGCCAAAGACTCCCCCATGTTGGAGCATTGCTGCTGCTCCAAAAGAACAACCTTCTGCTCCATCAAAAACTCTCTGAGTTGCTGGAGCCTTCGACGCTTTGTAGCTTTATTGAGGACACACACCCTAGTGTCGTGTTCAGGACCAAGGCACAGAACACACACTTCGTGGAGGTCCTCAGTTGCAATTCTGTGGCCACAGAAACACATTTGGAACAAGGGATCTGAAGACATCAGTAGATGAACTTGTAGATGAAGTTTTGGTCAGTAGAACTGTTAGTCGATGAACTGAAGAAAGTTGGACTCCGGAGGAGAATGTGATGCTTACTTGGCTGTGGTTGAAAAGAACTGAGGACTATCAGGGACCTCACCTTTTTATATGCCCCTGGGTCTACTGCTGAGAAGTCATCCGGAGGATGTGATCCCTGCGGCTGATATCCCATGTGTGTTATAACCTGCTGCAAGAGATTGGCTTGAAGAAGATGTGGTGATATGAGAACCCAGATAAGAAAATAAATAATTCCTTAAAATATGGAAAGAGCAAGAGAGAGAGACACTTGCTGGCCTAGAGAGAGAAGGCCACCAGCTATAAACCAGAAAGTTTTTTTTTTTCAGATGGCAAGAGGGACTATAAATACCCCATGTAAACAGAATCTCATTAAAATGCACTTTGGACACTCTCCTGACAAGACGCGGAACAAGTTGCCAGTGGCTGAAAAGGAAGAAATAATTTTTCAAGCTTCACTTATTCTTCTGGACTGCAATTTACTATGAACTTAAGGTAGAACTTTAGATAACAGTTATAGTGCATTTTTCATGTATATTTTCCACTTTTATTTGCATTATTCTGTGACCAATATTTTCTAAATCCTTTAGTTGTCACTGTATGATTATTAAGTATTTTAGTAAACACATTTGTTTTTAAGAAACCTGCCTGAGTGAGATTTTTCATGTTGTGTGTGGTTGTGGGATGTTCAATAAGGCTATGTACACAATAGAAAGCTTAAAACGGTTTAACTGCCTTAAACCGTTTTAAGCTCCCAGAACACGGTTTGTATTCACACTGTAACACAGTTAAAACCGTGATACAACCGTGTTCTAAAACCATGCTAAAACCCTGCTAAAAGGTAGTCTTTAGCACAGTTTTAGCTAAACACGGTTGCCTTAATCCGTGTTAACAGCAGTGTGTACACAAACTGTGCTGTAACACAGATTAAGGCAACCCGTCCAGTGAGAAAATCCATTTTGTCAGCCACATAATAAAGAAAAGGATACATTACAGGCACCTCTGTGCAGAGGAAGAATCCCCAATTCTGCCCATATATTGTTTGTCCCAATCGGTTTTGGTCTGCTTTCACGGGTATCCCGTCATGCACTGCAGCATCAACCGGAACGCATAATACTTTGAGTTGGTACCGCAGTCAGGCCTGGGAACCTCTTTCACCTGGCACGGTTGTCTGAATCGAATGTGAGCACTCTGATAACCGTGCTATGAACCGATTTATAAAACATTTTTAGTAATGTTTTATAAATGGTCTCTAGTGTGAACAGGGTCTAATAATCTGTGACTAAACTCTTATTGCTAAGGGGTGTCACCATAAGCTACCAATCAAACAAGGGTCTGTACAGGGAAATCTGGGTAAAGATAGGGAGAATACGAAAGTCTCAAGGAAGGATCTGTGGGGATCTGAACCAGGTTATTGCATGTCTGTGGGAGAAGACAAAATCAGGGTTACAAGGCTACCCCAAAGAGATTGTAATGTCTGGATCTTCCCCCTTTGTGTAACAACTAAGAAAGGGTTCTCATTTGGTTACAAGACTCGAGACTGGTATTGTACCCTTATCCAGAGTAAAGAGGGAGCCCTTGGGCCTCGTGGTAGGTGTTCAATCATGACCTTGGCGAACATTCTAGAAGGACATGGGGAAGGTATCCCTGTTTTCCCCTTCCCTGTCATGGATTGCACTTAGGGGTGGGCACTGTGAGCTCAGTGGACCTGGCGCTCAGGAGTGGGTTCGTGACACAGGGCACCGAGTTTGGGGCAGAGTTCGACATGGATGGCATCAATGTAGGAAGAGAACTCAAGCCTGCTATCTAGCCACACACAGAGTTACTTAAAAGCTGGGACTACTTCAAGCGGTGTGCCATCCAGCATGGAGAAGATGTGGAGGGCAAGCTGGGCCAACTTCTGGCTGGTACCAAAGGTCATAGTCCTTTGTGTGTGTGTGTTAACATATAGTTGGTTGGTCTGGAACCTGCAGAGAACATTGTGAAAGTCTTTTGCTGAAGTAAGACTTCCAGAGATGAAGTCGAGGGACCGGATTTGTAGAAAACTGTGTCATTTGCATACACGTGAAAATGCGAGTTCACACAAGTGAAGGAGAGGTCATTTAGGAAGATGGAGAAGATCGGACCCAAAATGGAGCCTTGTGGGACTCCAGTCTGGATGGGAGGATGGGGAGATGGCACTTCCTACCCATATCAACTGCTGACAGTCCAAGAAGTAGGAAGGGAGCCAGTTGACAGCGGGAGCTGAGTGGTCAGCAGAGCTCAGCTAATCCAAGAGGAGTGAGTGGGACACCGAATCAAAGGCTTTGGCTAGACTGCTGAAAATGGCCACTATGATGCTCCCCTGATCCATTGCTGAGAGGATGGAGTCAGTGACCCTACGTAAGGAGGAGATGGTGGAATGATCATTCCTAAAGCCAGACTGAAAGGAGGAGAGGAAGCTGGAGAAGTAGAGGAAGTCTGCCAGCCATGAGTAAACTAGTTTTACCTGCAGCTTCACAAGAAAAGGGAGGAGGGAGATAGAGCAGAAGTTGTCAGGAGTGGAAGGATCACCCCCTCTGTGGAGGGGGAGAATCCTGGCAATCTTGCAAAACTGAGGGACAGTGCAAAGGGGGGGCAGTATAAGGAGGCAGGGCCAGTTGGGAGTCAGTGGTAGCTATCTGCTGCTGTGGTTGTGGTTTGGTATGGGCTGTAAAGATCCTAGTTAGGAAGGAATGGCACACTTTATGGAGAGCCACTGGGGAACTGCAGAGAGTAGCAGAGTGATCTTGTATGTGCCGCTTCTGGACAGTCTTGGGCTGAAAACTTTAGAGGCTGGCTGAAAGTGTGGCTGGGCAGCTGGTGAAAGTGTTCCTGGGAGGCAGTTAAGGTGGCAGGGAGTCATCAGTGTGAGACTACCTTGTGATAGGCAGGGAGGGCTCCATTTCTGTGCATGGTTGAGGTCAGACTGGTGAAGCTCAGCATGAGCTATTACCAACTTTGCTTCATGTTTCATTTTTTTTCTATGCTCCCTTACTACTAGGAGTTGTCATGTTGTGTGGCTGGCAAGGAGGCAAGACAGAGTCCCTGCATACAGTAAAACTGACAGGAAAGTCCCAGAGCTGCCAGGATGCAGTGCAGGCCCGTGCTACTAGGAAATAAGTGATGCTGAAGGGGGTACATTTCTGAGAAGCTCCGGTGGTACCTGATCCTCGGCCAATTAGTAAAAGAAGCAGTTCATTTATTTTGGAGCTGGCCTAGCAAAGTTTTTTTTTTCCTTTTCTTTACAGTCCACAGGCTTAATAGTGCAAGAGGGCTGCTGCTGAAAGCAGAAGACAGTGTATTTTCTGCATCCAGGGCTGTGGTGCATGTGCCTGGGTCCAGATCTTCAAGGTGCCAGACTGGGGAGGGAGACTTGTACCCACTGACACATTTAGTGGTTGGTGGCCAGTGCAGGCGGGTAAGGTAGGGCCAGGGCAGGAGAAGGGCTGCATTCTCCACCATGTATGGCATTTTGATGTTGGTCTGCCACTAGGATCCTTACCTTCTCTTCATGTCTGACTACGCTGACATAGTCTACTGTGCTGCCCCTGCCACCTCCCTGGCCAAACTTGATGTCCTGTTTCATGCCTTCTGCAGGTTCGCCTCTAACTCCCCCTCTTTAACTCACCACTGCAACCTATATTCCTCACGTTCCCTCCAATCCCTTGCACAGCTCCACCTTCATAGCTAAATTCTGGTTTGGGACTCTCCCACCCTACCTTGCCTCTCTTCTAAATCCAGCCACACCATCACCCTACAACTCACAGTCAACCTGTGCCTGCACTTTTTCCCTCCCAAGAGTACACACCTCAGCTGGTAAACTTTCCTTCTCTTATCGACTTTCCCTCCCTCTGGAACAGTGTTCCCCTCAAAATCCATCTCTCTCCCCCACCTTCCCTGCCCTCAGGCGCCTCCTAAAGCCAACCCTCACTACTTCTTGTATCTGCTCTCCTCCCTCGAACCTTTTCAGTTCTCTTCTTCTCCTGCCCTCTTGCTCCATCTCATTGTATATATCCATTATAAATATTGTTTGTACATAGCCTTGTAAATACTGCTTTGTATGTAATTGCTTACATTTATTAGGCTCTGTCCTCTATTGTAAATAGCATTCCTTGTATTTTTTTTCTTTTGTACAATTCTCTGTATCTTGTTTCAGTGATTTTTCAGTGCTGTATTTTGTCCTTCGTACCCCTTCCCCCAGATCGTACCTGGAAATGAGCTTCTGCTCATGATACCCTTCCCGGTCATCAATGTTTAAATAAATATGTAAATATAAATGTCTGCCATGTCCATCTCTCCCTGTTCTGGTGAACGGGTCTTGCTGGACCATGTGAATAACTGAGTCAGATGCATAAAATAAATGGAAAGCTGTTTATTCATCACAGGAAACTTCTCTACAACATGTCTCAGACTGGGGGGTTTCCCCGGGCCCCTGAAATAACATGGCACTGCCAGACAGAGCAACATTTTATATCAACAATCAGTGTTCTGAGTGCTCTTAAAGCAACAGCAGCTAAACATTAAACCCCATGCTTAATTATGTACGTCACAGTTACAGCAGTTTATCCCCAGCAGCAGTTTATACCCAAGGGAGAACTTTCCAGCAGCTATATTAAAGGAATAAAATTCCTTGGCAGCAGTCTTTAATTTTATTTGGGAGGAGAACTCTCCAGCGGCAGATTTTCCCCCAGCTCCCCCCACCCCCAAAAGCTGGTGATTGTTTCTTTAAAAAGACTGACTTTCCTGTAAGTGCATTTGAACACAGAGCTCTTATAAAATCTGGGGTGATGTCAAGGGAAGGAATTTCCCCAGTGGCGGTCATATTTTTATATTAGTAGGGATGAATCTCCCCAGCAGCTGTTCAATGTGTTTCCTCTTTGTCTTGTAAGAAGGAGGAAGTGATTGATCATGTAAGCCCCCCACGTCTAGGGGTATATAGATGGTGAATGTCCTGGGGAGGGGACACTGTACAGCCAGAAAACACAGTCCAGAAAATAAAGATGATCATTACCTGGTTCTTGATTGTTGCATGATGGCTTCACAATGCTTGGGAGCAGGCGCCTTGCATTGATACAAAGAGAAATGCTGCAGGGGCAATGATCGTTAAAGGCACATACCATGACACAGTTATTATTAAGAAAAACCAATGTCCACTCCAGAATCAAAAATGCTAAACTGATTTAATGTAAAGATTAAGTCTGAAGAAAAAAAACTCCATGGAGCGTGGGGGTTACATAATAACGGTGGGAACATTCTTGCAGGCACAAGACCGGACCATAAATCTGCATACAATCTCTTGTTCCAACAGATTTGCTTGAATCTATGCAGTAATCCCCTTGATTCGAAAAGGCTACAATTCTGGACAACAGCAGTTTAACTGTGGGCCGAAAGGACCTCGCACAGTGATATTTGAACTATTAGTAGCACTTCCATTTCATATTCCTTCCTTTGTTTCTTCCAAATAGGCTTAAATTTAATTGCTCTTAGTCTCAATCACACTCAGACTGAGGTACTACCAAGACAGCACGAGTTGTTTCTACTGGCCCAATCCCATTTTTTTTTTTTAAATCTTTTTATTATTCAGCTTTTAACTTATATACATATAGGTCATCAGTTTTGATTATACACAGTGCATTTACAACTGGTCCATTAATACAGACAATTCTGAGGCTTCATCTGGTTCATCTACAATAGATACAATATTTGTTTCAGCCACTTTGTTGCTCCCATGAGGGTTACAATCTAATTATGTCTAATCTTAAAAGACCATAGGCATATTAACTTACATAGAAATATAAGTCGGTCTCCAGAACATCAAACTTTTTACTTTTTACCTTCTTCCTCTGGTCCAATCTAACAGGTCCGTATTTCTCATCCCGTTGTCATAAGGGCTCCAACCACACGGGGGGACGGGGATAACCAGGCCCAAGATCCCTTGATGGTGGGACGCAGCCGCCTGGGTCAGAACCTCCGAAATGCTACCAGGGGCATTAACCCTAAGGCATGAAAGTGGGGTCTTTTAACATGTAATATATCTGCCAACGCGTCCATCTCACAGAAAAAACCTCCCCGCGTTCATTTAGATTATGTGTCATTTTTTCCATGTTCTAAATTTGCCTTGTGATTTCCCACCAATCCCATATGGATGGAACATTTGTTGTTAGCCATTGCCTGGTTACTACCTTTTTAGCTGCTGTAAGAAGCAGTAAAAGCAGGTATCTGGTATTTGGACCCTGATAGGGCTTAGGTAATATGAGAAACAGGTACATCTCCAAGGTCAGTTGAAACTGTGGGTCGATAAGCTCCTGTAGCTGTTTCTCCAGCTGATTTAAGAAGTTGGAGAGAACCGGACATGCCCACATAATGTGGGTCAGATTGGCCACCCGTTCTCCACATTTTCTCCAGCATTCCACTGTTTTATTTAACGAATAGTGTTTGGTGACCATAGGGGATCTAAAGTATCGTATTAATACCTTCCAGGCATATTCTCACCATTGATATGAACTCATAACCTTGGAAGAGTGGCTGCATGCCTACCTCCAGTCTGAAATAGTTAGCTGGTAACCTGACTCCTCTCGCCACTGTGCGCGGATGTTTTCGGTGAGAGCCTCACCTTGTGAGTTCAGGGATTGATGATATAGGGATATCAAGTGCTCCTGCTTCCTGGAGCTGTTCAGTAAGATTTGGCATTGGATTAGTGCTGGGTAGTTTTCTGGATTTCATAGGGATGGTGGCAAGCCTTCTACATAATGTCGGAGTTGTAGCTATCGGTAGAAGTCTCTGTGCGGCAAATGAAATTTTGCTTGGATTTCTGCATATGCCCAGATTCTTCCCTGTGTCATTATTTGTGGTAGGGATCTCAGCCCAAGTTTGTCCCATGTATTAAACCCAGAATCCAGTATGTTGGGGGGGAAATCTGGCAATGCCTGAATTGGGCATAGTAGTGGCAACTAGGGTGATAGCTCGTGCGACTTTTTCAGGGAGTTCCATTTTCGAAATTGGTCTGCTAGCCAGGGATTAATTGGGCAAGCCAGTTCTCCCACTGCCTGTCGATATAATGCCCGAAAGTATATTGTGTCACTCATCAATGCCTTCTCCATTTCCATCCAATGTGGGTGTGTACTCTTGTTTTGTCTGGCCATCATGTGGACCACGGTTACTGCTTGTTGGTAGTGCTTTAGGTCCAGAAAAGCGAGGCCTCCGTCGGCCCGCGCAAGGGACAGTACCTTAAGGCATACCCGGGCTCTCCAACCCACCCACACAAAATTCCATATTAGGCAGTTAATTTCTCTAAAGGTCTTTAGGGGCACAGATAGGGGGACATTTTGACAGAGGTATAATGCTCTAGGGAGAGTTATCATCCTAATTAGTTCTATCCGTCTCATTAGACTCAATGGTATGACAGACCAAGTTTGCAAGTCCTGCTTTAGTTGTGTCATAAAGGGGGTGTAGTTATATTTATAATAGCTTGACCCTTCCTGAGGTATATATATGCCGAGGTATTTTAGTTTTGCCAGATTCTATCTACCGGGTAGAGTATCCGCAACTTTCTGCGTGGGGGCATAATTGAATGTGAGTATTTCGGTTTTAGTCAGGTTAAGTTTATAGCCTGATACCGTTCCGTAGGCATCTAGGATTTGGCGGATCGCTGGTATAGCTTGTTCAGGATTTTGGAGATATAGGAGTATGTCATCTGCATATAAGGCAACTCGGTGTTCCGTGTCCGCAAAGCGAACTCCCTGTACTTGAGGGGGATCTCAGATTTGTTGTGCTAGGGGTTCTTTAATTGCTGCGAATAATAACGGGGATAGTGGGCAGCCCTGACGGGTGCCTCTTTTAAGTTGAAAGTATTCAGAATGATGCCCATTCACTCTTACGCAGGCCCGGGAGGTGGAATATATATTTTGTAGGACTTGAATAAGGCCGGGGGGAAACCGAATCTGTCCAGGACTGAATACAGAAAAGGCCATGCAACTCTGTCAAAGGCCTTCTCGGTGTCAAGACTAATTAATACTGCTGGTGTCTCCATACCACTCATTCAGTTCACAAGATAGAGAGAACGCTTAATATTATCAGTGGCGGTACGAGCCCTCACAAAACCCATTTGGCCTTTGTGTATTAGGACAGGGAGGACTTGGTCCATGCGATGGGCCAGTATACTCAAGAACAATTTATAGTCCTTATTTAATACCAATATAGGCCTGTATGATGCATATTCTTGGGGATTTTCGCCTGGTTTAGGGATCACTGATATGGTTGCATAGGACCATGACTCGGGGGTGGGTTACCTTCCAGTATAAAGTTAAAAACACGGAGGAGGGTGGGCAAGATCTGAGCTCTTGCAGATTTGTAGAGCTCCACTCCATATCCATCAGGTCCTGGTGCTTTCTGGGACTTGGAGTTGGCTATGACCTGAGCTATCTCGGCCATTATTATAGGTTTCATGAGGGAGTCTCTATGTTCCTCTGTAAGAGTTGGCAGGGCGACTGTCCTAATGTATGATGTCAGGCTGTCTAGCGAGGGAGTAGACTCTGGGGTATATAGGTTCCTGTAGTATACAGAGAAGGCCCCGGCAATGTCATGTGTCTTAGAAAGAGGTTGACCCCCAACTGGATGCCTTATGGTTACTATCGTTGCATCCTTCCTCTGTCTATGGATTTGGTATGCAAGCATTCGTGTAGCCCGCAGACCAACCTCGTAATATCTCTGTTTCAGAAATGTGAGTGCTATTTCGGTTTGTTGTAGCGCAAGTTTATCTAGTGCTTGTTTGGTTTGTTGTATCTGGGGGGAGGAGGGATTCATCGCCCTGTTTGTGTGCCTGTTGTAAAAAATGGAGCATTTCTTCAAGCTTAGCTCTATACTCTCCCCGCTGTCTCTTCTTCTGCGCCACTTACTTAATTATGTGTCCCCTCAGGACTGCTTTAATTGTGTCCTGGTGGTCCGAAGGGGTGGTTTCAGAGGCTGGGTTATCTGCAATAATCTCAGATAGCTTGTCTGAGATGAATTCCTTAAATTCTTTGGACCGTAGATAGAATGGATTTAATCTCCATTGAGTGGTTCTAGGTTGGACCCCCAGATCCCACTGCGTAATCATAGGTGCGTGGTCTGAAATGGAGATATCTCCCAATTTGCGCATCGCACACAGCATTCAGCTTTTCAACTTGGGTGAAGACATAGTCTATGCAGGAGTATGTGTGGTGAACCAAAGAGTAATAAGAGTAATTTCTCGATTGTGGGTGTAATTTCTGCCATATATCGCACCACCCCATCTCTGAAACGAACCTATTAAAACATTTCTGGGTTGTTGTTAGTTTCTGTGGCCTTCCACTTGAGGAGTCTAGGTTTGGGTCCACCGTCAGATTAAAGTCCCTGGCCATCAAAAGGGTGCCCTTGGTGAAATTCACCTCCCTGTCTAGTAGAGGCCTCAGTTGTGAGACAGTAATGCCCAGTGGGAGGTACACATTAGCTAGGGTAATTTCCTCATTGGTAAGCTTTCCTTGGGTTAGGACCAGCCAGCCTTCCAGATCTGACCAAGTCAGTTCTGATTGATATGGTGTATATGGTGGAATTATTATGGCTACCCCTCTACTTCTGCCACCCTTGTAGGAGGCGGAAAATGCCTGCCCTTTACTTAATTTAGCAAGTTTGGCATGCTCCACTGAATTCATATGGGTCTCCTGGAGGAAGACTATGTCTGCCTTAGTTCTTCGGAGATATGCCAGTGTCTTAGACCTCTTAATCGGAGAAGCCAGGCCATTTATGTTTAAAGAGAGCAATTTTAACTTTGGTGAGTGCATCACATCCCATAGTTGTGACACTGGTACACTGGCGCCCCTGCCCCCCTGCAGGGTGCCCAAGAAACCCATATAATTTGTAACAGCAATGACCAGGATAAGTTTGATGACCTGTTTACAAACCCAAAAACAAAGACTATACAACCATATATATGAACATACGACATAGACCTAAGCAAAACCAACTGGCCAACATGGCCATAGGAACGAACACAGAACAATTGGTACTTCCACAGATCTGGACGATGCCCTGATCCTTGGTAGGAGCCGGGGGTCCTACCCTTATGGCCCTCTTTCTGTCTGAGGGCTTTAGGTACCAAAGTACCTAAAAGGGAAAGGGGTAGTTGGGGTTGGTGACTAAAACCGCGAGGCATTAACTCCCCCGGGGTCAGTCATGTAAGAGGAGCACCCACTGCATGATGGGAGACAAAGACCTCCGCATGCTATGCGGGAGTTTTTACCATCCTCTACTGGCTTCTCATTATTGTAGAGGGCCCAGTGGAGCCATTTAAGGGAACTCCCCCACTACTGGGCGTGTGCCCTAGTCTCAGCTCCTCAATGTGAAATCCCGAGGCAAAGGTCTTGTCACGTAATCAGGGGTCAACCACCCTAACAATTGTGCTCCTGTCAGGTGAAATAACTTTTTGCTCTCCCCGATGAATGTTCTGGAGTCACCGGGATCCAGCTCAAGGGTGTGCATGCCAACCTGAGCCTCGGTGGATCCAGTAGACAGAACCGGATATGACCACCAACTGGGTCCGGTCTCCAGTTTAGGCTTAGTCGGGAGGTGACGGAAGGAAACACTCCCAGCCAGCCCTCAATCCCCAAATGGGCTTCTCTGAGTATAATGAATCCTTCATTTATATATTGTTTCACTGCTGTTATCCTTCCCTCCCTTCCCTTCCCATGGTCCCTGATCCCTCCTTCCCAGGAGTTCCTGAAATCACTTAGATTCAGTTATTTTAAACTGGGACTTTGATCCCCCCCCTCCAATTTCAATTTTCCTCCCTCCCCACCGCTTTCATTTATTAATTCCCCTATCATGTAGGTGACACATGGATTCAGAGGCAACAACCATCCCGCTCATCCGCGGGAGGTTCACCATGTGTGAACAATTCCCGGGCTTCACACCCTTTAGCCCCTCAATAGCCGGGGAAAGTCGCCATCCAGATCTCCTTTCCTCTATTAATGTCAGGACCACCACCGGGGGGGGGCACAGCCTAAGCAGCCAGCGGACCCACTGTGCTCACCAGGGTACGCCTCCCCAACCACGCAGAGAGTCCGTAGTGAAAAGCCCGCTGAAGCGAGCAGCTAAACCATCCAAACGCAGTGGTGCTTAAATCACCGAAGCCCAGGCTGTCTAATGGTGCAGCCCCCCCGCCCCGGAGTTCCCCCTGCTCCTGCCTGTCTCCGGGGGGATCATGTCACCTCTAGCTCCCCAGGCTGGTCCATCCAGCAAGTGGCCTTCTCAGCCTGAGAGTCCCCACCATGCACGACAGGTGAAAGTTAGGCTTGTCATTACCCCTCCCTCCCATTCCCTTGCCTGTCCCGATTGCCACTTCCCCCCCTCCAGTGCCTTATGTTTACAGCATGGGTGGGTGGCCCCAGCAATTTCTTTTTACCCCCCCCCTGCATCTCACCTGCAGACTTCTGGTGTTGTAATCTAGCCCCAAGACGAATTCTCCTCCACAGCAAGATGTATTCAGAGGTGCCGATCAGGCATCTGCGTTCAGCTTGACTTCAGCCAGAGCTCAAGGTACAACAAGGAGAACGGAGGCTCATAGCGGACCGCTTCATGCCCGTCCACCCCAGCCAGATCAACGCGGCCTATCTAACGGCTGAGATCGGCGGGGAGAATCGGACAAGAATATAATATATGCTACGGCGCCAATCAACCGGACCACATCCAGAGGGGAGAGCCAACCCAGCCAACGAAAGTAGGAAAGGCAGATTGCAGGAACGAAAATCTCCCCACCAAACAGCCACCACAAGCATCCAGGCCATATCCGTGAGTTCCTCTCTTAGTTCCATGACAGTGCCTCAACCAGCACCCCCATACCCAGTGGTGGTCCAGTTAGCACCCCGGGTCGATCATCTGCCTCCACCCCCCCCGGTCGGTGCACAGCATTGTGGAGGGTCAAACAGCCACAAGTTCGCAGCCAGTCTATCTGATCTGACGATGCAAGGAACGAGCCACCTCGCTACTGTCCCTCACCTGGCAATCGAGCCGCCACCCCCCATCCAGGCCGAGATCTATTTAGCGATCTAATTGAAAGGTCATGGAGGCCAGGGCTAGCTGTGACTCCACCATCACTGCGGCCATCCCAGCACTCAGGATCACAAATAGCTTCCCATTCAACACTAGGGATTTCTGGCTGCTGACATGTATTGAGAGGCAGGCAGGCAGTTATCAAGGCAGCAGGTAGCTTACAGACCTTCCCCCTCCCTCTACACATCCCTCCTGCTACCCCACAACCCTTTTTTGGATCCCCCCAATCCCAATTCCATCCCTCAGTAACATACCCCGTGCCACAATCAGTGACTATATATAAAAGGTTGGTCTATAGGGTGCTCAAGTCCCATCAGTAACTTTCCCTCATTCTCCCCCCTTTCGAGCGAGCAGCTCCTTGCCTTGGGTGCGATAGGCCTAAATTCCGGCCTTCAAACTTTCTGGTCTGGAGGAGGCCAAATAGCCAGATCCCCGTGCGGCAGCCTGTTGCACGACCATCGAGTCATCCCCCCGCCCGGGCCAAGACCTATTTAACAGCATACTCGACCTACTGCAGGGGAAGGGCCAGCATCAACCTTGTGATCTCAATAGTTGACCAGCCACCATAGAATAAACTTTGTTTATCGACTTGTGTTGGGGAAGCTGGCTTGCCTACATGTGCCCACAGCAAGGAGATGGAGTCGAAATCAAAGCTTTACAGGAAACCCTCCCCCAATACCCTCCCGATCCCCAGACTTTCTCTGGCTAATCCCCTCTCTTATTCCCCCTAGCAGTATAAATTTTAGCAAAATTAAATGGTTCTTAAGTGGTTATTTTATAATGGTAACCAAGTCCCGTGGGGCTTCCCAGACTAACACAAAGGCCCCCTGCTAATGCTTGCGGTTCGGTACTCAGGTTGCTGCTCCCTGGGCACTCAGTTCATGTCCTGAATGTTCTTGAGAGCTGGTCTTCAAAGCACTAACGATGGTCTGGATGGCTTCAGCACCTTGTCTTCTCCATGCCTCACGCTGCCCGACAGTCCATACTTTCTGGGCCAGTTTTGCTGCAATTGGGACTCCATCAGTGGCGCGTTGCTGTGGGACATCCATTTTCCTGGCTCGTAGCTCCGCTATTGCTGTGGCTGCAGATTCAAACAGAATAGGTCCCTCCTTGAAGTGGACCATCAACTTCGCTGGATACAAAGTTTGGAACCGGACCCCTGCCCCTTTAAGTGCCTTCATCACCGGGAAGTACATCTTTCGTCACGCCATGACCTCAGGAGCAAAATCGTTTTCGAAGTAGAGCCAATGATTCCTGAAGTGCACCTTGCCCTGTTTCCATGCGGATTGCAGCACAGTTACTTTCTCCTGATGCCGGAGGAACTTAATGAGGACCGTTCATGGGTGAGCTCCTGCGGGGGGTTTAGGACCCATCGTAAGGTGGACTCACTCCATCTCCAAGGTAATGTTTTCAGGCAGGGGGAGGGTTTCTCTTAGTAGATTCTGCATGAAAGGGATAAATTCAGCGTTTTCAATGCCCTCCGGTAGCCCGACAAACGGATGTTGTTTTGGCGGCTTCTGCAGTCCGCATCTTCAGCATGCTCTTGCAGGGCCTTGACTTGAGTGTGTAATTGAGTGATGGCTCTCTCCACGTCGTCAACCCTCCTGTCAGTCAATGTTAAATGCTCCTCCGCTCCCTCCTGTCTTTTTTCCAGCTTGTTTAAATCAGTTCGTAGTGCTGCCACCGTCGATTTCATTTCCTTTCTAAATTCACGTATTTCAGAGAGCATTTGGGTCATTTGTCTCTGCAGGATGGTATGGGGTATTTGATCAGCCTGGGATGTACTGTGGCGGGAGGCCGATGAGGCCCACGAGTCTCCGCTGTCAGAGTCTTCAGCTTGAGATCTGTTGCCATCCGTTTGACTCGAGGACCCTATTTTGTCCGCTCCTCGCTTCCTAGGCATCGTGAACCTCTGGCAGGTTTCAGTAGCGCTATTTTAAAAGATATAACCGTAATTAATGAGGTTATTTAATTAAAACCGCGAGAGATCCTCGCGTTCTGAGCAGCTCATCCACTCATGACGTCACTGGAAGTCCCTCCCAATCCCATTCTTCATTTACCTTTTAAACTTGGGGTTACTTCAGTACAGGGGGAAACACTTTAAAGCTGTGACATTCCTACTTTCTGTTACAGATGTTCCCTTTTAGCATGAAAGGTACTACCCAAAACCCTCTTGCCACTCAATCGTTGATGCCACATGTCTGCTCTGGGCCCCTAAGGCCATTATGCAAACCCCTGACCAACCCAGTAACTCCAGGCACTTCCCACTCATGCAGCAATTCCAATTTCAGGACTTCTTTCACCCAGGGGACCTAGTTGACGAGCCACATGGAGCACCTAGGCAGACTACCACCCCACCTGAGGTCCCAACCAGCCATTCCCCATGCAGGATTCCTCATGTCTCCACAGGCTGCACAACTAGGAAGCCCCAACACTGCAGTGGCTCCACGGTGTGGGGAAAAAGGAGTAATCTACCACACTACACCCCCAACGATCCAGGTTGCAACCTCTGAACCACACCCCAGACCCTCTCTGCCATAGCAGTCCTGGCCATAGAAAATTCATTGGCTCCTAGACTGCACTTGCCCACGGGCAAGAGATTTTTTTTTTTAAAAAGGACCCCCATCAGTGCTTACCCATACCAAGGTGCCAGAGATCACTTGGTGGGCTCCAGTTTCTTCTTCTACAGGCTCCAGGTCCCACACACAGCATCGATGAGTCCCAAACACTAGTGCTGCACTGCTCCCCTGCTATCTATGACCCAAACTGCTGCACAGCCATCGCAGGTCTTTGAGGCAGGAGGGCCGGGTTGGCAAGCAACCCACCCCAGCTCTGTCGTAGTCCTTCAGCTGAATTTGCAAGCCACACCCCAGCTCCTCCTTCCAGTCTTCCCTCCCACTGACTCTTTAGGGCAACAAAAAAAACACCCTTTTTATACCATGGAGATGGGACCCCCTGCTGGCCACAGGCAGTCCCAAACCACAGACCTACAGGCAACAAAGATTCCCTGCCAAACTACAGGAATTTAACTAGTAAGCTGCCAAAGGGGTGCTTACACTTTCCTCCCACATATAACATTCACCTACTGGTGAACGCCGGCCAGGCACCCCACTGACCCCCCCAAAGGAGAGATATGCGCATCTTTCCCTCCCCCCAAGGGCCAGAGCATTTAACCAGCTGCACCACTAAGATGGTGGAATTTAATGTACTGTCAAACAGGCTCTACCTTACTCAACACTAGATTACTCACTTAGGGGCATTCTGGTGACCCACCTGCTGGTTCCCATGGACAGACTGCCAGGTACTGCAGCAGAAGCATCCCTCCCCCCACTACCATGACATACTAAACAAAAACTTACTTTAAAGAAAAAAAGTTGCTGCTGCCAGGAACGGGTACTAAAGATGCACTCCCCAACCATTAAAGCACTCCCAAAACATTGGTAACAGTAACACAGTTCATAAACTCTTTCATTTTCTGCAAAACTGAAATACTTGTACTGCTGTTAAAATGCTTAGCAATTTGAAACTTTTTTATTTTTTTTATTTTTTTTTTTGTACTTTTTCTTTATGTGCCTTCTCTGGAGCCTCAGACTCTCTCCAGTGGGACACCCGACAGACTGTATCCCTCCCGCCAAAATCCGCAACCTTACCTGCCAGCGGGGGGCACTCCCGTTTGCTTGTTCTGGCTCTCTGACCCCCTGGATCTAAGCCCCCCGGGGCAGGATCGGTGACCTTTCTGTAAATTTAGTTGGCGGGCCAGGCATCACACAGGGAGCAGCTGGAGTCAGGCTGGAGGATCCGACATTGGGCGTGGTGGTTTGCCATTCAACCTACCTTCGCCTACTGAGGCCCAGGGTGTTTTCTTTGTTCTCCTCTATGGCTTGGACGTGCAATGCATCCAGCGTGGGTGTGCATGCTCCCTTGCATGCCCACAGGATCGCCACCGCAGCAAATCCCCTGGCTGATGGACATGTGGGCTGCTGTGCCCCCCAGTTACTGTAAAGAAGTGCTTGTTAGAGCCGTAGTGTTTTAAAGTCTGTTTTTTTGTGAACTTTATTTATACTCCACAACCTGGAACTCTCTCGATCTACCCTTACTCGCCGACCTGCTTTACCACTCACCTGGTCCCTCATCTTGCTCAGAGGGTTAGCTGCCCTCAACCAGCCTCTTGCCTGGAAACTCCCCAGCTCTGAGCCCCCTGAGGTAGGGCCACCATGACTCTGGCATGCTATCTATAATCTAGTTCCCAGCTGAGGAGAGACAGAGGGGGTGGAGACAAGGTCTGGTGCTGAGCATGTGGCAGTATGGCACTGAAGGGAGCTGTTGACTATCCAGGTGTGGGGATTTTCTTATTTCTCCAGGGGTGTGGATGTGCAATGACATCTTCATGGTGGAGTTATAGACATTCACTGCTCTCCTCCTCCTACTTCACTCCACACTAACCATGCCTCCTGGTTGCCACTGGGGATCCCCAGTGTGGCGGAGTAGCCCTGGATCCCTCCCCAGGGAGAGGAGAGCAGTCATCGGATGCTCAATCCTCTCCCTCCCCTGCCAACCCCCCGGCACCTGAGCTCGTTCCTGAACTCGGGTCACTGTCGTGGCGTGAGGTGTGGTGTCCAGTGCTTCAACCCTCATAGCCACCAGTCCAGCTGTTTTACAGCCTTTTAAAACTGTTTGTTTTTAATTAGTTGTTAGAGTGAGGTAAGCTGTATTTCTGGCTCCTGCCCCTGCTGATTCTTGATCTGTTCCCCCCACTCCCATAGCAGCCCACTGCTCCTCCCTCATCCTAACCCTCCACTTGATTTAATTCCAGACCCACGCTGTCTTTTGTCCTCTTGGTTTCAGCTGAAATCCCTCCCCTGCTCAGCCTCCTAATATTGTCTTTCTCTCTTTCTCCCTTTTCACCAGGGATCCACCAGCCCTGAACGGGCTCAAACATCCTCCTCCACTCAAACTGTGTGTGGCCCGCTCCCCTGAACTCGTAGGTACGGAGGAATTACAGGACTTTTAATTCTGGTGATGTTTCCTTCATGGATGTTTTTGTCTGTGCCTGTTCCTGTTCAGCTGCTCAGCCCTCTCCTGTGACATAGCTTTGTCTGCCTGTGTTTAAATTACACTGCAGCACTGATTAGCCTCTCACTGTTTTATTTAGAGCCTGTAGAGATTTACAGCCATATTAATTAACTAACTGTGTCTTAAGATACTTCAATAGTGTGCTATTTAGAGCCTGTAGTGTTTTACAGCCTTTTTAATTGATTAAAGGAGTAGTCCACCCAGAATTTGCAAAAACATATGCTGTGCAGAGTGTTTTGATTTGTATGCAAAGTCCTAGTGTGTCCTTCCTTCTGTCTGCTATTAGGAGTTTTTCCTAAATTAGCCTGCTAGCTTTATGGTAGTTTTACGACCCCTGGAGATCGCCCTCAAATAGTTTTATTGCCTTTCTAGCTCCTACAATGCATCCTGTCTCGTGTGACAGTGATGTAGCCGAGCCCATAGATTTAGCATATGCACTGCTTTAAAATCAGTTTATAACAGCAGAACTATGTAACTGTTCTTATCCAGTGAGCACAAATGGCAACAGTTACAGTTTAGCAGATACATGAGAGTTAGCTTATTGGGGTTTCTGTAAGAAAACAGCTACTAAACAGCTCTAATTCACTATTTGTGTTTTCTGTGTGTGTAAGGTCTAGCTAGCAGTTGTAAGTGTTTTCATTTTAAAATTTAATTTCACCAAACTACACACAATAAAAAGCACAGAAATTGTCCCAGATCATCAATGCTATAATTAGTAAAGACGGTAACAGTTTTCTTACAGAAAACCCATTCAGTTAGCTCTAAAATATTTGCTAAAGTATAAATGTAGGTACCAACATTCTATTAGGTAGAACTGGCAGTTAGTGCTGATTTTGCTCTGTGAAATGACTTTCTATTTTTTTTTTTTACGAATCTGAAGTATCTTTTTAATAAAGTATAAAAATATGTATGTGTGAGTTATTTAGTTTGGCAAATATTATTTTATTATTTGAAAAAGTGTAAATGTGTAGTGCAGTGAACCATTATAAAATGGAATCAAATGTGTAACTGAAATAGACTCTGTCATCCTATTGCTTTCATGCCATGCCACACAGAGGAGTGAAACTGACTTCAAAGTATTTTGCAGTTTCTAAGCTGCAGATTCATACCATTCATTTCATATATTTATTCAGTAAAAATGTATGAAATAGGCCATCCTGTGGCACTGAGGGTTGAGGCATGGGACGCCACACCTTGCGCTGCACTGGTGATCCAGATTCGGGAACAAACCTGGGATGTCAGGGGTCAGGGGGGCTGGATTGAGATGTCATCCAACAGTTCTCTTCTCTTCTCACCATTCAGGTGTAGGGTTTCTCAATGCCCTTTCAAACTGCAGCTTTCTCTTTGTCTCAGTAGAACGGTGACACCAGACTCCTGGAACCTTTAAGCACAACTTCCCACAAAAAAAGTGTAGACTTTTACTGCCCCTTCACATATTTGCAGCTCTCTTCCAGCTAAAACTGCAAAACTGGATTCCTTAATCCAAATTCCTACACAAATGGGGGAAGGCAAATACAAGCCCTGGGGACAGGCAGCTGGCAACACACAGGCAGCCCCTTTCCCCAACCTTGCAGCCCCATTTTCTGCATAGCAGCTGGAGACCCCACTCCCTCTGGAGGGGCTCCCGCTGAACTGAAACTAGAACTCACAGTCCTTGGGCTTTTGGGAACTCTCTGGCAGCTCCCCATTTGCTGAAATCACTGTCTCATCCAAAAATTAATATGTATGAATCTCCTTCGATGCCTGATTGGTTGTGTGAAAGAGTGCCGAGTATTTCCCCAGTTTTTTTTTCATACATCCTCTGAAAGGTCCCATAGTCCTTGGCAGCAATCCTGGCCCTCTGATTGGCTGAAACTGGGGACAAAACCTGCAAACATGGCTACTGAATAACAATTTCCATCTCAGTCCACTAATACCCCCACTTTCATGCCCTGGTGCAGCCAGAAGAAACACTTTTGTTTTCATTTGCCCCAAAGTCTGTTAGCAGTCCCTGTGTTCTTCAAAGCAACTGCACAATTTAACATTTTTGTTCAGTCCTCTTCCTGTTGCTGCTGCCATTTTAGCCTGTTGACAGGCAGCACGTACATAATCCAACTGCAGTTCATACACTGTCCTCCTTCCATGTCCTTTTGTAGCCAACATAAACCTTTTTATTCCTTTATTGCCCCTCAGTCATATAGCTGCTTTAGTGCCCTATTAAAGAGCAGCTGACACCTTCAGGAAAACTTTAACAAAACATAATATTTAGACACAGTTTGGCTTGTATTCCACATTAGCTCTGTATCCCCCCCCCCATTATTTATTAATGACGTGATTTGCATGAAAACAGAATGCTTGCTCCTGAAACCTTTATCTATTCTTATTGTTTTCTACTTCAAGTCATAATGCACTGCTTGTGACATCACAGTTACTCCTATGACAACAGATTGTGATGTCACAACAGAGAATTATGACTTCAGATAGGGAGTAACTTATAGAGACAGATGAACTCTGAGGTATAAGGATCATGTATTCATGCAAATTTCCTCAGTAAGAAATAATGTTGAAGAGAAATCTATATAATATATACGGAATGCAAGCTGAATTGTTCCTAAATATAGTTTTTCAAAGTTTTCTTTGAGGTGTCAGCAGCTCTTTAAACATTAGCAGGGTTTAAAATTTAAATTTGGTCCTTTCCCTGTCACTAGCGCTGTGGGTACCTACACCATCCCCAGTATTCAGTTGGGTCCTAGCGGACCATGATCCGGCACCATAGTGTGCAACACCAGGGAGTTGTTTGTGTTTTTTCCTCACTTCTTTCTCCCATGTGTGTAAGCTACATGATGGTCTCTAAGTGCCCCAGAGGGTGCCAGCCTGAAGTACCAAAGTCCAGGTGAGAAGCCATGCTGAGACACAGCTGCTACCAAGCATCCAACAGCACCCTCAACCGCCACTGTCTGCTATCCAGTGCAGTACCAAGCCCTCCTATGGAGAGGAGAGCTATCAGATGACAGCTCAATCCAGCTCCTCTCTCCCCCCCAACCTTGCTGACCCCAACATTCCGGGCTCATTCCTGAATCTGGGTCACAACACAGAGCAAGGTCTGGCATCCAGAACCTCAACCCTCAGCGCCACTGGGCCGGCCTATTTCATATATTTTTACTGAACAAATATATGAAGTGTATGGCATGAATCTGCAGCCTAGAAACTGCAAAATACTTTGAAGACAATTTCTCTCATGTATGTGCTATGGCACGAAAGCAACAGAATGCCAAATTGACAGTGACTATTTCTGCTACATACTTGGTTCCATTTCATGATAGTTCACTGTACTACAAACTTAGTGTATTGCACTTTTTGAAATGATAAAACAACACTTGTTTTGTATTTTATTCACCTAATTAACTTACACATACATACTTTTATACGTTATTAGAAACATACTTCACATTTGTTAAAAAAAATGAAAATCATGTCACAGAGCAAAATCAGCACTATCTGCCAGTTCTACCCAATAGAATGCTGGTACCTACATTTACAGTTTAGCAAATACTTGAAATCTGAGTAGGTTTTCTGTAAGAAAAAGGCTAGAGATTCTACTAATTATAGCATTGATAATCTGGGCAATTTCTGTGCTTTTATGGTTGTGTATAGTTTGATTAAATTAAAAGTTTTAAAATTAAAACACTCCTGCTAGCTAGACCTGACACATGTAGAAAACAAAAATAGTGAATTATAGCTATTTAGTAGCTGTTTTCTTACAGAAATCCAACTCAGCTAGCTCTCAGGTATCTGCTAAACTGTAACAGTAGCTATTTGTGCTCACTGGATAAGAACAGTTACACAGCTCTGCTGTTGTGAACTGATTTTAAAGCTGTGCATGTGCTACAAATATGGGCTCGGCTACACCAATGTCACATGAGACAGGGTGCATTGTAGGAGCAAGAAAGGCAATAAACCTATTTGAGATGAAGATCCCCAGGGATTGTAAAAGTACCAAAAAGCTAGCAGGCTAATTTAGGAAAAACTGCTAATAGCAGACAGAAGGAAGGACACACTAGGACTTTACATACAAACCAAAACACCGCATAACATATGTTTTTGCAAATTCTGGGTGGACTACTCCTTTAACCCCTAAGATACTGTAGAGTGCTTCTTAGAGCCTGTAGAGTTTTATGGACTTTTATTTATTATGCCATTAGCTACTGTAAAGGAGTGCTTGTTAGAGCCTGCAGTGTTTTATAGCCTTTTTAAACTGTTGGGCCCAGATATTCAAAAGGGTTGCGCCATGCACAATAGGGTTGTGCCTGCCCAAGTCCGAACTTGCTCCATTCTGTGATATTCAGCAGGAGGCAGTCGCGCCACTGAAAACAGGCTGAGCAACAGCGCAATGCGAATGAATGCATGCTGAACTGGAGGGGGAGGAACCATGCATAAACTGCAGAGCCCGATATTCAGCCGGGCTGTGCAGAGTTGTGCAGGCGCAACCCCCAACCTGCGCCTGCACAACTTTTAGCCCCCCAAAAAAGGCTTAAGTCGAGGGCCACCCACAGGTGAGCTGCTGCATTGTGGGGCACAACACAGCAGCTGCCACCTGTGGCTGGCCCCTCATAACTCCCTATGCCCCCCCTGCAGCCCGATCATGGGCAAGAGGTTAAATCCCACCACCACCCCCACTGGCCGGTCACGGGCATAGCTTTAATTCCCCCCATCAGCCCAATCGCTGGGCAGCAATGTGTCTCCCCCACGTATCCCTGGTGGTCCAGTGGACTCAAACTCCCGATTGCAGGATGGTATAAAGCAACACCCCACCCCCAACACATCCCTGGTGGTCAGTGGACCAAAACTCCCGATCCGGGATTGGTATTAACCCCCCACCTCGATTATATCCCTGGTGGTCTAATGAGCGAAAATCCTGATCGAGTTGGTATTAACCCCCCACCTCCGATTACATCCCTGGTGGTCAGTGGACCGAAGATCCTGATCGCGGGATGCAGTGTCAAACAACCCCCACACATCCCTGGTGACCTAGTGTCCCCACCCCACCACCATGAAGCCCCACCACCCGCTCCCCGCGGGCGCAGCATCCACCGCCTGCCACCCCACCACCCGCCGACTGACTGACTGACTGCCCAGTAGGGCTGCCGCCCGTGGTGCAGAGCAAGAGCCAATGGGCATGCAGCCCATACCGTACAAGACAGTCAGATTTGTGAGATGAGTTCATTCACAAATCTGGACTATCTTCTGACAAACTACGCCAATAGCTCTTTGCTCTACTCTGTGGTAATCATCGGCGGCGAGGTCAAAGCCCGAGTGAGATCTGCTCCGCTCCAGCCTCTTGAGGGAGGGGCGGTGGTGGGGAGCTTCATGGAGTGGGTGGGGTGGGGACACCTAGGTCACCAGGGATGTGTTGGGGGTTGTTTACACTCCATCCCACGATCAGGTTTCAGTCCACTGGACCACCGGGATATGGAGGGAGACATTGCTGCCTGCGATCGGGCTGGTGGGGGATTACACTATGCCCATGATTGGGCCAGTGAAGGTGGTGGGAAGGATCTACACTGTTTGCCATGATCAGGCTGCAGGGGCATGGGTCCCGATGGCTGCTGCCTGACAGGGCGCCAGGCCCAGAGTCCTCGGGATCGGGCGCACTTGCATGCTAATGGCATGCAAATGGAATACATAATCAGATGCAAATGGCACCCCTGCCTTGCAGATTGTGGCCCCATTTGCATATGTCACCTTGAATATCGGGTTTGCGCGCATGGCACAATGGTACTTGTAGCACCGCAGTTGAATGCTCCACTCTGACCACTTGCAGTGGTGCAAGTTCCACTACGCCATGCACAGTGGCTGTGTCCAGGGGGGGTGATATTCAAAGGAGTTGCTCAAGGGCGCAACTCCTTTGAATATCGCTCTAGACACACTCCTGCGCAACTATTTTGTGTAGCGCAAGGGCTTGCTCCACAAAATAGCGCAGTTTGAATATCTGGCCCTTTGTCTTTAATTAGTTGTTAGAGTGAGGTAAGCTGTATTTATGGCTCCTGCCCCTGCCCCTGCTGATTCTTGATCTGTTCTCCCCACTCCTGTAGCAGCCTGCTGCTCCACCCTCATCCTAACCCTCCGCTCAATTTAATTCCGGACCCACCCTGTCTTTTGTCCTCTTGGTTTCAGCTGAAATCCCTCCCCTGCTCAGCCTCCTAATATTGTCTTTCTCTCTCTCCTTTTTCCCCAGGGGTCCGCCAGCCCTGAATGTGCTCAAACTTCCTTCTCCTCCACTCAAACTGCATATGGCCTGCTCCCCTGAACTCGTAAGTATGGAGAAATTACAGGACTTTTAAATCTGGCACCTTTTCCTCCCTGGATGGTTCTATCTGTGCTCATTCCTGTTCAGCTGCTCAGCCCTCTCCTGTGGCATAGTTTGTCTGCCTGTGTTTAAATTACACTGCAGCACTGATTAGTGTCTCACTACTTTTTTTAGAGCCTGTTGAGATTTACAACCGTATTAATTAACAATGTAGTTCCTGCCAGCGCTGTGCGCCAGCTTCCCAAATGCCCACTCTATCTGGTCTCCTTCCTTTATAGAACTAGTGGGTCACATGATCACTGGCATCCTGATATTACTAAGTACCCATTTCCCGATTAGCTCGTTCTCATCAGCTAACACTAAGGGTGGCCGTGTGCATATAGTCTCTGCTTGCTATATGATCATGGCCTTAAAGTGTACCGGTGCACTGTGTGAAACCTTAGGCCAGCTCCTAAGCTGATAAAGTTTTGCATTTGCATTAAGACCCATTAAGTCCACTGTAACCGTTCATACTTTCTTCTTCTAGCCGTCAATAATTCAGTCTATCTTGCCCTTATCTGTCTCCTTGTCATCACCCTTTTTCTAGTACTTACCCAAGTAAAGCTTTCTCACTTTTCTGTTCTACCTAATTTCTCCACCTGACATCTGGGTGTCCTGTTTCAAAGACACTTAGAATTTTTCAGTTCCTGAAAGTGGCAAGCATTTCAAGGAGTACATATGATAACCATCAGTGTGAGGTCCTGTTACCAACAATAGAAACAGTTTGGCAGAAACAGTAAAGAGATATCATTGTGGAGTTGTCAAGTATGAATAATGGTTTAATGCTCGCAGGTGTCGGAAGATACAACAGCCCGGGACACTGTGCCAAATACGGGTCGTACAGCATGCTAGAGCAGTGGATTGGAAAGATAGTCAGGGTAACATTGGTACAGGTTGGTTTACCTACATGTTACTATGTAAAACAGGAAAATGTTAATTTCCACTACATAATGTCTAATAAGTATTTAGCCATTATGACAGAGCAATGAGGTAAAGAACTCAACATGGATGGAGCTTGAGGGACTGAAGCACAGCCTTGAATTTCTAGTGAATGATTGCAGTCTCAACATTGATTGCTTAGTGACAGACTGGCATAAACAAATTAATTGCTGGTTGAGGGATAATCCTTTAATGACAGGTGGCACGCATTACTATGACATGTGGCATGTTGCTAAAGGTGTTACAAACACTTGATACATTTTGTCAGTAACTATTTAAAAACACTGTGGGTCACTTGCATTTTATATACGTATGTTCCTGTTAGGTCTACGTGAAAAAATGGAAGCTGCAGGTAAACAGAAGGGGTGTGAGACCATCGACCCAGGGACAAGAACAATTAATAACCTTATATATTGGATTGTTGCATCAACTCCTGACTGCAATCCTGATGTTCGTAAGGCAAAGTGGCGTTGCATGATAAACCACATGCAAGACACACATGAGGGCCATCATGAACTAGTGCTGAGATGCCAGCATGGTCCACTTAAAGGAAATCAACACCCAAAAACTGACCTTAATGCCCCCCAAATGGTTCTAAATTTGCTAAAAATTGTTCCTGCAGTTTTTAAGTCCCTCTGAAGCAAATCATCACAGTACCTTAGCCTCACGCCTGTTTTTCCACTCCACACGCTGTTCTGTGGCTCACCATTTCCTGCTGCTCTGTTGATATCTGCAGTGACGCGCTCTCCCTATGTCCCGAGAAAATTACGCCAGATCGACCCTCCATTCACTGTATTGTGTGGTTACCTTGTTTGTATCTGTTCCCTTGGTAACATTCTGCGTTGTCAAGATCTGTGGCATATCACTGATTGGATGCCAATTTGCTCACTCAATTGCTTGTTTATATTCTCACCTATTGGCTACCTTCCCTTGCTCCCGGCAGCGTTAGCTCTTAAAAATGGCAACCTTTTTTTCAATTTATACCAGAATAGCTCAACCAAAGTTATTCTCATGGATTATTGCTACTAATTGCAAGCTGTGTGCTGCATTCCAGCCCCGTTGTGGTACACGAGTTCGATTCTACAGATCGTTCTTTTGCAAGGTAGCATTTGCGAGTGTATTGCAGGACACAAAGCCAAAATCTTGTTTCCGTGATCTACTCTTATCGAGAAATTTTCTGTTTCTTACTCATGTATTGCTGATGTAGGGTGCTCTTGTCCTGTTTGATATCTGTATCGGTACATGGTGCCACATGACAGTATTTGTCATCAACTCGAACGTTGAGAACAACATGTATTGGCATTTGTTCTCATAAAAGGTGGTGTAAAATCCCTTTTTTTGCATTCAAGTACTGTTGAGATACAGCATAGCAATAATTCAACACTACAATAGTCGGGCTTCCTATTAGCCACACTTTCATCTACTGCTTGATTTATATTGGTACGCAATATTGTCTGCATTACATAAAAATATGTTGTTAAAAAGTGTCACTGAATGCAGGGCTTATACCTGCTGCAATTAATATTACAAGATATGTTTTACACAGGGAATGCTACTGTAATGAGAATGTTTTATTTTTTAGCTCCGAACTATTCTTCGCTTACCTGAATAGTTTCATAGCATTATAGTAGTGCTCCCTGAATAAAACCTCATCTCGTAATATTGCTAGTAGTAGGAGTAAGCCATGCATTCTGTGATCCTTTTTAGATACAGTTTTGTCTATTGTTACGATTTAATCTAGACAATATTGTGTGCCGGTTAAGTCATGAGTCAGATAAAATGTGGCCAGTAGGAAGCCCGACTACTGTAACGCTGAATTTACATTGTGTAGAAACCCGGTGCTAGTTGTCAGCACTCAAGCTATTGTGCCAGGTGAAGGCGTGTCTGTAGGACACACACACTCTCCCTGTCCCTTTCGAGCTGGAGTCTCGGACCATCGTAGGCACCTCCATCTGTCACAATTTATGACGCGAGGAGGACAATGTACATGCGAACCGTGTTCTAATATGTGGGGTGGCGGGGAAGGGGTCACTTACTATTTCAATGTTGACTACTGCAGAAAAAAACATCCTAGTTACATAATGTCATAGTGAGCGCTAATTCAGAAAATCTGTGAAGAAGCACTGGAACCAAACTGGGCATAAACTGCCCTGGAGGTGTTTGCAAATCTCAGAAGTAAAAAGGGTGGGGCAGCTTTCAACTCTCGCTCACTCTTGAATATCCATTTCTGTAAAGTTTACTTATTGTACCATGGCGTTTTGCTCACACTATTGAGCTTTTTGAAGGTGATTTACTTTAACAACAATATAGCTTCCACATTCTCTAAGCTTGTCATAACATTCCCACCTTTGTCAGCACAAATTTTCTAAATGTTCTTTATCAAAGTTTTTATATTACTTCTCGATTGGACACTTTGTCCTTATCGTTTTGTTTTCATCTGCAAGCACGCCATTACTGAAACTTTTCCAATTATCCTATTCACTTACTAGAGAGAGTGGAAGCTATTACACTAATATGTTGCTAAAGTAAAGTCCCCTCTAAAAAGCTCAATAGTGGGAGCAAAGACGGGGTTACAGTACAGTAAATCAATTTTGCAGAAGTGGATATTCAGCAGTGAGCTGTGTTTTCTTCTTGAAAGAAAATTCTAAGCAACCTCCACTCTTTTTACTTCTGAGACTTACAAAAAGTTGACCCTACCTCTTTTTGCATTCAAAACAATTCCAGACACCTTTCCTGGTGCTCTTCCTAGTAACTTCTTTCTCCACCCACAGCACTCTCTGGCAGACAGTTGCACAGAGCTGAATATATGGTTCAACCCAAATAGCATTAATAACTTTCTCTTAGATCTAAACACTTTCTAAGCTGGAATCATTTTTTTATAATCAGTCTCCTGTATTAACTGTAATGCTGTTTGTGTTCCTTATATCTATCATGTTATTTCCAAAAAACATAATCAAATCCACCAGGGTAAACTTTTTCTTTCTGTACAGTGAGTAAACCTCAGGTTGGCCTTATTTCCACTCCATGATTGTGTTCATCTGTTCCTCATGCGCTACCCATACACAGGTTATGTGACTCTGTTTGTTGAGAATAACATGATGGTACAGATTAAGAGGGGTGGGGATCATCATAGCATAATCTGATTAAAATGGTAATGAAATCAAAACAGACCAATCCATGAAATATGAGTTGCAACCAGAGCTATGCCTAGGCCTGTACACTAATCCAGTGGCGATTGTTAGAGCAACAGTCTGAATTTTCAGTATATATATATATATATATATATATATATATATATATACATATACATATACTGTACTATTCCATAGTAAAGGGAAATAAAATTGTTTCCAAGCACCCAACACATAGTGCAGATTTGCTATTTTACATATCTTAATGGCCGTTTTAATATAAGTAGTCTGCTTCTTAAGATTAGTGAAGGACATTTGTGTAAGACCCCATTTGGAATATTTTAATATAACATTAAATACAGAACTACAACACATTTGGTTGGCACAGTGTCACAGAGGGCTGAGGGGCTGGATGCCAAACCTGGTGCCACACTGGTCACATGGGTTCAATATTGGGTCTGCCTGATTTGTGGGCCCACTGGGAGAAGGAAAATTGAGCATTCCAGAGGACACCCTCTCCTCCTCCTCCTCCTCCTCCTCCTCCTCCATGGTTGGAGGGCGGTCATGCTCTGTACTGTTACCTGTGACTCCACAGTTTGCAATGCTCCACAAGAGACTTACTGAATGAACACTGGTGGTGATGTTCTCCATGCTTGTGTGTTAACTTGTGCGCCATCCACCCGGCATCCCAGGGGATAACAGCATGAGGGAAAACTCCAGACAGAGCACTGATGAGTGGTGTGGCCCATGCAGGCCTGACACTGGCAAGCATCTCCTTCCACCAGTAAATAGATCCATTTCCCAGTATGTAACAGTGGCCCTGCGCTCCTTGCCATCGGGGCATGGAAGTTGTGGGCGAGGTGTCAGATTTGGAGAATAGGGCTTATACTGTAGAAGCCTAAACAAAGCAACAGGACAAAACAAAATCTCTATCTGAGATTTTGACATGCCAATGTACAGGCTTGAAATGCACATTTATCACGTTACTGTTTCCTTACCTTTAAAGTTAATCTTCATTTCCAAACAGATTCTGAGTTGAAAATTAGTTACTTTCTAGTTTTGAGTCCCTTTTGGGCAGCTGGTCCTTCTACATTTTACATTGTAACTTCCCCAACACATGTCAAAACTATATAATGTGTCATTTATAGTCTGAGAATACTAAAGAGGTAGCAACTTTTAACAGACGTTGCAGAATCAGTAAGGGTTGAGCATACAGTTAAATGTCAGGATCTAGTATATGAGGTTAAGGTTAAATATACAACTAGGCACTTTTCAAGCTGAAGCAACATATTCCTCTTTGCTGCATGTCATAGTATTACTGGTTGGTGTGTATTTAGGGTTACATGCAAAAAAGGTTCAAAAAAGCTGTTGACCATGATGATATGCTACTGGCCCTGTGTTTTGTAAACTGTTCCACCAGATTTTGACACTGAGATTGCTGAGCCATGATGCTAATTGTTTCCTTGCATCCCAGTGTTGTGTACTATTTGTTATCTATTTTGATAGCAGTGGTGTCACTTTGCCATCAGCATTAGTTTTGGTTGTTGTGGGTGGGTGGTGGTCAGAGACAGGCATTCTCTTTGGACGTGGCTAAGTATTCTATGTGCCTGCACTGTATTGACTGCAGTGGCAACTGCTGCGACAGCATGTATATTGGTTACTTCAATCCTTGTGTACACAATTCTATATATTCGGATGGTGAGCGGGAACTTCTGTTAGCCTTCTCACGATGGTTGTATGCAGTTGGGTTGAGAGAGGAGGCGTGTTCTCCCCACAGGGCCTGATATTTCATATTTACCATCTAAACTATGCCTTTAGCATGCACTGTCC
Organism: Neoceratodus forsteri; assembly: GCA_016271365.2. NCBI lineage: Eukaryota > Metazoa > Chordata > Ceratodontiformes > Ceratodontidae > Neoceratodus > Neoceratodus forsteri. Next base: position 1,032,635,573 of record CM028131.1, on the reverse strand, counting down.
ACAACCAACAAATAACATACATGGGAACAGTGCAGATTACACCGTTATTACTTGTTCAGAGCAACATCCAGTTCATGACGGTCACTAGTTATTCTTGGTTATGTTGCCACTCCCTGTCCCCATCTCACTGTGACTTTTTGTGTTTTGTACATGCAAAATAGTGTGCTGTTACATGATCTGCTACCTACTTTTAATATGTTGACATACTTTGTTTTATATGTGACAACCATGTGGTTCCTGCCAATGAACCATGGCTTTGGTCACCATGCTGGGCCGATGACATGATGCACCACAGAACTATGTTTACGCCGTACTCTCCTATCCGGCACCATTATGACTGTACGTATCTGATTTTTATAATATTACATGTACTATCACTGTTTCAGTTATTTTCATGCACATTGTGATGCCTCCAATTGTAACCTTTCTTTGCCTCCCACTCCGAACCCTTTCCCCCTCCGTCCAACCCCAGACTTCACAGAAACATCAAAGAACACGATATGGCAGATGGACACGACCACATTATGCCCTACAACGTCCGCCACTGTATGATGAGGATGCACTGCCACAGACCAATGGTGACAGCAACACTGCTAGCACCACATTGGATGATGATGATAGTGATGGAAAAGAATACCAGACTGAAAATCCTAGACTTCAGAATAGAGACTAGTGCACGTGTGGGCACTGCATGATTATGAGTACCTCAAGAGAGTGCTACTGTTGTGGGGAATCAACACGTAGCAGGGCAAGATGCATGGCCAACCCTGACAACATGATTGTGTGGTTTGTTCACCACCCTGCCTTCCAGCGCATGATCCTCTACGATGAAGCCCTCCGGTTGCTCTTTTATCAGCTGCAGCATTTCCGCCGACAGACATGGCACATTGAGTGGACTAAATGGTAAGTGTCATGCCCATAATTTTTAATTTGCAAACCTGTATTCACTTATGTAACCAAGTCCCATCATGTGTCCCTTCCTACAACTATTCTGTAACAACGGTGTGCAGTGTCCTTCCCCATGTGAGTACACATTGTTATGTATTCACTTGGATCACCTCCCTTCTACTCATGTTTTCATGTATCGATGTCCAGCAATGATTTATGCCTGATTGAGCAACTCAATGGTCCTACTGCACCTTATGTCCGCAGTCACATGTAACCGCACCTACATGGCTTTCATGACTTGGTCTGCCTGTCTTTTTATGCCCTGCAGTACCTCATACTCATTCTCACTGACCTCTTACTGGCCTTTTCTCCACCATCCCCCACTTTGCTCTGGTTTGCAGAACTACTCTTACAGGCACACCATGAGTAACTGTTCACATCCATGTCTGCCTACTCACTGTTATCCATCTCACACCCCACGTTCTAATCTGACCTCCCGTTGCAACTTCCCTTACACCCCATTACATTGAGGCAGTATAGCACAGGGGTTTAATGCTCTGAGCTGCAAATCTGGTGACATCCAGCAGACCATACCAGGGTTTGAATCCCACAGCCCCCGCTTGCATACTGTGTGACCCTGAGCAAGTCACTTAACTACCTTGTGCTCCCCAGTCGCACCTGGAAATAAGCTTCGGCTTAGTATGCCTTTCCTGGTTAAACAATTTCCCCTTACACACAGCGGAACAGTACATGCTTGGCAGTCACCATTTTTAAAATGCTCACACATGCTGTCTTTCTGTCCCTCTGTATGTCTGTGTTCCCCATTCTGGTTTTTACTTTGTGTGTCTTTGTGTGTTTGTGTGTGTGTTTGTTTGCTTATGCTAATATTGAACATGGTGCAATGGTAAATGTGGCTGTATTGTCAGTGTGTATTAATGTCTTACACGTATCAAGGAAGACTGAGGAATCAAATTCAGCTTCATTCTCAAATGCCAATTGCTTCTTGCAGGCCATTGCATGCAGTCACCCAACAGGTGCTAATACTGTGAGTTTCAGAGTACTTCGCACACAGTACAATGCCATTGTGGCCGATTAATGTGGCAGTTATGGTCAAGTATGCGTTACCCACTGTTGGCTCAGTGTGATGGGTAGTTATTTTGAAGTCCAATTAACAGTGCATACTTATTCCTAAATTTCGGAGTGTGCAGCTGTTATGTCTTAATAGGTGTTTATCACTCCTGCTTTGTTTTCTGTTGCTGCCATTTAAAATCCACTCTGAAAATCACCAAGTGGTTGAGCAACCATAGCACAGCACAACAGGACATCATTCTTTCTTGTGGTTTGAATTATGTCAATATCACTCTGTAACATGCTTTGCTACTAATGTCAACTGCTTTTAATTATTTATGTGCCCCTGAAGAGTGCCATCATCTTTCTCCTAATCTGACCTGCTTGTGGCCTCCCAGATTCTACCATGTCAATATATGTGTGGTCAATGCCATAAGAGAGTATTTCCCTGTGGAAAGAGAAGAGTACATTGGCTTTCTACCCTTTGAAGGTTTTTGGGCAGTTTTAGGTTAATGTGATGCTTGTCAGCTGTATTACACAACCCATTAGTGGCTTATTTGAATGAGTCAGTAAGCAACACACTTGGATTCCCTAGGATCGAATTGAAAAATCCAAAAAGGCACATTTATTAGAGCAATAGCCACTGCCATCCTGGTAGTCCATACTGGGATACTTCAGCAGTTGCCAGATATGAATCTTATAATAAAGTTCATTGACTGGCACACTGTTTTACATGTGTTAGCTTAGAACTGACATGTGCAGTGGCTTGGTGAATGCCTCCACCCTAGCGTTTTCTGCACTGTTTCCTTTTATTTTTGGTTCGCTCTTTACTTGCTGTTGGAGCCACCTCATGGGTTCTGGCATCACTCCCCAATCATACAAAGGACATGCAGCTGTACGCAGAATGTGAAATAGGGCACTAACACACTTGCTAACATGCACACCCGGGCACACAGACACAAACAGAGCCTGAAAATGGAGCACGTTCAGCAGCAGATGACATTTGTAGTGACCATCTGAGATCTATATTATGATTTCCTTGAGAAGCTGGGAGGGTGGCATGATTGAAGCATTCAATGTCTGCTAGCCAGTAAATAAAGTCAAACGTAGCGTAGCAGTTTTCAGGCAACCATGTGAAAAAACAATGGGCCACAATTAGGATATGGAGGTGTCATGCATTGTTTGAAACTCTAGGATGGTATGTTTCTACAGAGTGGAAACACAGAAACATAGACTTTTGCAGCAGATAGAGACTGCTTAGCCAACCTAATCTTCCCATTTCCCTACCTACAAGATAAGCTGCAGATCCTAGTTAACCAAAAGTCTATTTCTTCCTACCCCCCTGCAAGAATTGCCTTATGTCTGTCCATGCATCTTTGAATTCTCCCACAGTTGTAGACCCCACAACATCCTCAGAAAGGCTGTTCCATGTGTCCACCAGCCTCTCTTTGAAGAAATACTTCCTTACATTGCCCCTGATCCATCCACCCTCTATCTTCCAATTATGTCCCCTGTTTCTTGCACATCTATTTTTCTGACAGAACCGACCCTATTGGACTTTGTTGAGTCCACTGTGTCACTTTAAACTTTCTATCATGTCCCCCTTCCCTCCTTTCTTCAAAGGTATACAACTTACGCTCCTTTAGTCTCTCCTCATATGGCTTCTCTAGCAGACCCTGCTCCATTTTAGTTGTCCTTCTCTGGACCACCTACATTCAGTCAATGTCCTTCTGTAGATGTGGTCTCCAGAACTGGACTCATTACTCCAGATGGGGTCTCACCAACTGTCTGTACAGAGGGATAATGTCTTCCTGTTTTCTGCGGTTGATGCCTCAACCTATATATATATATATATATATATACCAGTATCTCCCAAGCCTTCCCTACTGCCTTCTCACATTGCTTGCTGACCTTACGGTCATCTGTTATGATTACCTCCAGGTTCCTTACCATTTTAGTTGTTGTTACTACCCCAACCACACCCACACACTGTGTAATCTTCCCACGGGTTTTTGTTTCCCGGGTTCATTATTTTGCACTTCTTTGCACTGAATCCAAGCTGCCATACTTCTGAACATTCCTCCAACCTTTCCCAGTCCCTTTGCATCATTTCCACACCTCCTGCTGTATCAACCCTGTTGCAGACATTTGTGTCACCTGCAAAAAGGCATACTTTTTTTGCAAGTCCCTCTGCAATGTCACTTACAAGGACAGTAAAAATTACTGTACCCATTACTGAACCCTATGGTACCCCACTAGTAACCCCGCTTTCTTCAGAGTGAACACCATTTACAATTACCTTCTGTGTCCTGTTGTCCAGTCAATGTTTTACTCAGGCTACCACCCTGGGACCCACTCCCAGGATGGTGAATTTGTTTATTAATCTTTTGTGTGGGACTCTGTCAAATGCCTTGCTAAAGTCTAGGTATACCATGCCCGCAGCCCATCCCTCGTCTACTACTTTGGTCACCCAGCCAAATAACACTATTAAATTCATCTGGACATGACCTTCCGCTGTTAACACTTTGCAGAGTCACATGATACAACCCATTCTGTTACTGCATTCTGGTTCGCTACCACGCCGTCTGGGAAATATTGACTTTTCATTCCCTTGCATTGAAGATATGCTACCAATGCTCCGACCACACGTTTTTCTAGCTTACAACCCATTGAAGCTGCTTCCATCTCTCCTCTCCATCCACCACTTCACCCATTTTGGTGTTGCCAGCGCACAGACTTATCTTGCTCACCAACACTATTCCACTGCTAGGTATATAGCTTGATATGTCCAAATTGATAAAACTTTAGATGGCTTTACGTGTTTGTGCTTTTTTTTTTTTTTGGAAATCTTACCAATGTTTTTTTCCTCTTTTTGCACTCACAGGGTGTACAGGCACATTGCTTACCGTGCTTAGGTACTATGGCTCTATGATGGGCACAGGCTTGGTTACGGAAATCGTGTAGTGATTCCATCATGTGTGGTCAATGCCATAAGAGAGTATTTCCTTGCGGAAGGAGAAAGAGTACATTGGCTTCCTACCTTTGAAGGTTTTGGGCGGCTTTAGGTTAATGTGATGCTTGGCAGCTGTATTCGCAACCACGCCCTCAATGTGGTACAACCAAGGACCAAAGTGAATTTCAATACAGAACTGTTATATTCTCCATTGGACTTAATGCATTAAACATGTTTGATGTATGTATGCTAAGGCACTGCTACTATAAACGCCCTTGACCTGATGTTAAACTTTGTTTTCAAACCATTCTTTATATGTTTGTCTTCAGCGATATGTCATTCTGTACTACACCATGATGCACATAGCAATAAACATTTTCCACTAAACTCATCTATATGAGGCCCTTGTCTGCACCACATAATGTACCATGCCACTAAGGTCTCCATATTGAGCCATTCTGATTGTATCTCCTCTTGTGTAGGTGTGTTGAAGAACAAGTGCTGCAGTGGAACTGTTGTCATAGCTAGGTTTGGCATATTGGTTCTATTAATTTTTCTATTACTTTCTATTACATTGGCAAACTTGTTCCAGGAATCTCTGCACTGTCAATAGCAATGATGGAGAAGTACTACAAAAAGGAATACACAGTACAGTTACACTTACTACTTGTGTTTCATACAAAAACAATACAAAAATAATGTCATTCTCACAGATTACAGTTATTTGAAAGTAATAGGTTTCTTAATTGTTACTGTCAAATAACTTATCAGTTACAGTTACATTTTACTTCTGTATACAAAGAAAAGTGTTGGTAACTGTAATGTGTTGCATTTTCTAGTACTTCTTCATCCTTGCTAGTAACTGCACAGACAGCAAACTGGAAGCCTGAATTTTTCATACCCGTAGTACACTTCAGCAACAATACACAACAGGGTGTGGTACATCATGAGATATCGTCAAGCCGCAGATGCATTGTACAGCGCGAGGCCACAGTCCGAGTGTCTCATACTTCTGCAAAGTGACGATATGCTATGATCTACCATGCCCTGTCATGTATCATTGCGATTATGAAATGGACCAAAAAGTGTTCGTAAAAGGCTGATCTCGATAATCATTTCGGCCGATGACGATAATGTGATAGATCATCATGGGTCAAAGTATTTCTCAGCTAATCAGCTTCCAGGATGTATCCTTGCCTTTTTTCAAGAAATAGTTTGACAAGTGTGCCCGCATTGGTAACATGTTTCTTAAAGTAGAAATTACATTATTCAACATGGAAGAGAAAGGATATCAGTAGACAGTTATGTTCGGCACACCTTTTCCGGTGATTTATATGACTTTTATTATTCAGTGGCACATGATTCATCAAAATTACAAACAATGCAAAAAAAAACAACTAAGGAAAGAAATGTGAATTCAAAAACTTAGATAAAGTAGCAATTCGATGGTCAACTGTGCATATAACAATTGTTCAATTTAAAGGGTACCTAAACAAGCAGTTTTTTAAAACTGCAAACTACAAAATATGGCTTCATTGCAAGGTCAAGTAAAGGGTACTGTTTACATTTATGTTAAAACTGCATTTATGTAAATAACAAATGCAGTTTCATAGCTTTTGAAAAATGTAAACATCAGCCTTTCACTTACAAAAGCATCCTTGCCTTCTCCATAAGATGTCTGCCAACTGTTAAGTGCTGAGTCATTATGACATCATCGGAGCCAGAGCCAGAGACCAATATAGATTCTTATAGGCTAATTAGTTCTTCTTTCCCTATTTGTTTTGAATTGTTTTACCAGAATGATCAACACCATGTGTTAACATGTTGATAATTTTGATCAGTATACATGTTAGGCTATGATTTTGTTCATTTTATTTACTTTTACTTATGAACATACAAAATTTGCCAGCAGATAAAGGCCTAGAGGTCTATCAAGTCTGCTCGAATGTGCAGCTAGCATCCCTTATTCTGCAGCTGCCCCTCCCTTCCACCCTTCCCCTTCATTAACCCTCCCCCTTGTCCTGTCCCATCCCCTTTTGAAGCAGTCCACTGTTCTACTGGATACCACTTCTGCAGATAACGCATTCCACCCAGCCACCACCTCTCTGTAAAAAAGGTATCCTCATCTCCTCCTGAACCTTCCTTCCTCCAGTCTCATATCATGGCCCCTGGTGGCCCTCCCTCCCCTACTTTGAACAACCCCTCTGTACCCATCTTGTTTATTCCTTTCATGTCTTAAAGGTTTCAATCATGTCATCCTGTCCCTCCTCTCCTCCAGTGAGTACATGTTCAACTCCTTCAACCTCCTCTGTGATAAGTCCCCCAGCCCCTTGATCATCTTTTGTCACCCCGGCTGCACCCCTCCAGTAACGTAATGTCCCTCTTCTGATACCGGCACCAGTACTGCGCAGTACTCAGGTGTGGTCTAACTAATGACCTATACAGTGGCAGAATCACTCCCTCCCTCCTCGAGGATATACCCTTGCAATACAATCCAGCATTTTGTTGGTCCCTGCAGCTGCCTTCATACATTGTGCCAAGTTGTTCATTGACCCTGTAATAGGCACACCCAGATCCTTCACCTCCTCTGTCACTGGGCTAGCTGCCTCCCCAGCTAGTAACTCCTCCTTGGTTCTTCATCCCAAAATGTAGCACCTTGCACATTTTGGCATTAAACGCCAGTTGCCAGGTGTCTGACCAGGTTCAAGCTTTGCCAGATCATCCTGCAACCCCTGCCATCCCCAGATCATCCACCGCGTCTACCTTGGTATCATCAGCAAACAGACTGATCTTTCTCTTGATGTCCCATGATATGTCTGCAATGAATATCCCAAACAACACTGGTCCCAACACGAGCCCTGTGGAACACCGCTTATCACTGCCCTTGGGTGTGAGGCTCCCACCCACCACCACCCTCTGTTTGCCTTCCTGACCAGTTTCCTACCACATCTCACCAGCTTTGCACCCGCCCTGTGCCTACTAACTTCCTTCCCAGCCTTCCCATACAGCATAGAGTCGAATGCCTTACTGAAGTCCAGATACAGGACATCCACTGCATGGCCCTGTCCAGTTGCCTAGTTACCCAGTCATAGAACTCCACCAGGTTGGTTTGGCAGGATCTGCCACATATGAAGCCATGCTGTCTGCTGTCCTGTAGTCCTTTTGGCCTCTGGGAGGCCACCAGCTCCTTCAGGATAGTCTCCATTAGCTTACCCACGATGGATGTGAGGCTCACTGATCTGTAGTTTCCAGGTTCATCCTTGGGGCCACTCTTGTGGAGGGGCACCACATGAGCCATCCTCCAGTCCTGAGGTACACACCCCAAATGTAGTGAGGCATTAAAAAGGTCTGCCAAAGGTCCTGTAAGGATCTCTGCCAACTTCTTCAGTACCCTAGGGTGGATGCCATCTGGGCCTGGCGCCTTGTCCACCCTCAGTGCCTTCAAACCCTCTCGAACTCTGCCCTCCATGATTTCCCTATCTGTCACCCTTTCCCCCCTGTTTCTGCCATTTCTCCCACCTTGGGTGTCACCCCCCTCTTCTCTTTAATAAATACTGAGCAGAAGTACTCATTTAGTGCTTCTGCCTTATCACCTCCTAGCTTCCACCCAGCCCCCCTCCTTCCTAATCCTTACTATGTGGTCCTTACAGCTCCTTTTCTCCCTTATGTACTTAAAGAAGTCCTTCTCCCCCTTCTTAATGCCTTGTGCCAGCCTGAGTTCCATCGATGCTTTGGCTCCCCTTACTGCCCTTGTCACCTCCTTCAATTCTGTCAAGTACTCCTCCCTGTCTTCCCCCCTCCCTGTTTTCTTGTACTTCCTAAAGGCAGCTCTTTTTTTCCTTACCTTTTCCATGACCTCCTTGCTCAACCAGCTCGGTTTCTAAGCCCTAGCCTTCTTGCTCTGGGCTTTGTAGCAGGTTTTGGTTGCCTCCACTATCCCCAGCTTTATGAGCTCCCACCTCTGGTTAGTGTCCATACTAGATTGAATTCTGGCTGGGTACCCTTTTACCACTTCCCCATCCTCCTAAAGTCAGCCATCCTGAAGTCCAGCACTCTTGTGCCAGATTCCACTCCTTCCTTGCCCATATCTAATGTGAGCCATACTGAGTGGTGGTCATTCCCTGACAGTGGTTCCTCCACTGTAAGTTCTCTCACAAAGTCCCTATTTGCCAGCACAAGGTCAAGGGTATTCTCTAACCTGGTTGGTTCACTGACCATTTGCAGCAGAAAGCTGTCCTGGAAGGCATCCAGTAGTACCTGCTCCCTTCTGTTCCTGGTTGTTGGGGTACTCCAGTCCACTCCTGGCATGTTGAAGACCCCCACAATCACCACACTACCCTTCTCGCAGGTCCTCCTGATCTGTCCCGCTAGTTCCCTGTCTAACTCCTCCATCTGAGATGGTGGCCTGTACACCACTCCCATTCTAAGAATCCTATTCTTGGAATCTAAGAATCCTATTCATGCTGAAAATGTTTTGCAGTCTAGCTGACTTTCTCTTTGGCAAACTGCAGTACAGGGTCACACGGCAAAGTACTGTTCTGGTCCAATTCCAATGGTCATGCATTTAGTTAATCCACAAAAAAAGCTTTACTGGTATTCTTTTTCCACGTGAACCCCCTGCACCTAGCCTGCCTTCTGTTGAACACCCCACCATCCATACTGTGTCCTTAGTACTGCCTGGGGCTGCATATCAGCTTGCAGTCTCATGAAGAGAATTATCACACCTCCGACTGTAATCGTATACCTCAGAGAGTTGTGCATACCTACACCAATATGGATCATCAACTGGCACTGTTAAAAAATATCTCCCAAATCACACTCAAGTCCACTTTTTCAAAGTCTGACTTCTGCTCCCACAGTAAACGTTGAGTGGATCACCACACTTCTGCACAGTGAAGGCAGTATGTTCAGTTCCCCTGATGTGTTTTTGGCCCCCTTCAGTAACTAACAAGTGGGTCTTCATGGAGGGCCAAGCAATAAGTCTCCGGACTCACCAGAAAAACTGTTGTTCATGCCTTCATAAGGGCTGTACTTACTATGGATAACTATATTATTAGCAGGAAAGGCATACTAAGGCCTTGAGCGAGTTCACCAGACTTTCAGTGTCAGTCTACTCCTTTACCTGTGATCTGCAGAACACCATAGAACAGGTCCCTGCAATATTTCTCCAGTACGTTTTATTGCCCTACTCCACAATGCGAGCTGGCTGGCTACTACCTTCCTAAATCTTGAATGATCTACACACAGCTCCTCAATACTGTCCTAACAAACGTCAACCCCACCCCCCGCAACCTGAAGGTAATCTCCCTACACTGAATTCAGGTAACACTTTAGGTGCAGCACTGCCACTCTGAGTATTTGTCATCTCTGGCTGCTCTCATTCACAGTCAGGTGGTGATCATGGTGCTGGCAGCCCAACATTTCAGATCTCAAAATGATCTACTAAGCATCCCCCCTTCCTGTCTTTCCCTAACCTGAATATAGCTGTACCCTGTTGGAATGGCCTCTTCAGTCCCTCTCTGGCATTCATTCTTCTCCCCACACCATAAACTGGTGAGCTCACTACCTTTCTGCATCATGAACATGGTTAGTACAGTCACCTGTGTCATTTTTACATATTAATAATAAACATGATCTTCTGGTAAGCCAGACTGATAGCAGCAGGGCACAAAGGGAAACATAGGCATTCCTACCCATATAAGATCTAATCCACCTAAGATTAGGCACCATTAAATGACATGCATAATGATGTGCACACCCATTGTTTAATAGTGCCTAATCAAAGGTAGCCTAGATCTTTTACAGAAAGGAAGCCCATTGTACCCCTTGTTCCCTGCTGCTATCAGCCTGACTTACTGGAAAGATTTGTTTATTTTTGATATGTCAAAAAACCTGGGGACTGTACTACCTACATTCATGATGCAGAAGAGAGATGAGCTCACCAGTTTTTGGTGTGAGAAGGAGTAGTGAAGAAGGAATACCAGAGGGGGACTGAGAAGGCCACTCCTTCAAGGTACTGCTATATTCAGGGAAGGTGAAGACATAAGGGGAAAAATTTGAGCAGATCACTGTGAGACATAAGATATGGGGCTGCTAGCACCATGATCACTACCTACCCTATTGTCCTGACCAACATTATCTTTCCCATAAAACCAGTTCATGCAATTGTCCAAGGTTGTGTGTGGATATTAATGTATGAAATGGCTGCCGCTACACATTCAGTCACTTCACTAGCAGCCTAATATTGCTTGCAAAGCACTTTGGGATACAATGTGTATGAAAGCACTATACAAATACTGATTCTTCTTATTATTTCCCATGGAAAAAGAAGACACGAGAAACATATTTTTGATTTCCAAGAAAGTATGAACTCTGGCATTGGACTACAGAAGAACTTTGCTACAAACAAGTGATGGATCTATGGGCTGATGAAGGATGCGGCTGTAACCCCCCCCCCATTGTAAAGTACTTGCTTGCTGCATTTCACTTTGTTGAAAAAGTCTGATTTATTGATTGTACAAATGTTTACATTCCAAAATATAGATTACTTTTTGTAGTTTCAGTCAAAAACATACTTGAAAAGCATAATAACAGAACATAAAAAGGTTTCATAAAAATGTTAATAAGTGCACATCAAGTATGCACACAATCCCAGCACCTCCCTCCCCCCCATTGTAGCATCCTGGATCTGCCATAACAACTAGACCACCAGGATATTCATGATTTGTACTGCACTGTGGTTTGCTAAAGAGAAAGTCAGTTGTATTAAAACACAATTTCAGCATGTTAAAGTAAACAAAATGAACAGAACCATAGCCTAACATGAGTATTGATCTAAATAATGCACATGGTGTTGACCATTTTGGTAGGAAAGGGTGTCGGCCACATGTAGCAAACTTCCAGGCAAGTCTGTGTAATCAAACACAGTGGTGGAAGTTAAGAATGCATGCATCGAGAAGGAAATGATAACCCATGGGTAGGTAGTTAGTGATTTGCATTGTCCGTTCAACATGGATATAAAGTTTATACAACAGGCAAACCAGTGGCCAGATTAGTTGTACCGAGCAGTACTTAGCTGCTGTTACAGCATGTTGTCTTTAGCAGCAGAATGGGTAGAGGGAGGCAAGGAAATAATTACGTGTGCGAATTCTGTGTGTGGTGAAACCATGTCTCCAAGCGCTGCACTACTAATTCCTTTGGAGGGCAGGGTTTGGGTGCAATGTTTCTGGGAAGATCTGGAACATGCATTGGTGACAGTTTACCCTCATCTTGCTTCAATTGAAGAACTTCGACCATCATGCTGGCAGTGTAGTTGTGGGACTTTGGCTCAAATAAAGGTTTGGCAACCCATTCTTTGTGCGATTTAGGGTACACCACCTTGAAACGCTTATCACCCAGGTCACAAGAGACTGCCGTGAGACACTGTATGACAGCTTGTTTGTGAGCTAGGTTGGCATTGTGGTCCAAAATTGCCAGCATTATTCTTGCTTTCATGCCTGCATGGCTAACACATTCAAGCTTTGGGCAGTATGTACACAGCAATGCATGAAACACCAAGACTACCCGTGTGGCAGAACTGTGTTGCATGCTTCAAATCCTTGACAAGAATGTTGTTTTTCACAACTTTGCTCAATGCAACATGTGCATCATTGCCTTCCACTAGCCACTTTGTTCTTGTGGTATCTGGTGGAGGCATCACATGGGCACAGTGATGGAACGGAGAGCCCCATGACCAACTGTGTCTGTCAGTAACATGGTCAAGGATAGATAGCCACTTCCCATGCAGAATAGTTTCATCACCACCAAACGTTTCTGAGGACCACCAAAGATGATTTGAAATACTGTGACACCATTCTGCAAGTTTCTCATTCCCTCTTGTCTTGGCAACGAGCAGAATTTTTTTGGTCATACTTTTGGAGAGGTTCCACAGATCGAATTGATGGCTAATATTGGGATACTTCTGCTTCATAAGGCAGCCAATGCCACGGTGTCAGTCAGTAGCAATCAATGAAATTTCAACATTGTTGTTTAGTAAGTGCTGAACACAATTTTCAAAAGCTTTCTTTTCCAACCCCACTGATGTGATACCCGATTGAACCTGCTCTAGTGAAAAGGAAACTATTTTGTTGGTCTGTATGTCCATCAAAGAGTAGCTACAGTACTTTGCAGAAAACCCTGGACTATCACAACATCTGTCCCCAGCCAGACGTACCAGCTGTGCCCTCAGTTGCTGGATAATTTCCCGCTCCTGTGTAAGCCATGTGCTTTGAATGACTGGAAATAGGTATTTCTGCTGAAATGTGAAAAAAGTTGTTTGTGAAATAAAATGTAGTCCCATGAATTGCGCAAACCTGGAAACACGGGCATACAAATTGCCACTAAATAGTACTGCTGCCACAGATAAAAGGTTGCCAGCAGGCATTTTGCCAAGGAGTGGCTGTGAATGCCAGGTAATTATGTCATGGCCATTCATGCAACACACTTTGACTGACAGCATTGTGCCTATAACGCTGCATTTCTCCTCACCATCTGCAGGACTGTAACATTCAGCACATATCATTTTGGGAAACAACAACTTAAGACAACTGTTGAACACAATGTATTTGCTGTCATGGACAATGGTGTCTTCATTGTCCATGCTGTCAAGGGTTGTGTCAACGCCTGACAGTGTCTCCTCGACTGGCTCATAAAGATCATCAGAATCATCCAGCGAGGACTCTGAGAAAGTGTCCTCCATGGCTGCATTTCTTGGCAACTGCTGTTTAGGCATGCTGATGAGGGATGGTCAAGGTGTCATTGAAGGTTCAAAGCTGTAAGGTACTATGCTTGTGTTTGGTGTTGAAGCGAATGGGCTGTCTGCTTCCGTGCTTGTCGGAGTTATCTCCGGGGAGTGTGGGGGAACCAAAAAGTACTGGTGATCCTTTAATGCAATATGTAGTGGAATTACCTCTTTGGGGAACTGTGTTGAAGCATCAGAGACAGATGCTACTGTTTGCGCACTTGAAACTGCCAATTCCCATGGTTCTGTCTGAGTGGCGACTGAACAAAAAGTTTTTGAAATGATGTTCGTCTCCGTTACTAAGTCCATTGTACTGGGCACTGTGCAATCTGCATTTTGAAAATTGTCAAATGGAGAGCTGAGTGCATCCACTGTGTTCTCCACAGCCTGCAAAACTGGCATTATGCAGTTCTTCGCTGTCAAATTGTGCCCTGAAGAACCAGGCTCATCAACAGTGTCCTCCACAGCCTGCAACACAGTAAGAAAAAAGAGGATAAATGTAATTGTATAAATAATGAAACAAGGCTGGGGAACTGATGCACATGACAAAGGAGATAGATCATCCTATTCAATGCCTACGTCTCTGACATAAGGAAGGGTATCAGAAGTGAGATGAGTCTCTTTGCAGATGACTCAAAATTTGGGATGGTAGTGGATGGGGAGGAGAGAAGGGTGGCCCTGCAGGGGGACCTGGAGGCTCTGGAAAGGTGGTCTAGAAAGTGGAAGCTGAGGTTCAATGCAGGGAAATGCAATGTACTGCACCTGGGAGCCAGAAACCCAGGCCAAGTGTACGCCCAGGAGGGAGTATGCTACAAGTCTCGATGGCGTAGAGAGACCTGGGATGCATCACTAGGGGATAACCTCCAGAAGGAGGGAAGTGATACTCCCTCTGTATAACTGCTTGGTGAGGCCACACCTTGAGTACTGCATGCAGTTTTGGAGGCCACACTTAAAGAGGGACATTGAACTCCTGGAGAGCGTCCAGAGGAGGGCAACCAAAATGATTTGTTGCTTGGGGGAAAGGACCTATGGGGAGAGGCTTACAGAGCTAAATATGTACACAGTGGAAGAGAGAAGGGACCGGGAGTAGATGATATAGGTCTTCAGGTACATGAAGGGGGTAAATAGAGGAGGAGCAGTCAGGGTGCTCCAAAGGAAGGAGGGGGGTTAACTAGAGGGCATGGGTGGAAGCTGGAGGAGTGTGAGATTCCGGGGAGAAAGGAGGAGGTGATTCTTCACTGAGAGGGTTGTGGAGCTATGGAATACGCTGTCAAGGGGGCTGGTGGAGGCAGAGACGGTGGAACAGGTACAGGGGAAGGTTTCTGGAAGCAAAGTCCAGTGCAGCGAGAATATCCGGGACTGGGAAGAGAGAAGCCAGGAGAGAGGCAAGGTCGGCTCCCAAGGTGGGGGCTGATCAAACGAGTAGACATGAAAGATGGTTAGGCCTATTCTGCTGGCATTTTAGTATGTTAGTATGTGGAGAGAATAGCATGGCAAAAGTAACTATTGGGCACAGTGCCGGAAAGCATAAGCTTAACCCCCAAAAAGATGCACCATTGTATGATAAGGCTTGGAGTGGGAGGGAGAGACATGATTTAGTGATAAGGGTGAATGGAGGTAACATACAAGGCAAGGGAAGGGCTGTTTGGGTGGGAAACTTGGGTAGAGACCAGGAGTGATAAAAAGGATTCAGTAACTGCACTTATTGTAGTGGACTCCAGGTTTAGGTGATCAGATGAAGGGGGGGTGGACTTGCGTGGTTAAGTACAGGAGTATAACAGGCGAGAAGGTGCATACGGCACAACATTGTCTCTATTATGTAGTGCAGGAGTGTTGTGGGAACCATGACATATCAGTGCTACTGGGTACAAACCATAGAGAAAAGAGAGGAGAAACTGGGGGTCAACCATGGAGACTGCAAATGGCAGCCAGCACAATCGGTACTTGTGTTGTGTAGTGACCACATTCTCGGGGTAAGATAACTGACAATGAAATGAGAAAAGGCATCCTAAAGATGGCAGTGACAGGTGAAATATTGTTGCCGGTTGACCAGAACATGCCAGATGTGCACTGCAGCAGCATAACTGTTATCTGCAGCAACATGCAAGATCATGGCCATTCTTTATGACCTGCATGACTCATGCCTTAGGCAGCTACTGTTGGGCACAAAGTGGGAAATTTGTTACAAAACCATGATTTTTTTGCAAGACAATATGTAACCTCAAGCACTGCAACAGACTTGTTGTCTCTAATCGGAATTAAGACTGTCGTAGTTCTTTACTTTTTCATACTGTTTCTGACCATTTAAAGGTAGTTTAGTTAAGGTATTATAGTTATTGCAACATTTAGAGGAAAGTCAAAAAATATTTTTTGTACTACACTGTCAGGACATGTAGTAATTTTCATGTTTTTTTTTTTGGCATGACACAGCTACGCCTGTAAACAAGCTTTCAGCTCAGTGTGTCTCACCTGGTAAAACAATAGAAGCAAAAAAAATGATGCTCTTGGTCAACTAGGATCTGCAGCTTATTCTGTGGGTATGAGGCAGGGCACATGGGCAGAGTTGGTTGCCCAAGCAGTCCTACCACTCCACCTCCAAGCTGACCTCATGTTGCTCACTCTAGGAGGCACATTTGCCCCAGCACCTCCCCCCACACTCACAAACACAATCCAATCCCACTCTGTGCTCGGCCACCGCTCCTCAGCCCCCAGTCCTATCTGTCTGCGACAGTATGGACACCAGCAAAGCAAAATCGGTGTATCATTGATCAATGACAGAAGATTAAATTGGAGTGGTAAATGTACTCACCATTGAGATGCAGGCCAGAATATTTTCTTTTCCTCTGATGGTTTTCGCTATTTTTGCGGGCTGTAGTAACTGTTCTGCAAGCTGTGGAAGACATCACAAGATTTTTGTGTACTTTGCAAAATACTAATTGTCACAATCTTACTACATAGTCATGGTGGAGAATGATACCCTTTTACGTTCCTGTCTTTCAATGTGCAGTACCAATGTCTGACGTCCACCTATGCTGGATGAACCAAAAATGGTTGGCAAGGTGTCTGGCTTGAGACGACACGTGTATCGTCGCAGATGGAACTCTGGAGGTAATAATTGCATTTTAAAATCTGGTTCGAACATGCTGTCGTCAAAGCGTAGCGAACAAATACTGTACTTCTTTCGGTTGTCCTTCAGCATCTTGCTGACAAAAGTCTTAATGTTGCTAACATCCGTGCAACATCTCTGAACCCATATCTCTGCCAACTTGTTATAACGTGGAAAGAGATAAACAGAGACTCCTTTTGGAAGTCTCCCTGTATGTGTTGAGCAACCAAATGCAAGACAATGTGGCATACTGAATGATGATCGAATGGATATCTGAAATGGGAGTAAGGAGAAATGCGTATCGCATCAACTGATGACAAAAAATAGCACATAAGCAGATTAGCATGTGACATCAATATTATTGATGCATACAGAGTTGAGAAATTGGGTGCCTCCACTTAGTTCACACAAAGAATTGGTACAGTACAGATGGTTTTATGCTACCTAATTTACTTTACTATAGAGCCAAGACAGAGACAAGCATTTGTCAATGCAAAGTGTTGCTTGCTGCCATTTGCAGTGGAAGTGCAATAGTTAGACAGATGCAGTATCTGAATGGCAGTGAAGTATTGAACTGACGCCAACTGCCGGTGATCAACAGCATGCTCCTCTATTGGCCGATGCTGGTGCTGCTGCTGCCATTCGGCACAACACTGCCATGCCTCCACAACCTGCTCGTGAAATAAACCTTCCACCCATGCTCCCCCACCACGGTCTGCAGATTTATGATGCAGTGCCAGGGAGAGTGCGGGGACACGCTCCATTATACTGTATGGGCAACACCTTTTCAGTGTTTGTTTTATATTATAATGTCCATCTAGTCATAAAAACGAGGGCACGGTTGCACTTACATGGGCCTTTGTCTATATATATAATATATAATATATATATATATATATATATATATATATATAAAATGTGTGTGTGTGTGTCTGTATTTATTTTATTATTTTCCTTACAGCTGTTTCTTTAGTAACAGTGAAAAATCCCCTTCTGTCTTTCCCTGCTCATCAGGGAAATTCCATCTGCTCTCCCAGACAGTGAGATAATTGAGTCTCTGGGCCAGATATTCAATCAAATCTTTATTTTTTTTTTTTATTTATTCAGGCGATCATCATTGAGCAAGGCTCATTTACAAGATGGACCTGATAGGTCAAGGTTCGAGTTGATGCACAGCAATTACATCACATACTTATGAGACAGTTATACATACAGAAAAAAGAAAATGTTATTTATAACACAATAATATACAGAGAATTCACATGTTAAAGCTTGGCAAGAGAAAGTTAAACTAACATCTACAATATATATAGTACATATATATCACAATGAGAGCCATGACAGTCACTCACATAATGAGTACAAGGATGGTGAAGGGAATATTGGGTGCCATATACTGGCGGTGTCTGGCTGGAAGGAATATGCCATATGTGATTGGAATATGGTTTTGTGGGATGGCTATTCTATCTCTAGCAGTAGCAACTGCATTTCTCTGTGAAGAAGGCTGTACAGTGCTGCTTGAAGGATGTAAATGGAATGATAATGGACAGTTTTAAGGATTTTTGTAGGGTGTTCCATGCTATGGCTAGAGAATAGCTGATTGCTGCCCTCCCTATTTTGGTGTTGACTTTGGGCAATTTGAGCAGGAAGATATTGTTGCTTCTTAGGGCATAGGAGCTGGGACTGGTCAGGTTGAAGCAGTCCAGGATATAGCTTGGAAGTTTTTTTGATAAAGCTCTGTAGAGCCATAGAGCTGCATTTCTGCTCCTCCTGACATGAAGGGAAACCCATCCAATTGCATCATAGAGAGAACAATGGTGAGTATTATATGGCAGGTCTGTAATGAACCTTATTGCTCTATGGTATAAGGTATCCAACTTTTGAAATATTCTAACCTTTGCGCCTTGCACAAAGCCATAGCACTGGATTTGCATGAGGCGGCAATATTCAAAAGCCTTGTTAGCACTGGCGCTATGTGATAGCGCCGACGCTAACAGATAATGTTATGCATGATCGCTCAGGAATGCCGGCAGCGTGGTGTATTGAAAGGTATTGCGCTGCACTACAGACATTTGCATGACCCTCTATAGTTGGTCCACAAGTGCTCCCGGAAATCGTCAGCCCTGAGATACTCACTACCTTCACCCGGTTCTGGCATCCCACCCGGTATCCCTCCCACTGGATATCGTTTATCATTGAGTCACCCAGTAACAGAAACTTAACACTTCCATCATCCTTATAGTTACTTCCACTACCTCTCTGCGCTCTAAGAAGTTCTTTGCCCTGGGCTATTCCTTTTGGATACAGCTTGCTTTTTACTCCTAAGTAAGTTTGCTTGCCGTGCAGTGCCCCAGGGCAAAGTTTTGACTATCTGGCCCTCTGCGCCTAAAACTGGCCTTTGTTGTCTTTGTGCACAGTATGTTAGGAGTGTAACATTCTAACAGTGGAATTGAACAGAAATTTGAATCCCTGTATTACATGGTAAACATTCCATGATAAACATTCTTTGTCTTCAATGTGGGGAAAAACAGAAAAAAAAGGCTGGCAATACAGTAATAATTTATAAACACAGAGAAAAGGAGGGCAACACAGTGACGTAGGCAAAGGCAGACCCATACTGCTCAGATGCATTGCTGATGTTTATAAAATCATGCACATTTGAATGGTGTCTATACTGTAGGTGTTTTCAAGTGAAATCAACCCCCCCCCCCACATTCCCCAACAAAGACAAGGCAACCTGGCAAGTTCCCAGTGTTTTTTTTTTTCTTACTAACCTTTTACCTCAATCCTATAACAGTTTTCTTTTTATGTACTAGACCACAACACATAAATGTTAAAAAAAAAAAAAAAAAAAGAAGATTGCCTTCGCTAAAACTATATCTGTACAGTGTACTAAAAATTAACCTTTAAACAATGCTTATGTTTTACCAATTTACAAATGTAACAGTGCATTCGTATGATGAAATGTACGTGTTATGGAGAAAATATTTATTTTCATCCAACTCTAATAACAAATACTTGTACTGCAAAGTACTGTACCACTTAGCCTATTGGTGAGACATGCTATTTTATGGATTATAGGGATTACTTTTTCCAGTTATTAAATGTTTTAGCAATAATGAATTGTATACCCTGGTTGAAAATAGTAAATAGGTTTTAATCACTATCAGAATACATCAAGCTCATACTTTTATGATGGTGGCCCATTTTATAAGTGTGATAAGTCACTCCCAGATGTGCATTGAAGGATTTTAATGCACTACCCAGGGACATTAGGACACTCCGCATTCAGCCTTGTGCATTAGCTTGCCCTGGGGGGCCATGCATTAAAATCCTTTAATTCACACCCTGTCATGCCTCATTACTTACTGATTCTTTGGTAACTGGGTAAATCGGGCAAGGATCAATAGTCACAAGGGCATTTTCCCTTGTGTGACACGGAGACTTGCTCACAGCATAAAAGTTGAGGTTGTGAGACTTGAACACAGGTCTGTAGGATATACTAAATTCATTTATCTAACTACTAGTGTATACTGCCATCCCACAGTGTACTGTAAATTAGGGGCAACATGAATAATTGTTGTTCTTTGTATGTGCAACTTTCTCCCTGTTGATGTTTTTCCTGTGACATTGGGGGTGGCAATAAGGGCACTAATACACAATAATAACTGGGTAGAGTCAGAGTATCTGATTGACTCCCTTCACCCGCCATCCTAACAGGGTCTCACAGGGTCTCTCGGGGACAATGCCTGATCCACTTCCAGCTGGTCCCACCAGTCCTCTTTCAGGGTGCCTCACATAATGAGGGTGTCTCCAGAGACATCAGTCAACACCTCCAACAACCTCCCACATGACCACCTTTTAAATTTTTTTTCAGTTTTTTAACCAGGAGTAGCACACTAAGCTGAAAGCTTTTTTACAGGAGTGACCTTGGAGCACAGGGAAGTTAAGTGACTTGCTCAGGATCACACAGTATGCAAGTGGAAGCTGTGGGATTCAAACCCAGGACTGGTCTGCTGGATGTCACCAGATTTGCAGCTCAGAGCCTTAAACCACTGCGCTATGCTGCCTCCCTATTTCATGGAAGCAGTTATTTATTTCGTATCGTTCACTCTTTTTACATGTTCTGCACCAAAGTGCTGTAACACTTGCCCTCCAAATATATGTTAATGCAGCTCTTGCAACTTGAATGTTTAAAGTCTACTCCCTAGGGAATCACCACCCCACCCCAGGCAGCACCGGGAGACAAGCGACTTTCTGATTGGTATCCCTTCCTGGTAAATGTTCATAACTAAAAATAAAAAAAAAGGGCACCAGAGGAATAGAAGAATCTGGAAGTGATTATGTGCAGTGACCAGGACCACTACATGCATGGCAAGAAAGCAGCAGCACAGACAAAAAAGATGTTGGGATGCGTATCTAGGTGTATCAGCAGTAGGAGAGAGAAGGTTATGCAGCATGTGTTATGGTCTCTGGTAAGACCACATCTAGAATGCGACTTCAGCATGGGAGCCAACACTCCAGCTGGAGAAGGTTCAGAGGAGTGCTACAAAATGACAGAGGATCAGCAGGGAAAGGAATGCGAGGATATAGGGCAGTGAATATGTACTCCATGGAAGTCAGAAGCGAGACGAGGAACAGGATTGGGACCGTCAAGTACTTGAAAGAGAGTAATAAGGTTGATAAGGGGTGTCTCTAAGAATAGTGGCAACCATAACCTGAGGGCACATAGTGTAGAGCAGGTGGGCGAGAGGTTTAGGAAGGAGTGTGCGGTGGCAACTGGAACTGACATATATTATTTCTTTTTATATAGTTGCCGGTTGCATGTCATTGAATGGTGGGGCACTTGACTGGGTGGGTTGTGAACTCACTTCAGCTAATATTTTATGCATTCAGTTTTTAGATCACACTTTTTTAAGACAACCAGTCACACACACTCTCTAAGGTGCCCTCACCTACGCACTTCCTTTCTCCCACCCCTTATTTGCCTCCCTCCTTTAACCCACAACTACCACCTTCCATAATCCCAGCTGTCCCTACCCTCTTTTGGACAATGTAATTTCTACCCCTAATGGCTATGAACACCCTATGGCCCTGTGCAGTGATGTAAGTTATCCTTGCATCTGTTAGTACTATTCAATTTGCTTTTGTTCATTTTGCAAAACAGAACCAGGACGAGCACAGCTGAGAGTATCTTATGAACCACACACACACACACACACACACACACACACACACCCAGGATCCGAGCTGGTAGCAGGATGGTAAGCTCAAAAAAGAGGGTTGCAACTTGGAAGAAGTCTCAAAGTCATAACAGACTTGTCAAAAAATCCAAGAGATGGCACAGATAGTTTGTACAAACAATAGTGGGTGGGGTTGGGGGATGCGGCTACAGGATGCGATCTGGCGGCAAACAATTAGTTATTTCTTTGGCTTCTATGGTTCATTTCTAGCAACCAATTAATCTCCGAATAAAAAAAAAACAGAAAAAAAAGGCATTCTTTTCATCGATGGTTAGGGCTCTAATGTTTTCACCTGCAGAGAAAAAACAGCAATAATTCACAGAATGCATGGAGATACCACTCCAAACAAAGGCTCCAGCACCCTCAACCCATCTCTTCCCCATCCCTTACTCACTCCACGATCAGGTACTATGGAAAAAAAAAAAATAAAGCTCACAAAAGGATGTTCAAACTAGGAAGAATTATAAAAGTCTAGACAGAATAGTCAAATAAATCCCAGAGCTGGCATGGAGTGTTGGTATAAATAATAGAGGGGGATGCACCTGCAGGATGTGATCCTGCCACACACAGGCAAGGCAACATGGGGAGCAAAATGGCACAAAAGGGAGAACATGGACAGGTAGAAGGTGGGGAGAAAGTGCAAATGCCAGCTGCTAGCCAACTCGGGGAGTGAATAAACAGTTTAGAGCCGGTGTGTTGTGCTGGCTGATGTGATTTTGGACCACCCTGGATCGCGTGGGGGGATGCAGCTGCAGGATGTGATCCTGCCACACACAGGCAAGGCAACACGGTGAGCAAAATGGCACAAAAGGGAGAACATGGGAAAAGGAGACCGGGCGGCACCACCAGTGATTGGTGAGTAATTTGGGGCACTCAAGCACGGACAGGTAGAAGGTGGGGAGAAAGTGTAAATGTCAGCTGCTTGCCAACACGGGGAGCGAATAATCAGTTTAGAGCCGGTAGGTTGTGCTGGTAGATATATCAGGAACAGTGGGCTAATCTAAAGGGAGCCATCATGCAGGCAACAAGATATAATACCACCCTGGATCGCGTCTGCTACTGCCCCTTCCCTTACTCCCAGGACCATCTGGTACTAATGTTATAAAAATAAGAATAATAAAAAACAGCTTGTCTCTAAAACTCGTACTTTGGGAGCTGCCAAGGGGAGCGGTATAGGCAGAGCTGCAGCAATTGATGAATTATAGGAAAGGTGTCCCATGATCGCAGAGCTCTCAATCTGCTGAATTCCATGATTCAACTTAATACTGGTCCCCCTCTACACTCGGTACATTGTCTGCGACTTACCGGTGGTAAAGACAAGACCACTGAGTTTCACGGGACAGTGCAGTTTCATCGTATCCGTGGTCGTGGCTGCTTGTGGAAACAAAAGAACTGGGGCGTAGGGAATAGATACAGATTCGAAAGAAACCTTTTGGAGAAAAAAAAAACATTATCCAAACGGAAGAAAAATTAGCCCTTACCCAACAATAATCCTGTGTGGCAGTTATCCACGCTGTGATTATGTTGAGACAAAAGCACTACAAACATAGACCCTGAAATCCTACACGGTCGATTAGACGTCAGCTCAAAGGGCACCTTGGGAGCTAAGTGTGGGACAAAGGGCCATAAAAGAAAGCTGTATGGTGATCCCCAGGGGCCATAACACTGGCTAAGACAATTAGGAAAAAAGGACTAGCACACAGAGTTAAAAGAACGGGCAGGAAAGAAAGAAAATACATCAAAACATTTGACAGCATGTTTATTTATTTATTTAACATGTTGTTTTCCTTTAAGGGCAGGGAGGCTAATAAGAAATGGTTGAAACCAAGTGAGTAAATCATGTTCGAACACTATAGAAATAATATTATTCAATTGAGCACATACACACAGAGGTGAGAAAAATATAAGCGCCTCTGCTTGGACTTGAACCCAGGCTGCCCGGAATATCGTTCCACTTGCGTTAAGCAGCTGTGCCACTGAGACAACTGGAACATGGGCTGTCCACAAGTACATTACTCTTTCTCAAATGCACAACCCAATGGCAACAGTAATATTTACTTTTAACAATCACACAGGAGTGCGGTGTGAATATTAATGGAAGACATGCAAACAGAGGTGAGAAAGAAGTGCATGATTCATATGTGACTTGAACCATGGACGCCCGGAATACAGTTCTTATTATGTTATCCAGGTGACCTATGATTGTTACAAGAAAATATTTGTGTGGCCATTTCCTCTTCTTACCTCTGTTTGTATGTGTTCCATAAATATGCATACCACACTCCTGTGTGATATGCATAATTATATAATTCAGCTCTACAGACATGTAATTGGATGATATTAAGGCTAACAGTAAAACATAATATTATTATAAATGAAAAGTATTACAATTAGCATGAATCTTCATCCATGTGGGGTGGTGGTGTTCTTTGTTTCAAAAACATTATCATCATATTTACAGTTACTACTAATTAAAGTCAAATTGTCAGAATGATTGTTCTTAGTAATAATACGTACGTCTAGTACATCAGTAGAGCTAGACTGTCTAAGTATTAGCTGTAATAATTCATGTGACACTGTTTTCTGACCATACATAATAGCTCAACCTGGAACATTGTAAGGATGTGGTAATCCATCCTGCCAATAAGCGTGCATCTTATATGCATCAGATTATGCAATGCAGGCTAACCTAATCATGAAACAGTTTGATTTTCAAAATCAATAATTTTCAACAATTTGCATCTTTACTGTTATTTTAACAAGGTCATATGTACTTGTAGATGATAAGGGTACTGAGAAACTGCTCACTATTCTTGAAAACAAACAACTAATGATGGATATTTGCCAACTCTCTCCACAGAACCAGACGTCGTCTGTGGAGGCATTCCACAGTATGATACTAAACTTTGCTCCAAAGCACACTGCATATTCATTTGATGGAATGCAGTGCCGGTGAGTGAGTTAATTAGTTTAATGAGCAAGCCTCTCTTTTAAATGAAGTTTTCGTTTTTTTGGTTTTTACATGTATTCTCTGAAAATAAACACCTCAAGGTGTCACTGTTTAGATGTTGTACTGTACTCTGGGGCCTTGCTGCTGGATTGAGTTGCCTCCACTATCACAGGATTTCTGAGCTCCCACCTGTTTCATGTCCAGATTGGGCTGAATTAGGGCTAGGTACCCCTGTACCACCTCACCCGTCCTCTAAAAGTTTGACTTTCTAAATTCCAGCACATTTATGTGAGATACCACCCCTTATTTACAAATATTCAACTGGAACCATACTGTCAGGTGGTCGCTCGTCATCAGTGGTTGTTCCACCCTCGGTTCCCTCACACCCTCCGCATTAGTCAGCATGAGTTAAAGGTTGTTCCCTTCCATGGTTGGTTCACTGACCATCTGCATCAGGAAGTTGTCCTGTATGGCATCCAGCAGCTGTTTTTGTGACTGTATATGCTTCTTGTTATACAAAGAATGTAGGAATACAGTTCAGGTCACAGGAGTACTGGTTTGTTCATCTTCAAATGTGAGTAAGGCACAGGAATACTTTACATGAAACATACTTTAATAAAAATTTGTAATTAGACGAGTATAGATCATTTTTTTTGATAGCCTCCGCATGGAAGGAAATACTTTACTCAACTACGGTAATTGTATGGTTTCAAATCAAAAGTTAAATAGCCTAGCTGATGTTCTATGTAACAATCATCAACTACATGGTTTTGATAATGTTTTGTTTTGGGCTTGTATAATTTCTTATGTTAAGTAGGCCAGATTATACATAAAGACAAGTAATGGAAACAAAGCTGAACAGTATATGTTTATTTCTTTTGCAGACTATACTTAGCAGCACTTCACTATAATGAAAATGCTGGAAGGCCGACACTAGAAGACAAGGATGGCAATGTAAAGTTGTTTGTTTATTTCTCCAAGGCAAAGAAGGGCAAGCCATCAGTTCGTCCCAGAAAAGCAGATTCAACATATGGTATGCACTTCCCTTACCCATCAGCATTGTGTAGAGGGTAATGGGGGGTTAGCAGACAATAACCACACAGTAATGGCCTCATTCGGTTTCAGTGACAACTAGTTAGACATCGAGAGTGCAGCTTGATAGGTTGGCCATTGACATGGTAACCTTGATATGCAATTAAGGCGAGGTTATTGCCTGTTGGCCATTCCTTGCCTGTTAACATTGTATGTGCTCCATTCACTACAAATGCTAATGGCATCTTCTTTTTAAATTTTATTTTTAATTTTTTTAAAAGGGCATGTAATGTGGATTAGAAGGTAATAATCAGTCATTGGTGTGACTTGAAGGAGGTTGGGAATCCACCACCTAATACTGGGGAAGTAATCTTTGAATATGAAAGTGCAGTGTTACCTGCAGAAGGCAGTAGAAACTATTGACTTTTTTTTTTTTTATTATTATTTGTTTTTAACACCTCATTCTCTCTGTTGGCAGCCCCAGTCTTCCAGGCTTCTATACATCCTCTGTCTGTGACATGACTAACTCTCGGATGGGTTGATGGAGTCTGACCCCATCCAGCCACGGGTTGCCACCCCCACCCCCAGTAGAATCTGGAAATGAAAAACAGAGAACAATGTGCCAGATAGGGAACTTACAGAGGAAAGAAATGCAGTTTTAAGCAAAAAAGTAGGTAAAACAACGGTGAAATATTTAAAATGGTGTGGTATATATCAAACACATAATGGACTGCATTAGGAGAACACATTTATCTCCACAATTGAGTGAGTTATGTGCCTTATCACTCACTAGTGGAGATAAATGTGTTATTCCACTGAAGTCCATTATGAATTCCATATATGGTGTATAGTATCTTGATAGATTATTCACATAATAATAATAGTTCCAGATGTGTAGATAAGGTTCACTAAAAATGTCAAGACTGAATATCTATTTGTATAGCAACTGTAATGTAACACTAAAAGTAAACTACAGTCATCATTTCATGCCTTTTTTTCTCTATTTTGTACAACAGAGTATGCTTACGAAATACTAGAGGAAGTGATAGAAGTAGTGAGTGACAAGGAGAAGAGAAGAGAAGAGAAGAGCAATGAAGGAACAATCCTGTACTGTTGTCTGCAACGTACAAGGATGTTGATCGTACGGCCCCTGTTGTGAACTACATAACACGTTTTCCAAATAAAACTACATGAATTGAAAAATGGTTTTCTTGCTGTTTCATAGAGATAACTCCACAAACTATGTTGAAACTATGTTGGTTTTGAAAGGTTGAAAACATGTACTCAGGTTCCCTGACTGTTGTATTTCTCATGTTTCACTGTGCCTATTCAGAACATTTTCATTTTAAAATAGTGCACACAAATCTGAAACCTGTCCATCCATTTTGAAAATGTTATAGGAAAGTAATGACAGTTGAACAAATAACTAAATTACCAGACTAATTGGTAGTTGGAATCATTCAACATGTTATCAATATGTTGGTTTTAACAGCAAAGTGTTGTAGAATACATAAATAATATGATACGTGATACACTTTTTACACACTGGGGATTGACGGGTTTACTGTCATATACTGTTTATCAATACTCAGTCACTATGCCTGTTTGTGGTATGTAGCACTGGCTGCAGATTTTTTTTTTGTATAATATGTTTATTAGTTTTAAAAGAATCAACAACAACATTACACAGTGACATACAGACATACAAACAAGTGCATCTCACAATTCATTATTATTACATTCTGAGGTTCCTCATCATTATTTTTCCTTTCTCATTTAATTCCATTTATTCAAAGTTATCTCTACTGACCCCTTTAACTCTTATATCCTCTCATTAGAATAATAGTATAGCAATGAGGCAATGAGACAATGGGGCAATAAAACAATGAGGCATGGGGAAGCCCAAAGCGCCCTCTGTATCCAATTCTACTCCATGCCACAGTGTAAAATAATCACCTCTTCATTACTTAATGTTATCAAGAAGGAGGCCCATTCCCTGTAAAATGCATCCTGCCTATCACTAAGTGTCAGTGACAGCTTTTCTAAAGCCAGATTCTGTAGCACCAATTGGCGCCATTGCAAGGTGGTGGGGACTACATGGCTAACCCAGGTATTCTGGATACAATGTCTGGCCATCACCAGTATTATTCTAATCCATCATAGCAGTGGCTCCCAATCTCCTGCCTCTCTTGGGGACATACCAAATAATCCCACTATAGGATCCATTTGAATGGAAAACCCCACCATTTGTGTTATTTCTTTACAGATTTTATTCCAAAAGGCCCTTAAAACCCTGCAATTCCGCAAGGAATGAATATATGTCCCTCTCTCCTCTCCACACCTGCCACAGAGAGGGGAAACAGAAGTGCAAGCCCTATGGACCACCATCGGTGGATAATACGCTCTGTGCAGGAACTTATAAAAGGCCTCCTTAAACTTGTTACAAATTGAAAGACCCATGTGACCTACCAACATTTGTCACCAACTATCCTCTGGAATTTGGGTGCCCAGGTCCTTTTCCCACTGCTGCTTAACTCTCTGCATATAATCTGGAAAAATTTCTCTCCCCACCTTTACCGCCTTACCAATAAACCCCTTTGGGTCAGTTTGCGTCCTATGTATCATCATCTCTACTGGCCCCCACCCATGTGATTCTCCCCTACCCCTCTCTACCTTTGATAAGAATGCCTGAAGTTGCAAATACCATAAAGTTTGCTGTCCTTGTAGGCCCAACCCTCTCACAATATCTTCCAAGGTGCACAATATATCTTTACTAATCAGATTACCCACACATTTAACTCCCCTTCTTTCCCAATCCTTGAACCCTCTATCCTCTAACCCCGGTGAAAAAAAAGGGTTTCCCTCTATCGTTAATAATAATGTTTCCCCTTTATTGAGCCCTCTGGACTTCCTAAGAAGGTTCCATGCCTCCAGCACTAATTTAACTAACGGGTTACGACCCCCTCAGACAGTATAGGCCTGCGCGCCTTTTGTATGTAAATAGGCAGATAAATGTACCGGGCATCCCCATTGTTCCAACATGACCCAACCTGCCACCGCCAGGTGGTATACCCAGTCAGCAATATAATACTGTTGGATGGCTAGATAATAATTTGTTATGTCAGAGAAATTTAAGCCTCCCCTAGTTGTCTCTGCCTTAAGTCTCTGTAACCGGATTCTCAGTTTCTGCCCCCTCCATATGAACTGAGTAGCTAATTTCTCTATCTTAGCAATGTCCCCTCTAACAAGGTGCATAGGTATCATTTGCATAGGGTACAGAATCCTTGATAGGACATTCATTTTCAACAGATTAATTTGTCCCAACCAGGCTATGGGCAACTTCATCATCTCCTCAAATCTGCTTCTATCACCTTAATAAGTGGTGTATACTTCAATCCATATAAGGACCCTATTGTCCTACCCACTTTAATGCCCAAATAGGTGATGCATAACTCCTGGCCCCGTATTCTCCATTGCATATCTATAGCCTCCGACTTAGGGAAACAAAACTTTTCGGATTTATTTAGATTAATTTTGTACCCAGAGAATGCGGCACATTTCTCTATTAATTCCAATAATAGTGGCATAGACCTCTGAGGGTCTCTAACAAATAAAAGCATGTCATCTGCATATAAAGTGACATTATGCATGACCTTCCCTTCCCCCCAATACCCTGGATCCCCTGACACTACCTTATTGCTGCAGCTAAGGGCTCCAATGCTAGGGCAAACAGCAGCGGCGATAGTGGGCACCCCTGCCATGTACCCCTCTCCAAATCAAATGATGCAGTGGGTATCCCATTAACCAAGACTCTTTCTCTAGGGGCTTGGTACATAGCTTTAATCTACCCAACGTATGACCCACCCAGACCAAACTGGGTCAGCCCCTCAAAAAGGTACTCCCACTCCACCCTATTGAAAGCTTTTTCTGCATCCATAGATATGACATATGTTTTCTCTGTCTCTTGCCCCACCCTCCAAACCACGTTAAGCAATCTATGCATATTATGATAGGATAACCTCCTCTTTATAAACCCGGTCTGGTCTGGGTGTATCAACACGGGCAGATAGTCCTCGAGCCTCATCGCCAAAATCTTGGCCAAGATTTTGAGATCGCAATTTAGCAGCGAAATCGGTCTGTATGTGGCACATTCCAATGGCTCCTTACCCAGCTTAGGTATCAGGCATATCATAGCATCATACCAAGTGTCTGATATCTGCAGATGTTCCTCCCCCATATCCCTTGGAATACCTCACATAGCGTGTCCGCTAACTGACCCCCTAGTGCTCTATAAAATTCCAATGAGAATCCGTCCGGTCTGCCCATCTTACCTTTTTGCAGTTTGCCGATAGCTTTTATAACCTTTTCCTTTGTTACAGGTTGGTTTAAACAATCTCTCTGGTTCACCGTTAACCTAGGTAGCTCTATCTTGTCTAAAAATTCCTGCATCCCCTGCCCCTTCCCCTTACATTCTGCTTTGTACAGTTGGGCGTAGAACATCTGAAAGCAGTCCCGCAATTCCCCTGCCTCCCTATGCACCTTGCCCTCTCTGTCCCTAATCCCTACTATCCTAGTGGTGCATTTACCCCCCCCCATGAGTCTAACCATAAGTGGACCCAGCTTATTAGACCACTCAAGCATCTGGCGTTTGGCACAGAACCATGATTTCCTGGCTTCTCCCCGCACCAGGGAATTCAATGCTTCCATTGTAGATGTTAGCAACTGACCTATTGCATCTCCCTCTCCCTGAGCTGCTCATCTTTCCAAATCTTTAAGCTGCTTCTCTAATCTCTGTCTCTTTTCTTGTTTCTCTTTCTTGACCTTGGCCATATAGGCTATTATGGACCCACGCAGAAAGGCCTTCCCAGCATCCCAGAAAACAGAACTGGGCACCTCCGACCCCTTATTAGTTTCTTTATAGAAGCACCACTGCTTCAACAGGTATTCCCTAAATTCCCTGTTAGGAAGCATATATGTACGGAATTTCCATTGCAGAGGTGCATCTCTTATCCCTCGCATCGTAATTTTCCCTATCACCATAGCGTAGTCTGAAATGTGAATCGGGCTATGTGAAACATCTATTAGCCTGTCATTCCACTCTTGCGGGACCAGGATATAGTTGATTCTTGTCCATGTCCCGTGGGGGTTCGAAAAAAAAGTGTATTCCCTGACCCCTGGGTTTACCGTTTTCCAACTATCTACTAGTTCAAGGCTGCAGATTAAGTGTACTTAAGAGACTTAATAAATAAATTATCAGGAAACACAGGTATGGTTTGAAATGTTTACTAGATTTTCCTACTGATACCAAGGTAATAATCACAACTATTGAGTTAGCTACTAACTACAACCTAGGTATAACATAATGATGACATAATCACTTGCTTCTGGGCAAGTGTAATTCAGTATTGACTTCTTTATGGAGGTAATATTCATTCAGGTTTGAAGTGCGTATATGCACGATCATCATCATTTGGGTAGGTGACCCGTATCTTCGTGATGGCACATGCCAGGAGTGCAACACACACATTATTCCCTAAGTAACCCCAACACCAACGAACTACTTGACAATAACCAGTATATCTGTACTTCCTGAAAAGAAAATGAAAGCATGCCATTACTACATATAATCTAAATTAATAACCAGTACCAATGAACTTCCTGTAGCATGAGCTGAAGATCAAAAACACAGGGTAGCACAATTGTACATTATTTGCAGCAGAACTACAATTTTGTCAATGGGAAAATAATAAAACTTTGGCTACTAAAGTCATGCTGCAGTCTCGTTACGCATGCACTGGAAAGCCCCCCATCCCCACACCCCCCACACTGATCTCATTATTGTGGCAAAAAACAGTGTGGTGGCAGCCATTAATATGTTCACTTACAGGGCGAGAGGTAAAGCCTGTCATGTATTGTAGAACAGCTCACAGTGGCTGTACAGTTGTCTATCTTCTCTCTGTGTGTCTTCAGGATGCCGAGCGCTACTTGGTGTCCAACCCCCTCCTGTCTGTGCTCCCATTCCTGTGCCTGTTCAGCACCCGTCGGTAGCTGTGCTTTATTATGTGTCCCCCACCACCAGCTACACTGAGAGAGAGGGTGAGAGAGAGAGAGAGAGGAGTGAGTGGTCTTTCCTGCAAAAGAACGTTACGTTTTTTTTTTTCTGTCACTGATGTCAGTCTCCACACCCACCCACCACATGAACCTCCGGGGACCAAGCACACGGTGTCATCTGTGTCTCAGTGTCCCTCTCTCTTTTGAGTTCCTCTTCACTGGCATGAGTCAAAAAGGAGCAGCACAATAACAGGCAGTGGTGAGTGAGAGAGAGACAGTGGGAGGCAGTTGGTGCAGTGAAGAAAAGCACTAGCAAACAGGTAAGGAGGAAGGGTGGAGGAACAATGGGGAAACATCAAAACTGCCATCACAGAGGCAACAAGCCTCTGTGTGAAACAAATAAACAAATCAAAACAAAAGAAAAAATATGGCCGGCCCGCCGGCGTGACAGTTAGTTTCCGCGTCGGCGCGGTGACCCGGGTTCGGGAACGGACTCGGGTCGCTGGAGGGCCGGTCGGGGGGAGAAGGATGGAGCATCCTAGAGACTGCTCTCCTTCTCCGGGGGGAGGGAGGGGAGGTGTCCGGAGCTCAGATGACCCCTGGTGGAGGCCAGGAGTCATGCAGCTGCGGCACAGAATGCGTACTGGAGGCGGGGCAGGGCGCTGGCGTCGTTGCGACCCGCCTCCCCAAAAAG
The DNA here is from genome assembly GCA_016271365.2 of Neoceratodus forsteri. NCBI lineage: Eukaryota > Metazoa > Chordata > Ceratodontiformes > Ceratodontidae > Neoceratodus > Neoceratodus forsteri. The sequence goes on along the minus strand of CM028131.1, from coordinate 1,032,602,809 downwards.
GAATGGATAAAAGCTGCCGCAGCCCCAAATGAAAGATTTCGCCACGGGCCAATTAGCCCCCAGGCCAGCCCTCTGACCCAGTCCGATGACCGCGTATTCAGCTGAGTGCCACAGCCCCACCGTGGAGGGTAAGCCACGGGTATCGGAGGGCCCGAGGCCGATATGGGAGGTGGAAGTCAGTGGTTCGTGACCGGGCTGAGAGTAACGGGCTGCCGGCAGCTAGGGCAGGTGGAGAAAAGAATAAAATGGAAAAAAAAAAAACAAAGGAAAAAATACACTATTGCTCTCATAAGAGGTGGCGGGGAAGGTTAGGGAGAAAAAGATAGCATTCAGGAAGTATAAGGAAACACAGAAGAAGCAGGACAGAGATCTGTAGCAGTTAAATCAGAAGGAAGTGGGGAAAGCAGTCCGAATAGCAAAGGCCCAAACCAAGGAAAATATAGCCAACTCAGTTAAGAAGGGTGATAAAACCTTTTATAGGTACATTAGGGAGCAAAGAAAGACCAAGGGAGGGATAGTGAGCCTTAATAAAGGGGAGGGTGGGTGGGCAGAGAGGGACAGTGAAAAAGCAGGGATACTGAACGAATACTTCTGCTCAGTATTCACAAAAGAAGAGGAGTGGGAGGTACCTAATCCAATCAATAGAAGCACTCTGGATAGGGGGGGTCGATAACAGTCATTTCACAGAAGAAAGGGTTCTGAAAGAACTCCTAAAACTGAAGGTGGACAAAGCAATGGGGACTGACGTGATTCACACCAGAATTCTAAAAGAACTAAGGGGAGAACTAGTGACCTCACTGACTACCCTTTTAACCAAATCACGGGAGGATGGTGTGGTACCTAAGGAATGGAGGAGGGCAGATGTGATTCCCCTTCACAAAAGTGGGAGCAAAGCAGGGGCTGGAAACTACAGACCTGTTAGCTTGACTTTAGTGGTAAGGAAAATGATGGAATCACTTCTGAAAGAACTATTGAGTACCTAGAGGCAAGCGGGGCATAGAACCCAAGGCAGCATGGACTCACAGCAGGAAGGTCATGTCAGACAAATCTAATCTATTTCTTTGACTGGGTGACTAAAGCAGTAGACCAGGGAGGGGCTGTGGACATGGCCTACCTAAACTTTAGCAAGGCATGTGACACAGTCCCACACAAAAGATTAATAAACAAAATAGCCAGCCTGGGAGTGGGTCCCAGGGTGGTAACCTGGGTAAAAAATTGGTTGGACAACAGGACACAGAGGGTGATAGTAAATGGAGTCACTCTGAAGAAAGGGGGTTACCAGTGGGTGCCGCATGGTTCAGTGCTAGACCGGTCCTCTTTAATGTCTTTATAAGTGACATTACAGAGGGACTGGAAGGAAAAGTATACCTCTTGCAGATGACACAAAGATCTGCAACAGGGTTGATACACAAGGCGGGGGAGAAGAAAGGATGAGAAGAGACTTGGCAAGGTTGGAGGAATGGTCAAAAGTATGGCAGCTTAGATTCAATGCAAAGAAGTGCAAAGTAATGCGCCTGGGAATCTTAAACCCAGGGGAAGAGTACACAATGGGTGGAGGGCTATTAACAACAGCAAAAATGGAAAGACACCTGGGGGTAGTCATATCAGATTACCTAAAGATAAGAAAGCAATGTGAGAAGGCATTAAGGGTGGCTGGGAGATACTGGGATGTATAAGGAGAGGCATCACCAGTAGAAAACTGGAAGTTGTTATCCCTCTGTACAGACAGTTGGTGACACCCATCTGGAGTATTGCGTGCAGTTCTGGGGACCCCATCTCCACAAGGACATAGGCAGGATGGAGGCAGTCCTGAGGAGGGCGACTAAAATGGTGCAGGGTCTGCAACATAAGCCATACGAAGAAAGACTAAAAAAGCTTAATATGTATACCCCTAAGGAAAAAAGGGAGATGGGGGACATGATACAAACTTTTAAGTACTGCAAGAGAACCAACAAAGTCCAAGAGGGCAGCATATTTCAGAAAAGTAGATGTGCAAGAACAAGGGGACACAATTTGAAGATGGGGGGGGGACAGCTCATGGGCAACATGAGGAAGTATTTTTTCACAGAGAGGGTGGTGGACGCATGGAACGGCCTTCCTGAGGAGGTCATGGGGTCAAAAACAATGGGGGAATTTAAGAATGCATGGGACAGTTATAATGCAATTATGGTAGGAAGAAGTAGACTGTTGGTTAACTAGGATCTGCAACTTATCCAATAGGTAGGGAAATTGGCAGACTAGAAGGGCCAAGCAGTCCTTATCTGCTGTCAAAGTCTATGTTTCAATGTTTCTATGTTTCAATGGCCTCAGATGGAACCAGGTATTTTGTTTTATCTGTAACAGCTTAAACAACACAGATTTCCCTAGTAACCAAATGAGGATAGGAGGGGGATTTTTCATGGTCAACAAAGAAACACCATAAATTACAATTCTAAGTACTGTAGTACTTTGTGTATTAATCAACACTCCAGGTGCTGTGAGGACACTCAACCTGTGGCCTTGTCCCTCAAAACGCACCCGGGGTACTGATTAATCCACAATAACCGCATACACTGTCATGGGTTATTGATTACACATTAACCATGGTGGCCAGAATCATACTGTGTAATTTCTCTACTTTAACACTGCGTAAATTTGGAAGGCATGCACAATGGATCCATGCTGCCTGATCATTGGCTTACACATGGAAGTGTAAGAGTGATTACTTGAAGGGTGCTGTAATATTTGCATCACATCTTAATTCAGTATCATATTAACTGACTATGTCAGTTCAGTGACATATGTTTAAAGGCTGTTCTCATTTGTCAGTAATCAGCCAATGGTATATGACCCATCAACAGTCATGTTGTCTGAAATCAGGGACCCCTAGTCTAAGCTGATTTCATTCACTTACTCAAAAATACTGCGTACTTCATCGCCACCATTGTAATGTTGGTGGTATGCATAGTAGGCCGTCTGTAGTACATGTGGGTCTAGTACTACATTATGGAAGCCCGAATGCTCAGTGATGCTCCCAATTTGTTCATCTTCTGGCCTCCATTCCATTCTTTCAATCTCCTGGCAGTACAGGCACTCCAATTTATCTTCCATCAATGGGCAGTGACCACAAACGCACCTGGAATTTAGTGCATGATTACAATTTAGACAGTAACACGGAAAGTTGTTTATAATACAGCATTTAAAAATCAGTAATAACAATATAACATTACATGTACAAATGGGAAAGAGAATCTTTCTGCTCTGATTACCCCTCATTTTGCACTCACCATTTGCAAAAGAGAGCAGTACCAATGACTAAAAAAAAACCACTGCAAATGGGTCAAGTCTCCAAAATGAAAAGCAATAATAAAAAGATGAAGAATGGGAATTTTGATGGGAAGAATACATGCTGCATAGTGACAGCACTATACCTGACATTGTAATTAAGTAATAAGGCATGAACAGGGCTACATTAACAGTCTGTTAAACACCACTGCGTGTGTAATATTGCACGAGGTGCAGTCACGTGCCATCTTGCCCATAGTGGGTTATTTTCACTTCTTTTACATTGTATTCACTCAGAGGCAGGTCATCTCTAAGAGGTGACCACTTTACTGTCACCTCTACTCACCGCCTAACACCTCCCTCCCCGAGACCATCTCCCAAGACATTACAGCCACCCAGATAACCCCACCCCGGGGGAGGGTACGCCCATCTACCTGGTGGCCTCTCTGTGACTACAGGGCTTGTCCCAGTTGATAGTTCTGGAAGACCAGTGGAGACATAGTCCGGCACTGGGGATGTGGAGTATAACACTGAAACCCTAGTCACCTCCCTGTTCCTCCCAGTGTTTTTGCATGCTGGTTGCTCCCTGGAGCATGGCATCCAATGATGACAAGGCAACAATGTGTTGATGTCAGCCACCGCTACAGTGCCTAATCTCTGAACAGCATGTAACTGGCACTGACCCTGATCTCCACAAGGTGCAGCTGAGGAGCAGTGCTATGCCCAGATCCCTCCCCAGTATGGGATAGAAATCATCCGGACGCTGAATCCCTTACCTCCACGGCTGATCTACTGCCACATGAGTCCATTCCAGAACACTGGACTCCAATGTAGCGCAAGGTGTGGCGTCCAGCGCCTCAACCATCAGCACCACTGTGCCGACATACCATAGGTGATTCTTGACTGAATGATAATCATATATGAATGATAACTGAATGACTGTCACACCGCTATCTCTCCCAATGTGCCAAACTGATCTCCAAATTCTGGCTCCATGAATTACCCACTTACTTGTCGTCTTCTCTTTCTTCCCTTCCCCCCTCTCATTCCCTGCAATCAAACAATGTGCGCACCTTGTCGGTCCCTCACCATTCTACCCTTATTGGCCAGACTGTTTTTTCCCACCACTTACCTCATAACTGGAATGATCTACACCCGCAAATACAACAGTTCTCCTCCTCCAGCTCCCTTGCTACTGCACTTTATAATTTCCTCTCTTCCAGCTATACCTGCTTTAATCCTCCTTAATTCCTCCTTACTTATTCCTCCTTGCCAGCTCCTAGCCCCCTTGGCAGGGTTCTCAGCATCCTGGAGGGGAACTAGGTTGCTGACTGCTCTTCTCACCCTCCCTTCCAGCTGTGACGCCGGTGACCTGGGTTCGGGCGAAAACTCAGGTCATCGGAGGTCGACAGGGGAGGATAGGATTGAGCACCCAGGGGACTGCTCTGCTGTCCTGGGTTGGGTTCCATGGACGCAAAGCTCTGAATCAGTCTCTGGTGTAGACTGGGGGCTCCACAGAAGTGTGCTTCTTACAGGGGACAAGGTGACGGCAGATGACAGCTGAGGGTCCATCATTGGTGTAGACGTCATTGCACATCAGCACCTCTGGGGACCGTAACCAAAGATGAAAAGCCACGGTGACCCATGAGTCAATGGCGGGGCTCGATGGGCTGTAGTCTACATACCCAATGCAGGCCCCGATCCTGACTTGACTCACCATGGTCCTGCATCTTTCATTCGAGGTCGCGGAAGGGGGAGACACAGCACCTGATTCCTCAGTCATGGGAATGGAACGGTGGGTGGTGCAGGTGTTGCAGAGTGAGTACTCGCCACAGAGATGCATAGGCCACCAGCAATGGGAACAAAATAGAGGTAATAAAAAAAATAAGTGAACTCCTTGAAGTAGGAAATAACTGTATGACAACTGATTGAGACATATAAGCAACTCACAGTGGTACCCAAGTGCAGAATTTCTGTCTGTATCAAAAGAAGGGGTATATCTGAAAGGGGAGTTGATGACTGGGAAGCCTCCAAGATGACGTAGTAGTCCAGGCCAGTGGCAATGAGGGTTGATGTGCATATGCCACTTCTCGCACAACACAGATGACACATGTTAGGGAGTGACACTGTGCACATTAATAACTGGACAGTATTGTATGTTCCTGCCAACCTAATGGAGGACTAGGGGTGGAACAGCAATAAAAAAGGATATATCATAGGGTGATTGTAGGTGATGGCTCACCATGGCACTAACGCCAACCACCGTACTAGGATCACCTTTGTCCTGTTTCTCCATGAACCACCAAACATGAATGCTATTAGATATCTTTGTCACCTGTGTTAGTGGTGAACATGACAGAGATGGGGGGGGGCATCACTTCCTGATAGAGATAGTCCCCCCCCCAAAAAAAACACCACTGCCTACTACTTCTGAATGAGGATAAAAGGGGAACAAGTATGGGACCACTTACAGAGTATGTACTCATGTACCTGAGTTGCAATAAAACATGGGACATTTACAGAGGCAGTTAATTAATTATAGGATGAAATGGGGTTGAAAAGGGGATATCTGTGATTTTACTCATATTTATTTATCAATTACCATTCATTAGTGCCCATCCGCTGTGCACTGCCATACTCCATGCCCTAATCAGCAGTTTCATAGTTCTCGCTGCTGCCAGAATCACTGTCATCTGAATTATCTGTGACATAGGGGTCATCCTATAATGGTCTAACAGCCCCATGCTGACACCCCCAATATTGAATTGGCTTTCAAAATCACTACTGGATGATGAAGCTGCAATAAAACTGTCTTCATCATCACTACTTTCTGCATTTACAGTTAAAACACTTAGATCCGCCCGACCGGACATCATAACACCATTGTCACTGTGCTGTAAACACAAGCCCCAATGACTTGCATAGGTGGCTCCCTGTCATGACACGCCACATACAGTGCATTTCAGAGGTCACATAATCAGAGCTGAAAGAGGACACGGCAGTAGTTCCGGGATTATGAGGCAATGTTTTTAATATTTTACTAAAATTACTCATTTCTGGATAAATTCAACCTTGTGATTACGCATACAGCGTGGAAGACAACTGAAAAACACAGGTAAGGAGGAATGATTGGCAAATCACTTTAAGTAAAACCAATGTCCGCTCAGGAATCAAAAATGCAAAACTGATTTAATGTAAAAATTAACTTTAAAGAAAAAAAACACTCCATGGAGTGTGGCGGTTACAAGATAATGGTGGGAGCATTCTTGCAGGCACAGGACATGACCATAAATATGCATGCAATCTTGTTCCAACAGATTGGATTGAACCTATGCAGTAATCCCCTTGAGCCAAAAAGGCTATGATTCCTGACAGCAGCAATTTAATTGTGGTCCGAAAGGGCCTCACACAGAGATACTTGAACTATTAGCAGCACTTCCATTTCATATTCCTTCCTTCGTTTCTTCCAAATAGGCTTAAATTTAATTGCTCTCTTAGTCTCAATCACACTCAGACTGAGGTACCACCAAGACAGCACGAGATGTTTCTACTGTCCCAATCCCATTCTTCATTTGCCTTTTAAACTTGGGGTTACTTCAATACAGGGGGAAACATTTTAAAGCTGTGACATTCTTACTTTCTGTTACAGATGTTCCCTTTTAGCATGAAAGATACCACCCAAAACCCTCTTGCCACTCAATTGTTGATGCCACATGCCTGCTCTGGGCCCCCCAGGCCATTATGCAAACTCCTGGCAACCCCAGTAACTTCAGGCACTTTCCGCTCATACAGCAATTCCAATTTCAGGACTTCTTTCACCCAGGGGACCTGGCTGACATGCCACATGGAGCACCTAGGCAGACTGCCACCCCATCTGAGGTCCCAACCAGCCATTCCCCGTGCAGGACTCCTCATGCCTTCACAGGCTGCACAACTAGGAAGCCCCAACACTGCAGCAGCACTACGGTCTGGGGAATAGGGATTAGTCTGCCACACTACACCCCCAATGATCCAGGCTGCCACCTCTGAACCGCGCCCCAGGTCCTCTCTGCCATAGCAGGCCTGGTCTCAGAAAACTCACTGACTCCTAGACTGCACTCACCCACGGGCAAGAGATGTTTTTAGAAAAGGACCCCTATCAGTGCTTACTGCTACCAAGGTGCCAGAGATGACTTAGCAGGCTCCAATTTCTTCTCCTACGGGCTCTGGCTCCCACACCTAGCACCGATGGGTCCCAAATGCTAGTGTTCCACTACTCCCCTGCTATTTATGGCCAGAGCCACTGCACAGCCATCGCAGGTCTTCGAGGGAGGAGGGCTGCTGTGGCAAGTGACCCACCCTGGCCCTGCCACGGCCCTGCGGCCAAACTTGCAGGCCGACCCCCCCCAACTCCTCCTTCTGGTCTTCCCTCCCACTGACTCTCTACGGCACCAAAAACCACCCTTTGTATACCCCAGGGATGGGGCCTCTGCTGGCCACAGGCTGTCTCAAAACCTCAGACCAACAGGCACCAAAACTTCCCTGCCTGACTACAGGAATTTAACTAGTAAGCTCCCAAATGGGGTGCTTACAATCATATTCCAGTTGGTAGAAAAACAGTTGGGGTTTTTGGTGTAGGGAAGGAATTTCCCCAGTGGCTGCAAATAGTTAGGGCAGAGACCTCCCAAGCAGCAGTGTTTTACCCCCTCCCATTTGCTGCTTCTGATAAGACTGACTACCTTGCAGTATATTTAACAAAGAGTTTAAAGACTTTGGGTGATGTAAAGGGTGACAGTGGAAAGAAAGAGTAACAACACTGATAATGAGAAAAAGGGTGTAAACTTAGGAAACATAGGATGGACTGTAAATGATAATAAAAAGATGCATAATTATTTGAATATTTCTTTGGGCAATATAAAAACAAAATATCCAATTTCAGGAACTGTGTTGATGGAGGATTTTAATAAATTGTCAGTAGAGCTGTTGTGGTCATCCCATGGATTGAGGTAATCTGTCACGGCCCCAATGAGGGGAATTAATATTTTTGATTTGTTTTTAACTAATGTGGAAGAATGGTATCAGAAACCCCAAATATGAAGGGGCGCTGATGAGCAGCTAACCGACCGGACGCAAACCTCCAAAGCTCCGCTCTGCAGAAGTTTAAAATAATGCTTTTATTGAGCTACAGGAACTTTCAACTACTAAAATTGTCAGCTAAAGTGCTAAGAACTATAGAGGAATATCTCACTTCAGTGAAAAACACTCATAACACGAGGAACTCAGCACCTAAAAAGACCACCATGACAGATCCAGCAACAGGCACGGGGTTGGGGCCTAGCTCGCTGTCTGCAGCAGGGACAGCACTGATCAGTTACATGGTATCTGAGCAAATTCTCCAAAATCTAAATCCGAGACTGGACACTTCTGAGAAAAAGATAGCCTTGCTTACCTCACAGTTGGGTCAGCACACCAAGCAGATCACCGAACTGGAACAATGGGTGTCGGATATCAAAGATGCCACGAGGTGGCTTTCAGACCAGGTGGAGGGTCTGGAAAAGGAGATGGAGGTCCTGTGAGACATCATAGACTACAAGGAGAAATATAACTGGAGGAGTAATCTTAGTCTGATGGGCCTACCAGAGGGCAAGGAAGGAAAGAGTGCCTATGAGTTCTGTTCTGTGGTGTTGCCCAAACTGTTGGACCTAAATATGAAACATGGCTGGCTGAAGATTGATTGGGCCCACAGAGCCTTGACCCCTTGCCCAGGGTCTGGCCAACCCCTATGGTAAACAATCTTTCGCTTCCACAATTTTTGGGACAGGCAGGTGATAATGATGGCCTACTGAGCAAAGCGGGAAATTGTATTCGAAGGAGCCCACCTCACTATACACCAGGATCTTTCCCAGCGAGTGTCAAAAAAGAGACAAGCATTTAATAATGCCATGGACATGCTGAGGGAGTGGAGCATTGAATTTACCATGCCATACCCAGCAGTGGTAAGAGTGAAATCGGAAGGGGCCACCTACTCCTTCTGGGAACCCGACAAGCTAAAGAATTTTCTGGTGGAGTGGGATAAAAAGCATGGGCAGAAATGAGGAATTGGCAGAAGCTACCTACTTTTAAATAACTTTGGGGCATGAATTGCTGAGTACCGCCGCAGGGACCTGCACCTCTCTGATGCCAGAGCTACCGGCAGCGGCTCTCTGTTTCGGGGCTAACCTTGGAAGTGATACTGACTGTATGTTTACTGGTGTGTCAAAATTCATGAACCCACAAAACAGCTTGAGGGGGAAAGTGATCTTTTGCAACGTGGCCTCCCTAGGTGTATTACCGGCCAAAAACTCACCATGGAACTGATCGTAAAAAGAGAGAACTTGCAATCTTTCCCCCCTTTGTATGACCGAGAGAACTGTGGCCAGGAAGGACACCAAAGACTCTCATAATGTATGGGCTGAGAAGGGGCAGCCCATGGCTAGGAACACAGCCTTACAGCAAGGATGCCACAGGTCAGTGGGGGGTGGGGGAGTAGGGGGACTGGCGTGTGGTATTGGGGAGTGCGGGTCTCCTTCTTCCTCTGACTCCGGACCTCTCTGGGAATGGAGAGGGAATAATGTGGGGCAGTATTAAAGGATAGGAAAATAGAAGATGATGGAAACTGACAGGGGGAGAGAAAGACCTGCTGGGGGGGTGGAAGAGGGCAGTGAACACCAGGAGAGGCAAACATGAGTGGGGATCACTTGTTGGAACAGTCATGAACTCTAAACACACCGGGGGTAACAAAATATATGGGAAGAGATGTTTGGAAGACTGAGGCTCGGTCTCATGGATCAGGGGGAGGGTCCCGGGGTGCAGGCCTCTAGCTGGCTGGGATACATCCCAGCACTAGTGGAGCCTCACACTATGGCCCACTTGTATATGGTTGGATATGTCGAAGGGTTTCTTTGCCCCCTCATTGTAAGGGTGGGGTTGACTATATCCTATAGTTCTAATGTGAATACGCACGTCATGCAGAGCGGAGGGGGAAGTGTATGTGGGATAAATGTATTGGAACTGTGAGGATAGTGAAACCACTTGTTCCTGAGATGGGTCACTTAAAGTTGTTAATAAACACAGAAACAGTTGAGTAGGGGGATAATTGGGGGGTGGGCAGACTGAAAAGTTAGAGATGTCTATGGAGTGTATGAGGTTTACATCTTGAAGTTTGTTGTTTCTTCTTTCTTCTGTTTTGTCTGTTTGCATACTATACATTGAACGTAAAACACAATGATATAACAATATGTATGACTTGTCGGGGGGAGTGTTATGGAGGGAGGGGTGGGGGGATTAGTTGGGGAAAGTTGAAATGTTGGATTTCCTATTGCTTGTTACTATTCATCTTCTTTCTTATTATCTGTGACTGCAACCCATGCTTACTGGTAGAGCTGTATGAGAGCTACTTGCTAAAACTGAGACCATTTGGGAGTGACATTAGCAGTATAAAAATAAGACCAAATCATAACATCCCGCATGGTTTAGTAGAACTGATGCCAATGTGTTCTTGTCCTGGAATGTTAAAGGCTTCAGTTCCCCAGTGAAAAGGACCAAAATATTATTAGGCCTTAAAAGGAGGCACACCCAAGTTGCTATGCTCCTGGAAACACATTTGACCCCAAAGGAACATGGGAAACTAGTGGGGACGTGGGTAGGGTCATGCTATGTGGCCTCATACTCTTTGCACAAGAGAGGGGGGTCGTCATATTAGTGAATACAAATTTTTCTTTAGAGGTAACTAAAGTGCTAAAAGAGAATAAGGAAGGGAGGTATGTATTTGTAGTGGGCAAGGTGAGGGGACAGGAAATTACAGTGGGAAGCATTAATGCACCAGTAGTATATGGCCCCCTCTTCTTTCAAGATTGGCTGGCTGTGCTCAATGAAGTGCAGTTCCAGGGCTCATTATGGAAGGGGATTTCAACTGTATCATGGACTGGAATTTAGATTACTCAGAATCGGGCCGCAGGCAAAATAGAGCTAGAAGTATGGCAATGGGGCTAAATGACTCAGAGTTAGTAGATAGTTGGAGGACAATCAATCCAGGAGCTAAAGAATTCACTTTCTATTCCATACTGCATAAATCCTGATCTAGAATAGATTACATTTTTGTATATAAAGAGTTATATTCCAGGGTGAGTGAGATATCCCACAGCCCAGTTATCATTTCGGATCACTTCATGGTACAGCTGGACCTGAAACTGGGGGCAAGAGGACAAGGTTCCTTGTGATTCCCAACATATCTTTTATGTAAGGAAGATGTCTAGAAATACTTAAAGTCACAATGAGATGAGTATTGGAATAATAACAAAGATTCGATTACTTCACAGGGAGTGGTATGGGAATCTGGGAAGGCCTTTATGAGAGAGGCAATAATTGGCTACACAGTAAAAATTCAAAAGGAACAAAGAGAGAGGATTAGCAAGTTGAAAGAGGAAATCGAAAAGTTAGAACAGAAAGTGCTGAAAGGATAAAGAAGATAGGAGACAACTAAGGCTGGCGAGGGAGGCTCTTAATGAAATTCTCACAAAAGTGAAGAAGAGGTTGTTCTTTGCAAGGCAAAAGATATATGAATGGGGGAACAAACCAGGGCTGCTCTTGGTTAAACTGATGCAGGAAGGGAAGGTAGCTGGTAGAATAGTAGTAATTAAGGATAAAGCAGGAAGGATCACTAACAATGCAAAAGAAATCAGAGAGGCCTTTATGGAATTTTATGCTAAATTGTACAAGGAAGCATGTGTTGATACTGAAAATGAGGATAAGCAGTTTCTAAATGGAGTACAATTGCCATCCCTGGATGAGGAACAGGCAAGCATCTTAGGGGCGTCTATCAAGGCAGGGGAAGTGAAAAAGGCAATATTGAGCCTAAAATCAGGGAAGGCCGGGGACCAGATGGTTTAGGGGGCTGAATATTATAAAATTATGAAGGACAAACTGGTGTGGCCTCTGTGCAGTCTCATGGAGGAGGCTAGGGGGAGAGGAGCTTGCCTGCATCATGAGCCATGGCCAACATATGTGTCCTGCTAAAACCAGGAAAAGACAATCTAGACTATTCATCATATAGACCCATCTCCCTCCTCAATTATGACTGTAAAATAATAGCAAAGGTCCTGGCTACATGTCTAGAAAGCTTACTGCCTCAGATTATACACCCAGACCTAACCGGCTTTGTGCAGGGCAGAATGTCCTATCACAATATGAGAAGGCTCCTAAATGTAATTTGGTGGGGTACACAGCACCCAGGGCAGGTGTGTGTGTTGTCTATGGATACAGAGAAATTATTTGATAGAACTGAGTGGCCATACTTATTTGAGGTCCTAAGTTGGTTTGGCATGGGAGATTGGTTTACTAACCTGGTCAAAATGTTACACTGTGAACCGTGGGTGTTGGTAAACTGCACACTTTAGAGGGATTTCAGACTATATCGAGGCACGAGGTAGGGGTGCCCCTTCTCCCCCCTACTATTTGCCATGGCAATAAAACCCATTGCAGCCAAGATAAGGGAAAGTCAAGAGATTAAATGAGTTATAGGATCAGGGGACATCCAGCACAGGATCACATCATATGCAGACAATCTCCTACTGTACCTGACACACCCTGAAAAATCAGTGCCAGCTTTACTAGACATAGTACAGACTTTTGCAAGCTTTTCAGGGTATAAAATAAATCTACAAAAATCAGAAATTTTGTTTCTAAACAGAGAAAGTGAGAAGGGACATAAAAATACTTGGGGGTCTGCACAGGGTAGATCGCCACTTTACATATTTAGGGATCAAGATAGGCAAGGATCTAAAAAATCTATAGGCTAAATTATACTCCCCTGTTTAAAACCATTCTGGCAGAGCTCAACAGATGGAAAGGCCTCCCTGTTTCCTGGAATAGGAGAATAAATCTAAAGATGAATGGCCTCCCTAGAATTCTGAATGCCATGCAAATGGTGCCATTTAGTCCCACCATGCAGAATATCAAGCAGCTTGAAAGAGATTTCGGTAGCCTTTTGTGGAGGGGGAAGAAATCAAGGATGGCATTAAATAGACTCAAAGCACCCAAAGCAAAAGGGGGGCTGGATTTCCCAGATCTGAAGGGCTACTACCTAGAGGTTCAATATCGTTACATTCATAACTGGGTGAATAGAGGAGAAGCTGCCACATGGCTGGACCTAGAGCAGGGAGATAGTCCAGGCAGATTAACTGCATACCTGTCGTCAGAAGGAGATAGAGCATACAGACAAAGGCCCCGAACCCAATGGCTGAAGTGGTCTTAGAGGCCCGGAAGTGTATAAAAAGAAGATGTGGAGCAATGAGAGACAGTACTCTCCTGGTTCCCATAGCAAAAAAAATAGAATTTTTACTGGGACTAGAGGACCTGGGTTTCACAGAGTGAGAAGCCAAGGGAATCAGATGCTTGGGAGATTTATATGGAGAAGCAAATATTCACTCTTTTGAAATGATTCAGAGATGCCTCAGGTTATCGAATTCTCATTTACACCAATACCTGCAGGTGAGACATTTTGAAATGAAAATGCTCAGCGATCCAGTGAGCAGTAGTATGATAGCAAAGGTGGAGAGAGAGATTTTAGGTGCCAAGCAGAATGAGAGAGGGCTAATTGAATGGGCAGCTAAACCAGACAGGGATAACTTCAGGGAGGAAATGGATAGAGTGAGAAGGAAATGGAACTGGGAGTTCCTAGTACGGATGATACATGGGAACAGTTAGTCATCTCACATATGGGCCTTCTGCTCTGTAACAAGTCTAAGAAAGCACAATACAAGTTCTTGCATCGCTTGTTCTGCCCACCAGAAGTGGTAAACAAATTTCACCCAATCTCCCCCAAGTGTGGAAGATGTCTAACAGAAAGGGGCACATATTTTCACTATTTTTGGGAATGTAGAATAATTAAGCAATACTGTGAACAGGTGTGCATTGACATTAACAGCATCTGGGGAAGGGAGGGAGGTTGATATGACCCCGGTTTCCATGCTGATGGGTATGGAGAGAGAGGGAAAGGATGACTGGATCCCATACCCAAGATGGGTGTGGTTGTTGCTGGTCCTGGCCAGACAAATTATCCTGAACATATGGGTGTCGCATGTAAGACCCTCCACCCAGATGTGGAGAAACATGTTACTGGTGACACTGGCCACAGAGAGGCTCACCTATACCTTAAGGGGTAGGGAAGAACTTCTTTATAGGGCATGGGCACAGTTCTTATCTTCACTGTCACCAGTAGAAGCTATGATCTTCAGAGAAGGGTCCTACTAACAAGCACCAACTGTTAAAGGAAAAAAGAAACAAACAACAAATGAGGTCTGAACAACAATTTATTAGTAGCAGGTATACGTACACTTCATCAACTTACAAGCTGTACTTAAAAACAGTCACAGAATGCAGTCACCTTTGCTTTGTTTTTTATTTTAGTTTTACTCAAATGTTAGATTGTATAAACTGTTAGATTTTGCTAGTATATGAATTAAATAATGCACACATCAAAAGAAAAGGATCTGTAATAAGGGCTGATTGGGTCCCAACTCCTACAATACAGGATTAGAAATCCTTGCTACAGAAGTAACGCATGGAATGAGTAGGGTTGTGTAGAAATCGATGACACTGGAATAGACAATGTGAAATGTGATTGCAATGTATCAGTTTTGCTGTTTGTATTATACTCTGTCTTTTGAAAATACCAATAAAAATATCATACAAAAAAAAGAAACCCCAGATATTAAATCCTATAGGAATGTCAGATCACTGTATTGTTGTAGTTAGCCCCTTGCCCTCTTTCACTCTCCCAAGGGGAGACGTTGTTAGCTTAGAAATTACAGTCCCTAAGATGGAAGTAGCAATAGAGCAACTAAACACGATTCAAAAAATTGGAAATGTACATTTTTACAAGGCACAGCAGAAGTGTGTGAAAAGTCAGAGGGGAGCTGTGTTGTATCTTAAAGATCAATGGCAACCCTTTTCTATATTGTTAATAAAAGCTTGAATTCAAGTCCCTGTGTCATGCTTAGTGTTTCCTGAAAATGTCATGCTATTTGATTTGTGGTTTTCGTCAAATCAGCATTTGTTGACTTGCTCTGCAGTAACTGAAAACAGTCTGTTTCTGTCCCTCCGAGTGAGCCTTGGAGAGTGATAACATCATATTGGAGTAGCTGGCTGCTTCAGCAGTCTAAGTCCCTGCTTGACTGAAGAGCTGTTTCACTTCCCAGTCAGAGCAGTCTGTAGAGTTAACTGCTGGCTTGGGTTTTTACTAACACAGTCTCTGGTTTGTGTTTAGATTGATTAGCTTAAAGCCGATCATTCTGTTCTTACAAAAAGTTGGTCATTAGAATTTCAGTGCTGAACTGAAGTGGTATAAATGTGTTTCTCTGAGAAATCATCTTGTCTGTATGACAGCTGTCAGTTCTTACTCATCAAAACTCTGCCTTTTTTTCCTGCTATATAACACTGGGTTGTTTATTTAATGGTTATAAAATAAATATAAATTCTGTTCATTCATAGAAGTAATTTGTCTTTGATGTAGCCTCCATAAAAAGGTTCATGCAAGAACAAAATTTTCATGTCAAATTGACAAACAGGTGCCCACCAGACTCTACTATTTCAGACACATGTACTGTACGAACTCACAAATTTCAGTTCTTTGATGGTTTCTGTGTGAAAATATGTCATGTAAGGGGAATAACTAGAAACACTATATGGCATCCAGATGTCCCCTGTCTCCTACCCCACAGTTGAGGCAGCTACACTCTGCTGCCCCCATCCCCTGCCCACATTCAGGGCTACTGCATCCTGATGCCCCCTGCCTCTGCCCCACATTCAAGTCTGCTGCACCCTGATGCCCACTGTCTTCTGCCACACAGTTGAGGCTGTTGCCTCCATCCCCTGTCTGGACAATCAGGGCTGCTGCACCCTGCTGGCCCTACCTGAATGTGTCCCTCATCCCCACAGTCAGGGCCACCACCCTGTTGCCCTGTGTTCCTGTCTCCACAGTCAGGGCAGCCATGTTCTGCTATGCCCTGGAGTCCCATATCCACTGCCTCCATAGTTGGGGCTGCTGCACCATGCTGCCCCATGCCACCAGAAGTGGGTCTTTTGCTGCACCCTACTACCCACTTCAATTTCCCCAAATGGGTAGGGCTGCTGCACTGTGCACACCCTGTCCCAAAGTTAGGGCTGCTGTACCCTGATGCCCCCCCATCCTGTCCCACAGTTAAGGCTTCTGCACCATGCTGTCCTCTGTCCCCTGCCCCACAGTCAGTGCTGCTACACACTGCTCTGGTCTACACAGTCAAGAATGTTGCATCCTAGAGCCCCTTGCCTCCACAGTCAGGGCTGCTTCACCATGTTGCCCCCTGCCACCAAAATTTGATTCTTTGCTACACTGCCCAAGCTGCCTGAGAAAAAATGGAAAAATTATTTAATCTTGTGTTATGTGGGTGGAGGTCAGAGGATAGCAGGGTACAGCAGCCTTGACTGTTTGGGCAGGAGACAGGGGGGCATTTATGGTATTGTAGCCCAAGCTGTGGGACAGGGTGCAGCAGCCATGCCTGTTTGGGATAAGGAATGTGGGCAGCAGAATGTATTAAAGGATCTGACTCTGGTGGCAAGGGGCAGCAGGGTGCAACTGCCAAAACTGTGGAGACAGTGGACAGGATGCAGCAAATGCCCTGACTCTTGTGGGAAGTGGCAGCATGGTGCAGCAGCCCTAACTGCAATAGCAAGGGGCTCAAGGGTGCAACAGGCCACAGCAGCCCCGAGTGTAGACAGGAGACAGGTGTAGCAGCACTGGCTGTGGTGGCATGGGACAGAGGACAGCATGGTGCAGAAGCCTCGACTGTGGGGCAGGACATGGGGGGCATCAGGGTACAGCAGCCCTGAGTATGGAACAGGGTACGCATGGTGCAGCAACCCTGCCCATTTGTCAGGGCTGTTGTACCTTGATGCTCCCCTGTGTCCTGCCCAACATTGTTGTGAAAAGATTGTTGCATTTGGAAGTGCAGCTTTCCCTGATTAGGTGGGTTTACTCCTTTTTCAGAATACAGAAGAGAGGGTTATATTTTTTTGGAGGGGAGATCAGATTGGCATAAGGTGAATGGAGGGGTACCGCAGGGCACCGAGTTAGGTCCTTTATTATTTTTGGTTATGATTAATGATTTGAACACAGGAAAAATGTGATTTACATGGATGACACCAAGTTATGCAGTAAACATGACAAAGATGCTCCAAGTAGCTTTGGCAAAACCTGGATTATAAGGAAAGATGGGTGGTGTCACAAACGCACTCAGCAGGTCAGGCCCTCTGCTCCCACAGTGCCAACCTCCGAGCACAACAGTGTGAACAGGTAACAGACAGGGTAACCCTCCTGTCTGCTTTTGGGTCTGACTCACCTTTAGTCTCAAGTTCTGGGGGGATTCAAACTGTGAACCTTATGCTAGCATACCCAATGTACAGACTCAGATACGTACTCTCTTTGGGGATTGGGGTACAATCTTTCACCAGGGGCACCCAGCCAGGCTTCCAAAATGAACCCTTTTAACTCTATAAGAGACCTTATGTATATTCTTATCTTTTTAATCAAGCTCAGTAACACCATCAAGCTGTTGAACAGTTTTGTCAGACTTAACTCCTTATACGTCACATGCAAAAAGAACTGGCAGACACCCAGGCAGTCTTTTAAAAAATATGTTTACTAAAAACGGATAAAAATATGAAAAATGTAAACACAGAACAATATATCAAAGAGCTCACAATCACAGAAAAGAAAAACAAGGAAAACTATGGACCAAACTCCTACCAAATTATAGTTAGAGCTTTTCTATCTAATGTATTACCTCTGTAAGTGCTTAAGTTAGTTTCTCTCGGAGTCTCAAAATAATATGACAAACTGTTCAGACACAAGTATTAGTTTAACTCTGCCTCTCCACACCCCTCCTGTGAGTCATGAGTCATCTAGCTCCTCCTTTTTAGAATTAAAAAAAATACAAATATGATGTCCTATCAGGAGGTATATTAAATAAAGTGACATCAGTAAAAACTCATTTCCCAAATTATGAGTCTTTGATCAGCCAGTTCCTTTGAGGATTTACAATCCTGCAGTCCATCACCCAGGTGTGAGATAGCCCACAGGAATCAACTTAATGATGTCCTGCTCTGAAGTCATAAAGTCACATTTAGTTTGCACTTCAAAAAGCCTAGGCATGTCAAAACAAGGTAATAAAATGCAGTTTCTCAAGGAAGTTAATTACATTACAGAGATCTCCCGGTCAGTTTACATATTCTGTAGCTTCACTGAAACCTGGGGCACCCATGGAAGCCCAGGCTGTCTTATGTGAGACAATAACATACTATGTTTTTATATTACAAATGTCATACAATAATCATAATCAGCTGGCCAAGCATCACAGGTGGCAGAAAATATGACGAGAATTAATAACAAAAAAAATTGTGTGTTTTTCGGTAAAGAATTGGAGCAGGTACAGTTCTGTATGCATAACATTTTAAATGCTAAGCTTTGGGGAATAATAATTGTGAATAATTTAAATTGGGGCCACATGTAGATGAAATAAGTAAAAAGGTTAGTAAAAGGATGCATTTTCTGTCTGTACTTAAAAGAGCAGGGTTGTCTCAGCAGGAACTTCTTTTGGTGTATAAAACATTGGTTAGGCTCAGTACAGAGTGTGCATGCCATCCTTGGAATTTAGGGTTAACGAAGAAAGACAGTGAGATGTTTGAGTCACTTCAGAGAATGGTAACCAGGATTACAGTTAATGAGGAGTCTTATATGTAACCCCCTTATAAATGGGGGGTTCCCAGAAGTCTTCCAGGAGTTTATTGGGCGCTTCAATTCTGGATGGTGTCCGGCGTTTAAGCCGTTTCGAAGGGCACTGCAGTGAGTGCTTTTAGAGCCTCTGCATACTGTCTCTTTAAGAGCTGCCTGCTTGCAGGCTCCAGTGACTGTGTAAGGGGGACTGTGTTTCCCTGTTCGAATCCCGCCTGAGTTGCGGTGACATCGCTCCCATTTTGCAGTCGCTGTAAGCGTGAAGGGAGCCCTCCTGGTAGATGTAACTGCCTGATTGTAATCGCTTAGAGTATTGGTGAAATTGTAGTTTCTCTAACCTGCTTCCATTGCAGCTGGACTTTGTGAGCTTGGCCCCTCCATTTTGGACCTGAACTGTGTGAGGGGTCCAATAGGAACCAGGGGTGCCTAAAATGGATGCAAGTAGCAGCCAACCAGGATTAGAACTCTGAAGGGAGCCAGCTGACCAATGACACACAGCCAGTAATTCTGGAAAGTGAAGTCTGAGTCCTGGCGCCTTGTCTGCACCAATAGGGGCGGCATCAAGTGACTGGCATCTGCAGCCCACCTATGGGATCGGGTGGTGCCTGAATTGTGAGGCTTGCCCTAACTGCCCAGGGGCAGAGACGCTGTGGCTGTGAGTGAAGAAGGAGCTCTGGGCTTCTGCGCTGTCGAGTGTTTGCGTGGGAAGCGCTTGTGGAAGGCCAGAAGTCGGCGGTTTCAAACGCCCGCCAGTGTCAGACTAAATCCACTAGGCCACGGTCAGAGGAGGCAGTGCAAAAGCACGGCTACCTACCAGGCTCACCCTGTAGAAGACTGGAGAATCTGCTTCAATCGCACTCAGTCTGTCAGAACAAATGAAGCTGCATCGTTTCGGCCCGGTGTATGCAGTGCAAGCGATCAGGAGGTATACAGCAGCTGCCTGGTATGGTACCCCTCTGCCTTTCATATAAATGTGTGGAGAAGTGCTCGAGTCCCAGGTTCGATCCTGCGAGTGGTGTGACAGCGTTTTTTCTACTGGAGTCATGAGTACTAAATCAGGGTCGCTCCCTGTCAAATGCTCCTAGTGAGGGCAAGGTCTTCTGGTTTCTTTACTGGCTGCAATAATTGAGCCAGCTGGCTCTATCTAATCCTCGTAGGAATCAAATGCTTGTTTCTATGTCAGGGCCCCAACCAGCTGCATCGAGGGACTAGTCTTTATTGCCTGGGTACCCAGAGACAGTGACTAATAGGTTAGGCCTGTGCACAGTGCCCTAGACAGCTATTTATATATATATATATATATATTAGAGTGGTAAGTTAATTAACCTGATTCCCCCCAGTCCTTGTTATTCCCCTTAAATAAATCAGTTTGAGTGTTTTTGCAAAGGTATACTGGCTAACTGGTGTGTTTATGGTGCATTACTGTACAGTGATTATTGTGTAACAACATCTCACTTTTCAGGGGTTCCCCGGAGCAAGTTGATTGGTTCAAGCCTGGGGGTCGGTGTGTACAGTGAAAATACTGTGACTGATTTGTGTGGGCCACTAGTGGGAAGAAAGGGGGGTTGCAGTGACCCAGAGGGCTGTGACCAAGTCATACCAGACTGTCTCAACCCCGACCTCTGGGTGGAGGCACCCTCCACTGGATCCAGGCCCCTCAACCTGTTAGTAGCAATTCAGGCAGGGGTAGTAGCCCTTGGGAGAGCACCCCTGGGGGTTATGTACAGTATATAATGAGAAGAAGTAGTTTAGAGTTGGAAACCGTAAAGGGAAACAATGGAAGAGGCACAGCTTTACCCAGGCACTACAAAAATTCCTGACTAGTGCTTTCAGACAGTAACATTTTTTTTTTAATTACTATAATTGATTTTTTAGTGATTTAAGCAGTGGCCTTCAACTTTCACTTTCTATTGCTGGCACCCACCATTTCATGAGTAGCAGAGAGCTTCCTGAACTCACTTTATGCTAATATGACCTGCCAACCAATAGCTGAGGTAAAACAGACATATTAGCATACAGTGAGCTCAGGAAGCTCACTACTGCTCAAGAAATGGCTGCTGCCAGCAACAGAAAGTGGAAGTTGTGGGTGTAGGAGGATATTAAGTGGGTTACACAAGGACTCCGACACAGTCTGTATTCTTCAGGATGAAGTTCAGATAGTTTTATTCATCTGGACCCAAACATAATGATTCCAGCAAAGCAAAATAAATACAAGCGGACTTAACTCGACAATAAAATAAAATAAATTGAGTTAAAGGAACATCCGAGCAAAGACAACCAACTTGGCAGTAGTATCCACATTAAACTAGAGCAGTGGTTCTTAGACTTTGTCACAGTGAGCCTCCCCAGATCCATGGAAAAGATTTTGAGCCTCCCTTAAAAACTGAAATAATCTCGGCCTCCCCAAGGAAAAATAACATGCCGTACTTTGACAGTACAACATGAATAAATTGAAACCCCTTTGAGTACCTGGCTCACATTCCGGTCTTTGTCTTTTGCTGATGTGAAACCTTTGAAAAAGAGCTCTTGTGCTCAAAGGTGTTATCTGAATAACAAATAAAATAAACATTATTATTCAGTTTATTGCAACCCCCCCGGCCAGCCTACTTGCTCTGCTATTTTCATTCTTGAACCATCGTTGCCCCTTGTTGCAGTACCTTCATGGGTCAGACTACTTTCTGTTTCCTCTCTATATGAAATAACCTTCCTGCATACTTTGCCTCTCCCCCTTTCCCTGCTCCTAAGCAAATTCTCTAGGATTACTTTGCTCCTTCCTGCTATTGCTCTTAGCACTCCTATGCTCAACCATTGTAGTTGGGCTGTTCTGCCATCAGTCTACAAATTGATCAATTACCACCACTCATTTTTAGTTTATTGTTCATATTTGTTTGCACTATTGTTCACTGTGTATTTCTTGATTTTTTACAGTTTTCTTTTGAAATGTTTTCACTACCTACGCTTCCCCAGGTACACTTGACATGAGCTTTGGCTCATTCACCTTTCCTTGTCACCTATTAATAAATAAATACATAAAATTCACCTATTACCCTCTTTCAGTTTGCTTCATCTCTTCACACAAAACACATAAAACTCAAAATTTAAATACTGTACTTTCTCAGACTTGCTTGAGCCTCCCCTGGAACAGGTTGGGGCCTCCCAAGGGAGGCTGGCCTCACCGTTTGAGAACCCCTGAACTAGAGCACTAGTTCTGGATGCTTACATGTCACCATCCCAACCACTACTAACTACTTGCTTGCCATTGATCCCTTTATATACTTGAAACTGAATTCTGATTGGGTGAACTACCCATCAATCATATATCTTTACAGATTTATCTTATAAACAGCTTATTTATGAATTTCAAACCTCAAGATATTCATTTTGATGCTTCTTAAACTTATAAAATGACTGTGAGCATAATAATACTTGATTTATTGCTCATTTTAATGTGTTTCCAAAACAAGTCCCACCCTTCTCTATAAAGTTAGCCACACAGAGGCCGGCTGGCTCCTATAGGGAAGGTTTACACAGGGACACATCCATACTGAAAACCAGGTAATATACTTTTGCCCTCTTTTATTCTTTTGTCAGGCTAATTCTGTTACTGTTCTGGTTGTACACTTCTTAATATATTAAATATGGGCACAGAAATAAAATAAATGTGCTGGTTAGCACAGGACACCTAGCGTTTTGGGCAACAGGAAGTAGAACAAAGAAAAGCTGGCGTTTACACAGAACACACAGCCACAATATAACAGTGGCTTTCTCTGAAGCAGCAGTCCTTTTAGCGCTTTAGCGCTAAAGAAATCATTACTCCCTTTTTCTTGGGCAGAAAATACAGAGGATGGCTTTTCTCGGTAGTCGCTGCATTTGTAGCTGCGCTGACAGTAGACGCTCGCAAGAAATGAAATCGTCAGCAGAGGCTAAAATACACGCAAAGGTACTTTAAGGTACCTAAACCCTGAAAAGACCTGTTCTGTGAATAAAAAGTGTTTCTATTGCTGAAAGAGCAGTTTTAGTCACGGTTTTTACTTGGCATTCACATAATGAATATTTAAAGGCCAGGCCTCTAACTTTCAGTGCTTTCAATACAGAACAGTAATGCAGCACTGTAATGTCCTTGTAGTAGCCAGAATAAGAGGAAGGGGAACACAAAAGACAATAAACAATTAAAACAGCATAGGTGGCCAGTCTATGCAGACAAAACAACATATAAAGACAAAGACAACACACAATAGGAGGGGGTTTTTTTGGGGGGTTTTTTTCTGGCTGCCACGACAACATTACAACTGTATCAGAGACCCTTTGACAGTGGGTAACTGTTCTAAATCAGTAAATAAAGTTGTTACTGTCTGAAAGCACTAATAGAGAGTTTCTGTAGTGTCTGAGGAAAGCTGTGTCTTTTCCAGTGTTTCCCTTTAAAAGAGAAGAGGGAATTTGGACCCTGTGAAGTAAATTAAAGGGATTTTGTTGAATTAATGAGAAAGGAAGTTATAGAACTAGGCACAAGAAAAGATTTAAACATAGAAACATAGAATTTGATGGCAGATAAGGACCACTTGGCCCACCCAGTTTGTCCATTTTTCCCTTCCTACAGCGCCACCATAGACCCTACTTTCTCCTACCCTTGCTTTCCACTAAGATTCCCTTATGCCTATCCCATGCATTCTTAAACCCCATCGTTTTCACCCCCACCACCTCTGCTGGAAGGCAGTTCTAGGCATCCACCACTCTCTGTGAAGAAGTACTTCCTCACATCTCTTCTGAATTTACCCCCTCCAGCTTCTTTGCAATGTCCCCTTGTTCTTAAGCATCTTTTTTTCTAAAAAATCCTCCCCTCCTGCACCCTATTTACACCCATGAGTTATTTAAAGGTCTCTATCATAGCCCTCCTTCCCTCCTCTCTTCCAGGATGTACATATCGAGGTCCTTTAGTCTTTCCTCATAGGGCTTCTGATGCAGACCCTGCACCATTTTAATTGCCCTCCTCTGGACAGCCTCCACTCTGTCTATGTTACTTCCAGAGATGTGGACTCCAGAACTAGACACATAACTCTAGGTGTGGTCTTACCAGTGATCTATACAGAGGCAACACTACCTCCCTCCTTCCGCTGGTGATACCCCTCCCTATGCACCCCAGCATCCCACTGGCTCTCCCAACTGCCTTGTTGCACTACCTGGCAACCTTTAGATCATCAGATATGATTATCCCCAGGTCTCTTTTCTGTTTGGTGAGGGTGGTGTCTACCTTTTCTCCCATTTTGTACTCTGCCCCTGGGTTTTTTTACCCTAAGTCCATGATTTTGCACTTTTTCACATTGAAACCTAGCTGTCATATCCTTGACCACTTCTTGACTTTTCCCAGGTCTCTGAGCATTCTTTTCAACCACCTGGCATGTCCACCCTATTGCAGATTTTGGTGTCATCCACAAAGAAACAGACCTTTTCCCTTCCAGCTGCTCTGCAATGTCACTAATAAAGATATTAAAAAGGACCGGTCACAGTGCTGAGCCCTGAGGCACCATGCTGGTCACCCTCCCTTCTCTGGAGTAATCACCATTTACCACCGCCCTCGGTCGCCTATCCCTTAATCAATTTCTTACCCAGTTTACCACCTTTGGACCCACCTCTAGGCTGCCCAGCTTCCTTATGAGTCTCTTATGTGGAACGGTGTCAAAAGTTTTACTGAAATCTAGGTAGGCCATGTCCACCGCTCCACCATGATCTAGTTCCCTGGTCACCCAGTCAAAGAAATTTATCAGATTAATTTGACATGATCACCCCTCTCTGTGAATCAATGCTGCCTCGGATATTATAACCCATTGGATTCAAGGTACAGGGAAAGGGAAAGGGAAAGGAAAAGGAGAAATTGTTTAACCAGGAAGGGCACACTAAGTCGGAACTTGTTTCCAGGTGTGATCTGGGAGCATAAGAAAGTTAAGTGACTTGCTCAGGGTCACACAGTATGTAAGTGGGGCTGATGGGATTCAAACCCAGGTCTCCAGGTTTGCAGCTCATTGTCCTTAACCTCTATACTATACTGCCTCTATTCCACAATCCTTTCCTTCAGTGTGTCTCCATTAACTTTCCCACCACTTATGTCAGGCTTACTGACCTATAGTCGCCAGCCTCTTCCCTACCACCACTGTTGTGAAGTGAGACTACATCTGCCCTCCTCCAGTCCTGTGGAATAGCTCCTGTTTTCAGTGAACTGTTAAATAGGACTGTCAGAGGTTCAGCCAGTACCTCCTTGAGCTCTATCAAATCTCAATATCCTTGGATGCACCCCATCTGGCCCCATCGCTTTGTCCACTTTCAGATTTGCAAGTCCCTTCAGGACTCTCCTCCGAAAAAGGACTAGTGTCTGCCTCCCCCCTCCAATCCTCCTGTTACTTTTGTGTGGCCCCTCCACTTTTCTTTCCTCAGTGAGCACTAAACAAAAATATTTGTTCAGGATATCTGCCTTTTCCTCTTCCTCTTCCTCCTCTGCATAGTCCCACCTTTCCTTCTTAACCTTACAGTCCCTCCCCTTGTCTTCCTCTTCTCACTTACATACCTAAAATGTCTTTCCCTTTTTATTACCCCTAGGCTATTCTCTCCTCAGTTTTCACCTTCATGTTTCTTGATGCTTTTCCTCCCTCACTCTGTTTCTCCTGATACAGGTAAAAGGCGGCCCCTGATCAGGCACTCCAGGAGCCCCTGTAGACAACAAGAAGCGGCACCTTCCTCTAGCCACTCCCAGAACCTCCAGGACTGCCAAGAAACCCACCAGGAGGCGGCTTCTGATCAGGCACTCCAGGAGCCCCTGTAGACAATGAGAACTGGCCCTTTTCTCCAGCCACTCCCCAAACCTCCAGGACCGCCAGGAAACCTGCCAGAGGTGGCCCCTGAATGGGCATTCCAGGAGCCCCTGCAGACAATGAGAAGTGGCACCTTCCTCCAGCCATTCCCCAAACCACCAGGACTGCCAAGAAACCTGCCGGGTATGGCTCTCCACCTGTGATTGTTTGAATCTGCTGCTGGGGCCTCCGATTGGCTAGGACTGCTCTGCCAGAGCTCCCCATTGGCGACTGTTGTTAGCCCTCACAAAACCAAAGCTCCACTCACCCCGCGGTGTCCATGGCTTCACTTCTAGACTCTGTAATTTGTCCCACCTCCCACCCCAGCCCCAATTTCTATTAAATCCACATTAACTCCTCCCTCATCCCTTTAGCTGACTCTCCCTGGGTCCTCCTGTTCACCACTCTCCTTAAAGGTACAGTAATCCACTGACAACCCTAGCCTGCCTCCACCAATCACAAGATTTCTAATCCCTACCTCACTCCTCGCTACGACTTGCGGTTCCCCATCTGTACCAACCTTTGAGCCTCCACAACCTGCTTTACACACCCTGACTGAGGAAAAGAAAGATTTTCAAAATGTACAACCCCCTCCTCCTAGTACTAGCACATATCCTGCTAGCTGCATCACCTGGAAGTCCCCAAAGACCCCCCACACTGCTCTCAGAACTCTATTCCTGCCCCGGCTCTGTCACCCTGTTGAAACTATCTGGTGTTACCTCTCCCATGGGGACCTACCCTTCAAACAGCATGCCACCGCCAAATCAGCTGGCCCAAGCCCCTGCCTATGGCTGGGGCACAATTGCACAGCAAGCCCCATCAAATAACCCCCTTAAACTTAAGCTGCTCTGCCCTAGCAGAATCAAATCCTGCAAGCTGCAGACTGCACTTACCATCCCCTTCTCAACTCAAAAAGTGATCCTAATAGTACTACTCCTGTCAGGGAATGTGCATCCAAATCCTGGACCCACAACACCCACCAGGCCCAGTGGGTGTAAAGGTCTCTGAATAGCTGCTATGAACATATGCAGCCTCCTTGCCAAGTTTGAACAATTCCAGCCCTGGATGGCCCATCACAACCCGGATATTGCCTGCCTAACTGAGACATGGATAACTAGCAAAACTAAAAGCAATGAGATTGTTCTGCTGGGCTACTAAGCCATCCGGCTCAACCGGAAGGGCAAGAAAGGAGGTGGCTGCCTAATCTACCAATGAAACTTTCTCCCCTGTACTGTTCTCCCCATCACCAAGGTGACCGAGGACCATGAACTCCTAGCTGTGAGAGTTCAGATTGGGCAACACAGCAAGACCCTAATCATCGCTTCTGTCTACCTACCCCTCAAGAAAGCCTGTGATGGCCTCCCAAATATCCTGGAGGAGGTGGCCTCTCTAAACAAGGATTGTGAACTTCTTATAACTGGAGACTTTAACATAAACTGGGACAGCAAAGACTCAACCCCACAGAGGGACGCAGTAGGAAACTCCTACCTGTCACATCTAGTCAATGAACCCACAAGGATGAACTATAAAACAGGCAATAACACCCTCATTGACTGGATCCTCTCCAACTCCCCCTCCCAGATATCAGAGGTCATGGTGCTGCCCAACACCCTGAGCGACCACTCCCTTATCACCTTCAAATGGTCCAACAAATTCAAAAACAACCCTCGCATCACAACCGAGAGCAGATTCCCAAGAAAAGTTCAGCTAGGGTCTCTCAAAACCGCCCTCTCTTTGTTTGACTGGTCACCCATAGATGTGTTGCCAGACTTGGACCTTGCACTGAAATATTTTGTTGTTGGGGTCAACTGGATCTGTGATACATTTGCCCCAGTAAAAAGGAGGAATGTCCGTGGAAGCAACAATGGCTGGATCAAGGAGAGCTCCCAGATGCATGAAAGGGACAACTTATGGTCAAAGGCCAGGTCCTCTGAAAACAAGCATGACCACCAGTCCTATAGGGCTTCCAGAAACTGATGTACAAAGCTCATCAGGCAGGCCAAAGCAAGCTTTCACAAGCAACAGCTGAACAGAAGCTAGGGTGATGGCAAGTGGTTCTGGGAAAGTATCAAAAATCTACTAGGGAAAGACAAAAAAATACACCCTCAGCTGCTCCTTATCTATGGCACTCTCTCACCAGACCAACTCTTAATTGCGGAGTCCCCCAACTCTGCCTTCACTGACCTCAGCACAGTCCTGCCTCCCACCTACTTTTATCTAATGGATGCACACCGACACTCCAACACATCCGCTCGCACCCTCCCAAATTTCTACTTCAGGAGGGTGACACCCAAGGAGGCCCTGGCATACATAAAAAAGGTCCTTGGAAAAACCAGAATGGGGAGTGACAGAGTGGACATGAAACTGATCTCCCTCACACTAGATGAACTCATTGTCCACATAACCAAGCTATTCAACAAATCATTCACCCTAGCAAAATTCCCTGAAGTCTGGAAACAAGCACTGGTAACCCCCAACCACAAGAGTGGGGACAGGTCCTGTATTGCCAATTATAGACCCATCTCCATCCTATCCCCCTATCTAAAGCACCGGAAAAGACTGTAGTGGACTAACTCACTAAATACCTTAATAAATATCAATTGCTGTGCCCAAATCAACATGGTTTCAGGTGAAACCACAGCACAACCACTGCTCTGGGGGACTACACAGATTACATACATAAAGCACTGGGCAAAGGTAAACTGGTCGGGTCCGTGTTTATTGATTTAACAAAGGCCTTCGACGTGGTCAGTCACACCCTCCTCCTGGCACAGCTGCAGAATCTGGGGGTGGCTGCCAGTGCTGTACAGTGGTTCCAGGACTACCTGACTAGCTGGACCCAGAGGTTCAGAGTTGACCAAACAGTGTCAAAATCCAGAAGCATCACACTGGGAGTCCCTCAAGGGTCGATCCTGGGTCCCTTGCTTTTCAGCATTTTTCTAAATGATCTCCATAAGGCCTGTGACACCAAATTTATCCTTTACACTGATGATGCAGTCATCCTCAACAGCAACCAGCAAATTGAGACTCTCCAATCTGAACTGCAGACATCCTTCCACCTGCTCAAGGATTGGTTCAGCGAACATAAGCTGTTGCTTAAGTATAAAATAACCAATATAATGCTCCTCTCCAGCCCACAGCTCAAAATAAGGTTCCCCGCCCTCTACATCACTGACAATGTCCATGCATGACTGGAGCAAGTGAACACTTTCAAGTTCATGGGGGTCACCATCGATGACACCCTCTCCTTCATCCAACATATAGATCAAGTGGTTAAAGCTGTCAATTCCAAGCTGGGAGTGCTCTACAGACACAGGAAATACCTCATGCCTGAAGTCCTCTGCCTTGCAGTTTCCAGCTCTATTCTATCAACCATCTATTATGGTCTGGTTGTCTATGAAGGAGCCGTGGACACAGTGCTAAAGAGGGTGCAAACAGCCCTTAACAAGGCGTGTAGACTCATCCTTGCAGCAGTCCACCTCACCCAGATCTGCTCGCTTGATGAGTGGACAAACTGGCTACCGCTGGGTTGTAGAATTAAATTCCAAACGTGCCTGCTTGGCAAAAAGACTCTTCCGGGAAAGGCACCCCCCAGCATACCGATGTCCTCCATAGGGCCAACTCAGTGTATGGCACCAGAGGCAGGAAGCCAGGGGCACTCTCAGTCCCCTTTTGGAGAACAGCATTTGGCCAGCGCGCCTTCTCATATTGAGCCCCTCTGTGGCTCAACGAAATTCCTGAAGCTGTCCTCAATTCCCTCAGTGTCCCTAATTTCAAATCCGAACTCAAGCACTACCTTGCCTCCAGCTCTTCTTGTGATTGTTTTAGGAACATCTAAACCAGCAGACCACCGTATTAGCCTCCTGGTCCCCCCATAAGACCAGGACTGTCCTAACCCTCCTGACCAGCCTCCTTCCCCCCCACCTCCATCCCTCCCCCCATTTATTTCTGCCAATGCCTGTGGCCCAAAACCCCTCCAACAGTTCACCCTGTCCCCCATGCCCCTACCACTGCCTTACCCACAAGCCTGACAAATCCTCTTAGCTGGAGGCTGCTCTTTGCCTTGGTGTGGGCTCTCCTGAGAAATCCCTTCTTTCCACTGGTATAAGGTTATCTTTTTGCTCTTGTGTTTACTATGGTAATCCTGCATCCCTATGTAACTGTGCTGTTTGCAGGGCCAGAGTAAGGCAACCTGGGGCCCTAGACCCAAGAGAAATCTGGGGCCCCCTCACTGTAACCATGCCCTTTCGCCATGACCGCACCTCTTGGCTATTGCATATCAGTTACTGAAACATGAAAACAGTGTGCTTACTGTCCCTAAAAAGTGGCACTAAAAGCTTCAAAATTAATGAAACTGGCCAGCCCAGTGGCGCTGAGGGTTAAGGCACTGGACGCCACACCTTGCACCTGTCGGTGCCCCAGTTCGGTGATGGACTCAAGTCGCCAGGGGTTGACTAGGGGTAGAAAGATTGAGTGCCCAATGGCTGCTCTCCATCTTCAGGGAGGAGTGGGATGCTGGCCCTGCCACTATGCCACCATTGCCTGGGTGACCACAGGTGGTGCTGATGTGGTTGGGAAAGCAGATAGACAGGGAGGGGACGATGTCACCTGAGGACTGGAGCGGAGACATGTCTTTATGTGCCTTCATCTCACCGGTCCTCCTTCAGCTCTGATGTTGGCAGGGGGTGGATCAAAATAAGGAAAAACACCACCACAGCTGATCTAGGCAAAGGGTTCCCACACTGCTGCGACCATGGAGGAACCAGGAAGGAGCTTTAGTTGCACATTCCACTGAGGATCGGAGGAGGTAGGATGGACTCATCCACCCACCCGGGGGGGGTCAATCAGGTCTCTAGAGTTTTATAGGAGTGGGGCACCTATGGGAGCATCCTTCAGGTCCTCATGGTGCAGACTGGGTGCATTGGGATGCCTGGAGAGAGGGACCAGTCATGGTACAATGGGGACCATAAAGAGATAGTAAAAAAAATTAATGAAACTAATCCGTATGGAACAATAACAATAGCCTGAGTTTTGATAATTTAGAGAAAATAATTAATAACAGGACTGGTAAAAACAATTTTTTGTATGCAAAATGTCATGATTTGCACTTCTCCAAAGCCCCCAACCCCCAAACACACATGTGTGCACTCACAGTCTGGGTGTTATCATACTGTCCTGTCAGGCAGTATGAACCAGGATGTGGGAGTTTTGCTGGGTTGGGTAGGGACTGATCTCTAAAAGAAGCTAAGTCCTGGGTGGTGTAGGAGTTAAGTTTGTGGTTTACTAGGGGTGTTATGAACTTTAGAGATTATACTGCAAAGTGAGTGATTATTGGAAGAATTTGAAATCATTCCCAGGATCAAACATTTCTGTTATTGATAAGTAAGCCAGCCAGTCAGGATCCATAAATAGCAAGATTTACTGGTGGGAATCTTGAAATACATTCATTTGTTCACCCTGAAAACAGAGCTGTAACAAGGTCAGAACTTCAATATGAGTGAGATGAGAGAAAAAAAAAAAAGTATGATTTTAATTGTACCACTAACACTTATTGTGGATTTCTTAATTTTAGGAGTGAGATTGAATATTTATTTTTTATTTATTGAGATATTGGAATTACAGACCTTTGAGTCAGAGACTCCTTTGCAAAGGCTCCACATCATGAAGTACAAAACAAGAGAAGTGGACAATACAATGAAAGGTATTACAAATAAATGCAGAGGGTAAAACAACCCAGAGTCAAGTATGGTACAAAGGTAACGAGCAATACATTGAAAGGTATTTCATCTGAATGCGGAGGGTAAAACAACCCGGAGCCAAACATGGTACAAAGGTTTCAAGCAAATTAAACTATTGCTTACATTCAAATTTCAAGGATGATACAAGGTTTCCGAAACCAATAAAACAGACACTTAAGATACAATATACAAGATACACACTGAATTACACTATTAATCTTTTATAGTTAAGAGTAAGATTCTAAGCTGGGATTCTAAATGGGCGTGAGAGACAAAGCAAAGGAAATGGGCTTGTTCACACCTTAAAGGTGATCCTGGCTGGGGCCTTTGAAGCTGTCCGCTGCACTTAACAGCTAATCAGGGAGGAGAATCATGTCACGGTTCAGCCCCTGACTTACTCAGTGGCTGAGTCCTTTCCAAAAAACATGCAGCTCAGGCAGAAAGAAAAGGATATACAGCAAATATACAGTATGTTGGGGATTGTTTGGGGGGCCCCTGTCAAACAGGGGCCCTAGGCCTGTGCCTATGTTGCCTATGCCTTAATCTGGCCCTGACTGTTTGTATCTGACTCATGTTTGTGTCCTATGTTTATTGTATCTTATGTTTTTTGTGATATGGAACCTTTGTAAAAGAGCTCTTACTCAAAGGTTGTTTCCAAATAACTCTAAATAAAAAAGAATAAAATAAAACACCTCCCTTTCCTCCTCCCTCTGCATCTCCTTATACCTTCTGAATGCTACCATTATAGCGTTTACCTTTTCAGACACTTCTTTCTGGGACAACAGCAGTCTCTTTTTCCTCTTTCTTTTGCTGACATGCTTTGCACACATGTTTGTTGTCTTCACTATGCCCTCCTTTAGCTTTGCCCATTGTTTCTCCACCCCACACAGGCCATCCCTAAGGCATTCACCCATCCTTTTAAAATCTTCCCTCCTGAAGTCCAGGACCCTCGCCCTTGCATGGTTCAATTCTGCTGCCATCCTTATGTTGACCCATACTGTACGGTGATTATTGATCCCCCAGGTGGTCTTGCACCTTGACATCTACAATACTGTCCCTGTTGGTGAGCCACAGGTCCAGTATTGCCCCATCACAAGTGGGCTTCCTGACTAGTTGCCTGAGGAATGCCTCCTGCAGGGAGTTCAGGATATCCCTTCTTCTCAACTGAAGCTGGAGCTGGGACTCCAATCTACATCTGGCAGATTGAAGTCCTCCACCAGCAAAACCTCCCCATTTTCTAATATTTTGCCAGTGGTTTCCACCAGTACCTTATCTAAATCCTCCCCCTGTGCTAGCGGTCCATAGTTCATGCCAGTACAAATAGTGGCTCTGTTTCCCATCTCTAGATTGACCCACACTACTTCTGCCCCCCCCCGATTTGCTGTATCTCTGTAGCTTTTATGCCTTCCCTTACATACAGCACAACTCCACCTCCTTTTCTTCCCACCCTGTCTTCCTTGAACTGAGTATAGCCTGGTATAGCTGTGTCTCAGTGATGGTTTCCGGTGTACCATGACTCAGCAATGACCATAATATCCAGGTCTGTCTCTGCCATGATGGCCTCTAGCTCAGGAATTTTATTTCCTAGACTTCTTTTTTATTTGCACACATGGCCATCCATATTTTGTTAACTTACCACTTTGCCTGCTACCTCCCTTTTTTCTTTTTTGCCCTCCTTCCCTCCTTCCCCACTTTCTTTTTAATGCTCTCTTTATCACCCCCCTTTATTTCTACCACTCTGCTTTTATTCTTTTGCACCCTGGAGGATTCCTCTCCCCTCAGGTTCTCCCTACTCTCTATTTCAGTCCAGGGGCAGTATATGCTTTCCTGATTCTATCTTCCCCTACCCCCTGCCCAGCTTGTTTAAATGTTCATCAGAGTAACATTTAAACTGTCCATTAGGACTACAGTTCCCCTCCCAGAGGGATGCAGGCCAATAGCCCT
Source organism: Neoceratodus forsteri (assembly GCA_016271365.2). Lineage (NCBI taxonomy): Eukaryota > Metazoa > Chordata > Ceratodontiformes > Ceratodontidae > Neoceratodus > Neoceratodus forsteri. The sequence goes on along the minus strand of CM028131.1, from coordinate 1,032,569,240 downwards.
TATTCCTCCAGGTTGATCCCCAGTTCCCAGTGTTGCCAAACCCCTCCTTTCTGCACCATTCCTTCAACCATGAGTTGAAGCTCCTGGTGTGGAGAACCCTTTCTTCCATCTGTCATAGGCAGGCAGCACCTTAGCAAAAGCCACCTAAGACCTCTCCACAATTCCCTAAACTCCCCCTGCACTATCCCCCCCATCCCTAGCCACAGGTGAACAATGACATCCAGCTCTCCCCCCTGCTTTGCCACCATAGCAGTCCTGAGAATCCACTTTTCATTCCTCCAAGTTGTGGTGCTGTGTAGGCATCTCATCTCCCTCTCAACCCCTTCTTATTCCCAAATCAATCCCCCTCAAAAACAAGTCCCCCACCAAAAGTTGCTTCTGCCTTCTCTGGAGTCCTCTATCACCCTCCTGGGGGGTCTCCACTATGGAGGAACCCCACATCCTCCCTGGCCACAACTATTTGATTTGAGACATGAAAGAGGAAAACAAAGAGATACTTGTCTAGCTTTATTTCGTAGGCAGTGGACACATTTGGGTAAGATATTTTATTTATTTATTTAAAAAGTTTAACCAGGAAGTACATACTGAGCTGATAGCAGCTTGTTTCCAGATGAGTCTTGGGGGAGACAGGAGGAGAAGATAGCTAATAATACAATAATAAGGTAAATACAAATAAGTAATACAAGCAGAATGCAGAATGTAAGGCAAAAAGTAAATGAAGGCAAACTACAGAATTAAAACACTCTCAATATATACAGAAAGAAAACAAAAAAACAGAACAACAAGAGAGGGCAAGACTAGAGAATAGAGAAAGGAGGAGGGGTCAAAGGCAGTTGCAAGTAGGACAATAAAAGTCAGAAAGAAGAGACTTTAGGGAGGAGGTAGAAGAGGCAAAATAAATAGAAAGGGGAAGGGAGGACCACAGTTTAGGAAAGTGGTAAGAAAAAGCAGATTGACCAACATTAGATTTTCTAGGAGAGAGATTAAGAGAATGGAAAGTGTTGTTGCAAAGAGAGTAGGAGGAAGAATGATGAGGGGAAAGAAGGGTTTTGAGATAAGAGGGAATGGTGCCAAACCAGAATTTGGATAACAAAGAGACACAATGGGAAAGGCACCTAGCATCAAAAGAATGGAAAGAAAGAGCTGAGTAAAGAGAGCAGTGTTGAGTATGATAGGGCCAATCTAAAGCAAAGTAGCAGAAATAATGAAAAAGGGGGTCCAGTCTGGCAAGGGAGGTTTCAGGGCACTACAGTAGATTAAGTCATCGTAATCAAAAATTGGAAGGATCATTTTTAGTACAATTTCTCAGTGGGAAGAAGCAGAATACACGCTTTGTTCCAGTACAAAGCACCAAGCTTAGGATGAAGCTTTTGGTGAATTGCATCAATGTGCACAGAGAAATCAAGATGCCAGTCAAGGCAGACCCTGAGGTATTTAAAGGAGGAGACATCTTCAAATATAGAACCATCAAGGGTATTAAATAGGAGAGGAGAAGTAAGTTTGGAAAGCCTCTGATGGGTACCAAAAATCAGAGAGACAGTTTTTGTCATTAAGAAACAGTTGGTTTACCTTGAAGCATTGCTGAATGTTGTCAAAATCCAGCTGAAGTCTGGAGGTTAGGTCATGGGGAGAGGATACAGAAGCAAAAAGAACTGTGTCATTGGCATACATATGAATGGACACAGAGGAACAGACAGAGGGTAGGTCATTTAGAAATACTGAGAAGAGAATAGGACCCAGGACAGACCCTCTTGGGACACCTAAGCTAATGGGGAGAGTAGGTGAAATGTATTTACCTATCTGGACAGCTTGAGATCTGCATTTATGGTAAGAACAAAAACAGCTGACTGAAGAATCAGAAAGGCTAGCAGCTTTAAGTTTGTCCAGTAGAAGGAGATGTGCCATAGTTTTGAAAGTTTTAGCAAGATCAACAAAAATGGCAGAAGTCATCTGTCCTTTATCCATGCCTGTAAGTATGGAATCAGTGAGTAGAAGGAGGGAGGTAGAAGTGAAGTGGGATTTCCTAAAGCCAGACTGGAAGGGGGTGAAAAAGGAGGAATTGTCAAGAAGGAAGTAAGCTGAGACAGAACAATATGCTCCTGTAACTTAGCCAAGGTAGGAAGGAGAAAGATTGGATGAACGTTACCAGGAGAAGTGGGATCACCACATTTCTGAATGGGCATGACAGTAGCCTGTTTCCAGATGTCAGGAACAGTAGAAGAGGAAAAGGAGAGATTTAGAAGTAAGGTAATGGAAAGAGCAATTGCAGGTGCAGAGTGAAGGAGAAGCTTAGGATCAAGTCCATCAGGACTACCTCCCTTTAATGGATTAAGGGAAAGCAGTGCCTTTAGGGAGACAGCAGGAGTGACAGGAGAGAAGGAGAAAAAAGGAGGAGAAGAAGGTGGGGAGAAAGAAAAAGGAGGAAGGGAGGTGGAGGAAGGGAAAAGAGAAAGTGCACAGGTAGTAAAGTAGGAATTAAAAGAGTTGGCAACAGAAGATGGGTCAGAAATAAGGGAGTCACCAATCTTTAGAGTGGAAGGGGGAGACTGGGTCTGAAGGGAGAAAAGGGAATAGATAACCTTCCAAAAATTGGAGGGGTTATTTATATTACTTTGGAGCATGGAACCAAAATACTCAGACTTTGCAAGTCTGACAGCTTTAGTACAGGCATTACGGAGAAATCTGTGGTGGGCCAATGAAGACTGGAAGCCAGTGAGCTTAAAGCAGGCAAGGTCTTTGGAGCAGAGACAAATACGTACCTCAGCCATTATCCAGGGAAGGTGTGAACCCCACACCCTGGTTTATGCAGGGGAGCATGACTATCCCAAATAGCGAAGAATTTAGACAAAGTACTGTAGGGTAGCATTTATATTACAGACTGCAGAGATGGGAGACCAACCAATTGACCAAAGATCAGCAAGGAAAGAGGTCAGGTCAAGTGACTTAAAAGACCTGTAAATTAATTTAGGAGGAGCTTTAGGGCTGTGTAGTTTACACACACAGTAAACCATATGATGATAACTGAGTGCATCAGGAAGAATACCTGCATCAACTAGATGGTGAGGATGAGAAGCAAGGACCCAGTCAATCAGAGAATGGTTTAAGGATCTAAAATTTAAACATGTGGGTTCAGTAATTAATTGGGTCAGCTGCAATGACTTAACATTTTGAGAGAATTTGTTGGCATTAGAATTAATCCAATTTAAGTTAAGATCATCAAGTATAAGGGGATCCATACGAAATCCCAACTCTGGTATGCCCGACATGAAAATGCCAGACTCTGGTTTCCCGTCAGGTGCGCAATCCCATCACGTTAGTAGCCGACACACAAAATCCTGACATGATGCCAGCAAACATTTGCAGTATGTTTATTAAAACAACAAAAGTAGATAGCAGAACAGAATAATCAGCTCCTGAATGGTGCTGAAGAAATTAACAGTGAGGTCCTTCATCCTTTAACCACAAAAGAGAAAAAAAGCGATCCCAACATATTTTTGATAAAGACATAATCGTCTCTTTGCTTGGTACAAAAATAAAAGCACAGTCTCAATACTGCCCTCTGGATGTGTCTAAAATGACCAACAAATTAAAGAATAGTGCCCCGGGGAAAATATTCAGTGGCCAGTTCAGAAAACCATTCCAACAAACACAATAATCGGCTCCTTAATAATGCTAAAGAAATTAGCAGTAAAGTCCTTCATCCTTTAATCAGAAAAGAGACCTTCTGGTGCAGCATCCATTCAACATATTGTACCTGAAATCCAAGTAATCTGGAGCTCCACTAATAAAATGGCCAGTCATGTAGTGCTGAGAGATAGAGGCTAATGCCCAATTTGGATAAATTCAGGGAAAGTCTCACAGGTCTTGTCACTTTCCATTCCTGGTAACAACATGCAAGAAATGACTCAAGCTCATTCTTCAGAAAAATCCTGAAGAGTCCAGTAAATGTTGAAGTAATGTGCTGGAGTAATCTACAATGAACAGCTCGGGTTGCATTTAGGTTGGTGGAGTTCTAAAGTTTAGAAAGCACTACGCACTACAAGACAGGCTTAGGTGGCTTTATTGTTGGGATTTTGTGTGTCTGACAAACGACCCTGATGGTAAGATGAAAGTCGATATTTTGGAGTTGGGAATATAGCCATTGGGATTTTCATTGTTGGGAAACTATACCAGACCCGGTATAAGTAACTCACCACTCAAAGAGACTGAACAGAAAGAGGAAAGAAGCTCAGTAACTGAAGCAGAGGATACACCAGGATAGCAGTAAACACCAGCAATAAAGATGGGAATAGAGAAGGGAAAGGAGAGTTGGAGGAGGATCAGCTCATGGGAAGAGGGAAGGAAACAGTGAGACCTGTTGTACATTGAATCCTAGTTGATATGTAAACTACAACATCACCGCCCCTTTTAAAGTGATCTTGCCTGACTAAGGTGTAGCTAGGTATAGTTACAGCTGAATTTGACAGTAGACGGAGGAGAGGAGAGCCAGGTTTCAGATATAGCTAGAACATCCAGCTTAAGGTTAAGCAAGATAGGTGATAACTTGTCAATTTTAGGGAGAAGGCTGTGGATGTTTAAATGAGCCAGCCACCCTCAATCCTTTGGGGAGTAGCAAAGGTGAGGGTGTACTGGGACCAGGATTAATCTTAATGTCAATTGTTAACAAACGTAGTAAGCTGACAAAGAGTTTTAACACACAATTATACTGCTTAGAAGAGCGGAGAATGGAGGAAGAAAAAGAGGAAGAATATAACCCCCACGATCTCCAAGCATTGTGGGACATACTCATTAAACCAATGCTGGTAACAGTGTGGAGAGGGGAGGACACATTTCCATATTTTTGGTCATGTACAGCACTAGCAGACTATTAGTTGGAGATTAAGACAGAGAAAATGAAAATTCTGATACTCACCATGATTCCTAGTTTTGAAAATTTAGTGTTAGGGCTGCTGCCTGCTGAGCTGTGAGGGCCAGATCAAAAATATATATATTTTTTCATTCTAATAGCTGCTGCTAATAAAGTAAAAAAACAAAACTGGTTAATGACTAACAAATTAAAAATCAAGCAGTGGCGTCAAAATGTTGAGCAGATTAAGCATATGGAAGCTATTACAGCTAAACTGAAAATTCAACTAGATAAGTACAATGCCAGATGGTTGCCATTCTATTCTTATATAGAAGATGTAGAGAAGATACCAATATTGGACCAATACTTATGTTAATTATGAGATGGGTGGTTGTGGCTTGGGGGTATGGCTCAGGAAAGATGTGCTGTATATGGAAAGTACTCTGTACTGGAGGGAGCCCATGAAAGGAGTACAGTGCTAGAAAATGCATTCAATTCTTCTAAAACTGGACAGATAGAAATTCACACAGCAGAAGTGGCTGTTGTGCTGTATTTTTTGTATTTATTTAAAGGTGATCTTTTATTGGTATGAAACCATAGCTATATGCAACAGAACTTAAAAGACAGTAACAATGGAAGGTATACAATAGTACAAGGGAATTTGTAGTTTAAAAAATAAGCAGGTTACAGAAAACTGGAAGTCATGAAGTAATGTTGGAGAGGCCTCTATGGCTATAATGGTTTGGACTGGAACCCAATAGTTGAAATCTGCAAATAAAGTAAAAAAACTAAAGGACTAAATATAGGAAATGTTCAAGCTGATAATTTGTAATATGGTTTATAGAGATTAGTTACAAAGAGTATACTTTGTACTAAAAATAACACATTATTAATTGATGTGTTGGAATTACCAAATGTAAACAAGATTTTCTGCATGAGGTATGTATGGTCTATATGAACTTATCTATCAATAAAAGATTCAAGTTCAAAAAAAAAAGAGGAAGAATAGGAAGGGAGACGGGACAGAAGGCACCAAATGGTTTCTAGATGAAGCTAAGGGGTAGGAAGAAATTGACACAAGGGACGCCAGGGGGAATGGATGAGAGATGGAACTATGGAGAAGGGGAGGAGGGTGGGTGAAGAGAAGAAGGAAACAGTGAGTGAGTAGAAAGAGAAAATTACAGCAGGTTGTGGAGAGGAGAAGAAAGGCAGGTAAATAATGTTCCATTTACATGCAATCTATTGATAGTACTATACTGTATGCAATCTCAGTACATTTCTGAATCTGAGCATTTTTGGTTTTAATGTGTTATAAGAATATTATATAGTGTCTGAGCAATATATGTTTTAATAATGGGGTTATGACTATGTCTTTTTGGCAGTGACTACAAATAGAAAACATTACATTTTATTATGATATAAAGTACAATTTAACTACGAACTTGGATGTCCTGATATTGTGACTGTGTATGAGTAATAAAATAACTAAGTCATTGTGCTTTTTCCTTTTTCCTATGCGTACAATGATGTTTGTATATCTGTATGGATAAACCTTGTTTTGTTATATACTGTACCATTTGTATAAATTCAGCCCTTTTGGTACTGCAATAAAAATTGCCTACTACTAAGATTGGAAGGTGCTGACAAAACTCTCACTAATCCTTTATCTCATTTAAGTGTCTAGTTTTAGAAAATCACATGAAGGAGAAAATTTGTGTTGAAACTGTTGTTTATTGCCACAAAGGCTGTATGAGTCTCTCTCTATTTTAATGAAATCTGGACAAATAGAAACAGAACAATGACAGAAGAAAAAGGCCTCATGATCCATCTAGTCTGTCCAACAAACCCTACCTATGGTATATTCAGAGTACTCTAGTGGTTACCCACACCCCCTACCTTTGAGCCATCCTCACATTCCACTCTAACCAGTCCCAGAAGCCTATCTCACCCATATTTAAATCCTATACCTGCTTTGGCACAAACCATCTCCACTGGTATTTTATTCCACTTTTGCACCACCCTCTCTGTAAGGAACTACTTCCCGACATCCTTTTTGTATCTCCCTCCCACCAGTTTCATGGAGTTTCCCCTTGTGCCCGCGTTTGCACTCGTTGTGAACAGTTACTTTCTGCCTACTCTGTTTATTCCATGTAGAAATGTGTGTTTTTCTATCGTGTCTCCCCTCTCCCTCATATCCTTCAGCATCTACATGCTAAGGTCTTCAAGACTTTCCTCATACAGCTTCTGTTGCTGTCACTGGATCATTTTGGTACCCCTCCTTTGCACTGTCTCCACCCTATTTCTATCCTTTCTCAAGTGCGTACTCCTGAATTACGTGCAGTATTTCAGGGTGATAGTCACCCACATTTCTGTACAGGGTAATAACCCTTTCTTCTGCTGTTGATGCCCCTTCCTATGTGCCCCAGCAATCTATTTGCCCTCACCACTGCCCTGTTACACTGCCCTGATTGCTTATGATTGTGTGCTATAATCACCACCAGATTTCTCTCCTCCAAAGTCTTTTCTACTACCACACCCCCCATCCTGTACTCCATCTGCGGGCTTCCTGGCCCCTACATGCATGGTTTTGCATTTTTTTGCATTTAATACAGCTGCCAGACCTTTGACCATTTCTCCAGCTGCCCATATCCTCCCTCAGTACCCATACACCCTCCACGCTGTCTACCATTCCACAGAGTTTTGTGTCATTTGTAAAAAGGCAGACCTTCCCCAAATCCCCTCTCTAATGTCACATACTGTGTAAAGATATTAAAAAGGAACTGGTCTAAAACTGTGTCAGTGGCTCAGCAGGTTGCATACTCGCCTCTAAGGCCAGAAGATCAAAAGGTTGTGAGTTCTAGCACCACACCAGGCACTTGGGGTAAATCCCAATACTGACACTGTAGTGCATCATGAGGGATGCTGCACTCATGAGGTGCTGTCTTTTGGATGAGACATTAAACCAAGGTCCCGTCTGCCTGTTCTGGTGGTTGTTCAGGTGGCCATTAAAGATCCCATGGCACTTCTCGAAAAGAGTGGGGAAATTTTTTATTAAAGCTTCAACATCAAATAATATAAAACATGTTAACTTCACATCCAAAATTATATAAATTTTAACAAAAGAATAATAAATCAAATAAGTATTAAGTCATACTTCTGTCTCTATTTGAGTTTTCCCAAAAAAAGTACAATACATATTTAATATAACAAGTAACTCATAATCCAACTAAAAAATAGGTACAAACCCCACTCCCCTACTAAAAAAATTGTGAAATATTTAATCATACTTTAGAAAGCAAATAATGTAACCAACATATTAAGTTCTAAATGAAGTAATACAAAAAGCCTAAGAACATATTGAGAAAAAATATTATAGTGAAAAATCGGTCTAATGACACGTCTATACAAAAATATTGAATGTTTCAACTGATATGTAGAAAACTCAAAATCATAACAAGGGAATAAGTATTTTAATCATACCCCTACTTAACAATAGAGAAACGATTTATGGGTAGCCTGTAAGTTCCAATAATAACCAAATCCTAAGAGAGTATACTTTGCTATATGTAACAAAAAAAAAAGAGAAAGAAAATCTTGAAAGAAAAATAAGTAACACTACTTATATTCTGAACTAAATTCCAACCAAACTGCTTAACAATACAATGTTACTTAATACTTGTCCAACTTTCCCCACACTATAAAAGCTGAGTAGGGTATGTAAATAAATAGTACTCCATAATTAACCAGTATCTAGCCGGTTCATATTTTTCCACCATTTCTTATAGACAGCTGTCAGAACAGACCTCTTTTCTTTATCTTTTAAAGAATTAACTGTGTTATGAATTGACCAAAAAAGTTGTTATGGGGAAACATACTGTTTTGGTAAAGACCTAGTGTATCTAGCCTGCCAGATATGGTATTTCAAACACTCTAAAACAAGGTGTAGTGTCCCCTGGTCTTATAGGTGCCATTGTTGTGGCAGCAGGCCCAACAATAAAATGTCAGCATTAATAAGTCATAATGGTGAGTGTTTCCATTTAGAAAAGACAAATGACCAAAATTGTAGAATATATGGACATTCAAAAAAGCAAATGTTCCATGGTCTCAACTGTGGAATTAAACAAGGTATTTCTAGGACACCTTGTTTCCCCCATTTCCTTGTGCTTAAGATTCCCTTTAACATGAAAACATTTGTGTACACTCAGCCAAATAGTATCCTGCATATATGCTGGAGTCCTAGATGAAGTTAACAGGGACCCAGTTTGTACAATTTCCATAGGTGAACGAGTCTTAAACTCTGGTGATTCAAAAAAATAGTTGGGACATAATATAGGTATAGTTCTTTTCTTGATAACTGAAGGAGTACTTGTTGCTGAATTTTCCACAATTTCATTTTACTAAACCAAGTCTGATAATATGTGGAGAGGCCCTGCAGTGATTTTTGTTTGGGAATCAGTTTGTCTAATTCCCAGTCCTGAAGCCATGGTGAGACTGCATCCAACACCCATGGACTACAGACATGACAAGTACCTTTCAGAAGTGGTCTAATATTTGAATTAAAAAATAAGCAAAAAAACACAATAGGATTAATCATCCTTAACCCACCATCCTTTATAGACTGATATGTGATGCCTCTCTTAATGGGGTTCAATCTACTCCCCCAAATAGCCTGAAAAAAGACACTATAGATGGTTGTTTCTAGTTGTTTTGGAGAGGGAAACACTGAGCACAAATGCAGAAACACATTAAGTAAAAATGTCTTAACTATGTAGGTTCTTTTCTTTTTTCACATTTTCCACTGATTCCATCTAAGAACTTTATTTTGTGTATCTTTCAAAAGATAATTCCATTTTAAAAAGTCCATATTACCTGGACAAAGTAAACCCCTAAAATTTTACATTCTCCCCTAATGAGTGGAATACCTATAACATGAGTTTTGTTGGTACTAATATCTTCTATAGGAAGACACTTACTTTTTTCCAAGTTAAAAGCAGATCCTGATCCCCTCATGAAATCCACCATCAGCACTTCTGTAGCTTCACACGAGGGGAAATCTGCCAAGATAATACAAATATCATTAGCATAAGCTATGATCTTAATTTCGTAACCATCACTATTAACAGACAGACCTCTAAGATTTTCAGTAGCATTAATTTTTGACACAGACGGTTCTAATGTCTAATGTCAGTATATATGGTAGTGGGCTGAGTGAGCAACCTTGCCACACTCCCCTAGTAATGTTACATTTGCCCCCGGCCCAACCATTTACATACGGAGCTACTACGGCTTGTCTGTAGCAGGTTGAAATCCATGTAATAAATAAGGCTGGAAAACCCAGTTTGTGCATACAGGCCCACATGTATGCATGGTCCACCCTGTCAAATGCTTGTGCTTGATCTGGGCCGATTGACAAACCCTGCAGTTCTTCTGTGTTCCCTCTCTCCTTTTTTTCCCTGAGGAATATGAGGCTGTCCATGATCGTTCTACCTGGAATAGAACAGAAATGGATAGAATGCAGAATATCTTCCAAAGTAGAAGCTAACCTGTTGCTCAATAGTTTAAGTTTTGTGAGAATTTTATAATCAATGTTTAGTAACGTGATTGATCGCCAATTGCTTAAACATTCTTTGTCCCCTTTTTTATGTAACAAGATAAGAAGACCATATATATATATATATATATATATATGCTGTTAGGCTATGTAGCTTGCTGTAAACTACCATTAAACATTTCCACTAATTCCAATGCCAAATTTTGCAAAACATAGCTATAAATTTCATTGGGGAGTCCATCATTACCCGATGCCTTGCCTGGTGGAAGTTTAGCAATCACTCTCTGAAGCTCCTTAACTATAATGGGGGCTTGTAAAGAAAAGAAAAAATGGTCAGGAACCTTTTTAAAGGACAGGAATTTAACCAGTCATGAATTGTTGTCTTAGTGATATTAGGATCTGCAGTAAATAAGCTGCCAATATATTTTTTCTATTTCTGTATGTCATTCTCATCATATAATCTCCTATCTTCTTCTGTTTTTTCACAGTGAATTTCTTTTTTGTTCCTTAGGGTTGCACAGCACTCATAAGGGTTAGTATAGGCTTGTCTACCTTGGGTACCAAATTGTTGCTCTCTTTCAAGAGATTTCATCCTATCATATTGTATATGGAACAAATTAGATTTTACACAATAAAACTCTTCTAGGTCTATGGGCTCTCCATTCGCTAATCTTTCTTGAAACCCCATTAGTTTATTTTGAAGTTCATTACTTTTAATTCTTTTGAAACTACCCAGGATTTGGCCTATAGTTTGGAAATATGTTTTAAAATCCCTTTGCTGTCTTCCCACCATTCCTATTTAGAGTTGTAAAGAAAAAAAATGATTTCCTTGCCTCTATCATATTTTGAAATCCTTCCAGTACTTCTTGTTCCTCTAAAAGGGACAGGTTAAGCTTCCAATAACCAGGTCCTTGGGATGTTTTCTGTTAATTGGAGAGAGTTAAGCTAAGGAGTACATGGCCCAAGGTGGCCACCATTGTAGCTTTTAAATCTTTATATATCAAAGTGGGTGTAAGAAACCAGTAATCTATTCTAGATTACCTTTGACCTTGAAAAACAAGTATGCGGGGTTGGCCTATGTAATATAAGGGTCCTCTATGATCCCAAAAATAGGATCGAAGAGGGGTTGTAAGGCAATGGGAAGGTGTATATAAATCTGAATGTGTATATACTGTATTATAGGAGCCATGATGAGAGACTGTAAGTGCACATAAGCACAGGACAGGCTGCAGATGAAAGCATGATTGTAGTCACATACTCAAGGAACAGACCTGTAGCTATCGGATGGCTTGGAAAGCTAACCTGTAATTATCTAAGGTGAATATGTAACCATTGCATGTAAGCACAGGTCAGGGACTGGAAAGTCAGGCGCAGAACTAGCCTGTAATTATGGTGGTCACTCCCACTGACCATTCACAAGGTGGGCTGCAAATGGAAAGGTGCTGTAGGAAGAGGGAAAGAAGAATGTGCACCCCCTGCAGAGCATGATCACACCATATATGGTGACCTACTGCTCGTGTTGACCTGCTGGTTCTCGTAACCTGTTTTTCACAGAGCATTATTGTGTAACACCTGCAATGACCTTGAAAAAAAGTATGTGGGGTTGGCCTATGTAGTATAAGGGTCCTCTATGATCCCAAAAATAGGATTGAAGAGGGGTTGTAAGGCAATGGGAAGGTGTATATAAATCTGAATGTGTATATACTGTATTATAGGAGCCATGATGAGAGACTATAAGTGCACATAAGCACAGGACAGGCTGCAGATGAAAGCATGACTGTAGCCAGCAACTCGAGGAACTGGCCTGTAAGTGTAAGTATTGTAATAATACTAAAAGGCACTGGGATTATGTAAAATTCCCATTTACAGTTGGCCCGTTTGAGCTGGACTGATCACCCAGTCAAAGGGCAGGGAGGATCCCTGAGGTTTTGCTCATCGCCCAGTAAAAGGGCAGGGAAGGTCCCTGGGTTTTGCTAGGCATTGCTTGGCAATAGAATCTCCTGCAATGGAGAGGGTTCTTGCTTATGTGGATAAGCATTTATTGGAGGGGCAGTATCAGCCCCGCTGTTTGAATAATAATAATCCTTTACAACATGTTAAAAAAACAGGCAGCAGAGCGTAATACTAAAAAGCTTAGTTTATATGCTCTACTGTATCTCACCCGTTGTATTTGGTCACTGAAATGACTTGCATTGTATGCTCTTTTTATATCTCACCTGTATTGCTCTCCAATGTCTTGGATCACAAATATGTTGTCTCCCCTCCTTGTGACGAGGTGCCTTTGTAAATGAGTCTTTGACTCAAAGGTTTGTAAATCCGATTTTGTGAAATAAATAAATAAATTATGTGGAGCCTAACTGGTTTTGTAATGTGCTGAAAAGAACTGTATATAAGCTTTGTAAATCTGCTCTGTTTGGGGAGGAGTACTCCAAGGAAGCTACACAGAGGAAAGTGTGGTTCTGTGCCTAATAAACTCTTACCAGACTCAGTGATTGCCTTGTCTCCGTCTCTTGTTGGGAAATCCTATAGCAGGTCTATTAGGAGTCCCTTGTCTCAGGCTTACAATTGCTGCCATGACTCGGATGCTCAAGCTTTAGCTTTTGCTAGCTCTGCAGCAGAATTGGACTTTGTAGTTGCTTTGCAGCAGACGTGGAAAGGAGATGGAGAAGTCACAGGCAGCACTGACTGGGTAAGTGTAAGTGTTGCAATAATACTAAAAGGCACTGGGATTATGTAAAAATCCCATTTACAGTTGGCCCATTTGAGCTGGACTGATCACCCAGTCAAAGGGAAGGGAGGATCCCTGAGGTTTTGCTCATCGCCCAGTAAAAGGGCAGGGAAGGTCCTTGGGTTTTGCCAGGCATTGCTTGGCAATGGAATCTCCTGCAATGGAGAGGGTTCTTGCTTACGTGGATAAGCATTTATTGAAGGGGCAGTATCAGCCCTGCTGCTTGAATAATAATAATCCTTTACAACATGTTAAAAAACAGGCAGCAGAGCGTAATACTAAAAAGAAAAATAATAAAAAGCAATTGGCAAATGAATTGCAAGTGCTACATCAATATGTAGCTGAAATGGAAAAAAGATATTATGCTCAACAAGAACAGCTTGTGCAGGTTAGAGAAGAAAATGACCAGTTGAAAACCAAAGTAGAAAAATTACAAAATGAAGGTACCTCGTATACATGTCAGGTAAGGGTACAGGCAGAGGCATGCCTTGCTCTTAAAGAAGAAAATAGGCAGCTTAAAAAACAACAGGAGGTCAAAGAAAAAATAAAGGCTGAGAGAGAAATAGTGGTTGTAACAGAATCAGAAATAATACCTGTAGTTACAGCCCCGTCACGCACTAATGCAAAGACTCCAACTCTCCACCCAAAAGTGGATTTTTATGAGTCGGAGTATACCTATGGGAAAGAGGGAAAAGGGTGGAATGGAGAGTTTCAGTCTGTAACTACAGAGCCTTCACCTTATAACATGGCAAAACATCAAGGTTTATACCCTGTGTTTAAGAAAATAAAAGACAGGCTTCGGCATGTGCAGCAAGGTGGAAAAAAGAAAGGGAAAATAAAGATGAAAAATAAAACCTTTCCAGTGATTTCAACAGTTGTCTATTTGCGAATTCAGCATGATGATAATGTTTAGACAATAAAGGGTACACATTGGCATGCTGAAAATCAAAAACAATAGAATTACAGCATGCCAGACCTATCTACTCTCCCCCACACACACACACCCACAGCTAAGCAATAAGTTACATGCATGGCTTAAAGCAGTAAAGTAAATCAAAAAGTGTATTGACTTGGTACTATGTGTTTACTATTTGTTAGAAATGCCACCTGTTGCAAAAGCAAATGCTATAGCAAGGTTTTCTAACATTAAAGAAAAGAGGTTGGAGTGCAGTCAGCCAAACCCACTAAATAAAAGAACATAAACTACCTTTGGTTTGCATAAAAAGTATGTCTTAATGCTGCTTGATAGCTGTTGTTTCGCATTAGTATTAATTGCAAGGTTTGCTACAGTGCAAACTGCATACATTTGCTTCATTTAAAAGCTGAGCAAAGTTAATTGTGTCATAAAAAAAGGAAATGTTGCTTTTTGTCTGTTGAATGAAAAGCACTCTGGTTACAACAAGAAATATGCTGTAATTAAGCCACATAAATTGGAGGTATGTGCCTTAAATGTTTCAACAGTTAAGGTTTATTTTAATCTAGAGCAATAAAAAACTGTCATTCACTTTTTAAGTTAGCTTTGGTGATGTCACAGGGTAACTGCTACAAAAACTGCTCCACATGTATTCCTACCTGAGGCAATGCTGTAATCATGGTTAATTAGCTAAAGGAATTCATGTATTTGTTGCAACAGCTCAGTAGCATGCCTGTATTTCGGGCTACATACAGGATAGCAGCAATTAATCTCTGCTGACCCCTAGCTAGCCTAACCAGTTTGCTTTCTGGATCTGTGAACATTAGTTCTTCTTTTAAATTGTTTATTAAAAACACTAATTATAATAATTATCATCTTCAGGTAGCTAAGGTCTCGTGGGAACAGGTTTCTCAAGATGGGGTTTCCCAAAAACTTTAGAGGGTGATAGAGGCACTCATTTTAATGCAGAAATTATGAAAGCCTTGTGTGCCCTATTGGGGATAGAGCAAAGATTACAAGTTCCCTATCACCCCCAATCATCAGGTATGGTAAAACAAATGAACCATACCCTTACACAAGGGCTCAAGAAGTTAGCCTTAGAAGCAGAAAAAGACTGGGTAACTCATCTCCCAGGAATCTTACTGTCAATCAAGAGCACCCAGGGTAAGAGTACATGGTACACCCCATACCAGCTTGTGACAGGAAGAGACATGAGGGTGTATTACCCCTCTGATCCCGATATCAGCACTCCTGTACAGGACAGGATTCAGGCAGACGTATTCCTAACTTAGGTACAAAAACAATTGGATCAGTACTTACCAGATGCATCTAGAAAAATGGCACAGAGTCATGCAAATAATCAAACAAGATATCTGGGACTGTTGCCATATAAAGAATTACAAATTGGTAATTAGGTAATGGTCAAGAATTTTGGACAAGCTGGACCGTGGGAGGCAAATTGGACTGGCCCTTATCAGGTCTTGGACAAATTGGGACCCAGGGTGGTTAAAGTTTCTCAGGATAAACAAAAAGGCAAAATGAAAATTATGCTATGGATGTATATAGATCATTGTAAGCTGTATAAAACAAGCTCAGATGTTACAGACAAGAGCAATTGATACTGAGCTTGATTTCTTGCCTTTCAGAAGGAAGAATATGAAGAATCATCCTCGATGCGCTGGGAGAGGTGATATGTCCTGTCTGAAAATAGTTTATCTCATTGGAGCTGCGTGTCTATTCCTGGGCTTATGGAGGGCTATGAAGAACAAAGATTTGGACTCAGATATAGGTTGAATGCCACATACTCTGTTAAAAGCTGACTCTTGTAATATAACCTGTATCTCCGCAATAGAAACAAATTGCAGCTATCATGATTCATGGAGCCAGTGGAGAAATGAAAAAGGACAGATGGGATGGCCACTACAAATTTTAGGGAATGGTGAGATACTTATACACCATTTATGGGCATGATAATGGCTCTTGGTACATCCCATGAGACATCTTTGGGAGACATCGATTATGTTTAATGAATGTACATAAAAACACTACTTTGTTAGTTAAAGGTTTAAGAGAAAAGGTCACTGATGAAAAGAAAGAAGGTTAAATAGCTTTCATGGGATGGAAATTACGGATGGGCATAGATGTAGCATTAACATTGTATGCTGGGTAATCAATGTTACTATGTACCAACAACTATTATTTTTAACATTACTGTGAGATTCACAGTTTGTTACTTTGCATTTGTGCTCGTTGGGAGGGACAACCCTTGCTGTTAATGCTTTCGCTAATGTACAGTATGTGGTCCACCAGCAAATGGAAGGGATGTTCCCGACCCCTTCTGATGGGGTACTTACTGAACAGATGACTGAGCCAGTATATTATCTGGCTAGATATGAATTGTATAATGTAATGTTACATCTACCCTTTCCCAAATTACCCGCAAGATGCGTAGATCAGCCTTCTATCAAGGTATGGCAAAATGTATATAATGATACGCTGAGAGAATATCAGGCTAGAACTGAATTACATGTCAAAAAAATTGCTTTGTGGGCAGGAGGACTTTTAGGCATAGCCAATGGAATAGTTTCAATGGTTCTTAAGGGACACATCAGAAATATGGAGGAACAATTAAAAGGAATAATGACAGGACCATTGGCTACCTCTCTTAAGTCTTCTGCCAACAATGAACAAATAAACTGGGATATGTTCTCATAGATTTTAAATAACTATCTGATTATTACACAGTGGATTAAGATATCAAATTACACCATGGTGCAAAGTGTTACCAATAGCACCACTCAGCTGTTGTGTTCCCAGTGGGCCAATGAGGCAGTAAATATGCTTCAGCATGAACTACAAATGGTAGAAGCAGGGGTATTACTGTGGGGTATTACAAATCACAATTTGTCATGGTTGGTTAACATAACATTAAGGGAGGCAGTCCTGGTGTCTTGCTCCCTAGTTTATGTTTTTTCCCTGCATAATAAAATGCTAGCTATCAGTGTAATTCTATTAATTATGGCTATACCTGTATCATTTGCCCCTAGAGCTTATGGGTGGGGAGTGACAAACCTGGAGGTCCTAATGGACAACCACATTGTACAGTTACAACTACCAGGAAATGTGATGCCATTGATCCCTCATGGTCCAGTTATACTAGATCATTATAATGGCCTCCAGTATCTTACCAACAATTTAGTTATTTATTTATTATACAATGGCAAGAAAATTTCCTGGACTCTGATTGGTCAGTGTGTGGCTGGGACAGTGATGTTATTGAATGATAACATCACTGTATTGAGTTCAGGCACACAAATGACCACAGAGCAGCAAAACAAATCCCTCCCTCCCCACAAGAATCACGAAGCCCACACTACTCTATCGGCTCCCTGACAAATAATTTCATTCCTCCCTCACTCCCGATTCTCTTCACCACCCTCGAAGCAGCAACAGCTGGGGAAAAGCAGCCACACCACAACCGATAGTGTGACAAATTGAATTAATGCCGTTTTCCCTCAAAGCGAGCTGCTTCACTGAACCGCCGAAAGCGTAACTGCCGTTCACGTGCAATTAAGTGATACCGCCCAATTTCGGCGGAAAAAAGCGGGCATGAAAACAAACACATGCTGTAATCCAAGCTGCTCTTGTACTCACCGGCACAATAACTGTTCAGCCTTCTCAGGGAAGTCTTTTCCAACTCCTCCCCATGTCCCAAATAAAACATTCTGCGCAGTCTCCGATCGCATCGCAAACTACAACCCCCCCCACCCATAACGTTAATCAAAAGACGTGAGCATGAATAAAACTTAAAAGGCCACTTCAGCAGTCAGTGAAAATGCCATGGGGTGGGGGTGAGGTAGCTGACAATGCTGTAAACCATCACTGCAGCAAGCTTACAGGCTTCAAGATTACTCTTGGGAAACCAGCATCATTTACTGAGCAGCTCCACCTACTGGCTGAAATATATAGTGAACTTTTTTTTTAAAACATGTACCTCCACTCACAAATAATGGGGAAAAAATATTTTTTTAATTTTTTTTTCTTTTTTTTAAGAATAAAAATAATGAGCCATTGTATAATAGCAATAAGGCACTCCAGGGATGTGTGTTATTGTGTAATAACGTCACTCCTGGGGTGGGTTGAAGCACGTGCCTTATTGCTTAATTAAAAAATGGTAACTGGGAAAGGTACACTGAGCCAGGGCTCATTTCCAGGTGCAATCGAGGGGAAAGGAAATAGGGAGATCAAATATACCACCTATAGTCAAAATATACAAAGTATAACAGATGTCAAACTCACCAGTCTATAATTCCTGGTCCATTCTTGCTCTCCTCTCATGCAGGGACACCACTTCGGCTATTCTCCAATACCCTGATACCACCCTAACTCCAGTGGTCTGTTGAAGAGGTCCACCAAGGGTATGGCAAGCTCCTGGCCCATTTCCTTTAGTATTCTAGGGTGAAGCCTGTCCAGCCCCATTGATTTGTCAACCTTTAGAGCTTTAGGCTATTCAGAGATCTTTCCTCAGTGATCAGTTCTATGCTGAGCACCACCCACCTCCCCTCTGGCCTTGAGTCCATGTTCTGATAGTGAACCCTTATCCTCTACCATAAATGCTTGAAATGAAGGTGCTGCCTAGAGCCTGTGTGTAAACCTGGGCAACTTGTTTTAGTTCATAGCTGTGCTGAATTTCCTGGGCAGCTTGTTTTAGTTCATAGCTGTGCTGAATTTTCACCCTTTCACAATCTTTTCAAGGATTTGCCAACTGATGACCCCCCTGAGGTATCTCATTGGCTGAGTTTTAGTTTCCCTTATCCATCCTATTATTTAGGGGTTTGTATTGGTGTCTACTTTCACTGGTCTTACTCAGCTAAACTGCTGTCTGTGTTTTCAGACCAGTGCGACCTCTAGGGGCTAAACAGAAAACTTTCTATTTCTCTACTTTTCTCTTGTGTTACACCGCTGTCTCTCTTCTAGTTTCAATCAAACGCATACTTCTCTTTTTTAAGCTTCTAGCTCTTGCTAGCTCATTCTTCTTAGGATAATCCTCCCCAGTCCAGTCCTAGTAGTTTCATTCCTCATAGGCCTACCTTACTCTCTTACTTTAGTGGTTAAACTGCAGAGGGACAGTGTTAAAGCATGGATCTCTGCTATCTGGTAGTACTGCTCGCTACATCCTTAGCCCTGCTTTACATAAATAAAGTCACAGTATCTATCCCTCTCCTTGACACTCGTGGTCTGACTCCATTGCTTACCTCTGAATTCTGTTTCTCAAATCTTATAGCTGAACAACATTCCAAACCGGACTGAGTGCACCTTATATTCCAGAAAGGTTGCACCTATTTTGGCATCCTGAGGCTTAGAAAACAATCTCCGAGGTTAGCTATTTCACTGACTCTTCAAAGCCGTAAGCTCTGGTTTATCCTCCTCTTAGCCATCCTTCTATCAGGTGATGTTGAACTTAATCCTGGCCCCACCTGGATATTTCTCGTCAGCTGACATATCAGCTTTCCCCAGCAAAGGTCTCCTTGTTGCTCATATGAACATTAGAAGCATCACACGGAATCATGCTGATCTGGAAGCTTGGGTGGAAGTATACAAGTCTGACATTCTTTGCCTCTCAGAAATGTGGCTTAAACCCAAGATCCCTGACTCTACTTGTGCATTGACCAACTACTCTCTGCTCTTCAGAGGCAGACCCTCGTCTAAGCATGGTGGTGGGGTTGCTGTGTTCTACAAAAGCCATCTCACCATTGAAGTCATACCAGCAATCGACACCACCGCTGCTTGTGAATCCATGCATATGGTCATTTCCCTGAGTGCCAAGAAATTGCACATTATTTGTGCCCACAACCCGTTCACTGGTGATACTGCTGGCCTACAGGAACTGCTGAACCAAATCTCCTTGATCTCAAAACAAAATGAGATCATCATTTTGGGTGATACAAACCTTAACTGACTGGGCTCAGCTCAAAGTTCTCTGCTCTCCATGATACAAAGCTATAACCTGCACCAGCTACTAATGGAACCTGCAAGAACAACTCCTTCCATGACCTCCTCAACCCTCATCGACTGGGTGCTGGTTAACTGACTAGACCATGTACCTCTGGCAGGTATTCTAGCTGACTCAGTAATGGTTCATTCCCCGATTTTCTGCCTATGGAGCCCGATAGCATCGCCCTCTCCCCCGCCTCGCTATGTTACTTTCACCAACTTTGCCCAACTGGATGCTGAGGCCTTTTTACTTGACACCTCCAAAATAGACTGGTCTGTCATCTATCTCGCAAGTAGTGTTGAGATAGTGTTTTTCTCAATGAATTTATGGCTGTCCAGCATATATATGCTCCCAAAGTAAAGTGCAGGGTTAAAGGAAAACCCACTAGATGGCTTCACAAAGAACTTCTGGCTAACCTGTGTGAGCAAGATAGGTGCTGGAAAAAGTACAAACTATCGTGTCTTCCAGTCGATTTCCATACCTACCGTACTCTGCATAACTCCTGCAAAAAGCAGATTCGTACTGCCAAAAGTACCTACTGTAAAGACCTGCTACTTAGCTCTGCGGGAGACCCTAGAAAATTCTGGGCACACATAAAATCTTTCCTTGGTGTCACTCAAACAAAAGCCACTGGTGACATGATACTGAATGGGGTTCACTGCAACGACTCGAATACATAGCTGACTCCTTCAATCACATGTTCATGGACCTATCTCAGTACACCTCTTCCTTCGTGGCACCTCCAGTAAGTGCACAGTCTTCCTCCATACCTGCTTCATCTGTCCTTGACCTCTCTAGCAGGCAGTGCACCACACCCTCATTTCTCTTCAAGAAAGTCCTGAGGTCTGATGTCCTGAAGCTACTTCTGACCATCTCTGACACTACTAGCTCCGGCACCAATACCCTTGAACTGAGACTTCTGGAACTAGCTGAACCTTTCATCACATCCCCTCTTGCAAAAATATTTATGCTATCTCTCGCCTCCATTGAGGTGCCGAACCTATGGAAAATCACCCGTATCACACCAGTCTATAAAAAAGGGGACCCTGTTGAGATTACCAACTACAGACCCATAGCCATCCTCTCAGTCTTAAGCAAAATTCTCAAGAAACTAGTCGCAAACCAAACTACAGACTACCTTGCCAAATACAACCTTCTCTCTGGCACACAGCATGGCTTTAGAAAGGGTCATAGCACATCAACTACGCTCATCAAATATACAACTGATGTGCTCTCTGATATGGATGCTGGTTTACTAATGGGAGCAGTGTTTATTGACCTCACTAAAGCCTTTGATCTTGTTGATCACCCCCTACTTCTCTCTACTCTCAGAAATCTGAACTTCTCTGTCCCTGTAGTAGAATGGTTCAGTAGCTACTTGTCTGACAGATCCCAAGTTATGAAATTCAGCTCCTCTCTATCCGTCAAAACTGTCATAAACACAGGGGTCCCTCAAGGCTCTATCCTTGGCCCCCTTCTTTTCTCACTATTTATTAATAATATAGCTGACAGTCTTTGCTCCTGTTCATCCATCCTGTATGCGGATGATCTTGTCCTTTATTCCAGCTCAGACAGTGTCTCCAACATAAATGCTTCCCTCTCTTCTGACTTTAATAACATGCAATCCTGGCTAACTGCCCATAAACCTGTACTAAATGTAAAGAAAACACAAGCCATGTTATTTGGCTCAGTCCCTAAGCTCAGGGCTTGTCAAATATCCCTGGCAGTTCTTGACTCATGTGGGGCACAAATTGAGAATGTTTCATCCTTCAAATACTTAGGAGTTCTGGATCAATCACTTGATTTCAATCAACATATTCAGTCCATCAGTAAATCAGTGAATGTTAAACTAGGGGTAGCCTATAAAACCAGTTATATGTTAACCCCCTCAGCCAAACTGGCTATTGCCAAGGGTATCCTTCTCTCTGCTCTCACTCACAGTGTTCCAATTTTTGTTTCTGCATCTAAGACTACCCTCCACAAATAGGATGTAGCCTATAAGAATATATGCAGATACACCTCCTCATCACCATGGCTCAAGCACCACTGTAATCTTTATAGTGACTTGGGCTGGCTCTCCCCTTCTGCATGCTGACAATACTCCCTAGGCTCTCTTGTAAACTCAGTAATTAGAAATAAAATGCCACTCTCACTGGTGGCATTGCTTACATCCCAGTTCTCCTCCCATGGGCTCTGCTCAGCTGGTAAGGAGTTACTTACTGTGCCCAGATGCCAGACATCCGTAGGCTCCAGAGCTGTCAAAAATGTGGCCCTGGAAGGCTCTGGAACTCCTTTCCATTAGCTCTTCAACAGGCCCCATCCCACATTAGTTTTAAAAGTGGGCTGCGACGGTACCTGTCTTCAGTAGACCAATGTGTCTGTTTTGACCCCATCTAGCTCTGCTTTGTCTACACTAACTTTTCTCTGTTAAAATCATAGCACCTTCTGGACCCAACCAAATTTCCCATCTGCCCACTTGTACTTTTTCTCATTCCCTACTCTCTCTTCCCTCCTTTTCAATATCCCACCTCTACCCACTGAATACTTCTGTACTTACTCTACCTCCCTGCGTTGTACCCTTCTTATCTCTATTTCAGCTATTGGGTCCTAGTTGGACAGCCCTCTCTCTCTTAGTCTTTCCTTTTCTCTATACTGCTACACCATATTCTCTCTATACCAGTTGCTATCGTTTGTACTATTGTTTTGCTTGCTTACTCGGATGTAGGTAATCCCTTTGGAGCATGTAATATCTTACGCTGCCATATGCTGCTTTCATTGTAAATTTCCATTAAGTTTTGTACTCAAACTGTTTGGTTTCATTGCTACCTGCTGCTCACCCATTATGGACTGTACAATGTTCTAATCTTTCACATATGTTATTTTCTCTTTATGTATTATTTTCCACTGTTAGCTATATCTGTTATTATGTAATGTTTTGCACTGATGTAATGTATTTGTCTAACTATCTGTTCTACTCTCCCAGGTCATGCCTGAAAATAGTCATTCTATGGCTAGTGCATTTACCCAGTTAACAAAAACTAAATAAATACTGAGCAGAAATGCTCACTGTGTATGTATGTATGTATGTCTGCTTTCCCCTTTTCCTCCTCCCATCCTTCCCCCTTTTTTAATTACACTGTCCTCTCCAAAATCTATTATTTCAAGCTCCCATTCACTTATGAGGGAGGACTGTCAACCCAATGCCTAAGTAAAATTTATTTGGCGATTATACAGAAAATGTAAAAATAAAGATTATTGTTACCACAATTTATATTGAAAGTCACCCAGCACGCACTTAATAATATTGAATTCTTTTGTGATTAAAACATGTTGTTTAACATTATTCTCAGCTGATTTCCAATACGATGAGATAACTGAGCAATCCCACAGGGCAGGGGATGCCTTCGAGTTCCTTCAGAGGCATTGCATCTTCTACCTTTGGGAGTAATCAGATGACCCAGTTTATGTAATATGCTTAAAGCATAATACAAGTTATCAAACATTTTGTACTAAGTTGATTGTAAAAATCTGTTAGGATTTCAGTTCCACTGTTTTCCAAAATTTCTGGCTAGTGCAGAGTATTTCCACAAATGTCTAAGGCTTTTGCTCACCCTTTGTTTCTAATGAGTAGATCACTGTGTAAGTATGTGTTTAGTGTCTTGTATAGTTTAGAAACACACAAACATAGAAAACTGCAGTAGAAAAAGGCCTGGCAACCCATCTGTTTGCACACCCTACCAAACTACACTGTGCCAGCCCTAGTGCCAATCCCATCCTCTTACCTCTGACCCCTTCCTCTTAATATGGCCATGTGTCTGCCCCACCCTATCTTGTAGCCTGCACTACCTCTTCAGTTAAACATACAGTAATCTGATTTACTGATGCGAGCTGTGAGAGGAAAAGGGAACAAGTGAGGCAAGAATTTAAACAGCTGATTCTTAAGCTACCCTTGGCCTGCGACTCTAAACTTATATTATATGCAGACGATGCTGTGTTGCTAAGCAGCAGTACCTCCCCTGCAGCCATCCAATCTGATCTAGCGGACTCCTTCAGTAAACTCGAGGACTGCTTCAGTAGACAAAAGCTGCTGCTGAATTACAAGAAGACAAAGGCCATGCTTCATTCTAGCCCTAACCACAAGCATAGACACACTTCACTCAAAATCACTAATACAGCTGGTGAGCAGATAGAGTAGGTACATATGTTCAAGTACCTAGGGGTCACCACTGATGACTCACTCACTTATACACACCACATTGACTTCCTTGTTAGAGCGGTTGACACAAAAATCAGAGTCCTCTATAGACACAAGAAATCCCTCACCCCAGAAGCAATCAGAATCTCTGTCTCCAGCTCCATTCTCTCTACGATTGACTATGGGCTTGTGGTTTACGGTGCAGCCTCTGATACTGCACTCAAAAGGGTCCAAATGGCACTGAATAAGGTATATCACCTCACCCTGTCTGCAGATAAATACACTCACACTTGTGCCTTATATGAGCGTACAAACTGGCTCAACCTAAAAGACAGGATCAAATACCAAACCTGTCTCTTGGGCAAAGAAGGCATTCCTTGGCAAAACCCCACCCTCCATAGGTAATCTGCTTCAGGCTTCTCCTATACCTCACCTCACCAGAGGAAAGAAGAATGGAGCACTATCTGTCCCATTCCACCGCACCACACTAGGGCAGCGCACCTTCACCTACCAGGCCCCCTACTAGCTAAATGAACTCCCTAAGACTTTACAAACAGACAGAGTATCTCAATTCAAGGTGGACCTCAAGCAGCATCTCATGTCATGTGCAAAGTGCACCTACAGCTCAGGAGTCACTTGGTGATCTAGGCTTCCAACCTAGGTCCCACCCAAGTGGGGCTACCTAAAGAACCCGCCCCCTCCCCAACCCAGCCTAGTGTGTAGGTAAGTTACTTGATTCAGCTCTTATCTGTATGCAGTTATGCCTCTCCACATTCTCCCCTCTCTACCCCCAACCAGACAAGGCATTTTGTGCTACTACCACCACCTCCACCCCATTGCACCCCATCCCACTGCCCTCCTCCCACCCTCTGGGAGTAATTTCAAACCCCACCTTCTGGTTTATTTATAGCTAGCCCACTACCTTCAGAGTAATCTCATACCACTTCTCAGTAGAATCAACTTCAGTCTAACAGCTCATCCTGGAGGTCGCTGCGGTTGGGGGGCGGGGGGTTTAAAATTGGTGCATTTAATCCTGTTATTAAAAATCTCCTAGTTCTGTTATAATTCTTATTCATAATTTGTCCAGCTCTGATGTAATTGCTCCTGTATGCCAACTGAGCAGGCTTTCTGTAAAAACTGTATATGTGTATTTTCCTATTTGTCCACCATGACGTGGAACCTTTGTAAAAGAGCTCACGCTCAAAGGTCTCTCCAAAAGAATAAATAAATATAAACAAATAAATAAATAATTTGCCAGAAAAAAAATCTAGCAGTGTCTGTTACGGTGGAAATTTGGAACCACTACCGTTTTATTCTAAAGAAGAAAGCAATTCACGTGAGTGCAGTACATTGCAGACGAAGCTCCTTTTCATCAGTTTTAGGAATTAGATCTATATGGGTTGCTACAATATTGTTCACTTTAGTGTAGAATATCATATCTAAATTGGGAGAGTTTCTTTCATGTTTACTTGAATTTAGTGTTTTAAATGTCCTTTGGAGTACATCAGAGTCCTGCCCAAGCTTTGAATTTTCATCTTTCTGTAATGGATGAAAGTTTGGATTTCTCTGTAAAGGTTGGCTGATGAAGCTTGTTGTGTTAAACTTCACCCATTTTGAAAATTGTTAAATATAAAAGTATATTCATTACATATTTTTATTTTTTTTAGGACTTTGATAACCGGGTAGGTGCATTGATCCCAGGAACCGTTTTCAGGCACAACCAGGGCCAAATACAATGGCACAGGAGCAACTTTAAAGCAAAGTACATAGAACTGGGAAGCCAGTTAAACAATGATACCAATGAGACAAAGAAAATAAAACAGTATTCCAGAACCATGAAGATACAGAGACTTAATACAAGGTAATAAACTCATAAGTTTGAACAGCAAAACAAGGTGTCAGGTTGCCATAGCAGACAAAACAAGCAATTTTACAGGAAGAGTAATTGGACTGACAAGACAAGTACAGAGGGTGAAGGGGAAACCAAAAGGGGCAGGGATTGGGGGGGGGGAGTGCAAGAGAGGGAGGGTTGGTGACATAACAAAATGGTAAAGTTAAAAACTTAGACTGATAGACTCAAGGAAGTAACAGTTACCAAACGTAATGTAACCTAATGTAAAAGTAACATTAACCCTTTAGGTGCTAAATATGTATTCAGATTCTGGATGTATATCTACACCTGCCACATTTTAAGAATGGAACCTTAAATGTTCAGGTGGATTTTCTTCAACAATGGAAGAGAGGCTGCCTGAACCCCTCATGAAAGAAGTGGATTGTTTTCTATGTTTAACCAGCCTGGAGAATGAATATTGCTGTAGTTGGAGATATATTTGTTAAGCCATTTGGAGATATGCTGTATTCTCAGACAAGTGTAATCCCCATGGGGCTACTATGCCTTTAAGACTCCCTGGGCACACACATCAAAGACATCAGCTGATGATTACAGAGCCTACGTTGCAACACTGCTAACTAGACTGGGAATTGCTCAATCATTGTGCTGACCGAAGCAGATGTTATTGCACTGGTACAGGATTGCTTTGGCAGATGTTCTGCTGTTCAAACTTTAGAGGTGTGCACAGTGGTGCAAGTGGTAGACAAGAAGTACAGGAACTCATGCACTGGCAGTTATGAAATGCAGAATGAAGATCCTCAATCTAAAGGATAGCGGTGTCAAGGCTCAACTATCTAATTTGACACTAGTAATTTCAGTTAGAGATATTGAAGTATTTCTAGGAAAATAGCATTGTTGTACAAGCCAAATGTTGTTATGGAAACCCTGATTGTAGATCACAGGTCTTGAAACTGTCACTGTGCTGCTGGTTTTAGAATTTTAGTTTCAGTGTCAATGGGAAGAAGTACAGGAATTCAGTTCATGCTGCAAAAAAAAGTACAGGAACTGAGTTCCTGTGCATTCCTGTTCACTTTCATCACTGGGTGCGCAAATATGAACTTTTGTGGAAACCTGGCTTTGGACAAGTTTGCAGCCCTTTTCGCCATCACTGACCCATACTGGCATGGCAACCCGGGGGTGATGGAGTGACCAATCGGGGACAACTGCCTGAGAAGAGAGTCACAAGGGCTCATGGACAACTGAGGGATCTAATTAATTCAGGCACCTTTACAACCGTCAATCGCCTGCCAAGTGACAGACCTCTAGGACTGCCTGAAGTTGACTAAAAGTACAATCTACCACTGAGAACTGTGGATTCCCCAGTGAACAGCAGGGGCTGTTCCTGACCTCAGTCAGATCTGCATTAGTTACCAAGTGAAGAAGGTCTGCAAGTGGCTCCTGTGAGTGCTGTGAGACACAGCTTGTGTTGCGGACACAGACATGGAATGGAGAAATCCTGCCTACCAGAAAGAGAGAGAGAATTGTGTGCTGAGCAATGCATGATTTGAAGCTGAAAGCTGTAGCTTGAAAGAGACTTTCTTGCTTACACTACAGCTGGAGATCATGATCAAAATGCACCTGATTGGTACCACCACCAGGTGTGGTCATTGCTGCCCCCCCATGGGACTGAATGCCTGGCCATGCTGGGTGTGACAGATTCTTCTGAGACAACACAGGGTGACCTGCCTGTAAAGGAGAGGTTGATGACTGATTGCTGAAGCCAGGAGAGTCCAAATAACATTGGAGGTATAGCCAGAGCTTGTGACACAAAATCCTAACACCGAATGCAGACAGTGACAAAATAGGAGGAATAAAATAATGGAGAGTGAGAGTGAATGCTAGCCAGAGAGGGATCTCTGCAAAGTACACCATCAGCCCAATACAGCAAGGGAGACCCCCTAGTTCAGAAAAAGAAAAGTTACTCACCATAACCGTAGATCTTCAAAAGAGAATCTCCTACGTTGGGCCATGCATGTGGACCTGTAAGCCATGAGCATCTGGATCACTGGATCACTCGGAAACTTTTACTGGCTGGGGGCAAACCACGATGAAATACAACATTGGCACCAATAAAATGTGGGTGGCCCCCTTGCTCCTCAGTTCCCCACCAATGGCAAGCTCTCAGGGCCTCTTACAGTGAAGAACCAGGAGATCAAACCAGTGTCAGTCACACAAGGAGAAGCATGGGACTAGAAATACAGTGCGCATAGGGCACTTAAGGACATCTCCAAATAAGGCAAGGGACAACCCTATAAGCTTATACCTCAGAAAAAAAAGTGGGGAAGGAGGGTGAGTGCACTGTGGCCCAATAGAGGAGATTCTCTTGGAGATCTATGGTGTAAAGGTGAGTAGCTGTTCTATCTTCCCTGAGGATATCTCCTCCATTGGGCCACACCTTTACAATGATTCCCAAGCAGTACACACGGTACCCAGGGAGAATGGCAAAGTCTGCTATGCAAGCAGGACAGAAGGCCTTGCAGAACAGCAAGACCAAAGCCAATACATCTGTGTGAGACAATGTCTAGACTGTAATGCTTTGTGAAAGTATGTACAGTGCTCCACGTGGCAGCAGCACAAATGTCAGTTGCAGAAACATTCTGAAAACAGGCAACAGAAGTATCCACACCATGTGTTAAGTGGCCATGCACAGCACCAGGAAGTTCCTTACCGTACTTCCTATAACAAAATTCAATGCAGTGAACCAGTCATTTGGGTGGCATGGGTTAGCAACAGGTACACCCTCTCTCCCAGGGGCGAATGAGACAAAAAGCTGAGAGGACTTTCTGCAGTCCTTAATACGATCTAGATAGAAACATAGTGTTCTATGTACATCAAGTGTATGGAGAAATGCCTTACCTTTGTTAGCACACTCAGGATAATACACTGGTAGGTTTATGGTATGATTTAGCATGAAATCAGAAACCACTTTGGGTAAAAAATGTGGCTCAGAATGCAAGGCCACCCTGTCCTTGTGAAAAATCAGGTAAGGAGGCTCATGTCTCAGGCACCATGCGTGCAGATGGACCAGGAATCCCCAGTCTTGTGACATTAGACCAGACACATAGGTAATGGAACAGGAGGTTCCACTGCCAGAAGTTTTAGCAGGGGAAATCATATCTGGTGAGGCCAGAAGGGGGCTACTATTATTAGAGTGGCCAATTTGCCTGCAGTTTGAGTAGAACCCTCTAAATGAGAGGGATCAGAGGGAATGCATAAAGGAACCTTCCTTTCCAGGAGAGGGACACACGTCTTGCCAAAAAACTCCAGGCCCTGGAGCAAGCTAGCAAAAATGTGTCAGTTGTGTGGGGGGTGCAAAAAAGGTCCAACTCTGGATGACCCTTCCTTACAAAGAGGTCAGTTCCTAGGGAGGTCAGCAGTTCTCACTCATGTACCCAAGACTGGGAGTGATTTAGGCTGTCTGCCAAGACATTTTGGACTCCTGAAAGAAACATGGCTGTCAATTAAATGTCATGAGAAAGTGCCCAATGCCACACTCTCATTGCTTCCGTGCATAGAGTACAAGTGAGTGCCCCCTTGCTTGTTGATATAGTGCAGCACACTGATGCTGTCTGTTCTTATCCACAGGGGGGGGCCTGGACTGAGGTACTCTGCTTACCAGGCTATTGAATTTTCCTCTGCTACAGTACTACATATGAACATACAAAGTCGCTGGCAGAAAAAGGCCCATAGGTTTAGCAAGTCTGCTCGAATGTGCAGCTCGCAGTTTAATACTTCTGCAGCTGTCCCCCCACCCACTCCCTTCCCATCATTCCCACTCCCCAGACTTTCTCCCATTTTGTTCTTGTCTGTACTTACCCTACCCCTGACTCTATCCCATCCCTGCTTAAAACTGTCCACTGTCCTCAGTTTGATCAACTCCTCTGGCAGTGCTTTCCACCCAGCCACACCCTCTCTGTGAAGTAGTGCCTCCTCATCTCCCTCCTGAATCTTCCCCCTTCCAACTTCATACTGTGCCCCCTCGTGACCCTTCCTCACTTTTAAGCAGAACAATCCTCCCGTTCTGACCCTGTTTAGGCCTTTTAAGTATTTAAAGGTCTCTATCATGTCCCCCCTCTCTCTTCTGTCATCCACGGAGTACATGTTGAGCTCCCTCAGTCTTTCCTCATATAGAATCTCCCCTAGCCCCACGATCATCTTTGTCACCTTACACTGCACCCCCTCCAACAATCTCACATCCTTTTTGAGGTAAGGGCACCAGTACTGCAAACAGGGTGGCCTCACCAGTGAGCTATATAAGGGTAGGATAACCTCCTCATTCCTGGAGGTGATACCCCTGGCAATGCACCCCAGCATCTGACTGGCCTTGCTGCCAACTTCCTGCACTGTGCTGATACCTTCATGTCCCCTGTGACTAGTACTCCTAGGTCCTTCTCCTCCTCTGAAGTCAATACCTGCACTGATCCCAGACAGTAGCTGGTCCTGGGGTTTTCTGGCTCCGAGGTGCATGACTTTGCACTTCTTAGTGTTAAACCCCAACTGCCACTCATCTGACCAGTGCTCGAGCTTAGCTAAATCCTCCCTGAGTGCCTGCCTATGTTTCTCACTGTCCACTTTTGCACATAACTTTGTTTCATCGGCGAACAGGCTGATCTTACTCTTGACCCCCTCTGCAATGTCCCCTACTCTCTGCTCTGCTCTGATGTCAGCTGCAGAGGATTCTGGGATTTGTAGTTACAGAAGATGTCAGCCTAGAAATAAGCAAAATTGGTCTGATACAATCTACTATACACCACAGTAAACAGAAAGTAAACCAAAATGGTTTTGTACACAAAGTGCACAATGTGACCAGCCCCATGCTTTAGTGTGGGGCCCTTGTGCTGACTGTTCCTGTTTAATTTGGGGGTTTTATTTTACAAAGAATTGCTAACTTTCTGTTATGTGCTCCACTGTTGACCAACCACGTGCAATGTCATCGGTCCTTTAACATTTCCACAGCTAGGTACCCAGAGTAGCTCCTAACACCACGGCTAGCACTGGTACCAGTGGGAAAGAGGGTAGTGCCCCCAGTACAAGAAGGCTTATGGCATCTAACTGTATTATGCATGTGTGGTTTGGGGGCAGGTTGCAGTTTGAGGGCTGAGCCTGAAGGGGACCTAAGCACAGCCAAGGTATTGCTATTATTTTGGCTGCACCTTGCAGGGCACTTAAGAGCTGCCAGTACTGATGTAGGCTGGACCTGGGAGAGCAAGGAAGATCAACTGAGGACTACTAAACTGGGCTACATAATTGATGTCAACCATCCCTTTTCTCCATTTAGGGCCTAGAGGTGACCCAAAATAAAATCCCTGTTCTTTTGTTTGAATTACTTGAGTGAGTGCAATTTGTTTTAGAGAAGTACTATAAGTGCATGCCTTGTAGGATTGCTATTGCACTGGGTGGGTCCCTGGGAGGATTGACCTAGTGGAAGGTGGAGATGTACTGCTTCCTAGGGGGTTGTACCATACTGACACCAGGCACACTAAAACCTTTTGCTGGGTTAAGGCACCACACATTTTAATTTGACCATTGAATACAAGCCCCTCTACCAGGAGTTTATTGACTCAGGCCTCTCAACCTTGTTGTGCCCATAAGGTAGGTGTAGTAACTTTCAACATTTATGGTGACTCGGTTACATCTTTGGAGGCACTGCTGACATCTCCTGTTTACCATTGGGATGCTCACATGGATCACCAGTGTGGTGCAAGACCAACTAATAAACCCAAAAAACTTTAGGGGGGAAGGAATTTCTAAGTAGTTTAAAATGGCCTTTCAGGAGGTGTTCAGACGGTGTTTTGTGAAAGGATTGTGTCTCCAGAGGATGTTCCTAGTCCAGGAATATTCTCAAAGGTGACATAGGTGGAAGTAGCAGCCCATCTCTACCCTGAATTTGGCAGTGAACCACCCGCTCCACAATAGAGGGTCATCAGGGCTCGGATTGAAGCTGCCCTCCCTGCTTCAGGAACCCAGCTGCAGCAGCAGCCCAGCTGTACCCCAGATTCAGCAGTGAACCATCCGCTCCACAAATAGAGGGTCATGAGGGTTCAGATTGAAGCTGCCCTCCCTGCATCAGGAACCCAGCTGTACCCCAAATTTGGCAGTGAACCGCCTGCTCCACAAATAGTGGATCGGATTGAAGCTGCCCTCCCCACTTCAGGAGCCCAGCTAGTATACCATCGAAACAGCAAAGCAAATACCATTACAGCAACAAAATTGGCTATTCGCTGTAATGGTTGCACGGTACCTTGAAACAGCTTCTCCTGGTGTTGTGCTCCCTCTCTGAAGCAACTCTGACCTGGAGTTGATTATTTTAAATTCAAGGGGTGCATTCCCCCGCAAAAAAACTATTTTCCTGATGGCACAATGCTGACTGTCGGCATTGTGCCATCGCTGTGATGCCATTCAAAAAATTTCCTGTCGAACTGGCGTGGTGGAACCCCCAGCTCTACCCCAAATTTGGCAGTGAACAGCCCACTCCACAAATAGAAGGTCACGGGGTCGGATTGAAGCTGCCCACCCTGCTACAGCAGCCCAGCTCTAACATGGAAACATAAAACACAGAAACATAGAATGTGATGGCAGAAGGGGACCATCCGGTCCATCTAGTCTGCCCATACCTCTTCCACCCCCCCATTCAACTTTATGCTTGATTATGCCCTTATGCCTATCCCATGCATTTTTGAAATCCCTCAACTGTTTTTGCCCCAACGACCTAAGGTGGCAGGCTGTTCCAAGGATCCACTATATTTTCCATGAAGAAGCACTTCCTCACATTTCTCTAAATTTCCCTCCCCTCATTCTCATGTCATGCCCCCTAGTCCTTGTGCACTTTTTGCTCTAAAAGAGTTCCTGTACCTTCACCCTATTTATACCTCTGAGGTACTTAAAAGATTCTATCATGTCTCCCCTCTCCCTCCTCTGTTTGAGGGAGTACATGTTGAGTTCCTGGAGCCGTTTCTCGTAAGGCAACCCATGAAGGTCCTGAATCATTTTTGTTGCCCTTCTCTGTACCGTCTCAAGCCTGTCCATATCTCTCCTGAGATTAGACCTCCAGAACTGGATGCAGTACTCCAGATGGGTGATCTGTAGAGTGGCAGCATCACATCCCTCCTCCAGCTCATGATGCCCCTCCCAATGCACCCCAGCATCCCACTTGCCTTCAGTGCCGCCTTCTTGCATTGTCTCTTCACCTTCATATCTTCTGATATAATGACACCCAAATCTCATTCCTGTTTAGTGGCTGCTATTTTCACACCCCCAAATAGTAATCTACTGCCTGGTTCCCTTTGCCAATGTGCAAACCTTGCACTTCAGCCAGCCTGCCGGTGCAGCGGTAGTGCTACTACTTGTGATGTCATCAACCCGGGTTTTGAAACAAGCCCGGGGAGGTGGTGGGCCAGCTGGGGGGAGAAGGCTTGAGCATTCACAGGACAGCTCACCTTCTTCTGAAGGGAGGGGGGGTCCAGGCTCGGTGCTTGACTGGCCTCTAGCAGAAGCAGGAGGCACAGAAAGCAAGGAGCATTGAGAGAGGGGTTGGGGCATGGTGGTCATTGGCAAAAAACACCTTGACATCAGCATGCATGCCATGCCCTCAGAACAAGCAAAAACAGCACTGGAGCACTGAAACAAAAGGAGTACCAAAGTGCAGACCCTAATAGCTCCCACCTGCCTGACCCACCGGGGACCCAACGAAACAAGAAGTGTCTCGGAGTGTACAGGCCCCACCTTGTACCTGCCTGGGGGGTACAGCCACGGCTCCATGGGGGTCCACCGCGAATTCAGGTAGAACGGTGAAGTGGGGCAGACACATGTGCACTTCCTGACAGAGTGGGGCTCCGGCGTGAGGAGAAGGATAAAAAAAAAAAAAAAAACTTGCACTTCTTCGCGTTGAATTTCAGCTGCCAAGTTTCTAACCACTCTTCCAGTTTTTTGTTTCTTTTTAAATCATAGTTTATCCTCCCCCAGCTACTCCAAGCCCCGCATCATCGGGAGTGCCAATGGTGTCGGACCCTGCTTCTGACACCTACCTGAACCTTCCTGAGTTCCCCATGGAGCTGTGGTTCTCCCCCCCCAGGTGGGGACAAGGTGGGGCATCTACACCCTGAACAATTTGAGTCTTGTCGGGATCCGGCAAGGTCAGGCAGGTGTGAGCTATTTAGGGGTCTGCCCAGACACTCCATCTTCTCAGAGCCTGGAGAGCAATCTTTCCTTGTTTCATGGACATGACATGCACCCTGACATCAAGACATGACTGCTGATGTCCATCACATCCTCCCCCTGTGTCTGGCTTGGCACTTGCCATACCCCAGACCTCTGCATGGGGCCAGTCAAGTGCCCAGCCTCTGCCCCTCTCCCTCCCTGAGAAGGTAAGTGGTCCATGAGATGCTCATCCGCCTCCCCCGGCTGGCCCTCCAGCTCCCTGGGCTCGTTTCTGAACCCAGATCATCGCCGTCATGAGCAGTTGCGCTACCACTGTGCCGGCAGGCTGGCAACCAGTTTTTGTAGGTCAGATTTCATCTTCTCAACTCCCTCAATGGTGTCCACTCTGTTACATATCTTGGTGTCATCCTTGAAGAGACACACCTTCCCCTCTAGTCCCGCTGCAATGTCAACAATGAATACATTGAAGATAAGCGGGCACAGGACTGACCCCTGTGACACACCACTGGCCACCACCCTCTCCCCAGATAACTCTCCATTTACTTGTACCCTCTGAGTCCTTCCGCTCAGCCAGCTTCTTACCCAGTTTACCACCCCATGCCAGATTCCCATGCTCCCCAGCTTTTTGGTCAATCTTCTATGTGGAACCAAGTCACTGAGTCAAAGGCTTTGCTGAAGTCCAAGTAGATGATGTTCACAGCCCGACCCTGATCCACCATTTTGGTGACCCAGTCAAAAAATTCAATGAGACCCTCATGATCCTCTATTTGTGGTGTGGGCAGTTCACTGCTGAATTCGGCAGTGGACCATCTGCTCCAGAAATAGAGGGTCATGAGGGCTCATATTGAAGCTGCCCTCCCCTCTTCAGGAACCCAGCTGCAGCAGCCCAGCTCCACCCCAAAGTCTGCAATGAACCACCCATTCCACAAATAGAGGGTTGTGTGGGTCAGACTGAAGCTGCCCTCCCTGCTTCATGAACCCAGCTGCAGCAGCCCAGCTCTACCCCGAATTCGGCAGTGAACAGCCCGCTCCACAAATAGAGGGTCGTGAGGGCTTGGTTTGAAGCTGCCCTCCTCGCTTCAGGAACCCAGCTGCAGCAGCCCAGCTCTACCCCAAATTTGGCAGTGAACAGCCCACTCCACAAATAGAGGGTCATGAGGGCTTGGATTGAAGCTGCCCTCTCCACTTCAGGAACCCAGCTGCAGCAGCCCAGGTATACAATACAGCAGAGAGCAGGACCACGGATTTCAGTGGCATCCAGCACCATTTGCAACCACCTGAACAGCCGGCTAATGTCAACAGATTGTTTCTAGCACTTGGGCTCCACTTCTATACTTAAAGGGATTTTGACCATTGTTAACTGTTACTTTAAGGGCTTAATGAAAATCTACCTCCGTTATTTGAATTGTGCATTTACCTCAGTCTTAGTCAGTCACCTACTTCCCTGAAATGCCTGTATGATGAACTTAGGCTTGTTTCACTGTTTATATTGTGTACCATTTTACCTACTGTACCTGATGCTCCCCTATTCTAGATCTGCCCAAATCTCCCTTGTTTTGGCGTTATCCTCTGTGAACCCTGTATAATCCTGCATTGCGTATATTTGTTATCCATTATGTACAACTATTTTTCCTTATTAGCTCCCGAGTCATGCCTGAAAATAGGCATATGTATGCCTAGTGCACCCTACTCGGTCAACAAAAACTAACAAAATAAATAAAAATGTTAAATGAGTTGGCATACTCAAAGCACAGAATGTAATGTATGATGTGGGCACCAAAATGATCAGTCTAACAGTAGAAGGTGACCAAGAGGTGGACCCTGCCTAGTTACCAGCAACCCTCACCACTGAAGGCATCAAGGATAAGGGGCAGATCCTCAGCAGGGGGAGCACCCTGGACAGTGACCCCGTGTGGCCTCAGAAGTAGAGTGGAAGAAGTGAGCAAGAAATAGGCCCACTCAGGAAGGAAATCAGAGAAGGATCTAAGAGACTTCAGGATCAGATGTGGCACTCAAGGAGGCGATACTGGATGCCATGGGTTGCCTGATGAACAAAATTCAGAAGCCCTGGAGAGAATACAAAGAGTACTGGAGGCTCTGACCTTTCTCTGGCCTTAAACCTACCCCCCTCAGGGAAGATTTTGACACATGGATAGAGAAGGCCACATTTATGGTGCAAGATCTAAAATCTTCAAACGCTGAAAAGAAAGCCCAGATGAGTGAATGCTTGCGAGGACTGGCACTGAGTGTTGTAAGTAAGTAAGTACAACTTTATTTTTTTAAGTGCTTTTCAGAACCAAAGCGCTGTGCAAATAAGTTAAAACCACTCAAATAAAAGACAACAAGCAATTAAATAAACATTTATAAAATCATTTAATGTAAGCTTTAAAAAACAAATAGGTTTTGAGCTCCAATTTAAAACTCTCGACTGTCAGGCATTCTCTTATCTGATGAGGTAGAGTATTCGACAGGGAAGGGGCAGCATAAGAAAATGCATGTGTCCCAGATGTCTTTAAGTGAATCCTGGGAATCTCTAGCAATCCCTTGTTGGCGGATTGGAGTGAACGAGAGGGGTAGTAGGGAGTAAGAAGATCTTGCAGATATTGGGGTCGCTGTTCATGCAGGGCTTTATAGGTCAGTAACCCAACCTTAAAGGTGATCCGCCACTGAACCAGCAGCCAGTGCAGTCCACGCAGCACAGGCATAATATGACTAGTTCTAGAAGTACCAGTCAGAAGCCTGGCTGCCACGTTCTGCACTAGCTGCAAGCGGCGGATATCAACCCCCCCGGTAGCCCTAGGTATAGGGCATTGCAGTAATCAAGGCGGGTGGTCACGAAGGCATCATGGACCAGTGTAGGAAGGTCAGCCAGAGGGACTCTTGTGCTGGCCCTCCAGGCATTGAAGCTGGATGCCACAGCTAATGACTATCAGCCTGCTTTGAACTGTGTCTATGAAAGCATGGACAAGCCCAGAAGAATTCTTATACAGTTGTCACTTCTTAAGCAGTGGGAAGGAGAGAAGTTATCTGAGTTCCTAGTGCATATAAAGAAAACGATACAGCAGGCATATCAGAAGGGAAGTTTAGCTGCTTCCAACCTGGCTCAGATCCACATGGAGCAGGTGCTGAGAGGGGTCATATATGTCAATAAGATTGGAATGGACCATCGGTTTAAGAAGCAGATAGTCAAGCTGCCACTCTATGGGGGCCTTGTGGCAAACTAAGGCAACATGAAGAACAGTTACTTTCTCCTTACTACCAGTTAACTCAACTGGTAATGGAGCAGCAAAAGGATGCATGTACCAAAGGTGGAGGACCATATGTTAAAGCCACAGCAGCACAGACTCACCCAGATTTCACCCTATGGATGGTGGACATTGAACAGAAATGCAAACGGTGCCCAAAGGCTCAGGCAAGAGTGATAATTACATATGTTTCCAATGTATAACAACAGGGCATGAACGATGGGAGTGTCAAAGTGCTAAAGATCGTTGGCCCAGTGACGCTGAGGGTTGATGTGCTGGACACCACACCTCGCACCACGCCGGCAACCTAGTTTCGGGAAGGAGCCTGGGTCGGCAGGGGTCGGCAGGGGAGGACTAGGATTGAGCTTCTGCTAACAGCTCTCCTAGTCTTGGGGTGGGCTGGTGAAACACACCATGCTGCGGTGGCCCCTGGGGATGCTGGGGGTACTGCAGATGCAGGTGTTAGCAGAGAGGGAGCACAGTGGACATCTGCATGTAGTGCATGGACAGCATTGCATGCCCACTCCCCATTGGGGGACCTTAATGGAGGAAAAATGGCTGGGTGTCACCGTGCAGCCTGATAGCTGCACCCTGCCTCACTGGGAGGACTCTCGTGGAATCACGCTGGGGAGGTCCGGGGTCTGTCCGGCTGAACAGGGTATGGTGAGGCCCTGCGGTGGATTGGCGATGGCCATGCCAGACCCCCAATCATGCAAGTGAGCCTGGTGCTCTCCCAGCGGGCAGGG
The DNA here is from genome assembly GCA_016271365.2 of Neoceratodus forsteri. Taxonomy (NCBI): domain Eukaryota; kingdom Metazoa; phylum Chordata; order Ceratodontiformes; family Ceratodontidae; genus Neoceratodus; species Neoceratodus forsteri. The sequence goes on along the minus strand of CM028131.1, from coordinate 1,032,530,973 downwards.
CCAGCGGCTGGATGCCCCCGCCAGTAGGTTGCTGCAGCAAAGTGGAAAAATAGTGATATGATAAAAAAAAGTGCTAAAGATCTTTGCAAAGTGAATGAGCAACTCATTAGAAAGCTGGTGATGGAGGGAAACACCTGCAAAGTCCAGTAGAAGTGCACAGTGGAAGGCTGGCCCAGTGGCTCAGAGGGCTGAGGCACTGGATGCTTAACCTCGCACTACCCCAGCAACCCATGTTCTGGAATGAGCATGGGCCACCAGGGGTCAGCAGGTGAGGAGAAGGATCAAGTGTCCAAGGGGCTGCTCTCCTTCTCTGGGGAGGGGGAGTGCCAGTGGTTTGGATATGACTGACCTCTAGCGGAGGCTTGGGGGCAGCATGCCGATGCTGCAGAAGTGGGGTGGAGATGTGGCAGATCCCTGGAGGTGCATGTGTGGGTGCGTGCACAGTCCCTCTGCCAGTGTCACTGCACGGCACTTCTCTGCAGGGAGAAAAATGGAGGAAAAAGAGTTGCTGCAGCGCATGATGGAGGGTGCCTCCCGGGTCCCACTCCCTGCTAGCCACAGCACTGGCCACACTGGATCCGGTGTCCAGTGGGAGTTGGGGAACCCCACCGGCCCTGCCAGGGGGCAAGCCCTGGCGGTAAGGGTTAGCATCGGCTGGTCAACACCTGGGGATGGGACTGGGGGCTCTCTCCTGAGGTAGGGGCCGCAGCAACAGGAGGATAAAGAATAAACAAAACAAAAAAAAGTGCGCACTGGAGCCCCAGATGCTAGACACTACCAGAATATAGTTGCAAGATCGACAGTCACAGCTGATAAGAAACTGTCTGTTGCTTAAACTTGCACAGGTAGCAGTCTCAGTCATGAGGATGATTGCAGTGGCAGTAACAACAGAAAGATCTTGTCAAATTTTAAAAAAATTAAAAAAATATGCCGTGCATTCTTTCACTCAGTGCTAGAAATCTGAATAATAAAATGGACTTATTGATTACTAAACTAAGGGATAAAGAATATGATCTAGTATCAATAGTTGAATGACTCCATGGACTGGGGACTCAAGATTGACAGATATACGTTGTATAAAGGTAACAGGAATTTGAGAAGAGGGAGCGGTGTAGCAAGTATATGTACAAAATAATTTCACCAATAGGCTCACTACAGACTCATTAGGCGAGGATGATGAATTATACGTAGAACGCCTTTGGGTAGAATTTATGATCAAAAATAATCCTATTACTATTGGTACTTGCTACAGACCCCCAGATTGCAGTACAGAGGACACCAAGAAACTGTTTAGGATTATTAAGAATAGAAGTCTTGTCAACAAGGACATAATTACACTAGATGACTTTAATATCAGTAACATTGACTGGATCAGTAAAACACCAACCAGCAGTATTGGAAACAACCTAATTGGTATGCTGGATGAATGTGAACTGAACAAGATGGTAAAGGATCCCACTGGAGGAAATAATCTGCTGGACCTGGTATTTACAAATATAAAAGACCATATACACTCATGTAATATAATTGAACCTCTGTGTGGCAGCGATCACAAAAGCTTTAAGGACAGGCTAATACATCTGAGTTTGCATAGTTTGGACAGAAGACGGGTTAGAGGAGACTTAAGTTTAATGTATAACCTCTTTAAGAATAACTACTTAATGGCTGATATGGCTTTTGAGTTGAAACAATCAGGCTATGATCATAGGGGCCGTAACAAGCAACTTATGGCCAAACTACACACTGTAGGACTAACAAAAGAAGGGCCTTTTTTACACAGACAGTGGTGAGTCTGTGGAATAGGTTGCCACAGGAGGTGGTAGATGTGCATAACATTAATCATTTTAAATCTATGCAGGATAGAGAAATGGACAAATGGGTGAGTGTATATGATACCACTGATTAGTGGGGAAGTAGACTTGTGGTACTGTTTGGTACATTTATACTCCAAAACTTGACTCACTAGAAAATACTACAATTACAAGAATGAGACCTTTTTGACCTAAGTGACAAGGCCTTTCCATATCTGAGATGCATCACAGTCTGCATCGATTTTCCAACTAAGGTAGTTGGAGTTGAACGGCCTACGGAAACCTTGGTGTTAGTATGCCCGGAGGTAGGGAGGTAAAACAACTTTCCCATGTTGAATGTCCATATGTTTGAAATATTAGGACAGCTCTGCCATGAATGATAAGTCCAGCAGAAGGGAAAGACAGTACCAGTGCAAAGACTAGTAAGGCAGGCCTACCAGCAGCAAGTGCAACATGAGACTTGAGACAATGAAGATGCTGTAGGAGTTGTGGAATGTTGAGATGAAGAGGATCACATATTTCACTCAATGCAGAGTGTACCCTAAGTGGTGTGATATGGCTGAAGAAAGATGTTTCCAATCAGATTTTGATAACTGATGACTCTGAGGAACATGGCTTGCCAGAAAGACCATTAGTGAAGCCACTCTTGTGTCACCAGTGTGAGCACATGCTTATGTTCACAGGGCTACTGTGCAAGTCAAGAACATTACTATCGAAGCATTGTGGTAAGGTAAAAAAGGATTTTTGTCTGGGCGTACTATGCTGATACTGCAGTACAGCCCAAACCATGGGGGGAAGGAGCCAAACCCGGAACTGAACCCACCACAATCAACTTCTCAGACTCAGCTCTACCAGAGAAATGGCAGAAGACAGTGAATCACAGCTGGCCAACATGTTTTTGCTCAGTGACTGGGACACTGAATACATAGCAGGATAGGAATATCATAACTGCACGAACAGCACCCTTTTAGGGAGATGTCTCCATGTCTAGTGCCAGCAGACATCGATGACATGCATTGACATTAATAAGAACTATTAGCTTCCAGAAATATACAGCAATCCTGGAGTCCATGCACTGTGCCGATAGTGGCAGTCCACAAGAAAAACAGGACAGTATGCATGTGTGTGAATTGTCGAACACTCAACAAACAGACAGTATCTGACCAGAATATGATGCTGAGAATGCAGAATGCTCAGGACTGTTTAAATGGAAGTTGAGGTTCTTGCTACTGGATCTGAGGAGCAGGTGTTATCAAGTACCTGTGGTCTGTAGAGACTGTGAAAAGACAACATTCTTCTGTGTATTTGGATCCCTTTTTTTTTGTTTATATTTCAAATTTTTTTTTGGTTTCAATAACTAGTACAGTGTTTTTTTTTTCTTTAAATAACCAGTACAGTCTTTTTATTCCAATGATCAATACAGTTTTTGCCCACTTGGATTCTATGACTCTGTGTATGCCTCAGTTTATCTCTGGTGCCCTGGCTATATTTCAGAGTGTTATGGACACAAACATTTGAGATATATTAATTTACCAGAATGCTTATTCTACCTAGACAATGTTATCATGTTCAGGAAGACACTGGAAAAACATGACACCTTCCTATTCAAGGTCCTAGACTGTCTGGAGGAGTTCAGGTTCAAACCTGATCGACAATTGTCAGTTCTTCCGAAGTTCAGTAAAGTATGTAGGAAATATGGTTTCTAGATGTGTTATTCAGACCAGCCCCAGCAACACTGAAATCTTAATCACCTAACCATGCCTGAGGAACCAGAAAGATCTACAGAGGTTTCTGGGATTCTGCAGGTACTACAGGAAACGTTGTCAAGGATTATATCCATGTGGTAAGACCAATCTTGAATCTCACCCAAGAATATCTGCCAGCAAACCAAAGCAAGAAATTGACTGCAAAGGATAAGGCTAATGCCAAAGTTTATTCAAGGTCTATGAGCATTTTGGCTCCTTGTGGGATGCAGCTGTAGGAAAGCGTTCTGTGAAATCATCTTGTGACTGACTAACGTGTCTGTCCTGGCTTATGCAGATCCAGCCACACCCTACATTTTGCATACAGACATCAGCCTTAGTGGGCTTGGAACAGTTCTTTACCAGGCCTACTCCAAAGGACTGAGACTTGTGGCCATCACTAGCAGAAGCTCCACTCCATCAGAATAGAAATATCCAGTTCACAAGCTAGAGCTTTTGGCACTCAAATGGGCAATTGTGGACCAGTTCCATGAATATCTTTATGGGGCACACATCACCATCAAGACTGACACCAGTGCCATAATGTATATAAAGACCATAGCAAAGCTGGATGCCAGAGAACCATGGTACATAGACAGTGATGGTAGAAAAAGAGCAATGGTCCATCCAGTCTGCACAAGTTTTCTATTTAGCCCTAGGACCTCCTGTCCCTCCAGGGTCCTAGCCCTCCCCATCCTTCCCCCATTCTCCTCCCAGTTTCTGTTGCCCCGAGCAATCACTATACCTTTCATTCTGTCCCAACTGTGCTTGAAACAACAAACAGTTTTAGTACCCACCATTTTGGTTGGAAGACTATTCCACCCCTCCATCACCCTTTCTGTAAAATAATACTTCCTCATGTCCCTCCTTAACCTCCCTCCTGTCAGTTTCCATTCATGTCCACATGATTGTGAACTGGTGTTCAAGCAAAATAGTTCCCCCCAGCTCACCTTGTTAATTCTTTCTAGGAACCTGAAGGCCTTTTAACATATCTCTCCTCTCCCTTCTGGTCTCAAGTGAGTACATTGCATTGCCATGAGGTGCTCCTCACATGACCTGCCCTGTTGGACCTACATAATTTTTTTTACCTTGCACTGCACCATCTCAGCCTATCCCTATCCTTCCTCACATGAGGACTCCAGAACTGGGCACAGGTATCCAGGTGTGGCATCACTACAGATCTATATAGGGGAAGTATTACCTCTTTCCTTCTGCTATCAATACCCCTCCCGATACATTACAGTATCCTACTCACTTTACTATATGCCTTGTTGCACTGACTCGATTGTCTGAGTGAGTCAATGATAACTCCAAGATCCCATTACTCAGTCATAGTGTTAAGTCTCACCAGTACCCTGTCCCGGAGTTCTTGTTCCCTAGCTGCATTACCTTGCATTTTTTTTGGCACTGAGTTTCAACTTAGACCACCCCTCTAACTTTTGTGTATCACTCTACATTTCCCTCATTGCTATCCACCCTCCCACAGAGCTTAGTGTCATCTGCAAAGAGACACAGCCTGCTCCAGATTCCGTGCCAATGTCGCCGATGAACATTATTGAAGAGGACTAGACCCAGGACAGATCCTATGGTACCCCGATCATGATCTCCTTTTCTTCTGATTTGACCCATTGACCACAGCTCTCTGCTGCTTCCCCTGTAGCCAGTTACCTACCCAGTTTACTATGACTTAGCGGCACCCAGATCCTCCATCTCCTTCAGCAAGCGTCTATGAGGCACCAAGTCAAAAGTCTTGCTTAAGTCGAAGTACAGCAACTCAATAGCATGGCCCCTATCCAATTCCCTCATCATCCAGTCAAAGAAAACTATCAGGTTAGTCTGACAAAACCTCCCTGCCACAAAATATGTGCTGTTTACTATCCTGGAAATCATTGTTCTCCAAGTTTCCCATGGGTCTTGGGGGATGGAGGGTGGTGAGAGGGGGCAGCGGGGCACCTAGAACTAAGATGGGGCACTGCCAGCCACACACTATCCACATGCAGAATCATTTCACTCCCCCCCAGCCAAGGGACAGAAACCAGGTGAGGAAAAAGGAAGAACCGAGCAGGACAAACCTGATACAAGAAAGCAGGAAGGAGGTACAAGGAAAGAGAGGAAGAATACATACAGCAACAGGAGGATTCTGGTCTTGGGAGACTCTGTGTTGCAAGAAGTGGAGGCACAATCCATCAGTGTGAAGGGAGCTAAAACCACAGTGAAATGCATGCCAGGAGCATCTGCAAGGAGAGCTAAGGACAGAATAGGACGGCTGGTGAGAAGAGATCAGGATTTTACGGGGATCATTGTCCACCTTGGGACAAATGACATAGCAAATAGGACTATGGAAAATGCCAAGACAGACACGAAGACCCTAGGGGAGAGTCTAAAGGAGTACACAACACATCTGGCCTTCTCAGAGATGTTGCCAGTTTGGAGGAAGGGTAGAAGTGAGGACAAGATCAGAAATGAAGAGATCAGGGAATTCAACCGGTAGCTCCAGGGTTGGTGCGCAGACAATGGGATGCACTACACTGGAGACTGGGGGACCTTCTGAGACAGAAAGCTCTTCAGTCATGATGGTCTGCATCTCACCAGAGAAGGAGCGAGAGCACTAAGGCAGAAGTTGGAGGTCTTCTTGGAGGGTTTAAACTGGGAGATCTCCAGCACAGAGAAGAAGACCTAAATAAGGATGTAGCAGAAAGATACAAAGGTAAGAGGATCAGCGAATGGAAGGGAACTCCCCCAACATTGGACTAAAGGAAACAGGCATGGCCATGAGCAAGGAGTGGCCATAGGTAAAAAAGGAGGGACCTCATGTAAAGTACAGGAAGAGCAGACACAGAAAAGGGGGGATAGTACAGAGGTTATAGCAGAGGGGGAGGCCATGACTGGAAGGCTATAGTGACAGCTCACACCACCACCATTGGTGGGCTTGTCACCACTCCCCATAAATCCAAGGGAGCACATACACACCCAGAAAGAGAAATGCAGAGCCCAGGCATCTCGACCACAGAGGTCTCGATTTGCATTCCGCAACAAGATGGCAACTTCAAAAATCACTCGGGTACAAACAACGAGTTGGCACTGTCCAAGAAGAGGGTGCAGCCCCATACCAAAGGGGGTGCACATTCCTGGAAGGTGATGGTTGTAAATGCTAGAAGCCTTGCAATCACACTATCCGAACTCGCGGCCATTATGGTAGTAGAAAGATTGGACTTTGTCACTGTGACAGAAATGTGGTTCACGGAAAACCATGAATGGGACACGGCTATACCCAGATATAATCTGTTCAGAAAGGGGGGCCAGCCCAATGGCGCAGAGGATTGAGGCACTAGCGCCTTACCTTGAACCACACCAGTGACCCAGGTTAGGGAACGGACTCGGGTGCCGGGGGGTCAGCAGGGGAAGGAGATGGATTGAGCATCCTGAGAACTGCTCTCCTCTCCTGGGGCAGGCTAGGGAGAGGCATCACTCTGTAGTGACCCCCAGTGGAGACCAGAGGAAGTACAGATGTGACACACAGGGAACCAGAAGAGGAAAACACAGAAAAATGGCACCTCCACACTGCCGGATGATGGACTCCCAGACCAATGCCTTCCCGGACCTCCGAGAAGCCAACCTGACCATAGCAGCACCCAGCACCAATGCCGTTGGCAGCCAGGCCCTTCCTTCTTGGAAGAGGAGGACCCACCCAATGAAGGGTTATGTCGGGTTACCCTGAGGTGGCAGCGATGTGGGGTCAGGGATTGGCATTGGAGCCGCGGGAGGAGAGCGCCCTTGGCAATTGGCCCGAAGGAGTGGAGATGGGGGCACAGGGGAGCTAAACAAATAATACAAAAAACAGAAAGGCTAGGCAGGGGCAAAGAGGGGGAAGAGTAGCCATTTACATTCGAGAAGACATAAAAGCCACAGAGGTGCAGAGTCACTCTGGGGACACTGAGTCACTGTGGCTTACTATAGATATAGGAAATGGAAAAACCTCCAGGATCGGCATCATTTACAGACCTCCAAATCAAGGACAGAAAGGGGACAAAGACCTGATAAAAGAAATACACAAAATGACTCAGAGAGGAGAGGTGATACTGGTGAGGGACTTCAACCGTCCAGATATAAATTGGAGTACACTAATGGCAGCAACAAAGAAGCAGCACAGATTTCTTATTGGCACTACAGGAAGCAAGACTAAGTCAACTGATCAAAACACCAACAAGAGGAGATGCCATACTTGACCTGGTCCTCACAAACACCGAGAGGGTCAAGGAACTTGACATGGGATAGCATACGGGTAACAGTTACCATTGCATGGTTTGCTTTAAGGTGAACGTAACTGAGGACATATGCCACTCAAAAATAAAAGTACTAGATTTTGAAAAGGCGGACTCCAACCAAATGAGGACCAACATAAGAAATGACTTAATTGATCTACAAGTGGATGAGGTCAATGTCATGTTGGGGAAACTCAAGAAAGCAATCCAGGCAGTCACTGACCAATGTGCCAGAAGGGTTTACGGAAATGAAAATAAAACAAAACCCCTTACGGTTTTCAAAGGAAGTGACTAAAATAGTGAAAGAAAAACAGAAGGTGTTCAAGCTATACCAGGGAACAAACAAGGAAGAAGACTGAGTGTCATACAAGGAGAAAAGGAAAGAAGGCAGCAGAAAAATAAATCAGGCAAAAGTGTAGACAGAAGCAAGTATAGCAGAAAGGGCAAAGAGAGGAGACAAATCCTTTTTTACATACATCCGGGAAAGAAGGAAGGCAAAAGGGGGTATAGTCAAGATTACAACTCAGGAAGGGAGAACAACAGAAGATGACTCAGAAAAAGCAGAAATCCTGAACAAGTACTTCTGCTCAGTATTTACTGAGAAGGACGCAGGTGATGGCCCAGAAATGGCAAAATGCAACACCCCTGGGCAAGGGGTTGATACTAGTCCATTCACAGAGACTGAAGTACTGGAGGCACTAAATAAACTGTAAGTTGACAAGACCATGGGGCCAGAAATGCACCCCAGGATCTTAAAAAAAACTGAGATTAGAGTTGGCTGCCCCACTGGCTAAACTATTCACCAAATCCCTAAAGAGTGGGGAGGTACCCTGTGGAGGGGTTGTGGGATAACAGATGGACCAGACACCGAACTTCAGGTTCAACACACAATCTCTGTGTGATGTTTATTCAAAATACAGGAAATAAGCTTCTGCAATGCTATATTTCTTCTTCAGTACATCAGTTTGCAGCAACAGACTATGTATGTCCTTTCTCTGCACTTAGCCAGCACCTACTGACACTGATCTCTGATCTAACCACTTTTCGGTGAAAACCCTTCAACCCTATGTGGGCCCCGTCTGCTTAGGTAGTGGGGGCTCAAAAAGAAAAAAAACAAAACAAGCTAAAAACAAAGAACTTCAGTGCAGAAACACTGAAAAAAGGGTTACCCCAAAGGGCATTGGCAACAAATCAGGTTTCAATGAAATACAACATCAAACATACTTCCATAATGCTAGGCATCATGGAATATATGCAAATTACCATGACATTTCAGACTTGTTCAGTTTACAGCAGTTTACACGCATTTTAAATAGCACAACTAACTTAGTTTCTATAATAGTCACCTAGTATTTTTACCATTATCAAAAACACCTAGTGCCATGGTATTTTCAACATTTACAGGTTTCATAAACATAAGGTATATACATCAAGGTATTTTATGACATAGTGCTATTACATACTAAATCGAACAACGATAAACACAACCTGTTTTACATATGCTCAGAGATCACTACAATAACCTCCCTGTATGAGGACCTGAGATAGAAAAGGAAAATTAAAGAGGACACTATAGCATAGTCAAGAAAGGGAAGGGAGTGCCCATAGGTGGCCAAAATTATGTACTAGAAATTGTAAAGGATAGATTAGGCTAAGAAATAAAAGAACTGTTGCAACATATTTAAGAAAAGGTCAGTCCTCAAGAGTGGCAGGAGCTTCCTGTCACATACCCAAAGATTGGAAAAGGGCAATCATAGTCCCGCTCCACAAATCAGGCAGCAAGGAGGACTCTGGAAATTACAGGCCGGTAAGCCTCACATCAATTAGCAGAGAAGTTAATGGAGACACTTCTCAGACAGAGGATCTTGGCATTCCTGGTGGCTAGCGGCCATCAGGACCCCAAGCAGCATGGTTTCACAGCAGGTAGGTCATACCAGACAAAACTGATTGAGTATTTTGACTGTGTTACAAAGGATATAGATGACGGTGGGGTGGTAGATGTGGTCTTCTTAGACTTCAGCAAGGCCTTCGACTCAGTTCCACACAGAAGGCTGGCAAAGAAGCTAGACCACACAGGAGTTGGATCAGAAGTAGTTAGATGGGTTAAAAACTGGTTACAGGGCAGAACCCAAAAAGTGCAAGTAAATGGAGTGCTGTCATCAGAAGGTAGGGTAACCAGCAGTGTGCCCCAGGGTTCAGTACTGGGGCCCCTGCTCTTCAATATTTTCATATCAGACATAGCTAACAGACTACAGAAAGAGGTGTGTCTGTTCGCAGATGACACCAAAATATGCAGCAGGGTCGACACTCAGTAGGGAGTGGACAAGATGGAAGCTGACTTCAAGAAACTGGAAGAATGGTCTGGAACATGGCAGTTGATATTCAATGCCAAAAAGTGCAAAGTCATGCACATAGGAAAATGAAATCCAAATAAGGCATATTACATTGGAGGGGAAAGACTAGCTGCCTCCACCCAAGAGCGCGATTTGGGAATCATTATCTCAAACAACTTGAAGGTAGGTAACAGTGAGAGAAGGCAGCATTAAAGGGCAGCGGTTTGCTGGGATGCATTGGGAGGGAAATCTCAAGCAGGAAGAGGAAGGCAATCCTGCCACTGTATAGATCACTGGTTGGGCCTCACCTGGAGTACAGCATCCAGTTCTGGATGCCCCACCTCAAAAAGGACATAACCGAGTGGAGACGGTGCAGAGGAGGGCAACAAAAATGATTCAGGGACTGCATGAGATGTCCTATGGGGATAGACTAAAAGAACTGAACATGTATTCCCTGGAACAGAGAAGAGAGATGGGTGACATGATTGAAACATTCAAGTACATAAAAGGCATAAACCAGGTGCAGATAGATGATCTCTTCCAATTTAAGGAGGGCAACAGAACCAGGGGACATGAACTAAGGCTGCAAAAAGGGCAGTTCTCCACCAACACCAGAAAGTTTTTCTGCACAGAAAGAGTGGTGGACACCTGGAACAGCCTGCCTGCAGAGGTGATGGGGCAAACACAGTGGTAGGTTTCAAGAATGCTTGGGACAGATACAAGGGAGCCCTCAAACCCAAGGGCAGTTAGAAGGCTAGGCTAAAAGACAATGGGCAGACTAGATGGACCTGGTGGTTCTCCTTCTGCCATCAACTTCTATGTTTCTATGAGGTCCCCTTCAACCAGTGACTCCATCATGTTCCCTATAATAGAGATAAGACTGGCAGGCCTGTAGTTCTCCACTTGTTCCTTGTCCCCTCCTTATGAAGCAGCACTAAATCCACAACCCTTCAATCTATCAAAACTACCCCCATCCTTAGTGAGCTGTTGAATAGACATACCAGGGATTTAGCCAGTACCTCTGCCAGTTCCCTGAGTAACCTCAGATGCAAGTCATCTGGTCCCTGGGCCTTGTCTATCTTTGGGGCCTTGTCTATCTTTAGGCCTGCCAACCCTTTCTGGAACCTTTCACTTGCAAATATTGTCTGCCTCATCTCTGGGACCCCCTTGTGGCTGTTTTGATGCCACTCTCTAGCAAGGGCCCACCATTCTCCCTAGTGAAAACTGAGCAAAAGCAATCATTAAGGATGGCAGTCTTTTGCCTATCCTCCTCTATCACCCCACCCCCCTCAGCTAGCCTTACAATCCCCCCCTCTTTCCCTTTTCCCTAATATATTAGAAGAACTGTTTTTCTCCACTTTTGACCCCCTCTGGTTTTGCTTCCCTAACTGCCCTCTTTGCCCCCTTATTTTTCAGTAATTATTCTCCCATTCTTCCTCCCCTGCTTTTCTTTATACTTGTAGAGGGCCTTTTTCATGGCCCTCACTGCTTCCCTGACTCTTGCTGAGAACCATAATGGTCTCTTGAACCTGTTGTTTTTGGTCACCATTCTCATGCATAACTTAGATGCCACGAAAATGGCTCCCTTTATACCCAATCTCTCTTCTGTGCCCCTATGTTGTCCACCCTAACTTTTCCCTGACCAGCTTCCTCAGCCTGTTGAAGTCAGCCCTTCTAAAAACAAGGACTTCAGCTCTCGATTGGGATTTTCTGGACCCAAGGGCCCAGATCAAACCAAATGGAGTTATTGTCACTGTTCCCCAGTGGCTCCCTTATTCTCTCAGCTCCTTCCACCTCTGAGTTGGTGAGCACTACATTGAGAATTGCAGTCTTCCTGGTGGGTTCCTGAACTAGCTGTACTAATAGACAGTCCTGGAAGACATCCAGCAAGACCTGACTTCTGGAGCTCCTGACCACCGGAACATCCCAAAAGATGCACAGCAGGTTCAGATCACCCACCACCACTACTGCCCCCTTTACCACTCCTCTTTCACGTTCTTCCCTGAGCTATCTGTCACTCTCATCCCCTTGCCCTGGAGATCTGTAGATCACCCCCCAAGTGCAGTTTTTTGCCTGAGGCTGCCATGAGTTGCACCCACAGTGACTCTTTCTCCCCATTACTACCCCTGATGCTCCCATCTTCTGAAACTTCAATGCCATCCTTGACAAAAAGAGCTCCTCCTCCCCCCCTACCTGTTCCTATATCCTTCTTGAACATTGAGTGCACAGGGACGGTCAGGTCCCAGTCATTATTTTTCTGAAGCCACTGCTCACTTGTGGTTATTTACTTCATCAACATACAGTTACTGCACAGAATACCAGCCTAAATTGAACCATGTGGACGTTGATACATTGTCATGACCAGTGTTGGGTAAGTTACTTTTTCTATTATTTTCTATTACTTTTGAAAACTTGTTCCAGAAAGCTCTGTGCAGTCACTAGCAAGGATGGAGAAGTACTGGAAGATGTAATACACCTTACAGTTACATTTACTTATGTATTTTTATACAAAAAAAATACATAACTGTAACTGATTATATTTATTGGAAAGTAACTAGTAACTAACCTATTACTTTCAAAATATGTAATCTGTTATAGTTACTTATTATGTTTGTATTGTTTTTATATTAAAAGAAATAAGTAACTATAATTGTAAGATGTATTACTTTTTCTAGTACTTCTCCATCCTTGTAATGTTTCTGAAACTTCCTAGGCTAAGTTTCTTAATAATAAAGTAATAGCAAAAGTGTATTGTTTTTATATTAAAAGAAATAAGTAACTATAACTGTAAGATGTATTACTTTTTCTAGTACTTCTCCATCCTTGCTAGTGACTGCACAGAGCTTCCTGGAACAAGTTTCCAAACGTAATAGAAAGTAATAGCAAAAGTAACTTACCCAACACTGAGTCATGACACCCCAGTGCACCTAGCCTTGATGACTCAGAGTGGATACATATCCCTGAGAGCACAGTGAAGGCTCTGTGCAAGAAGTTTGACACTAATAGGATGCCTTCAGTGGCCAGTGCTTATTGTCTTGTGGACAACTTTGGCACTTCCACTGAGTTTTTACCACCAGCCTACTGTAGTTTCACTGCACTTGATCAAACAATACTGCCGCATCTGAGTCAGCATGATTTATAGCAAGAACAAAGTCTGGACCTTAGAGTCCAAGATGTCATGACTGCCCTCCCAAAGAGATGGAAGATAAGTCAGGTCATGCCCAAGAAAGAAGACACATATTTACTGTTAAAGTGAGTGACTTAAACTGAAACTGAAGGACAACTTACTTTACAAGGAAATTCAAGGACCTCAGGACAGCAGTTGTTACTTCTGAGGAAGTTCAGAAAGATTGTACTATATGCTTTGCACAATAAAATGAGATACCTAGAAAGTAAGCAGATGCTTGACCTTACCCATGCTCATTTCTATTGGCCACAGATGGGTCAAGATGTGGAGGAGTACTACTGCAAGCAATGCAGGTGCATATGTAAGCCCCTCTTGCAGAACTGAGACTGTTACTGTGCTAACCTGACCCTCCACGACTCCTAAAGTGAAGTGGGGGATCAGTGGGTGGAAAACTTCTGTTGAATCAGTGGCTGTGGTAATGAAACCAAAAGACTGTAGGGGATGCCATCTTGTAATCTTTGATCTATGAGGCAGTCATTCCACAACTTTCCTGGGTGCAAGAACCCTGGCAAGGACTCTGTAACCTGAGGGACATTGTGGTGGTGCCATCTATAACCCTATCAGGTGTCAAGGAGGCTGAGTGACAACTGATGTGACCAACTGGAACCCCGGGTCAGGGCCTTTTATAAAAGATGAATGACTCCAGGGCAGACATCTGTTTGGGATCCCGACTCAAGTAGATGGTGTGTTGCAATAGTGAAACAAGTGTGTCATCCTAGGCCTTTTGCCTGAAAGAATGGTAGTTCGAGTGGCATATTATGGCAGACTGTGCAGGAGAGGACAACTGAAGATCAGTGCACAACCCTCAGTGGAGGAGCACAGACTTGAACATTTCTCAGCACCTGAATGAAGCCAGTGAGACTTGGCAATGAGCTGAACTGTGTGGTCTTGGGCCTAGTAGTGCTGAGTCACAGAGGTCAATGAACTAAAGCAAACAAGAAAAGTTGCAGCCTTGCAGAGCCATTTCTGGTAACTGTGGGAAGTGTTTCAGTCTTCTACATTCTACATGTTTGCAAAGAGTTCTCCACGTTAGCCATTACACCAAATTACAAATACCTCATGTGCAAGAGGTGGGGGAGGCCTTTTTAGCAATTGCATGGCCTGTGGGTAAAATTATTAAAAAGCCTGTTGCTCCGTCGTTTAATATTCTAAGTGCACCAATGCTGGCCATCCCACGGCAACATCTTCTGGCCTACTACATTTCAACACTGGATACTAGGGACTGTCATAAGGGAGGTGCTCATTTTGTACAAGGGCTTGGTACAAAGGAAAAGGGTTGCAACATCCAGTACATGAGATCTCATGTGGTTGTGCTACGTGATTTGCATGTCTGACAATGAAGGGAGCTGCACCTAGCTGGGCCTTGTTAACTTTAGCTAAAAATAAGTCTCCCCGTCACTTGCCAGGAAGGGTTTGTCCAAACGGTGGTTTCACCACTAGTTTGCAGCCCACCTATGAGAGCACTTAACTGGGGGGTGACCAGACCTATGAGTGTCTGTGCTAACCCATTTCCCCTTGTAGGTGCAGGTGCTATAATACAACCATGTTTCATACAGTCTTGGTATTCTTATTGTCTTACAAATTATAATTGTACCGTACTGGGGGGAGGCAGACACACTAGATGGTAGGTGGGTAGGTGCAGCTTCCAAGAGGTTTGTACTGAAATATCAGCTAACCCACTTTCAGATACTGTATCTCTGGGTGGAGGCACACACACATGGAGTTCTGTGAAACCAGCCTTCCTCTCAGACAGTGAACCCCTGAACCCAGGGGCCACCAAAAAACAGTTATGTGAGAACTTACCATAACAGTAGAGCTTCAAGGGAATCTCAGTCATTGGGTCACACCATAGGAACTTTACCATCAGTGAAGCAGGATCCACACTGAAGACTTTCAGCAGTACAACTGGGGCTGCCCACGCCAACATCACTAACCGTATAAAGGTGTGAGCGGCCCCGCTCCCTCCTCAGTTCTTTCCCCCAGAGACAAAGGGAGCATAGCTCTAGCCATCGGGGACCGAGGAGAGAGGGGTGCCCAGGCCTATAAGAAAGGTTGGATACATCAGAGCACCTGTTCTAGGATAGAACTCCCCAAAAAGGGGAGGGAAGACAGACCTGATGACTGAGATCCCCTTGAAGATAGTACAGTTTCGTACTTACCATAATGGTAGCTCTTTGAGAGGAGGCGTTCCTGTCGATGGTAGCTTTCCCCTAGCAGTGTTGACTGGGGGCCACCCACCATGACATCATCATGTCTGCCTGTATAAATGCGTGGGTGACCCCTAACATCCTCAGGTCCCCGCCGGCAATCAGCTCACGGAGCAAGACTCTGTGGGGAGAACCGAGGAGACCGGTGGTACCCTTCATTTTTATTTTGAAGCTGTTACACTTGGTCCCCTCACTCTCATTGGCAATCCACTGTGCATAGCTGACAATATCTATTATGTTATACGCATAATTAGCAAACACATTTAGGGCGTTGGTACTTACCGTGTAAGTGTAAGTTACCAGGGACATTATTACTGTGATCATTGCTAGTAATGCATAAGTAACATGCCGAGAATACATGTCTGTGTTCTTTGTATATTCTTCTGAGAAGTTATTGCATAGTCTACACTGCCATCATGCAGATTTATGTAACATCACACTTATTTTCTGTTTTATGTGTAAATCTTTGTTCTCATTTTAGCTGATTTTACAGATTTTGTATATCTATAGATAACACTGTGGAGTTACCTAACTTTTGGCCAGTAGGGCTTGCTTTATGTATCTAACTCCTGCAAGAAGTAATAATTGTCATGGTGATTATCACCATATATAAGTTACTATATTATGTATTCTCACTGAGACCGTCTTCATACCCTGGGGTATTGGGAAACCCTGGCTCCCAGTGTCTGTTTGGTAAGACCTGTTTTTAGGGCATAAGTCTGCTTTTGTGTAATAAACAAGTTTATTACCACATATGCCATTTGTCTGTTGCTTCTTCTGCTGGTTTATTACCACCAAGAACCTGAGAAGGGCTTGACACCCTATCATTATTGGGACCGCTTGCAGGTGGTCTAAACTAGTGGAGATTAACTGTTTGCTGGCTTTTCCCTTGTAGGTAGTAAGTAGGTGTACACATCCATACCACCTCGCCCATGCTTTTCACTCTGTAGCATCTTGTAAAGTCTGGCTGCTTACTGGGCAAGGTCGAAGCATCTCACCTTGTTCAACGGCAGTTTTGAGTTGCAAGATTGCGTGAGTGCAGATGCCCAACCGTCTGTTTGCTTCAGCCACTGTGGATCGATACACAGCAGGGTGACCACTGATGGGTCCATTTGGGTTTCCCAACCTTTTCTGTCATGTCCAATATCTGTGCAGATCTGAGACTCGATGTCTCTAACTTTCTCACTTCCCATGGAGGCTGGAGCGACTTCACGTTGGACCCAAAAAATTCTGATAACCCTGTACTAGGGTTCTCAACCCAGTACTTAGAGGTGAGACTAACAGCCAAAAAGTGTGATTCTAAAGGGCTGTTAGTCATGGCTGTCTATGCTGCTATAGAAGCTTCTGAGGTGAGGTTTCGTTCCCTTGAACTGCAACACTCAGCTCTTAAGGCAGAGATGGGCTTGCAGGCAACTGAATGTATTAGGAAAGATCAGCACCTGGAAGAAGAACTTCAGTCCCTGTGTAGTAAGAACAAGACTCTTTTGCATTGTACTGTACAGAATAATAATCGAGAGTTATGCATGTTGAGAGAAGATTGTGATAGGTTGAAGCAAGATAAGAAGCAGATTTTGCAAATGAATGATTTATTGAGTAAGATGAATGAGTCTTTGCGAGGGGAGAATGAAGATTTACAAGAGAACCTGAAGCAGGTAAGTCATGAGTTGGATAGAGAGCTTAGGGACAACTGTGAATTGAGTGATGCGTAGAGTGTTACAGAAAGAGGTTTTGAAAGGTGTTGGGCAGAACAATGCAAAAGTTAGTCACATGCAGTGCAGAGCTAAGTTGGCGAAACTGCATCATCAGCGAGAGGTGTTGGCTGGTCATGTTAAAGTGATGGGCAGGTTTCATTGCACACCCACTGACCTTACATCATCCAGAGATGACGATTCTGGTAAGAACAGCAACAAAGATGGTGCCCAGCCACACCCTCAATATGGTGCTTCCCCCAACTGCCACTCACAAGATGATGACACCCTACTTTGTACAAACGTGACCATACATCATGAGAAATATGACGAGCATTGTGTGCGATGCCAAGATGGTGACCCCCCCATGATAGAGGGGGCGGTCGAGGCCTAGCCCCTCCGATTGCCATCCTGAAACAGGAGAACAGAACGGAGATCGATCAGATGATCAAGACCGCCCTCACTAGGACACAGATGACTGAGGAGCACTGACGGGTCTTCCAGGAACACATGGAAACAATGTTGAAGGAAGCCACTACTCAGCAGTCGCTTGTCCGCTTTGTGGCGCACAATCCCACAACCCTTTTCCTGATCCATGTCATGTAATTCAGACTAGTCCCCTTCAGGCAGCTCACTCTGTACAGCAGATCACTGACAGTATAGGCCACATGACCCCCAATGACAATTTCAGCTGCCATTTGGAAAAAGTTAATTCCAAATGTGAGATGCTCAGTTTACCGGCAGGCTACCAAGTACAGATCCTCCAGCGGACCATAGACCCTGGCCTCTGGGCAAAACTCTCACAGGACGTTCGTCAAGCCACAGATGTGACTTTTGATGATGTCGCTGCAGAACACATTGCTATACACTCCCCAGGCATGGTTTGCATTATGTTGGCCCATCCTGTCAAACAGTATGCCAAGGAAAGTCTGACATCATACCATCAGAGGTTATGATTGGCCTAATGTACTGGCAAGGAGCTATCACAAGAGATAGCAGACAGAGACCAAATTGAGAACAAAACCTTATTGATTTGAAACGTGATTCTGGCCGTGCATGACAAGGTCGAGCCTTCGTTTTTTCCCAGAACTGATAAATTTTCAGACATTCTCAGAAGGATGGAGCACATCTACCAGCTCTACCTCTGAGATTTGAATTCTGGCTCAAAAGCCAAGGTGGCCATGGTACAATCCACCAGCAAGCCCACAACCCACTACATGGTGGAGGGCAAGGCCCAGGACAACAAGGCCGCACCCTCTGATGACAAACAGGCCTATAAGATGGGGGAACTGCAACAAAAATAGGAACAGGCAAAGAAATTGGAATAACCCTAATTCTGATCAGAATGACAACTGGGGCAATCAAAACTATCAACAAGACCCTTCTTACCATGATGTAGTGGAGGAGAATAATAACCTCTGCACACTCTTTGGGACGGTCCAATCAATGGCCGAGGCCATCCTAAGGCAGACCATTGCAGCCTTAGCTCTGGTAGCCCAGTCTCTGCTAGGCCAAGGACACACAAGAACCTCCTCTGGCAAGGCTGCAGCAGGCCTGAATCCTGAGGCCTTGTCTATTGCAGCTACTACTAGTACCCAGACATCCCTGTATCCTATGCAGGACCTGGAAGATGCCAGGTGAGATCCTGCTGGCATGCATTTTCAGGAGCCACCTAAAGATGCCAATAGTAGTTCAGATTGACAATTACAGGCCCCAGTCCATATTGTGAATAATATTACTACTGACACAAATGGAAGGCCTTGTACTCAGGCCCTGGTCAGGGGTACCAAATTGTTGTACTGCTAGATACAGGCGCGGCTGTGTCTGTACTACATGATGAGGATCCAGCTAATTCCTCTAGTCCACCAGATGGAGGACCACTGCTCAAGGTGTGGATGGCACTAGATTGTCTACCTACCATTCTATTGTACTCTCCATGGTGTTGGGTACCCTCAACACGAATCACACTTTTGACCTCATGGCATTATGCAATCACCCCAGCATACTAGGAATTGATTTCCTAGCACTACATGGCTGTGTAGCTCTTTATCCAAATCAGAGGACAATACCATATGGTCATGATTCCCGATTCCTACATGCTTGCCGCCATTGAGGTCAATGACAAGGAATATGATGTCATAGTTCTATTCCAAACACATGAATTCTTCAAAGAACTGTTACCCATTCTGCAGAAGCACCTTGAAATTTTTGCCACACACAAACATGATTGTGGGAGAATACAAACCATCATTGAAGTCCCAGGCCCTAAACATGACAGGCAAAGGCAATATCCTTTTCCTCCAGAGGCCTTACCATCACTCAGAGAAACTATTCAGTCACTTCTCCAGCAAGGTGTGATCAGTCCTTGTGTCTCAACTGCCAACTCACCCATCTGGCCAATGAAAAAGTTCAGCACCTCTTGGAGACTCACTATTGACTATAGGAGACTTAATCAAGTCACTTCTAGCTGCTCCCCACAGTAGCCTCAGTACTGGATGTGCTCAAATTGCTAACACCAGATAATAAGTGGTTTAGTGCTTTTGATAGCTCCAATGGGTTTTGGTCACTGCCACTTGCTCAGGAAAGCCAGTACAAGTATACTTTCACCTTTGAGGGTCGTCAGTACACCTGGACCTGCCTCCCACAGGGCTTTTACAATAGCAGCTCCCTTTTCCATCTACACATGATGGATGCCCTGCTTGGTTTCTCTGCCCCCACAATGCCTTCTGCAGTATGTGGATGACTTACTCCTGGTGACTGCCACTAAGGAGTGACACTTTGACCTCCTTGATGAGTTACTGACTCTCTTACAGGAGCAGGCCTCAAGTGTAACCCTGAAAAAGCACAACTGTGCCAGAAAGAGGTTATCTTCCTCGGCCTGCATATCACAGAACAAGGCAGAAGCACAGCCTGGAAGATGATCCAAGGCCTACAAGATTTGTCACTTCCTACCAGTGTGGGAACACTCAGATGTTTCCTGAGAATGGTCATCTATTCCAGGGACTTCATTTATGACTTTGCACAGAAGGCTGCCCCTCTGTATGAGCTTCTGAAAAATGATGTTCCCTGGACTTGGGGTCTCATTCACACCAATGCTGTGACCTTTCTGAAACAGGTTCTGGCCTCTGCTCCAACACTGGTTAACCCTAATCCATCCTTATGCTGCCATCTGAAATCTGCTACTTCAGACATTGCTATATCTGTAGTACTTGCTCAAAAGGTTAATGGCATTCTGAGACCCATCGTCTATGCTTCCCAGATACTGTCCCCAGTGGAGCAGAAGTACAGACTTTGTAAAAGACACCTTCTATCTACCTACTGGGCCGTGAAGCACTTTCTGTACATCATTGGGTATTCACCCATATTTTTGCACACTAGTCACTCCCCCACAAACTTTCTGCTGTCAGACAGAGTGAAGGATGGCTCTGTGTCTAATACCAGATTGACTCACTGGTCTCTTCTTCTCCAGGACCGTAACATACAGGTCCATACTGCCAAAATGCCCTCAGTTTTAGCCCATGGTCTTCTGTGTCAAGGAGACCTACTTGACTGTTCACTCCATCCTCCTGATTTGCCTGAGCCAGGACCATTTCTTCCTGCCACTCCA
This sequence comes from Neoceratodus forsteri, assembly GCA_016271365.2. Taxonomy (NCBI): domain Eukaryota; kingdom Metazoa; phylum Chordata; order Ceratodontiformes; family Ceratodontidae; genus Neoceratodus; species Neoceratodus forsteri. The sequence goes on along the minus strand of CM028131.1, from coordinate 1,032,510,136 downwards.
AAACTCCTTGCTGACACTTCCCTGTGCCATGTCTCTAACAATGGCTCTGCCTCATACCATCAAGGAGAACAGATAGCTGGATTTGGAGTGCTCATCATGTACCCTAATAGTAACACTGTCCACGCATCTAAACACTGCAGTGTTGCATCTTCTCATTATGCAGAACTGGTAGCTGTGGCCTATGCTCTTGAACTGATACACCATGGTACCACAGATGCCATCATCTTCATAGACTCTAACTGGGTCTGATGCTCACTAACTGAATTCTTATAGTTCTGGGAGAAGGACTCCTTTACATCTTCTGATGGCACCTCTGTGAAATACAAAGCACTCTTTGTATACATTCACAGTCTGACTCAACAGTTTAAACACAATCTGTTAATTCACAAGGTGACGGCCCACTCAAAGTCTGATCCATATTTTGTCAAGCAAACACTCTTGCAAAAAAGGTGCTTGAGGGGGAGATGTGGGATATGGCTCACTCTGTTGCTCTGGCAGCTGTACAAATAGCTGCCATGAGAAAGAAGAAAACTTTTGTGTCACTGGACTTGTCCACAGCACAAAGTCTGATACTCAGCTGAAAGAAGTGTTCAGACTTCTGAACAAAGGAACTGAACAAGAGCAGATGACCAACAACCCCTACAAAAGACATGCAGACAAATTGCATCTATCACATGACAACAAGTTGATATGGTATCAACCTGACGACCTGAACCACAGATTGTGGATAGTTCCTGAATCATTGCGATCTTAGTTCATTCATCAGGTCCAAAACACCCCAACAGGAGGACACCAGGGGGTGGAAAACACAGTTCAGAGACTGAGATCTGTGGACTGGTGGCCTGGTATTACCAGGGATGTTAAACATTACATCCAAAACTGTTTAGTTTGTGAGCAGAACAATCCTGCCCCAAACAAAAGGAATGCTAAATTACTTCCCCAGAGACAGACTGATCCCTGGCATGCGATTCAAATTGATTTAGTTGACCCTCTAACCACCACCTGCAGGAACAACAAGTACGTTCTTGTTGTCACTGACCTATTCTCCAAATGGGTCGAGGCTTTTTCCACTCGACAATGCACAGCAAAGGCAACTGCAAGAGCTCTGGTAGAACAATTCTTCTCCAGATGAGGCCTACCTCTTAAGGTAGACTCTGATCAAGGAACCAGCTTTACATGTGAGTTGATGCAAGAAACACAAACTTCTTGGTGTACACCAGAAGTTTCACATTCCTTACCACCCTCAATCCTCAGGCCAGGTAGAAAGAGCCAACAGATGAATAAGAAGACATTACTTACCATAGTAATCATGTTTCTTCCAAATGAATCTTATTGTATTCTGACATATGCAGTATGGTCCCACCATAGTACTGCCCCAGAGCTGAAAAGGTTAATAGAACCTATGCAAATGATAGAATGCTAGGCTCGAGCTCAGTTTTCAAACCACTGTCTCTGGTAAACAACCTTCTAACCATCAGATTTTAATGAAACGTGCATAGGAAAGTATACTATCTAATAACTAACACTAATAAGAAAAACAATTCACCCCTCCTATAAACATCCCCCATCTGAAAAGCAATAGGCATTTATCTCTAAGACTCAAGTCACTGATGGCCCAAGGAAAAAAACAGTCCAGGAGTCCACCACAGTTATCAAAGCTGTAGTGCAGTGCCCCCAGGTTCTAGTAGGGGAAGAAGGGTGGGAGCTCAGAATACAGTAAGATTCCCATGGAAGAAACAAGATTACTATGATAAGTAATGTCTTCTTCTAACCCCAGGAAATCTTACTGTATTCTGACATATGCAGACTATCCAAGCAGTGCCTTTGGAGGTGGGTACAGAACCTATTTAGGGAACAGGCTCTGCAGTGCTGCTGTGCCAAACCTTGCATCACTCCTGGTCTGGGCATCCAGGTTGCAATGTTTGACAAATGTGTGAACAGTTTTCCAGGTAGCTGCTTTACAGATTTCCAGTAAAGGTATATCCCTTGCAGCTGCTATAAAGGCAGCTGTGCCCCTTGTGGAATGGGCCCTGAGGCCAACAGGGGGTTCCTTGCCCACTTTGCTATAACAAAACTGAATACAGGCAACAATCCATCAGGCAATGGCTCTCTTTGAGGCAGATTTTCCTTTTCTTTTAAGGAATAACTTAATCCTTTCCTGTCTATGACCCTTAGTATGGTCAAGGTAATAGCTGATAGCTCTCTTGACATCTAAGCTATGTAATCTGCATTCCCCTGAACTGGAATGGTCAGTGAAAAAGACTGGTAAGGTGATGGATGATTTAAATGGAAATCAGACACCACTTTGGGAAGAAACTTCCTGTCTGTCCTCAGGATTACCTTGTCCCTGTGAAAAGAGATGCAATTCAGTTCTGTACACAGGGTCTGTAACTCACTGATCCTTCTGGCTGAATTAATAGCCATCAAGAACATAGTTTTCCATGTGACATACTTCAGTTCTGCTGAAGACATGGGTTTAAATGGTGGCTACATCAGCTGTCCAATACAATGTGGGGAGTGCAAGTGCAAAAGCCCTTTGAAGAATGTTCTAAACATCTGATTGGAAACCAGAGAAGACTTCTTACCAGCTGAGAGATAAGCTGAGACTATTGCTAGATGCACCCTTAGGGTAGAGGGCTTGAGGCCAAGGGAGTGAAGGTGTGCCAGGTAAGCCAGCACTACTGAGAAACTAGCTTGAGTACTGACTACCTCCTGCTGCTGGCACCAGACTGAGAATCTCTTCCATTTTGAAGACTAGGTTTGCCTTGTGGAGGGCTTTCTGGAGCCTCTGAGCACCTGAAGGACTCTCTCTCTCTCTCTCTCTCTGACAACCTAAGATCAGCATATTCTATGTCCTCAAGAGCCAGGCCTTGAGTCTGAGGGACTAAAGGTTAGGGTAAAGGATTCTGCCCTGTGAGGACATCAGGAGGTTGTGTCTCCTGGGTAAGGATATTGGTCTGCTCACTGTCAGAACTAGAAGTAAGGAGTACCATGGCTGACTGGCCCAGTCTGGGGTGATGAGGATCATGGTTGCTGGCTGTGTCCTGAGTTTGTTCAGAAATCTGAGAAGTAAAGGAAAGGGAGGGAATGCATACAGGAACTTCCCCATCCAATCCATCAGCAGTGCGTCCATTGGCACTGTACCAACTGAAGGAGGCCTGCAACAAAACGGTGGCAGCTGGTGGTTGTCTGGGGCTGTAAAGAGGTCCACCTCTGGGGTCCCCCACTGCCTGAACACTGTTGGAAGAACCTGCTTGTTCAGTGACCATTCATGGTGGTTCTGACTGATTCTGCTCAGGGCTAGGGCATTGTCCTTTCCTGGAAGATAAACAGCTACCAGAGAGAGATTCAGAGAATAAGCCAACTTCCATATCAGCATGGCTTCTGTGCACAGAGGGGAGGACCTTGTGCCCCATTGCTTGTTTATGTAGTACATTGTGGTTGTGTTGTCTGTTCTGACCCTGTACAACCTTGCCTCTGAGCATTGAGGCAAAGGATAGAATCCCCAAACATACTGCTCTGAGTTCCAACAGGTTTATGTGGCACAGACTCTCCTTTCTTAGCCAAGTCCCATGAGCTGTCTGGCCTCCTATGTGTTTTTGTGAAATAAGACTGGAGGTGGAACTGAATGTCCCTCATTTGAAACCTGGTCCCTGGAACTGTTGCTGTTGTAGCCACCATGTGGCCTAATAGTTGGAGTAAGTGCCTTGCTGGTCTGGGATTGGACAGTTGGAAAGAACTGGCCAACTGATTCAGTGTTTTCACTCTCCCTTGGGGAAGAAAAGCCTTTCCTTCCACCATGTCTTGCTCTGCCCCCTATGAAATCCAGGAGCTGGACTGGAGTCAGCACTGACATTTTGGGATTTAGCAGGAACTGTAGAGACTACAGGACCCCCTGAACTATGGTCAGGGACTTCGAAACCTGCTGAGGAGACTGGCCCACTACCGGCCAGTCATCCAGATAGGAAAAAACTGTAACACCTTGCCTTCTAAGGTGTGCCACCACTACTGCTAGGCACTTTGTGAACAACCTTGGTGCTGAGGAACAGCCAAAGGGTATTGCTCTGAATTGGTAGTGGCCCGATGTCAGCCTGAACATGAGATATTTTCGGTGTGATGGTCTGATGGGAATATGGAAATAGGAGACTATCAGATCTATTGATGCCAGCCAATCCCTTGTCTGAGTGTGGGTAGAATGGTTGACAGGGTGACCATCTTGAATTTTGGTTTTGTCAGATATTTGTTTAGTTGTCTGAGATGCAGAATGGGTTGCCACTCCCCTGTTTTCATTACTGTGAGGAAGTATCTTTTTTTTTGTATTATATTTTTATTAATTTCTTAGAAATTCAAACAGGTGTACAAGATATAAGTTTTTGTACATTATATCCCAAATTAATGGCATATGATTAATACATATGAGTAGTTTGATTATCAACAAGTTATACTAAAACCCATTGTTCAAACCATTTATATACTCTGAATACGACATTAAGCATCTGAATATCCACATTGTTCAATCTCTTGCCTACTCAATAACATATCATAGTCAGACTCTGATTCTGCTGTGCGAAAGTAGAATAAGAAAAAGATAGAAACTGTAATCTAAAAGTATTACAATAAAAGGGTAAAACGAAGAAGAAAGAATTCATTTTGCCGTTTGGTTGATTTTGATTCTGGTCTGAGTTGGCACGTCTCTTCAGTCATGTAATACAGTAAGATAATATGATGGACTCTAGGAGAGCAGTTCACTAGTAGAATGAGCATACGTCTGGTTAACAGCTACTGGAAAGATTTTTATCCTTCAAAACCTCACTCCCTCTCGCAGTATTTGTGATTCCACGAGGGAAAGGGATGTCAAAAATCCAGCCCATTCTATCAAAAATCTTTCTTCTTTACCACTGAGAGTGTATGTGAGCCTGTCGGTAGCCAAGGTTGCCAACAGTAGAGTTCTGCACATCCGGAGTGTGGGTGATATGCCCGAAACCCAGGTATTAAAAATTATCTGTCTGGCCACCACCAGTGCAACCCTCACTTACCTAGGATAAAGATCCCAATCCCCCTCTCCACTCACCTCCAATCCAAATAGGAGGGAGAGGGGTGAGAACTCCACCCCCCATTCCAGAGGTGAGGAAGTATCTTGAATTGAACCCCTTCCCCCTTTGAAGCAGGGGTACAGGTTCTACTGCCTTGTCCTGCAACAGATGTCTTACCTCTCCCTCTAGTAGTTGGGCTTCTGGTGGAGAGGATGGACTGAAGGCTCTTGTCCTCAGCTTGGGCATAAACTTGAAGCTGAGGGTAAGGCCCTGGCCCACTACCTCCAGGGCCCACTAACTGTAGTCATTGACTGCCAGACTTGGAGGAAGTGGGCAAGCCTGCCCCTACTGGGAGAGGGGAGGCGACACTGACAGACTCTTCAGGGAGTCTGCTTCACTTGTGAGGTTGGTTGAGGACTGGGTCCAGCCCTACCAGTACCCCTTCTACCCTTGCCTCTGAAATAGCTCCTCTGAGGTTACTAGGTCAGAAGGGCTGGCGTTTGGAAGAATGGCCTGTAATGAGGCCTTGCTCTCCCACCTCTGTTCTACTGTTTCTAGGGGGTAACTGCTCTTTCCTTGGCAGCTGCACTCTTGTAGGCCACCTTGTATTCATTCATCTTTTTCATATAGACCTCTGTCTGCTGGCCAAAGAGGGATGCAGGTTTGCAGGGGAAATCAAGTGATTTTGTCTGTGTATCCTGGGAGAGATTGGTAATCTTAAACCATGCAAATCTCCTTAAAGACACAGAAGTAGCCATTAACCTGGCTGTAGTATCATTGGCATCCACAGCCATTCTAAACTGAAATTTGGATGCCTCAATGCTCCTCTTGGCAGCCTCTGTCAGGTCAGATGCCATGGGTACTGGACAGGCCTTAGAAATTTCTGACACTGTGCTCCACAGGCTCTTTTGAAATCTGGCTACATAAGCCATGTAGGTGGCCTGTGTAATGGCCAAGGAAGAACCTAAATAAGCCTTTCTGGCCATTGAATCCATCTTTCTGGAATCTTTATCTGGAGGGTGGGAAGCCAGGGGTATACCAGCCTTGTCACAGGCAACAGCCTATACCACCCATTCCTGGTGGAGGTGCCCAAAAAGAAATGTAGCACCAGGTTTAGCCACCTAATACTTCCTGTCCAATTTTCTGTCTACTGGAGGAATAGATGTGGGTGTCTATAGGATTTTTAGCACATGTTTTCTCAGAGATTTATGGATGGGGAAATAAAAGCTTTTTAGCTGAAGCCACATCCATCATCTTGACATAGTCTGGTTCTTCCTCCTCCTCAGTTGTCTCTTGAGTGGAGAGGGCCAGAGTTTGAGCTACCTGCTGCATAAAAACAAGTAGGGTAGTAAAGTCCTCTGACCCCTTCCCTTGTCAGGGGAGTCAGCACGCTGGTGATCAGTGGAAACATTTGGTTCCAGAGGCTCCCCTAGATCCTCATTCTCATCATCCCCAAAGCCCTCCATGTCAAAGTCACGAGGACCGGGAACCGGGGTAGAACCTGGGGGCATAGCCGTGGGACTCTAAACCAAGGACCACAGAACCAAACCAGCAGGAGACTGAAGAGGTTGAATAATCCATTTGGCATTAGCTATCTCCTCTGTGATTGGAACCATTGGGTTCAACGGCTGCAGTTCCTTTACCACATGTTTCTCCTTCCTCTTTTCTTAGCCGCAGTTGCAGGTTCAGCAGCAGGTTCAACGACATGTTTCTTTCCCTGCAAACTGGTACCCTTGTCAGAGGGTGTTTCCTCTGGTTCGTCGGTTTCTTTTGAGGAAGGAGATTTGTCCGTAACTGGTCAGCAGTTGTTTCGGACAACTTTTCTTTCAGTCGATTAATTTGCCTGTCCAGCGTCAACTGTGGAAAATTTTTGCATATCTCGCAGTCTGCCTTCATGTGGTCAAACCCAAGACAGAACACACACATTAAATGGGGATCAGCTTTAGCAAAAGTTTCTCCACACTCAGTATAGTGCTGGAAGCCTGCTGGACTGCTCCTTTTCTTAGGAGTCTGAGACATAGCCAACAGAGGATGCTAATCCCCTTAAACTAAACTTTTTTATTTAGGTCAGTTTAATGACCTAAGAACAAACCAAGGTTTAGCCCAGTAATGTTCCTACAAAATGAACAAACTAAAATAAAGATTACCTTACAAGAAATAGGAAAAAAGGGCTTGGTTCCCGACCGGCAGGAAAAAACGGACAGAAACTGAGGACTTACCAAATATCTGCTAATCTAAACTAGTCTACCTGCAAACCAGAGATTGCGGTTCAAAAACAAATAAATTTAAATGGTAAAAAAATGAGAAAATAAAATGATCTTGAGTGAAGATCCAGGGGATTCTCCGAGGTGTCTGACTAGGCAAGCGGAGTGAAGAATCTGATGGTTAGAAGGTTGTTTACCAGAGACAGTGGTTTGAAAACCAAGCTCGAGCCTAGCATTTTATCATTTACATAGGTTCTATTAACCTTTTCAGCTCCGGGGCAGCACTATGTGATTTTATGATTGTAAAGTGCCTTGGATCTAGAAAGGCACTCTATAAATAAAGATTTACTTACTTACTATGGTGGGACTATACTGCATATATCAGAATACAGTAAGATTTCCTGGGGTTAGAAAGTAAATGCTATCCATATTTATCGAGGACAATCCCAAGGATTGGGATTCCCTTTTGCTTTTACTCCTTATGGAAATTAGGGGTACTCCTTTAGCCACCACCCAGTGCACACCCTTTGAGGTGATGACTGGTAGAACTATGAGATCACCTGAGCACCTGTTGATTGACTTGAACACACCAACTGCAGATAGAGTGTCCATGGGCACATATGTCACAAAACTGAGAGATGACATCATCAAGACCCACTTGTACGCTACACAACATATGGGTAAAGCCCAACAGCAATCCAAGATTCACTTTGACCAACATGCACAAGAGGTGGATTGGCAAGTCGGAGATCAGATAATGGTACTTAGATTTGTACACCCTGTCCTTTCTCCAATAAGTGGGAAGGACCCTACCCTATCATTAACAAACTCGGTCCCGAAGTCTACCAAGTTAGACTCATCCATCAGAAGAAACCTACTGATAAATGACTGCATGCTAATCAGCTCAAATTGTACAAAGAAGAATAATTACCTAACCCCATTGGGTGGAATTGTACCTACTGACCTTTTTTTCCTTCCTTACAGGTACTCACACAAAATGACTATCTTGCATTTGATCCTTCTTCTATGAGCACTCCCCTTTGTGCATGGCAAGGATATGAAAACTATATCTGACTACAACACGTCTCCTTCCACTTCTTGATCATCCTGAGGGAAGACATATAACCCACAAAACAAACCCACCACCATCCCTGAAAGGGGTTAGCATAGATGTTCCCAACAAATTAATCACTGTTCAGGAAGGCACGGATGCCTACCTGACCACCATGGTTGTGGCACCTGACAAATCGTCCTTCCAAATTGAATGGCAAACTGGCAATCATGGACAGACACTTCCTGTTGCCCACCTTTACAAAGGCACTTTCTAAGGCTGGCCTAATACCAGAATCACCCCCAAATGGCACCCTGTCCATCCAGCAAGCCAATTACAGACATTCTGGTCTATACAATCTTAATGCTTTGATTGATCCCACCTTTTCTGATAAATACCCAGAAGACTCTGCAAGAGACTTTTGTGTTCGCAATTACCTGGCTACAGCAGCCATGTTTCTGTCTGTAGTACCCCCTACTGAAGCAGAACTTATTGACTGTCCCACATAGGAACCTGGCCCACCTAGTTGTCTCACTGCCACCTCCCTTCCAGGTACACTTGTGAATAATGTGCAGTTTATGCACATTCCTGTCATTTCTAATCTCACACATTGGAATATGGCTCAATTTGGTATGTGTTCTAAAACTAATACTTCTAGATTTTTCAGCACTATGTTATTATATAGTCTTGCTGCATACCAGACACGCACACAAGATCCTGTGCCCGGTCCCCATACTATTGAATATTTAGGATTATTCAGGCCTAGACCCAACCCCAATAACAAGAAAACTTCCTTATCACGCAGGAGGCGTGCCACTGCTGATGTCACTGGTGCAACTGGCACCATATCTGGACTCTTCAGATTCGGCATGTCCATCTGGAACTGGGCAGACATTGCTGCCATTAAAAGCCAAACAGTTAAATTCCAGACTGGCACGAAGAATTATGTTTTACCGCCTTTAGTGCATGATGTAGATGGGCTTAGTGAGGAAGCATGATACACTGTGTATAACATGCATGACATTGCTAAAAGTTTTAATAACACCAAGCATACAACATAGACAGTACCACTTAGCAAGTCTCCTATCATGGATAATATCTGGAATACGTCCAGATTCCAAATCCCGAAAGAGATTATTGATATCGGTTATGACATAAGAGTCATAAGCAGAGCATGAAAGTTCCCTGGCAATATATTGCTTGTCTGCCTCTTTGTTATTCTGGAAGACAAGTTCATTGTAGGTCCACTGCTTGCATTCAATGTGTATGTTCAGATCTGTTAATATACCCATGACTACTGCTAGAAATCTAGGTTATGTCACATGCCATCCCAACAGGAGCCCATGTTACACTGCCAACTGCTGCACCATACATGACACCATGTTCGTTACCTTCACTGTTTCCTTGCCATGCTTTGATCCAGAGACTGCTATTTTCAACAGACTGGCCTCCATACATTACACTGGGCATCTCAACAAGGACATCTACTGAGAGAGGATTGACCTTCCACCTATTCTGGTCTTCCATCCCACCCTGGATGCTTGGGTGGCACCTCATACAGACTGTTGTGCCAAAAAGGGATGTCACTACTTATGTTGCTGTGACATATTCAATGGCATCAAGCCAGTTTGTGGATACTCACGGGACAGCATTGATTGGTCTTTTACTTTGGACTTGAACATTTCTTCAAATGACACTGGTACCCCTAGGTCTACAGCATCTTCAGCTTCAAATACATCATCACCGGTGGGTAACACTGGATGTCTCTACCAGAACTACGCATAAGAGGTCCATTGCTTCACTACAAGACTCACAAATCAATCTTTCACCTGCCCAATTCGACTGCATAAGTGGAGGATTCCTACAGTGAGTGTGCCGTATAATTCTGATGGTCAGTATTGTGTGGTTACTAATCATAAATCATTGTCATATGGGTCTAAAACTTGTGACATACAGTTTCCTAATTTCTGTTTTATTCCTCATCAAACTACTGTAATTGGTCATACCATTATTACTCCTGTTCCCATCCCAGAACCAGACATTATTGATACCGACCCTGAATATTTGCTTGCTCTATCTCAGTATTTACCTATTTTCAATGTTCATATTGCTCCCTTGACCTTGTCTCTTAAGACACTTAGAAAGGATACCTATCTCATCTACATCAGCAATAAAATCTCCAAAGTTGGAGAAGCCTTTAACATCCTTATCCATGATGGTGATTTAAGCACCACACCTTCTAATACATAGTTAGAGTTACCTTTTAAAGGTTTTGTTATCATACAACTGTTTTTGATTATCTTTTTGATACTCTTTGCTGTCTATGGCGCACTTTAAAACAACATTGTGAATGACTCAAATTCCTTTACAAGGCTCGTGTATCGGGTCTGTAAATGATGGATACCCACTATTTCCCTTAGTGTTGTTGCCTTTTCAGTAAGGAAACAAGGGGGGAAGGTTACACTTGGTCCCCTCACCCTCATTGGCAACCCACTGTGCACCGCTGACATCTATTATGTTATATGCATAATTAGTACTAACATTTAGGGTGTTGGTACTTACTGTGTAAGTGTAACTTACCAGGGACATTATTACTGTGATCATTACTAGTAATGCACAAGTAATGTGCTGAGAATACATGTCTGTGTTCTTTGTATATTCTTCTGAGAAGTTATTGTATAGCCTACACTGCCATCATGTAGATTTATGTAACATCACACTTATTTTTTGTTTTAGTATAAGTCTTTGTTCTCATTTTAGCTGATTTTACACATTTTGTATATCTATAGATAACACTGTGGAGCCACCTAACTTTTAGCCAATAGGGCTTGTTTTATGTACCTAACTCCTGCAAGAAGTAATAGTTGTCATGGTGATTATCACCATATACAAGTTACTATATTACATATTCTCACTGAAACCATCTTCATACCTGGGGTATTGGGAAACTCTGTCTCCCTGTGTCTATTTGATAAGACCTGTTTTTAGGGCATAAGTCTGCTTTTGTGTAATAAATATGTTTATTACCATATATGCAGCTTGTCTGTTGTTTCTTCTGCTGGTTTATTACCACCAAGAACCTGAGAAGGGCTTGACACCCTGACAACATCTTAGAAGATTGCTCTCTCTGAGAAGGAGGGGGAGGAGGGAGGGAACATACCTACTGCAAGAGATCATCTCGAAGATCTACCTTTACGGTAAGTATGAAACTGTACTATCTTCTTTGAGGGCATCTCTTGCAGCAGGTAATACTCTTGGGATGATTCCCAAGCAGTGGAGTAGGAAGGGTGGTGAAATTAAGAAAAGAGGCCCTGCGGGATGACGTGCCAGAAGGCAGTGCAGCGTCAAGAAGCTAAATCAATGCTGTAGTGCTTTGTAAAAGTATGTACAGTAGACCAGGTGACAGCATCACAGATGTCAGTGATGGAGACACCACAGCAACATGCAGTGGTTGTAGACAGAGCCCAGGTGGAGTGAGCATGCACAGCGCCCAGTAAAGGTTTATTATATTTATTGTAACATTAGGTTATGCAATGTGCCAGACAATTTGATAAAGGGTGCTTGGTGACTGGTAGACCTTCTTTGCCTGGAGCACAGGTGACAAAGAGTTGTTTGGACTTTCATGTGGCTTTACAGCATGCAATGGAGTAACACAGGGTGTGATTCACATCCAAGGTATGGAGGAGGTATTCACCCGGATTGGAGTGATAGGGGTAGAAGACCGGCAAATGTATAGACTGGTTCAGTGTGTTTTCTGAAACAACCTTTGGAAGAAAGGCTGGATTAGGATGAAGTGAGACCCTGTCTTTATGGATGACAAGGTAAGGTTCAGAGCACATGAGGGTCTGGAGCTTGGAAATGCAGTGAGCTGAGGCAATGGCCACTAAAAATAAGGTTTTCCATGCCAGAAAATGCATGTTGTATGCAGCAGTTGGCTCAAAAGGGGCCAAAGTTAATTTTTCTATGAGGAAATTGAGGTCCCAAAGTGGCACCAGCCTTCAAATGGGAGGCTTAAGGTGTAGAATGCCATTTATGAACATGCGGACAAGATCCTGCTGGGCTTCCTGACAGCTGTTTATGAGCTTGTGGAAAGCAGAAATGGCTGCTAAGTGTACCTTAATGGATGAGTAACCCAACCAACCCTTGTGAGGAAAGGGAGGATAAATAGTTCAAGATAGCAGGGAGAAGACAGGAAAAGGGGCTGATTGTGTGAGCAGCTGCCAAAGTAGCGAAGCATTTCCATTTTGTTTGGTAATTCTTTCTAGTGGATGGTTTTCTAGAGGCCAATAGAATATCTGCCACTGTTGCAGATACTTGTTGTCTATTTATGAAGGCATCTTCAGGAGCCAGGCATGAAGGTGTAGGGATTGAAGACTGGGGTGTAGGAGAGACCTGTGATGTTGTGTAAGTAGGTCTGGTTGGAGGGGAAGGGGTACAGGCTCGGTGACCGACAACTGTTGGAGGAGAGGAAACCAGTCGGGGCCAGAATGGTGCTATTAGTATCATCATTGTGGGTTCTAGCTGGAGTTTGATGAGGACGTGTTGCAGTAGAGGAACTGGGGGAAGGTATATAAAAATTATCCCTGCTACGTTAGGGAAAGGGCATCGATAGAGAGTCCCTCATTGTCTGGTATAATGGAGTAATAGTGAGGTAGCCTGTGGTTGTCCAGGGAGGCAAAGAGCTCAACTTCCAGCATGCCCCAGAGGTGGAAGATGTCCTGGAGGACTGATGAGTGCAAGGTCCACTCGTGACCTTGGGTGTGGTGACTGAGGTGATCTGCTAAAGCATTCTGGGCTCCTGGCACATGCACTGCCATGAGTAGTTGTTGGTGCCATAGGGCCTCTTTCCAAACACAGACTGCTTCCTGATAAAGTCATTGGGATTTCATGCCCCCTTGTTTGTTTATGTAGTACACCACACGGGTGTTGTGTGTATGTATGAGAAGGGGGATCTGGTGCCAGATATGGTTGGAAGGTCTGCAGTGCGAGGCGGACCACCTTCATCTCTAGAATGTTTATGTGGAGAGAGGCTGTGGATGGATCCCACAGATCTTGGGTTTGATAAGGATCGAGGTGAGTGTCCCAACCAATAGTGGAGGCGTCCGTGGTCAAAGTCTGGGATGGTGGGGGAGTCCGGAAAGGAACTCCTTGATCCAGATTGGATCACATGGTCCACCAAGTTAGGGTTCGGTGGAGTGTTGGGTTGATGATGATCTGATTTTCGAAGTACCCTGTGCACTGTTGCCATTGGCATTGTAGGATCCATTGTGCCAGTCGCATGTGTAACCGGGCGTGTGGTATAGTGGATATGGCTGCAGCCATATGGTCTAGAAAGCACATATACTGTTGGGCCATGACGTGCGTAATGGACTGGCACTGGCCTGCAAGTGTAATGAGTGTTTGACATCAGAGCTCAGGAAGAAATGCATGCCCGAGCTGCGTGTCTAGGACTGCACCTATGTATTGTAGACACTGTATCAGTTAAAAGGTGGGATTTGGGCAGATTGACAGTAATGTCCACTATCTGGAAAAGCTATAGGGTTACATGAAGAGTCTGTAGCAACCCTTCCTTGGTGGAGGCCTTGATGAGTCAGTAGTCCATATATGGAAAGATGAAGTGCCCTTGATATCTTAGGGCAGTGGCCACCACCACTAGATACTTTGTGAAGACTCTGGGTGCTGGGGACAGGCTGAAGGGTAATGCTGAGAATTGGTAGTGATGTTCCAGAAGCTGAAAATGGAGGTAGTGATGATGCGCAGGATGGATCTGGATATGAAGGTAGGCATCCTTCATGTCTAGAGTGCAAAACCAGACTCCTTGATGGAAAAGAGGAAGGATTGTGGTTAGAGTTACCATTCTGAATTGTTTGTACTGAATGTACAGATTTAGATCTCTGAGATAGGAGATATGCAGAACTGGGCGTAGAGCTCTAGTGCATTTTGGTACCAGGAAAAAGTGGGAATAAAATCCCTGTCATTGTTCTGGGGATACAGGTTGGACTGCATTTTCTGAATGAGGAATGCTAGTTCCTCTAGCTGTATTGGGATGTGGTCCAGTGGGTATGTGACAGAGTGGGTGGCGGTGGCATGGAAGTGAGTTCCAGTGTGTGTCCTGTTTGTATGATTTATAGTACATTCTCGTCAGTTGTATCTGTTGCTATGCTTCCAAGTGAAGTGAAAAGCGGCCTCCCACAGCCTCTGAGGCTGGTGGAGAGATGCTGGGGAGGCAGAGGTATGAATGAAAAGGACTGTGGAGCACAGTTCATTGCAGGAGGGGTGGTTCAGGTGCCCTTAGCAGCTGAGGGATGGTTAGCAGGTTGGTTTTGCTACCTACCCCGGGTGGACTGTCTCCCAGTGCTGCATTGAAGGTTGGCCCTGCAGAACTGGAAAGGTTGATTATACTTTCTTTAGGCAGTAGTTTGTGAGGTGTGGTACATGCCACATGCAGTTCGGAGGGTACGACCAGAAGCCTGGAGATCATCCAGGATGGTTCAGGTATCAGAACCAAACAGCTTATGTCCATTGAAAGGTACGTTGAGAATGGTTTGTTGTACATCAGGGGTAAACAATGAGACCCGTAGCCAGGTGTGCCAATGAAGGGTGACACCCATGGCCAAAGTCCTTGCAGAGGTGTCCACTGCATTGTAACCTGCCTAAAGTAAATGGTGGGAGAGGCTGGTGCCGGTTATAAAGATAGCCAACAGCTGATCTTTTTCTGCTGATGGAGGAAGCTTATTGGCCACCTCCCATGCTGTAGTCCAGAGGGTCTTCTGGTACTTTAGTATATATCCAATATAATTTAAGATACATAGATTCATAGTGGCAGCCTGGTATACCCTTTTCCCCATTAGATCCAAACATCGAAACTCCCTGTCAGGGGGGGAGGGAGTTCAAATGTTTTGGACATTTTGTCCTGTCACGTGTGGCATTAATAATCACAGAATCAGCCTGTGGTGCAGTAGCAAAGAAAGGGTGAACTGTCGGTACCTAATATAGGTGTCTGCCTTTCCAGGGACTGGTGGAACTGCTGATGGGCGATGCCAGGCTACAAGAATGGTGTCCTGGTAGCCCTGCATTAAAGGTGGTTCCACTATTGCAGGGTCCTCTGGTAAGTCCAGATAGTCCGCCATAAGTTGGCAATGTTTGTCTTGTTCTGTGGTATTAAAGTCCATCATTTGTTGGATCAGGGTCATTATATTCATAAAGGCTGGGTCATCTGGAGGAGAACAGGCTGTATAGAGGCCATGGTCTTCCTCTACATAAGACACTGTAGAGTTACTTGAAGAGGGGAGAAGTCCATCCCCTGCATCCAGATTTTCCTCATATTCTTCCTCATAGTCTGGAAGTAATTCTTCCTCCAAAGAATGGTAGGAGGGAGCAGGAGAAGGTTCCCTGTGGGAAGTAAAGGAGTACTCCTGGCGAGACCACTTGGGCAGAGGAGGTGAGGGAGAGGAAGAGGTTTGAAGCTGAGTATGCTGGGGAGGCTGCACTGGTTACAGGCCCTGCATCACTTTTTAAACTGTTTGCACTACAGTAGCCACATCGACGGAGGAGGTCATGGCCATCATCCCAGCAGTGTTAGAACCGGTAATAGGCAAAACAGAAGATATAGGGTGTGGATGCAGGTGCAGCCACGAGCCCAAGCCATAAAGAGTTGCCCCTCATGAGGCATCAGCCTGGCTCCCATGAGTGACCACCTGGGAGGGAGGTGGCAATTTAGGGAGCACTGTCAGGGAGAATCCTCTCTCCTTAATAACATATGCCTTGTCCATCATGGGATTCATCAACGGAGGCTGGAAAGGGGATGAAGCAGAATGGTGAAATACAGTCTGCAACGAAGCACTCAGGTCCATGCTAGAGGACTGGACTATTGTTGATGAATGACCAGTTGACGTGGTAGAAGCAGTGGTGGTCACAACAGCCAGTGCTTCTGTCAAAGCCATTGACAAGAGGTCCAGGAGGGCCATCATCGACGAAGGCTGAGGTTTGTCGTGAGAGGTTTTCGATGGGCTGCCAGAAGTGGAGACCGTCGATGGATGAGTCTTCTTACCTTCTGAAGAAGAAGAATTATCCTTGTCTTTGTGTTTATGCTTCAATGAATGTTTATGTGAGGACTGGGAGGTCTGTGATGATGATGACAGAGTATGGGGAGTAACCCCTTTCTTGAGGACAGTAGTCTTCTGCTTCATCAGATGTGACTCAAGTTCCTGGAGGCATCAATGACACATAGCTTGATTGAAGTCCTGACAGTTAGTGCAGGAAGAAACGTTATGGGCAGCCCCCAGACAACAAACACTAACAGAATGATTGTCGTATCTGTAGATTTTCTGGCCACAACAGCACTGTCAAAATAAGGAATCCGAATTAGACAGCTGGAGATAGGAGAAAAAATGAACGAGAACCATTCCGACTTCAATTTCTATGTCAATGTCTTCGTTGATACACTTGGAGCAAAAGCTAGTCATGCAGCGAGCTGAGACATGGCGGGAAAAGAATTGAGAATGCTAGGAGCCACTCACGTAATTATACAGGCAGACATGATGATGTCATGGTGGGCAGCCCCCAGTCAATACTGCTAGTGAAAGCTACCATCGACAGGAGCGCCCCCTGGCAGATACACAAGAGTATTACCTACTGCAAGAGATATCCTCAAAGAAGATCTACCGTTATGGTAAATTCTTACATAACTGTTCTATCTTCTTCGGTGGTATCTCAGTCATCAGGTCATACCGTAAGAATGAGTCCCAAGCAGTTACAAGTGCAACAGAACAGTCTGGGAAGAAGGCCAACCTTAAGCTTAAGTCAGGAGGTCCTGCAGCACAGCCCTTCCAAATCCAGCATGGTCTCTTAAGCCAATGTCCAGACTGTAGTGCTTGGTGAAAGTATGGAAAGTACTCCAGGTGGCAGCTGCGCAAATGTCAGTGGCTGAGACCCCTCAAAAACAAGCCACAGAGAAAGCCATGCCTCTTGAGGAATGAGCTTTTACAGCTCCAGGCAACTCTTTGCCATACTTGTTGTAGCAGAACACAACAGAATTAGCCAACTATTTAGATAAACATAGAAACCTGAATGCCCTCTCTACCTGGGATGAAAGAAACAGCTACTTTGACTTTCTACTTTCCTTAGTCCGAAGCAGGTAGTACTTCAAGGTTCTGCACACATCTAACATATGGAACAGTGCTTCCTCTGGATTAGCATGCTCAGGAAAATGAATAGGAAAGTGGATGGATTGATTTGAGGGTAAACTCCGACGCCACCTTAGGGAGAAATTCAGGATTTCTGCACAAAGACACTGTATAGTGAAAAATCAAATAAGGCTCCTCACACCAGAGGGTCTGAAGCTTGGAAATCCTCCAAGCAGAAGTAATAGCAACCAAAAATAATGCTTTCCAAGAAAGGAAGCATAGCTCCCAAGTTGCAGCTGGCTCAAAAGGAGACAGAGTCAACATCCCCAAAACAAAATTCAGATCCCAAGCTGGGACAGGATAATGGATTGGGTGTTTCAGATGCAGGTTGCCCCTCAGGAAAGTACAGGAAACATCCAGCTGAGCTGTGGAGTGGTCACCCACTGGCTCATGAAAGGTCAACATAGCCAAAAGGTGCACCTTGAGGGAGGAGTACTGGAAACCTGAATCCAACAGCAATAACAGGTAATCCAGAACCTGGTTCTCTGGACAACTGAAAGGGTCCAGATTATGTTTGATGGTCAGGATGGCAAACCTCTTTCATTTTATAGCATAGGTGGCTCAAGTGGAGGGCTTTCGAGCAGCCACAAGAACATCCACTACCCTGTTGGAAACCCCAAATCTGGTGATGGCTACATTCTCAGGAGCCAAGCATGCAAATGGAGAGACTTGAAGTTGGGATGGACCAGGGTCCCCAAAGCCTGGATCAACAGAATTCCTGCAGAGAGGAAGAGGGACCAGAAGGCTCCTCCACCAGCTGTTGTAGTAATGGGAACCATGTCTGGCGAGGCCAGAATGGAGCTACCAGAATGATGCTGGCCCCCTCCATATGCAGCTTTATTAGCACCCTCTGAATCAGAGGAAATGGAGGGAAGGCATAAAGGAACCTCCTGCCCAGAAGAGGGAGAACTCATCTCACCAGAAAACTCCAGGCCCTGGATCTAGCAAGCAGAAATTGGGCAGTTTTGTGTTGATTGGGGATGCAAAAAGGTCCAACTCTGGATGACCCCATCTGTTGAACAGATCTTCTGTGATGGATGAGAGAAGCTCCCACTCATGCATTCTGGACTGCTTCTGGCTGAGGCTGTCCACCAGGGTGTTTAGCACTCCTGGGACATGAACCGCTGAGAGAGTCATGCTATGGTCTAGCGCCCAGTAACACACTCTCATGGCTTCCCTGCACAGGGGATATGAATGTGTTCCCCATTGCTTGCTGATATAGTACATGGCACTGAGATTGTCAGACTGAATCAAGAGCTAGCCTGGAAGGAGATGATTCTGCAAGGCCTGCATGGCACACAGGACCACCCTCATCTCCAGGACATTGATGAGTAGGGAGGGTTTCGATCAGGGACCAAGAGCCCTGAGTTTGAAAGGGGCCCATATGAGCCCTCTAGTCCAAACCAGAGGCATCCATGGTGAGAATCTGCTGGGGAGAAGAGATCTGGATGGGGATCCCTTACAGCAGGTTCAGGGTGTCCATCCACTATTGGAGCACCTTATGGACTGGGGAGGAGGCCAGCACTAACTGAACTAAATCATCCGTGTGCTGGTCCCATTGCACTCTTAGAGTCCACTGGAGGATGTACATGTAGAGGCTGGCCAGTGGAACAGTGGGGATGGCTGCAGCCACCAGCCCCAGCAGCCTCAAGTACAGCCTTGCAGGGACATAACAGCTCTGGATGACCTCCTGAGCCTGGACTGTAAGGTACTCTGACCTGTTCTGAGGCAGGAAGGCCTTTCCATGTGCCAAGTCTAGAACCTCCCCTATGCACTGCAGCCTTTGGGACTGGACTAGGACTGACTTGGGTAAACTGACTGTAATGCCCAGGGAGAGAAACAATTGAAGAGTTTTCTCCAGATTCTGCAGGAGCTGTTCCCTGGATGTGGCCTTCAAGAGTCAATCATCCAGATAAGGGAAAACATACAGCCCCTCCCTTCTGAGAGCCACAGCTACTGCTGCTAAGCACTTGGTAAAGACCCACGGCAGAAAGGACAAGCCAAAGGGCAGCATTTTGATATGGTAAGGCTCACCCTGGAAGAGAAACTGGAGGAATCTCCTGTGGGGAGGTAACACTGAGATGTGCAGGTAAGCGTCCTGCATGTCCAGAGAATTCAGTCAGTCACCTTCCTTGAGAAAAGGCTGTAGACCTGGCAAAGTAACCATTCTGAACTTTTTGTACTAGACATACAGATTGAGGTCCTTTATGTCTAAGATGGGCCTCAAATCTCCAGTCTTTTTGGGGACCAGGAAGAACCTGGAATAAAACCCCTTGTTTCTCTGGCACCTGAGCACTGGCTTGATAGCCTTTTTGCTCTAAGGGATGCACCTCCTCCTGGAGAAGAGCCAGGTGGGCCGGGGGATAGTTGGAGAGCACAGGAGGAGTCTCTGGGGGTTGCTTGATGATCTCCAGAGTGTGATCTCTTTCTATGATTTGAAGAATCCAGGCATCTGATGTAATGGTTCTCCACTGACTGAGATGGACAGAGAACTGACCGATCACCACCTCTTGGTCAGTGACCAGAAAGGGGGGTCTAGCAAGGAGTAAAGTGGAGGTGGATCCAGCTGCTGCGGCTGGTCCATCACTTCTAGGGTGCTTGGCAGCTGCCCCTGAAATGGAGGGTGTGGGTAAGGTGGTGGAGGCTCTGCATTTGCCTTGGGGCTGAGAGGCTGCTCCCTGCCTATTGGGTCCCTTGTGAAAGGGAGGGAGCTGTCTGCTCTTCAGTTGTGTATGATAGAGCAAGTGGACAGACTTGATGCCAGATGCCTGCAAATCATTAATGATGTCCTGGACATCTGGCCCAAACAGCTCTGAGCCATTGAAAGAGGCATTCAGCACCTTTTGCTTGACATCCACAGAAAAGCCTGAGACCCTCAGCCAGGAGTGCCTACAGAAGCAAATGCCAGTGGCAGCAGCCCTGGCAATGGTATCCAAGAGATCACAGAGAGCCCATAAGAGGTGCTTGATAACATCCTCAGCAACCTGCAAGCAAGTGAGAACCTCCTGCCTCTGGGTACATTCTGGAAAGGCCTGGGCCACAGCCTTGCCCTTCTTCCAGTTGGTCTTCTGGTATTTTACCATGTGAGACAGGTAGTTAGCAATTCTCAATCCAAGGGCAGAGGAGGCATAAACCCTCTTGCCCCAAAGATCAATTCTTTGTGACTCTTTGTCTGGGGGCAGGAAACTAAGGTGCTTGGGCACCTTAGACCTTTCATGAGCTGCCTTTATGACCACATAATCTGTTTCAGACTGGGCAGAATAAAGCGGAAACCCTTGTGGGGCATGATAAAGTTTGACTGCCCTGCGGGGCATAGCTGGCACCATATTGGGTCTGTGCCAGGCTGCCATAGTAGCATTTCTCAAAGCTGGCAGAACAGAAGGAATGATCTTGGGTGGAGACTCTGTGTTCTCCAGGAAGTCCACCAACTCTCTCCTGGTGGCATCCTCTTCCTCAGTATGGAAGCCCATGGCTGAGGACAACTGCTTCATGATATTGAAGAAAGTAGGGTCCTCAGGAGGAGACCTAGGAGTATTCTTGACAGAATCCTTGTTCACTGAGGAAGCCATGAACCTGTCCAAAAAGAGGAGTTCTTCCTTTTCTTCTTCCTGATCAGGAAGGATAAGATCAGGATGGTACTCCTCCTCGACTTCAACCTCTTCCAGATCAAGATCTGACGTCTGTTGAACCAACAGTGGCCCTCGACCACCGAGGTGGAGTCAATGACAGTGCCATTGATGGCAGAGATGAAGTAGGTCTGTATGCGTCTAACTGGTGGACTATCACCGAAGTGAATTTAGTAAAAATTTCATTGAGGTTGACGTCCATTAAAGGCTGTGTTGACTGAGGAGGGGTCAGCGGCACAGGGAGCGACAACCCACCAGAGGTACCCTGTCAGCCCGTAGCCTGAGGGCCTGGGGAAGCATCAGGCCTCAGCAGAAAGGCCATTGATGATGACCCCATCATCGATGAAGAAGGGACCGATGACCCAGAGGTCAATGACCGCCACCCTGAAGATCGGGTGCAGGCGCTGTCAGTATGGGTCTGGTAGAGACAGAGACCTGGACAGCAGATGTGTGCATCGACATAGCTGCAGTCAGAGTACCCCCAGATGAAGAAGAAGAAGAAGAGGCCATAGGGGAGCGGGACTGCCGCCGGGGGTCAGCAGTCCTGATCCTGGTCTTTTTTATGACTTTTCTTCCCCTGAGAACTTCTCTTGGGCCTTAGTGGCCTGGGAGCTCAATGACCCTGCCGGCGATTGAAAAGCAGGGACCCTGGAGGACCCCTGTCCAGAACTGGCTACCCATTGATCCATAAGAACATTTTTAAGTATCTTTTTGCATTGCCTGAGGGTTGTTTGATTAAACTTCTGGCAGAGCTCACAGTCGGAGACTTCATGGTCAGGCCCAAGACAGCAGATAGAGAGAGTGTTCATCTGTGGAGGCAATCTTTCTGCAGCAGCAGTGACAGAAGAGAGAAGTCGAAGGATTAACTCTTGACACAAACAAAATAAAGGAATCTCTTATAAAAAGAGATTCTAAAATAATAGGTAAGAAAAAAACAGATGAAAAGTGTCTCGAAACTGCATTGTAGGTTCCACAGAGACCCATGCAAACAAGTTGACAGTGGGTAAGAACTGAGGAGGCAGCGGGGCCACTCGCACCTTTATAGGGTTGGTGATGTCATCACATGACATCGTTGTGGGTGGCCCCAGCTGTACTGCTGAAAATCTTCTGTTTGGATCCTGCTTCACCAATGAAGTTCCTACGGTGTGACCTGATGACTGAGATACCCCTGAAGAAGATCTTCTCCAGCAGCCTGTGGCAGTGTAAGGTGGGTCCTGATCCTGGTAATACCCCCTTACAAGTACATAAAAGGAGTTTAGCAACAATGCGCCCCCCCCCCAGTGAACAATGTGACAAGCATACCTATGGAGCTGATGTGCATTGATTTCCTCAGCTTTGAACCTGATCCAAAGAACATTGCCAACATTTTTGTGGTCACAAACAATTTCTCCAGATATGCCCAGGTGTATACAATAAAGGATCAAAAAGGCCACTATGGTTGCAATGAGAGCTCTCTGACTGATTGCAATTAAACTTGCCAAAACATCATTCAATTTGAAAATAAAGTGCCTTTTTATGGCTAGATCAGCATTCGTTGTGTCAAGAGGTGCAGTTTGATACCTTTTTTGACCATGGGCCATAACAACAAAGGTCCTGCAACCAGCACAAAAACTCAACAAGTGGAGACTATGCATGCTGAGGCCGCAACAAAATCCTCCTCGGAGCCAGAACCACCATAAAGTGCCATGCAAAATCGATGCAGGCCATAGACACCAAAGTTGAATCTATTTCGACCAAATTTGAACAGCAAGATGCCAAGATATACGCAGTTACCAGAACAGCAACTACTGCAGAATCTATGGTAATGAAGGCATTGGTGTCTTCAGGCAAGGTCACACAAGAAAATGCCCAACTCAAGTATTGCCTTGTGGTCCCAGTGAACTCACAGAGGGCCTCCAACATCTGTATTATGGGGTTACCCGAAAATGTTGAGGGAGATAATTGGTTATATTTCATTCAGGAATGGATGCCAGGAACCCTAAGCCTGGAATCAACACTCACACCAGAGAATCTCATTAAGGATTACTGGATCTCTCATAGGTATGCTGCAGTAATGTTGTTTCTTCCAAAGGGATCCCTCACTGTGTTTAACAATCTCTAATCCCTGCCTTCCCTTCTAGAACCTGGCCAAATATTCAGACAAGAATCAATTTCTTTTCAACTTGCTTGAACATTACTTGGTACAGTGCCTTTACAATCATTGCGAAGTGGTCTATGTGACTTTATTTTTTCATAACAAATTGATTTGTTCTGCCTTGTTTAATAAATTTTAAAACAATTTTTGGATACATATTTTAGAATTTTTGGTAGTCATTCAGCTAGTTTTAGTGATCACTCCTCACCCTAGCTTTAGAAATAAATCTGATGTTAGAGTGCAGGGGTAAGCATGACCACACAGAGTTTGAATTTCATTATAATTCCAGAATTTGCATAAAATACTAAAAGCCCCGGGGCTGCTCATTCCAGGAGAATGATTACACTTGTTAAACTTAGTGAGGGATCCCTTTGGAAGAAATAACATTACTACATCAAGTATTTTTTCTTCTTTTTACTTCGGAGGTACCAGTTTGAAACTGCTCACGACCTGAACTGTACGTCAGCTGTATGATTCAGTTGGCACCCTAATGAGTTGATTTGGTTTGTTGGAGCATGATGCTGAGTAGGGCAGCTGAGTAGAGAAGTAATTCATGTTCTAAACTGTGAATTACTTTTCTGAATGTTCCAAACTGTGGATTATAAGATTTAGAAAACACCTAGGAAACAGGCTTATTTCATATTGTATGGTTATAGTTTTGCTGAAAAGCTTGACTTAATATTTCTGCTTTCTCTATATTGAAGGGGTATTTAATGTTATCCCACTTGCTGTGCCCAGGTTTCTAATGCTCAGGAAGGAGTGGTTATGAGAGCCAGCTTATTTCATAAATATTATCCAACTGTTCTTGTGTGCACTAACTACTCTGATCTTAACTGATGTGTATTTGATTATCTTAGCAGTTCAATTTGACTTTTCTTGGTACAACTTTTTGTAACAAGCACCCACCAAAGCTTTGCCCCAGACTACCCTTATGGTAACATTGAATCTGGCAAACCGGGATCTTTTTTTTTTTTTCTCTAATTTTTCCCCCTGCCCCAACCTCGGCACTGTCACCCACCTACCTTACCCACTGCTGCTACTCCTCTCTCAGGGCTCCCCATGGAGCCATGGTTTAGGCGGGGGCATGGTGGGAGAGACTGCCCTGAAACCCCCCCCCTCTCCAGAGGCATCAAGTCATCATCGGTGCCCCGAGAGGTACTCCAACCTGCTGGTAGGCGAGGACCCACCATCAAGTCCTCACACCAGTTTCAAGCCTTGGAGAGACTTTGTTTGTTGTACACCCCCGCGAGCGCACCATGCCACACGATGCCATGGCTTACGCTGGCATCCATCATACTCCCCCATTGGTCGGACACTGGATTTGTGGTACCTCCAGCCAACGCCAGAGTCCAGGCCACCCCAGGCCAAGGAACCCCCTTCCCCCCAGAGGAGCTGAGCAGTCTGGTGAATGCTCAGACTAACTCCCCCCGACCAGCCCTCTGGCACCTGGGTCCATTCCCAAACCCGGGTCACCAGCATCACAAGTGGAAATCTAACTGCTGTGCCCATGGGCCGGCTACAACCCGGGATCTTATCCTGCAAGCAGAAAGAGATGCTACATGGCTGAATTTCCAGGGATCCACTATGCGCCTTTTCCTGGATTTATCATTCTCTACTAGGGTGAAACAAAAGAAGTTTGGTAGTGTTTGGGCTAAGCTGAGTAGCTTTGGGGTGGCCCATTCTCTCCTGATGCCAGCCCGACTACAGATCCAGTATGGAGGCCATACTTACCAATACACAGATCCTGAGGAGGCCGGAAAGAAAGCAAAACTCCTCTCTAGAGAATTTGATCAGGCAAGATGAAAGGAATCATCTGATTTACACAAAGGCACATGAACATTGTAAGGTTTATTTAAAACTTTAATCCTCTGTAGGAGGTTGGTATAGTGTACACCTCCCACTTGTTTCAATGTTCTCCTGTAGTGTTCCTTATGGTGACGTTGTTTTGTTGATGGCATGTTGTCAGTATCTGTATAAAACTAATGATTAATCCTGTCTTACTGATGTTTAAAAAAGTGTATACAGCAGCCTTAAGTTTGTAACTTAGCAGTTAAAATGGTGGATGCTACCGACAGGGAGCTTCAAAATGGTACCACAGCATAGGTAATAATTTAATGGTACAAACGTAGTTAAATTTACAGGTTATTGCAGTTGGATCAGATGCAGCAAATTATTGACTGCTGCCATTATGTGGGGATTACATGTTTGGATGAGGGTCATAGCAACACTGATTGTTGTTTACAAATGTTTGGTACATCTTTTTTCTAGACTTGACTGCTCAAAATTCTTGTGAGGTGCAGCATATTTTAGGACTCTATCTTGGACTGTGGAGTGAAGGAATACCCCCACATTCGAAAGAAGATTGCTTAGATTACAACTATCTGTTAAATTGATTGTATCATAAGGTTATGTAATGTGATTTTTGGCATGAAACAATTGTATGTAATTGTTTTTATTATAAAAACAGTAAAATATAAGTACAAAAAAAAGAAACTCCTTGTAAGGAGCAGTTCCTTAAAATAAGTCCTATTACCTTACCACTGCCAATCTGTGGGACAATTCCGATGTTCTCCTTAAGCACACAAAGGCTGATCTGACTGGTTTTAGCTAGGACTGAGTGATAACTTAAAGGCATGTCTGAGAGGCTTCTGATCTCTTGGATAAAATGTTCCATTTCTATAGCAACCCCCACTTAATGAATAAAATTAATTCACAGTGCTCTGCAGTGTGCATTATAGACCTCGATAAGTCCATTTCCTTTTTTTTTTTTTTTTTTGGTCCCAACTGGCATCCCTGTGGCACCATCCTCGCTATATCTGCTTTTGTCGGAGAACCCCCTTCTCCAGCCCACACCCCAGGTCACCCCTCCTGAGGCAGGGCCACCAGCTTCCCAATGGATTTTTCTATCAGTTAGGCAGAGAGGGGTTCCCGACTGCAGAATGTGGGCTGGCGTCAGCAACATTCATTGGGAGTCACATTTTTTGGGTGCTAGTTGAGGACGGGGACAGGTAATGACAGCCAGCGTCTGCCCCATTCCCCAACCTAAGTGGTGCTGGCATGAAGGTTCCCCTGCCTCCACCAGGGGGCGCATGGTGCTGGACAGTCTACCCCCCCCCGGAGAAGGAGAGCAGTCCAAAGTACACTCAATCCTTCTCCCCGGCTGGCCCTCTGATGTCGAGTCCATTCCAGACCCGGCTCATCAGCATCATGGTAGGACTTTGCCCCTGCTGCGGTGGGCTGCCTTTGATAAGTCCATTTATAAAAATAATATTGCCTCACCTGCTAACCCCTTTACCAAAGGAAAAACACTGGCCACTGTAGTAACCAAACCTGTGTCCAAGCTTTTAGGGCACACAGCTATCTCTGATCCCCAGTGTCACATGACAAACAGCATTCCTTTTTACTCATGTATTACAGTTATATAGTAAGTCATTATGTTTGAAATTAAGCTAACATGGAGAAAGTGGTATACAAAAACAAATCCATGTATTTTATTTAATTCTTTTAATCCAGAAAAAAGTGACTAAGTGACTTTTCCAGTGTTGCTTTAACCCCAGCTGCTAACTTTGTCAATGTAACATCCAGAATTTAAGGGCATACTGACCTTGTTTGATAAACTCTTGTTTATCTTGTTACAAAAAGTTGTACCAAGAAAAGTCAAACTGAACTGCTAAGATCATCAAATACACAGCAGTTAAGATCAGAGTAGTTAGTGCACACAAGAACAGTTGGATAATATTTATGAAATAAGCTGGCTCTCATAACCACTCCTTCCTGAGCATTAGAAACCTGGGCACAGCAAGTGGGATAACATTAAATACCCCTTCAATATAGAGAAAGCAGAAATATTAAGTCAAGCTTTTCAGCAAAACTATAACCATACAATATGAAATAAGCCTGTTTCCTAGGTGTTTTCCAAATCTTATAATCCACAGTTTGGAACATTCAGAAAAATAATTCACAGTTTAGAACATGAATTACTTCTCTACTCAGCTGCCCTAATCAGCGTCATGCTCCAGCCAACCAAACCAGCTCATTAGGGTGCCAACTGAATCACACAGCTGTCGTACAGTTCAGGTCGTGAGCAGTTTCAAAATGGTACCTCAGAAGTAAAAAAAAGAAAAAAATACTTGATGTAGTAATGTTATTTCTTCCAAAGGGATCCCTCACGAAGTTTAACAAGTGTAATCATTCCCCTGGAATGAGCAGCCTCGGGGCTTTCAGTACTTTATGCAAATTCAGGAATTATAATGGAATTCAAACTCCATGTGGTCATGCTTACCCCTGCATTCTAACATCAGATTTATTTCTAAAGCTAGGGTGAGGAGTGATCACTAAAACTAGCTAAATGACTACCAAAAATTCTAAAATAGGTATCCAAAAATTGTTTTAAAATTTATTAAACATGGCAGAACAAATCAATTTGTTATGAAAAAATAAAGTCACAGAGATCACTTAGCAACGATTGTAAAGGCACTGTAACAAGTAATGCTCAAGCAAGTTGAAAAGAAATTGATTCTTGTCTGAACATTTGGCCAGGTTCTGGAAGGGAAGGCAGGGTTTAGAGATTGTTAAACTTAGTGAGGGATCCCTTTGGAAGAAACAACATTACTACAGTGAGTCATTTTTTCTTCAAACCGCAGGAATCCCTCACTTAAATTTAACAAGTGCAGACTTCATAGCAGTACCTTGGGAAGCTGGGTACAGAACTTATTTAGTGCAAAGGTTCTGCAAGACAGCAGTGCCAAAACTGGCAGCCCTTCTGGATTGTATGTCTACTTGTCTAGACAGTAGTGCTTTGTGAAAATATGCACTGTTTTCCAGTGAATTGTTTTACAACTCTATTGTGGGGCATGTCCCTTGATGCTGCCACAGAGGCAGAGGTACCTCTTGTTAAGTGTGCCCTAAGCCCTCTGGGTGGCAGTTCACTGGCTTTGTCATAACAGAACTGCACACAGGATACTATTCAGTAGGAAATGGTTCTCTTGGATGCTGGTTTGTCTTTCCCCACTTCATCATAGGTAACAAACAGTTGAGTGCTAGTAGACCTTACCTCCCTTTGTGTGGTCCAAATAGTAAATCAGTGCCTTTTCATGTTCAAACCGTGCAGCTTTTACTCACCTGTGCTGCATTTTTCTGTGAGGAAAACTGGAAAGGCAATCAACTGATTTAGATGGAATTCAGACACCACTTTTGGGAGGAATTTCCTGTTTGTCCATAGGACTACCTTGCCCTATGGAACATTCTATAGTTAGGATCTGTGCAGAGGGCCTTTAATTCACTTGCCCTTCTGGCAGATGTCACCACCACCAGGAAAACTGGTTTCCAGGTAACATACTTCAATGCAGCAGTTGCAATGGGCTCAAAAGGAGTCTCTATCTGTTGGGCTATGCATAAGTTCAGATCCCAGGGAAGGACAGGCTCCCTCAGTGGCAGATGCAGGTGATCAAAACCCTTAAAAACTTTCTGAAAATAGGTTGTGAGGCCACTGACCTGTCTTTGCCAGCTGATGTGTAAGCTGACCCTGCTGCCAAATGAACCTTCAGGGTTGAGGGCCTTAGGTCCAAGGACTGGAGGTGGACTAGTAGTCCAGGACTGTAGACAGATCAGCCTAGATGGAACTGATCTGCCTAGGCGAGCACCAGAAGGAAAAATCTTTTCCATTTTGAAACACAAGCTTTCCTTGCTGCTGGTTTTCTGAAAACCTTATGTACTTCTATAACCTTCTCAGAAAGATTCCACCCAGAGGACTCTAGCTCCTCAAGAACAGTGCTCAGATCTGGGAATGTCATCCTGCCCTGAGACAGTCTCAAAAGGTTGTATTTTCAGGTATATTGGCAGTTTGTTGGACAGGGACAGGGGCCTTGAGTACCAGATCTGCCTGGTCCAGTCTGGAGCTATTAGAATCATTGTTGATGACTCCCTTCTGAGTTTTATCAGTACTCTCAGTAAAGGTGGGAATGGAAGGAAGGCATAGAGAAACCTCCCACATCATCTGGGACTGAACCCACTGCTGGGGGTCTGCAACATGATTCAGGGTCCACTCTCGATTTCCCTGGCTGATTCAGCTCAGAGAGTCTACCAGCACACTGAATTTTCCTGGTAACTATATACTATGGAGAAACAAACTTCCAGGGAGTAGGCTAGGTTCCAGATCTTCATGGTTTTCATATACAGCTTGAAAGTTCTCATTCCTCCCTGCTTGTTTATGTAGTGTCAAGTCAAGACAAGTCAACTTTATTTTTATAGCGCCTTTCCAAGCCAAGGCATTGTACATAAAACCAAATACAGCAGATGTAAATAAGATTAAAACAGGAACAATAAAACAAGTTATCCATATTTCGGGAAGACTAAATCAAATAACTATGTTTTTAACTCAGTTTTAAACCCATCGACAGTCAGGCATTCTCTTAACCAACTAGGTAGAGAATTTCACAGTGTTGGAGCTGAAAAAGAAAAAGCACGAGAGCCAGTTGTCTTCAATCATACCCTGGGAATCTTCAGTAATCCCTCGTCAGTGGATCAGAGAGGATGGGGGGGGCAGAAGGGTACACAAGGAGATCTTGCAGGTGGCCAGGTCCCTGATCATGTAGGGCTTTGAAGGTTAGCAAGTCAACCTTAAAGGTGATCTGCCACTGAACAGGCAGCCAGTGCAGCTTGCAGAGCACAGGCGTAATATGACTGGTCCTAGAGGTCCAGTCAACAGCCTGGCCGCCACATTCTGCACCAGCTGCAGGTGGTAGATATCAACCCCTGGTAGTCCTAGGTAGAGGAAATTGCAGTAATCAAGAAGGGTAGTGACAAAGGCATGGACCAGTGTTGGAAGATCATCTAGAGGAACCAGGTGTTTCACCCAGGAGATATTCCTCAGATGATAAAAAGAGGATTTGATGGCAGCTGACACCTGAGATTTTAGAGTCAGACCATCATCAAAATAACGCCCAGGTTACACTCCCAGTCTGAGGTAGTGAGCTGTATACCACCAGGCAACAAGCCTGATGGTTATCCAGCCCCCAAACCCACCCTCAGATGACCTGGGTCTACTACCAGCACTTCAGTCTTGTCTGGATTCAGTCTCAGCCAGCTGGAGCTCATCCAGGTTCTGATCTCAGTAAGGCAATTATTTAGCACGGAGAGTGCATCATTCTGTCTGGGCAGAAAGGACATATACAGCTGAGTATCATCTGCACAGCAGTGAAAACTCAGACTGTACTGCCTGATGATATCTCCCAATGGCAGCATATACACTGCAACAACATGGGAGCCAAAATGGAGCCCTGCGGCACCCCACTGAGCAGGGAGTGAGCACCAGAGGAATAAATTCCAGTGGTAACTCTCTGAGACCTGCCCATGAGGAATGAATGGAACCATTTAAGGACTGTACCAGACAGCCCACAAAAGAGCCGCAGGCACTCCAGCAGCACACCATGGTCTACAGTGTCAAAAGCAGCAGAGAGATGAAGAAGGACCAGAATGGTACGTGCCTTTCCATCTCTAGTAGTGCACTGTTGTGGTGGTGGTGTTCTGATCCAGACGGGTTGATCACTGAGCTGGTAGGAAAAAGCCTACATTGCCAAGTACACCACCTTGAGCTCCAGAAGATTTATGTAATCTTGAGTCTCCTGTGTACTCCAGGTGCCACTCACAGGAAGATCCTCCTGGTGGGCGCCCCAACCTAGGAGGGAGGCATCTGTTGTGAATATGACTGTAGGAGATTGCTAAAGGAAGGAAGTCCCCTCTCTGAGGTTGAATTTCCCTTTCCACCCCTCTAGTACCCTTAAAGTTTTTGTGACAGGCTCCAATTTGGACAGAGTGTCCCACTTCTGAGACCAATGATCCCCTAGGTGATACTGAACATCTCTCATTTGGAATATGGCCCTTGGTACCACTGCTGTGGAGAAGGCCATGTATCATAGTAACCTTAGAAAATCCCTTGCAGGCCTTGGCTGACCTGCTTTGAAGGATTCTGCAGATTAAATCAGATTTGCTACCATTGCTAGAGGAAGGAATGTCTTCCCTGGCAGGGTATCCAGCTCTGCACCGGTAATGTCTAGAACTTGGACCATTTCTGTATGAGACTTTTGAAGGTTTGTGAGGAAGCCCAGGTTCTCCAATGTGCTTTGAGTCAGCTGTATAGATGACTTTACTTCTTGCTGTGTTTTTTCTGAGATCATCCAGTCATCCAGGTAGGGAAAAACCAGCACCCCTTTCCTTCTCAAATGTGTTGCCACCACAGCTAGGCATTTTGTGAAAACTCTTGGAGCTGAGATGAGGCAGAAGGGATGTGAACTGGTACTGACAGTTCCCTAACCTGTACCTGAGGTATCTCCTGTGACTTGACCTGACTGGTATGTGAAAGTAGGCATCTTTCAGATCTAGTGACCCCAGCCAGCCTCCTTTTGCAGACAGGGCCAGATTAAGGCATAGGTAGCATAGGCCCAGGCCTAGGGCCCCTGGCAATCCCAAACATGTACTTACTAGATATCCTTTTCTTTCTGCCTGAGCTGCATTTTTTTGTAGAGGACTCAGCCACTTAGTAATCTGAGTAAGGCAGGGGCTGAAATGTAACATGATTCTCACCTCCCTGATTAGGTGTTAAATGCAGCTGATATCTTCAGCCCCCCCCCTCCACCCAGGCTGACCCTAAAGGTGTGTAGCCCCCCTCCCTCCCTCTAAGTCTAGGGGTAGCCAGGTGTTTTTGGGAGGGGCAGAACTACAGACCACAAACACTCCATGACTCTTTTTGCAGCAGTATGAAAGTGAAAAGAGAGGTGGCCTACCTTATGACTTCTTCAGAGAATGGAAATGGCCTACCTCGTCCCCAGCCCAGATTTCACTCTCCCTGGACCCTGCAGTGCTGAAGAATATGGAGAATGCACCACTCTGGAATACCTCCAGCCTCTATGGCACTCTCACAATGGGGGGGGTGCTAACTTTGTTCTTTCATCAAGACTCACCAGCACAGTTGAAGCAGATTAAAAACAGAATTCATTAGAAATCATTTTGGCAGGAACTAATGCACAATCACCAGCACCACAGAATTCCAAAACCATGAACTTTATTCTGAGCCCCAAAAAATGATTGGACCCAGACAGATTCAGTCGAAGGATTAAGTGGAGCACCTCCATGCGGCTGAGAGTACAGGAAATAAAAACAATGGCAAGTTCAGGTACAGCTTTTTCTGTCTGATTTGATTTCTCACACAGCATGCAGCAGTATTTAAATTCCTAGATCTAAGAGAATTAGATCAGTCTGGCTCCTTAAGTCCTGACAGCTTCTTCCACAGAAACCTTTTCCTCTTCCATCCAAATGCTGTGTTCATGTTACCTATTCCTTTGACCTCAAAATGGAGGCGTGACGTACTCCTACCTGTGCCAGCTGAGCCATTTAGGCCTCAGGGTGATTAGCAGCCTATGCCTCTGTGGCTGCTCCCAAGGGACCTTCAAAACCCAAAATTTTCCTGAGCCAAAAGGGTGAATTAGAGAGGCACTCACACACCAAACCCCGGCCCGAAAATGCAGCAAAATGGTGGCACCTTTCCTTCTCCAAAGTTACAGCTTCCCCAGGAACACCCCAGCCCTTAAGTGGGTCTGATGGACCTACCCCAGACATGGGCATGGTAGGTCCCAGGGCCTGTCCCAGACATGGGCATGGCAGGCCCTATAGTGAATCCCAGGCCAGGGCCCCTGTCCACCAAAATGTTACACCGAGATAGCATGCTACCCATATACGGCATCCCAGAGCTGCCACCTCCAGAACACCCTGCTTCAGTGCTGCCACCACTGAAACAGCCCCACTATCTGAGCACCTCATACCTTAACTGGGCTCCTGAGACCCCTTTAGACTGCAGGACCCAATGCCTTGGGTCCATCTCCTTCCACCTCCTGCACATTTCTTTGAACAGCAGCCAATGTCCAGATTCATAGGGCCATCCCTACTAGAACCCCCATGACCACTGCTACACTTTCTTGCCCTCCCAAAAGAGTACCATCGCCTCGTCATTCCAACACTGCTGTCTGCCGACCTGCCTAGGCCGAAGGACCCCCCCAGGACACTGTCCCTGAACCCACCATCAACTCCTACCCTACTCCCTCTTCCTAGGCTAAAACCAGGGCTTTTATACCCTTCCTGCTGCTGCCCTTAGTGGCAGCAAAAAAAAAGAAAGACAAAGAAGGGGGCTCCTAGACTAACCAGCTAATCCATGGGGGGAAGGGCAGAGGGTGCCAAAGGCTAGTAAGCACCCCCGGGAAGGGAGGCTTATACTCTTCCCCCCTTAAAGACCATTTCCTCCTGGAAATGGAGCATAAGAGGGCCACTGGCATCCCCCCGGAAACCAAACAGGTAATGCGCACTCCCCACTTAGTCCCGGGGGTCACCAGGAATGTCCACCCTCAAACCAAAACCCCATACCAACCCATCCTTAAGGAGCACGGTAGGTCAGATAGACACTAAAATGAGTTAGAAAAACATTTAAAAAGTTAGATTTTAAAACAATAATTAGATGCCTGGCTGTCTATTAAACATGCTGACTAGTGCAACTATTAACAGTTATTTTGTTTTCATTAATTGCTCTTTTAAAACAAACGTAAAACACACTTTTTTTTCTTATCCATTCCCTCGATATCCACACCCCCAAACACTCTCTCCTACACCCTCCTCTCACACTGACGTAGCATTGTATAGTTCCTTTAGAAATAACCAAAATTCTTGTCTTTTTTTTTATTCCAAAGTCCAGATACAGTCTCAGGCAGAAGTAGCAAATGATTAAGTGCTAGTCCAATAGATGGGGACAAAGATCTCCCTGGGTACAACATTTCAGACACCTGCATTTTTTGGGGAAACACAGGAAACAGTCACTTTAACTGTTCTTTTCCTAAGCCAATCATGAGAGAGAGTTCTGGCTCAGTTTAGGGGGCTCCAGTGTCCAGTGGGCTCTAAATAGGGTGGCCACCACCCCTGGGTAAATAGAAGTCCAGGTCAGGCTTCATGGTATCATCTCCAAAAGAATCGTAAGCTATGATGTAATACTTTGCCTGACACCCTGCAAGGTCCTGCACCATGGCGAAGTGCTTGAACATTGTGAGGCCAGCCCAGGGATCAAAGAAGCACATAAAACTGGCCTTGTGGATAAGCTGTTGTGAGGAGTGGGTGGTCCCTTCCAGTCTCGACTGTAGCTTATTAAGGCACTCTCTAAAGGCCCAATCCAAACTCTTCTCCTCAATTACATCACAGAGGCACTCTGATACGTAGGGGTACTCAGCATAAGGATATTCAGCACGAATCTTCCTTCTAATCCACCACTCAGCTTGGAACCACTGAGGCAACTCCCTGACATTGGTTCTTCTAGCCTCCCCTGCCTCCAGCCACACACCATTTCTATGAACCATATTGGCTGGGTCACTTCGCAGCAGGCCATCCATGCAAGCTCTTAGGGTTTTACTCTGTGCCATCAGGCATAGGGTATTGTGTGGAAGAGTTATGGCAGGATGGTGGAAAGGCTTCCGGATCACTCGCTGGATCTCATGGTCAGCAAACTGATAATGTTTGTGGGGTTCTCCAGCAGCCTCTGGAGCAGGTTCATCCCACACTTCCTCCTGCACTACCTCCACCTTAGTGAGCTCCACTTTTATCACCAGGCAAGCACTATAAGGCAGAGGGCTTCACCCTTAGATAATGGACCAGGTATGCTGTTGCAGGGCAGGGATCCAGCTGTGACCCCCTGGGCCTTAGGGAGTTTCCAGATACCAACTGCAGACCCCTGCCCCTCCCTCTGTCATGGGGATAGTCAACAGCCAGCAAGGTGGAGCTGGGCAGATGGCTGTGCTCCCCCTCGCCACCCTCAGGAGTCTCTTTTATGGCTTCTATCTTCACATCTGGGAACCCCTTCTTTACCTCGACCAGCAAGTCGCCACTCTCCTGCACCTCCAGCTTGGCTTCCACTCCTAGGTCCAAACTCCCACAGGACAACAGGGATGCTGAGCCTGCTGAAATACTTGCTTCCTTTAGAAATAACCAAAATCCTTGTCTTTTTTTTATTTCAAAGTCCAGACACAATCTCAGGCAGAAGTAGCAAATGATTAAGTGTTAGTCTAATAGATTGGGACAAAGATCTCCCTGGGTACAACACTTCAGATGCTTGCATTTTTTTGGGAAACACAGGAAACAGTCACTTTAACTGTTCTTTTCCTAAGCTAATCATGAGAGACAGTTCTGGCTCAGTTTAGGGGCCTCCAGTGTCCAGTGGGCTCTAAATAGAGGGGCCACCAAGAGTCTCCCATAGGCATCCCTTCAAAAAGTTCCACGGCACAGCACTGGTGCAGAGTGAGCAAACAGGCAATCTGATGACCCCTTCACCTCTATAACCACATTTTATGCACTTTTCTCCGGTCTGTCCCTTCTTGCTAAATCCCATAGCCCTGAGAGCAGGGAGGTGGGTACAGCTGCATGGGGCTCCTGTTTGGGGTATTACCCTCTACCATAATCTTTATAAGCACTATCCTCCAAACAGGTACAGAATCCTCACTGCTGCGATCACCAGGGAATCTTTTTCTTTTCTCTCGCTGTCCAACAGTATATTGGTGCCTCTGCCACAGTCTCGCTTCAACATCTTTTTCCAGCTGGCCAATCACAAAGCTCCTTTTCCACCACATGACCCATGGTAGCCATGGAGGTGCCAACGAGAGAGAGACAGGCCCACAAGGAGCTCCCAAAACAGGCCTTCATCCTGCCACAGCTGCACCACACAGACACAGGCCCCAAGCCAGCCAGCCCCCCCCGGACTCTCCTCTGTACCAGTGCTGCCAGGCACTGGAGATGCACAGAGATAAATCCCAGATGAGCCCTTACATCTGTAGCCGCCCTCCCTCTTGGTCTAGGAGTATCCTGGTGTTGTGGGGAGGGGTGGAACTACAGACCCAGAAACACTCCATGACTCTTCTTGCAGCAGTATAAAGGTAAAAAGAGAGGTGGCCTACCTTATGACGTCTTCAGAGAATGGAAATGGCCACCTCATCCCCAGCCCAGATTTCACTCTCCCTGGACCCAGCGGCACTGAAGAATATGGAGAATGCACCACTCTGGAATACCTACGGCTGCTACGGTCCTCTCACAATGAGGGGGGGGCCTAACTTTGTTCTTTCACCAAGACCCACCAGCACAGTTGAAGCAGATTAAAAACAGAATTCATTAGAAATAATTTTGGTAGGAACTAATACAAAATCACCAGTACCACAGAATTCCAAAACCATGAACCCAAAAATGATTGGACCCAGACAGATTCAATCAAAGGATTAAGTGGAGCAGCTCCGTAGGGCTAAGAGTACAGGAAATAAAAACAGCAATTTCAGGTACAGCTTTTTCTGTCTGATTTGATTTCTCACACAGCATGCAGCAGTATTTAAATTCCTAGATCTAAGAGAATTAGACCAATCTGGCTCCTTAAGTCCTGACAGCTTCTTTCACAGAAACCTTTTTCCTCTTCCATCCAAATGCTGTGTTCACAGTTACCAATTCCTGTGACCTCAAAATGGGGGCGTGACTTACTTATACCCGTGCCAGCCAAGCCATTTAGGCCTCAGAGCAATTAGCAGCCTATGCCTCTGTGGTTGCTCCCAAGGGATCTTCAAAACCCATAATTTTCCTGAGCCAAAAGGATGAATTAGAGGGGCACTGACACGTCAAACCCTGGCCCAAAAATACAGCAAAATGGTGGTACTTTTCCTTTTCCAAAGTTACAACTTTCCCAGGAACACCCCAGCCTTTAAGCGGGTCTGATGGACCTACCCCAGACATGGGCACGGTAGGTCCCAAGGCCTGCCCCAGACACGGGCATGGCAGGCCCGATAGTGAATCCCAGGTCAGGGCCCCCTGACCACCAGAATGAAACCCCAGATAATGTGCCACCCGGTTATGATATCCCAGAGCTGCCACCTCCAGGATGCCCTGTCACAGTACTGCCACCGTTGAAGCAGCCCCATTACCAGAGCACCCCATACCTTACTGTGCTCCTGAGACCCCTTTAGACTGCAGGACCCAATGCCTTGGGTCCATCTCCTTCCACCTCCTGCACATTTCCTTGAACTGCAGCCAATGTCCAGATCCACAGGGCCATCCCTACCAGAACACCCAATACTGCTGCTACACTTTCTTGCCCTCCCAACGGAGTACCATCCCCTCATTGCTCCGATGCTAATGCCTGCCAACCTGCCTAGGCTGAAGATGGGGCCCCCTCCGGGACACTGTCCCTGAACCCACCGCCGACTGCTGCTCTACACCCTCTTCCCGGGCTAAAACCAGGGCTTTTATACCCTCCCTGCTGCTGCCCATAGTGGCAGCAAAAATTAAAAAAGAAAGACAAGGAAGGGGTTCCCAGACTAACCAGCTAATCCATGGGGCAGAGGGTGCCAAAGGCTGCAGCCCACCTGGGGCTTACAGGTGTAAACAGGCCCATTTCCTTTGTCTACCACCCCCTGGTGTTCCCCATGAGAAGTGACTAGAAAGATCCCCCCCATTGGTGTTTCTGATAGGGAAAGTGACAGAGTAGGACTGCTGATTTAATTTTTTATGTTTAAAACTACACAGTTACATATAACTAAAACACGTTATAAAATGCTAAGCAGTTGTGTGTACTGGTAATTCTATCTCAGTATTTAACATTATTAAATGTTTAATTTTTTTTTTCCAATTGTTTAACCAGGTGAGACACACTAAGCTGAAAGCTGGTTTACGGTGCAACCTGGGAGCACAAGGAAGTTAAGTGACTTGCTTAGGGTCACACAGTATGCAAGTGGGGGCTGTGGGATTCAAACCCAGGTCTCCAGATTCGCAGCTCAGAGCCTTAAACCACTGCACTATACTGCCTAATTATCATGTTCCTATAAAACTCACTTACTTAAAATCAAGTCTTATTCTTGAACAAAATAGATTAACAGTGCATTTCAATGTATATGCTTAGTCTCACTCCTAAAACCAAGACAGCTACAACGTGTTTCAATAGTACAGTTAAAAATCTTACTCTTTCGTATTCCCTCATCTCACTTATGTTGAAGTTCTGACCTTGACATAGCTCAGTTTTCAGGGTGAACAAGTGAACATATTTCCAGGATCCCATCAGTAAATCTTGCCATTTATTGATCCTGGCTTATTAATCAACAACAGCAATGTCTGATCCCAGGAATGATTTTTTCCAACAATCACTCACTTTGCAATATAGTCTCTACAGTTCCTGAATCCTCTAGTAAACCACCAACTTAACTCCTACACCACCCAGGATCTAGCCTCTTTCAGAGATGGTCTCTACCCTATCCAACAAAACTCCCTCATCCTGGTTCATACTACCTGACTGGACAAAATAATAACACCCAAACTGCGAATGCAAGCATGTGTATTTGGAGGGCTTTGGAGATGTGCAAATCATGACATTTACACACAAATAATTATTTTAACCAGGCCAATTAGTAATTATTTTCTCTAAATGTTTGTTTGTAAAAGTTTATTCTTGAAATAGCCAAGAAAAGGATAACTCAATAGAGCGTTAGCTTATTTGCAATGAGGTCCCACATTCATACACAATAACACAAAATACAATAGAACCAAATACATAAATATCTTAAAAAGAACAATGTGTATATATGTACATATATATATTACAGACATACAGTACAATATGTTAACACAATTTAAATTTCCATTTAATGAATAAATATGATCAAATAAATTATCAAAACTTGGACTGATATTTTTTCATATTGATATTATTAGTTTAATTCATTTTGAAGCATTTTACTTAGGTTATTTAGGCTTTATGTCACTTTTTAAGGAGAGTAAGAAAACATTTTTTCAGGTTTCAGTAACTGATATGCAATTGCGATGGGCACGGTCATGGCAAAGGGGTGTGGTCACGGCAAAGGGAATGGTCTTATGAAGGGATGCAGCTGTGGTGAAGGGGCCCCAGACTTCTCTTGGGCCTAGAGTCCCAAACTGCCTTAATCTGGCCATGCTTGCAGAGATGGAATCATTGAGTCCAGTATTACCATCTCAGATTTTTCTTTCTTTAAGTGTTTGTTCAGGTATCTCAGGTCTAAAATGGGTCACCACTCCCCATTTTTCTTGAGTGCTAAGAAGTATCTGGAGTAAAGTTCTTTGTCCCATTGTGTGACAGGTACTTTTTCCACTGCATTTTGCTTGCAACAATTTCTTCACCTCCATCTTCAGCAGAATTTTCTCTGCTGGGATGTGCAGGTGAAAACATGTAGGACTCTGCAGTTTGGGGAATTTTCTGAACTGCAGGGACTATCCCTGACTCACTGCTTCTAGGACTCACATGTTTGTGTTAATTTGTGTCCATTCCTGGAAGTAATGAGCCAGTCTTTCTCCCACAGGCAATGGATGGGCGACCTGAGCAGAACTGTCAGAGATTTTGCTTTGCCTGGGGTTTGGGTGCTGGTGTTGCAGCTGCATGCCTAGTGCCCCTTCTACCCCGTCCCTATCATAGCCTCTCTGTGGAAGGTACTTATAGGGAGCATAAAACAAAAGGGGTAGTATCTCCTACCCCTACCTCCCCTTCCATGAAGTCTGTAGGAAGTGGAGGCCTTTTCTTTCTCAGTATTGCTCATGTAGGTGGTTTTGTACTCATCCACCTTTTTCATGTAAGCTTCTGTCTTGTCACCAAACAAGGAATTTCCCTCACAGGGGAAATCCATCACTTTTGTCGCAGTGTCATGTACCAAGCAAACCTTGTTAGGGACAATGCATGAGCCATGACCCTAGATGCTGTGTCATTTGTGTCCACTGCCATATGGAACTGGTACTTTGTGGCATCTATGGCTGATCTCATTGCATCAGCCACATCCTCAGCCAAGTCTTCTGTAGCTTTTTCACTCAGTGCCAGAATGGAGTTCCATAAGGCCCTTTGGTACCAGGCTGTATAAGCTAAGTAAGCTGATTGCCTTATGAGCAGGAAAGCTGATGTGTAAACTTTTATACCGGTACTATCCAGTTTCCTGGAATCTTTTTCAGGGGGTTGGTAGGAAAGAGGCACTTTGGCCTTATCACAGGTGGCAGTCTGGACCACTCCCTCATGATCAGAGTGGGAGTATGGGTATTCAGCACCCTGCTTGTTCACCTGATATTTCTACTCAATTTTCTTGTCAATGCCGGCAGCTGAGGTGGGTGCTGACATGACTTTGTATGTGGCTTTTCTGAGAGATTTATGAATAGGCAGCATCTACCTCTTTGTGGGTTCTAAGCCCATCATATCCATGAATTCTGCTCATCCTCATCAGTCTCATAGGAAAAGATGGTGAGGGGATTTATTGTATGCCTTACAAAAGATATAGTGAAAAGTGTAGTCCACTGAAGGCTTAGGAGGGCAGCCAAACTCCTGCTCAGAAGAAGCATCTGGTTCTATAGGTTCTCCTTCATCCTCATCTTCGTAGTAAATTTCAGCCTCCTCCTCCACAAGCATTGGAAGTTGAACCAGAGCCTGGGAAGGGGAGCAGACATATTTATGAAATTCCTCATAGCATGGAAAGCCTGGAGGAATTGCCATGTTTTTGTCATATCCTCTACTGAGGGCATTTTATTTGTGCCCATTGGTGGCTTCTTTCCTTCTTCAGGAGGAGGGACAGCAACTAAGTTCCTTGTTTTTTCTTGGCAGGCACCATCTCCAGTGTCTGTTCTGAGGCATTTTTATTTTTATCGAGTTCAGGGTTCCTTCTTGCAGACACCCTAAGTTCTGAACCATCTTTTTTTTTAATATAAATTTTTATTTAACTTTCCCAGGTACAGCATGGATTAGCCTCTGTTATCATAGCATATAAATATAATTTAAGACAAGGTACAATAAAACAGAACAGTCATCTTCAAATATTACTATGGTACATTAATCTCTGGCACGGGGTCATTATGTCACAAGACATAATGCCACATGGCACAATCGCGCTGCACAATTTATGCCATGAGGCATATGTTTTTGTTCTGTGGGGGGATCTGCTCCCCACACCCCCCGGACCCTCCCATTAAAGATTCTCAACTCCGGGGGGGTCCTACTCGGGGAGCGCACAAATCCGGGTTTGCCATAATGCCGTATGCTATTAAGCATGCGACATTATGACCCGGTACATTAATCTCTGTCCCCTTTAGACACAGATCGGAGGAGAGAAAGGTCTTTAAGGTTCAATACAAAAAAGAGAATCGCCCTTGTGATGCTCAAAGAACAGCACTGATTGGTTCTTGGTATTCTGGTACCCTGTCCTAGGCATGGCTCGACTCAAAGAACAGGAAGACAGCCCCGAGTGGGACGGCCCAGACCAGAGTTTAAACTAGGGTTCAGTATACTGTAGAGCCTCCACTACCCATAAATTATGGATCTGTTCTTATGGAACTATGGTGGGATCTCTGAACCATATTTAACAGCTTTATCTTTCTGTTCTATCCCCTTTGACAGGGTCTGCTGTCTACTCTGAGGTGCTGGAGCCTCCTCTGAGCTTTTTGGTAATGTGGAGGCAGAATGAGAAAACATATATTCCTCTACTTTTTTAGTTCTTTTCTTTTGTGTTTTAGGGCAAAATGTTTTACAGAGATCACAGTTGTAGAAATCATGATCTGGACCCAGGCACTTTAAACACAGTTTATGGCAGTCTGCCTTTCCCAGGAGCTGAAAACAAACTGTAACATTTTTAAAGCAAAATTAGTGTTAAAAACACTAGGAAAAGGGAGCAAATTGGTAGGTGCAGCTATTAAAATACGATGTAATCAAAAGTCACAGGACTCCCAGGGATGAAAATAATCCATTGACTTTATTACAGAGCACATAAACATAACAAAGTGAAAACATTTTACTAGAACTGTCAAAGAACCTACCCTCTCTCACCCTGCCAGCCACCAATAACTAAAATTTTTTAAAGCCTGTAGATCTTGTCTTCTTTTTGGGTCTGTCAGTCATTCCAAACAAGACATTTCTGGTACCCCTTTCCCAAAAAAAACTAAATATACAATAAGCCCCAGATTTGTTAGAAAAGGGTTGAAAAAGAAAACTGCAGTTAAGTTTCTTGAAAATTAAAACAGCAAATAATAAATACTTCAAAGGAGACTTCTTAATTAGAAATAAAAAAATATCACCTCGGTTCATAAAAATGAATAACTGAGAGTAATTTTAAAGGAACATTCCATGTCAAAATCAGAAAAAGATATGTAGTATTCTTTTTTCTGTGTCATAACCTCTTCCCAGTATTTTTCATTTCCTCTGACTGTGAGAGTTGTTTTTTCTAACTTTCCCTGGCTGTTTTATTGCCCTTGGAGGTTGCCATTCTGGTTTCTTTTATGGCCTCTTGTTCCAGACAGTCTTCCCAGAGTGCCCTTTGGTGTGATGTCTAATCGCCCCTGCAGGAGGCCAGTGACTTGTTACAGGGTCTGTTACAGCTCAGCCACAGAGAGAATACTTCTTCCAGAGAAGTCACACTGCTAGATTTTGGGTGAGTGTAATCATTATTATTTTTTGATATTGGTACCGTGTCCTGCTATGTTCTGCTGTGTGTGTGTGTGTTTTAATCTTGTAATCTTGTCACTGTTTACAGTGGTTGTGTCTGAACTTATATGGTTATTCCTCTCAGTCCCTTTCAGTTTTTGCACCAGTACTAAGCAGCAAAAATTCATCACCACCTTATAGGTTGTAACATAGCAGGACAAGGTACCAATAACAAAAAATAATAATGATTACACTCACCCAAAATCTAGCAGTGTGTCTTCTCTGGAAGAAGTATTTTCTCTGTGGCTGAGCTGTAACAGACCCTGTAACAAGTCACTGGCCTCCTGCAGGGGCAATTAGACATCACACCAAAGGGCACTCTGGGAAGACTTTCTGGGACAAGAAGCCATAAAAGAAACAGAATGCCAACCTCCATAGGGCAATAAAACTGCCAGGGAAAGTTAGAAAAAATAACTCTCACAGCCAGAGTTAAAAAAAAAAAACACTGGGAAGAGGTTATAACACAGAAAAAAGAATACTACATATCTTTTTTTGATTTTAACATGGAGTTTTCCTTTAAGTAAAACCGTAAAGTGGTTTAATAAAAACTCATTTTTAAAAGTTTCTACTAGCAGTTCTCAAAAAGTGGAACTTAGCCAAGAACTGCCTTATCCAGCTCCTGGGACTTGGGAACTGAAGAAAAACAGTAATTTACACAATTAGAAACAAATAGCACCCTAACATGGAGTACCAAAAAGTTAACTAGGAATACCTAAAATGTATGAATTATAAAACAACAAACCATAAACAATCCAGAAGTGTCCAGAAGACTTTTGGGGCAACTGCTTTCTTCAGGCAGTGAAATGAATCTGACATTAGAGCGTGGGGCTGAGCATGACCACACAGCAGAGTTCGAATTTCATTCTAAAGTCCATAATTTGCATAAAATTCTAAAAGCTCTGGGGCTGCTCATTCCAGGGGAATGATTGCACTTGTTAAACTTAAGTGAAGGATTCCTGAGGTTTGAAACACCAAACAGAACATTACTTACAGACTGCATGAAAAAGGCATAAAAATGTGCTTGTTGGGAAAACACGCTTATTTTTGTATTATTATATACA
Organism: Neoceratodus forsteri; assembly: GCA_016271365.2. NCBI lineage: Eukaryota > Metazoa > Chordata > Ceratodontiformes > Ceratodontidae > Neoceratodus > Neoceratodus forsteri. The sequence continues at coordinate 1,032,466,317 of CM028131.1, read as the reverse complement.
ATAAAAAATAACCTCCACATGAAGAACTGACTGGTAACTCAACATCTCATTAGTATGATGACATCATTAAGACTCTCGAATTTCTTTCTTGTGCCCATGACATCACCACACTAACTCAGTGCAGAGTTACCAGCTTGTTCTTAATGGTGAGTGGTATGTTATGCTCTTTATTATAATGGAATAACACTTCAGAGTATGTGTATTACGTATGGAATAACACATGACAAGGTGTGTGGTTATGAGGAAATAATTCACACATCAAGTGGTTGTTACACATGAGGTTTAGCTGAGTGCCACTATCACCCGAGAAGTGCATTATTCCCTTATGACCACACACTATGGAGTGTGTTACTCCAGATATAAAATGGGCTTTTAATAGTTAAAAAATGTATAGTTATCAGAAACAATAAATGGTGATGTGATGTGATGTGTTTTGATCAATGAGGTTGCAGGATTTTCATTGCCCATTTAATAAAAGGGCATTATTATAGGCTAATAATCACACTCCTTGGGTGTGGTAGGCACATAACACAGCTGAGTATCTTTAAATGCACCTAAAAAGTGTAATTGCTAGCTATAATTACACATCCTTGAAGTGTCTTATTGAACGTATAAAATGAGTTTTAAAAATAAAGGTAAAAATGATATTTGGGGGTTTGAAATCTTGGAGGCAGTATAGCGCAGTGGTTCAAGGCTCTGAGCTGCAAATCTGGAGACCTGGGTTTGAATCCTACAGCCCCCACTTGCATACTGTGCGACCCTGAGCAAGTCACTTAACTTCCCTGTGCTCCCAGGTCGCACCTGTAAACAAGCTTTCTGCTTAGTGTGCCACTCCTGGTTAAACAGCGGAAGGAAATGAGTTATTTTCTGAAAGGGATAGAGGTCCAGCCCACAAATGCTTCAGTCAGAGTTAGTCTTTTGATAAGCTACATTAATACATCCCCTGGATGGTTGAACAACCCTTTGGGTGGGGGGGTCTTAACATAGCTTAACCCACAGTTGACTGTGTGATGTTTCTTGCATAATCATTCTGTTACACTATGGTGGGATGTATGATCTAATTCATTTAAAGTACACATAAGGGAAATTTAAAAGATTAACTGTTAGGGTTTTATAGCCCATTACTTTAATGTTGAGATAGTCTTTCCAGCCAGAAATTATCATTCTTAAGCATCCAGTAAGGGAGGGAAGGGATTGTAAATCAGGCAGTACTGCTGGCCAGCCAATTCCTAACACTTCCCAGACCACCAGCCCCACCCTGCGCTTAGACATTTTGTGACATCTAACCAAGAAGAGCACGGGGGAGGGCCTCATTGAAGCCTATGGGGAAGGTTTTCCCAGCATTTTTACTGATGTTTATGCAAACTTTGATAAAAATGAAAGTCACCCCTCATGAGCGGTGGCTTTCATTTTTATAAAAGGTTGCTTAAACATCAGTAAAAATGTTGTGAAAACCTTCTCCATAAGTTTCAGTGAGGCACATCCCTGCACTCTCCCTAGTTAGACATCACAAAACTTCTGGGAGTGGGGATAGGGCTGGTGGACCGGGAAGTGGAAGGGATCGGCTGGCCAGCAGTATGGCCCAATTTACGATCCCTTCCCTTACTGGACACTCTTAAAACTTTTTGGCTAAAAAGACTATTGCAACATTAAGATAACGAGCTATGAAGCCCAAAACAGTACAAGATTATCTTTGAAATTTGCTTTAAGTTAAACTTTTTGAATGCACCTCTGAGCTGGTGACATGTCATCAATTTTTGAATGTGCATGTGATCCTCTCAGGATTATTTAAAGGGGAACAGTCAACACTAAGAGCCCAACAACCAAGTGTGAGGCTGGTCCCAATTTGTACTTTGTGTGCAAAAAAATTTACTTAATGTTTACTGCAGTATAGCAGATCATATATGGCTGATCCTACCAACTCCCAAGCTGACATCTGCTGTAACCAGAAATCCAAGAATCCCCTGTGACTGATGCCAGAGCTGGGCTGCAGCAGTGGAATATTCAATAACCTGCAGTGCATGTTAGAGCTTTTAGAAGATCCAATCAGATGTTTGCTGGTCCCGCTGTTCTCCTGGGACTAAGTACAGTCCTCTGTGACTGTACTTAGCCCTTGAAGAACAGCAAGACCAGCAAACAAAGGATCAGAGCTCATAAAAACTTTAACATGTACTTCAGGCAGTTGAATCTTCCACAGTTGCAGCCAGCTCTGGCATCAGACACAGTGGATTCTGGGATTCCTTGTAACAGTAAATATCAGGCTGGGAGACAGCAGGATCAGCAAGATGCAATCTGATATACTGCAGTAAACAGTAAACAAAAAGATGTCTTTGCACACAAACTGCAAATTGGGACCAGCCCCCACACTTGAACATGGTGTTCTTAGTGCTGACTGTTCCTCTTTAAATCCTGCCTCTTCAGCTGTGAGATACCCCTTGAAAATGCAAAGCACTTGGGGCTGTGTTGGTCTGTGGGTGGGTGACTGTGTGTTCTTGTTTTCTGCTATGTGAGTATATTATTGGTTCTGTGACATGTTATGTGCATTTTTATACACTTTTTGGTGTAATGAAATAGTTTTCCATGTGACAGAGCTAGTGCCATGTTTTGCTTGAAGTATTTACACTTTTACACACAGCTTCTTCTTGAAATGGCCTTGTTGTTTACAGATTTTAACATTTCCACCTGGTACAGTGCTGCTCTGTAACATTACTTTTGCACTCTTTGTTTGGGTTATATTACTATTATTGTATAATCTTTAATCATAATTAAAATTGTATTTTTTTTCACCCCCTGTACTCTTGCTTCCAGGATGTTGGAAATCAGCTGCTCAGCTTAGTCAACCTTTTCTTGGTAAAATTTGTCTAAATAAGTAAATGTTCTCCAGCAGCCCCCTGTGCTGGAGGTGCTAATACATATATCAAGGCACCTCCTGCTCCTGGCCCTGCCATGGGGGGGGGTACTTCTACAGCAGGGTGTTGCTGATTCACTCTCTGGGGCAGAGAGGACCTGCCATGACAGCGCAGCTACCGTTCTAGATAAAGTGTGCCAATAATACCTGCTCTGAGATTAGTTTTTCTTTTTTTTTTCCCTTTACCCAGCCAAACTGATCTGGGATCAGTGTATTTTAAGACATATAGAATACATTTCCCTCAACTGTGAAGAACAAGCTGTTTAAAATACCACAGTACCCACAAGGTGTCAGACAGCTTGTTCTTCACAGTTGGAGTTTATGAACTGCAAATCAAACCAGATCAGTTCAAATTACAGAAGCACCAGTGCAGCACGATGCCCTAAGGGATGCCTTGTTTTTCTAATCAGGTGTTTGTGCTCCTCTCTGACTGGCCCCTTCTGGTCTGCTGCCCTCCAACCACTACCACCCACCTTCTCCAGATACCCCAACCTGCATCCCCTATGGCTTGCTCCCTATAGTGGGGCTTTCAGTGCCCCATCTTAGAATCCTCCAGATGTCCCTCTGGGAACCAGGATCTGATTCAGACAGGTGCTGGGGTTGGTGGCGTGGGGTCAAAAGAGGACAGACTTTCATCCAGCCATGGCTGGGTTAAATTTTGTTCTATTTTCCTGCTTCCTTGTCCCCAGTAGGAACATGCAGCTTCAAGGGGGTGTGGTTGGCCAACTTGGGCTTGGGCCACCAGAACTGGGACTGCCCCAACTGGGGCTGCTGCTGCTGCCTAGGCTGCTGGAGTGAAAAGGGCAAAAACAAAAAGGACTTTTTCTTGATTCACTGGCCCTTGGGGTACTTCTGCCAGGATGTGATAGAGTCTAGGGTGGCACTACACTTCTCAATCCTCATAAGGTGGCCCTCAACACCCAGCCCCAAAAGGTGAGTACCCAAGAAAGGGACATCTGCCAACTTATGTTTGGTATCCGCCGTAAAGTTGGAGATCCAAAGTCAGGCTCTGCAGCACATGGCCACTGCCGCCGCCATGGAATGAGCACAAGAGTCACCTATGTCCAAGGCCATCTGGAGCTGATGCAGGTCATGGACCACTTTCACCGCAGACTGCAAGTCCTCAGAGAGGTGTGAGGTAATGTGGTCCAGGATCCCCATAAGTGTGCAGTCAAAGTTGGTCATAATAACAGCGGAGCTCACCTGCCTGAGGCCAAAGGAGGACACAGCGTACATCTTTTTGGCTGTGTGGCCCAGCTTCTTTGATTCCTTGTTGGGGGGCTTGTTGACATCCCCAATGTTGCCTGGCCAATGGGAAATGGAATCTGCCACCAAACCCTCAGCCAAGGGGTGATCGGAAAAAACAGAGAGGGAGCAGGTTAGGACCACATACTAGCGGACCACACAGGCAGAAGGCATAGGACATGAAGATGGTTGCTGCCATAATTCCAAAGTGGGACACAGGATGGTTTTAACCACTGGAAAGGCCACCCCTGGGGAGTAATCCCTGCCCAGGATTTCTGTCAGGGGGTACTTGGCCTACTTCTGGACTGGTACCAGTGAGATTCTCACAGACTGAGAGATAAGCAAAAGCAAGGCCCCAATGGAAACAGGGCCCAGGTTGGAGTTAAGATCCTCGGAGGACTCCCAATCAAAGCCTGGGGTCCTAGAGGAATGCACAGAGGAGCAGTCTATATCCAATGACTCCTTGAACACCATCTTCAGCCCCCAGTCCCCGTGAACTGCTCTGAATTCATCAGCATGGGAAATCTGGATGGAAAGTTGGTCAGGAAGGCCAGAGGCCTACTGAGCAGCATTGGATGGGACCCCATGTGAGGGCTCTACTAATATAGGTGGAGAAGCCTTGACCGGATGAGTCTGGGCCACAACCGGCCTCACCGAGGTAGACCATGGAAGCTCTGGGGTCTGCTGTAAGGAGTAGCCCTGCCCGGGGACCTACTGCTACCACATGAGCTCTTCTTACCTCTGCCAAAACTTGCGGTGGAGCCTCTCCTCGTCCAAAGACGAGGAGGAAGAGGAGCATCAGCAGTGCTTCTAGGGAGGTCTAGAATGGAAATGACCCAAATCCTGAGACTGGAACCAGGTTTGGGACCTCGACTTAGACCGATGAATGGAATGCCACCATCGTGGGGACGTGGGAGGTTGGGCCCTGTAGATACACGGACCAGGTCCTGCCATGGACCCCCCAAAGATGGAATCTCCTGAGAAGAAACAGCAGGGTCAGCCATCCTCTCCTGTCCCTCCTGGGAGTGGGCCGAGATGACTGTAGTCCAGAAGAGAGTGTCACCCCCCGCTTGTCTGACAATGGGTCACCTGAGTTGAGAAATATCTTGGTCGGCCTGCCTCTTGGCCAGCATGCCTGACGGGGGCACTGAGGATCAAGCGGCCTTTCCTTCAGCCCTGGAGGGATTGGCCAAAGCTGACTGCTTGATGACTATCGAGTGGTCAAAGGAGTCCTAAGCACAGGAAGAATGTGCCTGCTCTCGATCCCACAGCCTACAGTGGAACATCTTAAGCCACACCATAGAGAAGCCATCATCTTGGAAGGGGCCATCCACGAGGGTTTGAAGGGACTGACACATGTCCCTAAAGGATCCTGTAAAGGAAGCCCCTGCAGAGGTGCCCACTGGGAGCAAGGTCAGGGCCAAAGAAGAGACCGCCATGGCCTGAACTGCTGCATCCTCAAAAGCAGCCAACTGAGAGGCTGAACTCACCACTGCCAGAACAACCTTTTGGGAATCCTTGGACAAAACTAGAGGGTCCCACTTATCCGGCCAGGCAAGGAGAAGATGGGCATACCTGTCTTCAAGAGAGGAAGGCAGTAGGGTCTTGCCCATCCCCCAAGCCTGCATGTCATGCTCCACCCCCCAACAATATACGCATGAGACGTAAGGGTCAGTGCACAACATTTATTTGTTGCATGTCACACACTGTTTGAATCCTGGGCTGGTTTGGGATTCACCACACACCATCGGAAGAAGAGTTGGATCAAAAGGAACAACCCGCGGCACAAAAACACACCACCTGAAGAAGAGTTTTTCTGGGAAGAAAACCATGCACAGAGAGCTGTGAAGGAGGGAACCTGCTCTTCCAACAGAAAGAAAGATCCGACATCACAGGACAGTGCCAAGGAGGATACCACCTGGGTGGGTGGGAGGAGCTTAGCTTGAAGATGTTCTGACTGGATTTAAAAAGAAAGGAAGACTGCCAACGTGTGGATAGTGCACCATATCCACATCCCTAGAAAGGAATTTCCCTGCCCCGTCCAGGACCAAAGCATGTTCTTGGACTGTCCCCATCACTGGGGCCTGCAACAAAAGTATGGGAGCTGGTTGCTCTCCCAGGAAGCAAACAGTAGGGTCCACTCATGGTTTCACTGGGTGATTCTGCTCAGAAAGTCTGCCCAAGCATTGTCTTTCCCTGGCAGGTGTACTGCAGATAGCATTACACCTAGGGAATAGGCCAAGTTCTAGATCTTTATGGCTTCTGTGAACAGCCTAGTGGATCTTGTTCCTTCCTGCTTATGCAATACATTGTTGTGGTGTTGTCTGTTTGGATCTTAGACTGACCCTGGATTTGGGAGGAACATTTTTGCATTACTAGGAAAACTGCCCTGAGTTCCAGGTGGTTGATATACTCCTGAGGTTCCTGTGTGCTCCAGGTAACACTTACAGTGAGATCCTCTAGGTGGGCACCCCACTCTAGGAGTGAGGCATCTTTTTTAAGGATACTTGTTGGGGATTGCTGGAGGAAGAAAATGCCCCCTCTGGGGCTGTCCTCTTCCTTTCACCACTCTAGTGCTCTTATCATAGTTTTTGTGACTGGTACTAGTTTGGATACAGGATCCCACCTTTGGGATGAGTAGTCCCTTAAGTGACACTGAATGTCCCTCATCTTGCCCCAAACCCTTGGTACCATAGCAGTGGAGGTGGCCATGTGTCCTGGAAATTGCAGAAAACCCATTACAAGCCTTGGCTGGCTTAGTGTGAAGGATTTTGCAGTGGAGATCAGACTGGACACCCTTGCCTGTGGGAGAACAGCTTTCCCCTGCAGGGTATTTAGTTCTGCACCTATTAAGTCCAATACTTAAGCTGGCGCTCTGTTTGTAACATCTGTATGTTTATCAGGAAGCCCAGGTTCCTTAGACTGAACATGAGGTACTTTCTGTGGGTGGATCAGACTGCAATGTGGAAGTATGCATCTTTCGGGTCCAGTGACCCAAGCCAGTCTCCTAACTGCAGAGATGATATCACTAAGCCCAGCCTGACCATCTTGAATGGTTACTTTTGTATGTGTTTGTTCAGCTATCTGAGGTCTAAAATGGGTCATCACTCCCATTTTTCTTGTGGGTTAGGAAATATCTTGAGAAGAGACTTGCTCCATTGTTTGGCAATGACCTTCTCCACTGCTCTTGCCTGCAGCAGTTTCTTTACCTCAAGCTCCACCAGAAATTTTTTCTGTTGGAGTGAGAGATGCAAACAGTTTTGGCTTCTGTAGTCTGAGGAACATTTTGAACTGTGGGGACAAGCCTTGACTCACTACTTTCAGAACCCAGTTAGCTCTGGTGATTTTTTGTCACTTTATCTTTTTATTGAAATTTGAGTATATAAGAAAGCACACGTCTTATACAATAGAAGAATATCCTCCATATAAGGTATAAAATATCACTTAAACACAGTATTTAGGGTAAACATATTGGAAAAGCCTTATATACACATATTGATAATAAAGCACAAACCTAAACATATAAGTGGAAAGCAGAAGGGTTACAATCAATAGGGTATTATAGAATCAGAAATGGCAACCATGTACAAAATAAAATGCTAGGGCAGGCTATGGCAAGGCATTCAGTAAATTACAAAAAGTGATAAATGTGGTAATATGAACAATGTTCAGTAATGGAGAGGTAAAGATAAGAAAAAAGTGTGCAAGGAAAGAAAGAAGAGAAACAAGCATTTGTCAATGCCGAATGTTGTCTTGCTGGCATTGGCATTGGTAGTGCAGGAGTTAGAGATGCATAATAGGAATGGCAGTGAAGTATTGAACTGATGCCAACCTCACCCCCACCCTGAAGAGACACATTTTCAACATAGGCATTTTGGAACCTCCCCTCATGAACAGTGGCACTGTGATTTTATTAATCTGTCCCAAAAGTTGATTTCACACAGCGACCACGGCATTCTGCGCCACAGGTGTGAAAACACATTTTGGGTAGGATGTGAAAAATGACAGCTTCACCGTTCATAAGGAGATGTGATAAAATGCCAGTGTTAAAAATCTGGCATGAAAATATTGCAAATTTGCAAAGTTACAAGGGTGCATGGAAACTGCGCAACACACGCTTCTAACATAGTCATTTTATGGACTTTCATCACCAAATTTTCAACATAGACATTTTAGGACCTCTGCTCATGAACAGTGTCACTGTCATTTTCTCAAACTGTCCCAAAAACTGATTTTGCACAGCGACTGCGCAATTCTGTACCAGACGTGTGAAAACACATTTTGGCCAGGATATGTAAAATGACAGCTGTACTGTTCATAAGGAGATGTGGAAAAGCCAATTTTGAAAATCTGGAGGAAAATATTACAAATTCATGAAGTTATGAGCGTAGTGGAAACTGTGCAATGCACTCTCATAAAACAGCCATTTTGGGGATTTTTTCACCAAAGTTGCAACATAGGCTTTTTGAGAGCCCACCTCATGAACAGTGGCACTGTCATTTCTTACTCAGTCCCAAAAGGTAATTCTGCACAGTGACCGCGAAATCACCTTTCGGGACTGAATAACACCATGACAGTGACTGAATTCATGAGGAGGGGTCCCAATAACCCCATGTTAAAAATTTGATGCAAAAATTCCCAAAAATGTCCGAGATATGCACCAAAGTTGAAAAAACCCTATTTATGCCATTGTACAGCTTACCAGCATTTCTTCAGTTCACAGTCAGCTTTGAAGAGTGCAGACATGTTCCCACTCCACCGAAGATCATTGCGCGGGCTCCAGAGGTAAGTAAGAGGTGAGGGGGGTGTGGGGAGACAGGGTGCACAGAGGGTGGGCGCAGGTTGCAGGAAGGCCACCAGAGTCGACGAGGGACCATTTTCTGCTTTGCAGGTGTAAAACAAAACAAAAAAACCCATCACGGGATGTTTTTTCTCTCACAGGGGCATTTATTAGGCACACTGGGGTGGGCTCCCAGTGTGCCACTTGAGTGTTTGTTTTGGGGGGGGTTCTGTAGCTGATGGGGGATTGGGCACCCCTATCGGCACACAACAAATGGGGGGAACATTATGCCGATGGGGAGTGGGCTCCCCCATCAGCAAATTAAACTAGGAAGAGATGGCATGATGCTGAGGGGGGATTGGGCACCCCTCAGCACACACTGTAAATGGGAGGGGGGTTGCATTATGCCGACGGGGAGTAGGCTCCCCCATCGTCAAATTAATTTTGTAAACTGGTCACCAGAAAAGGCACACCACTGCATGAGAAGATTGGTTCTCATTGCAGTGGACCTTTTCTTTGATCTGGTGGCCAGTTTACATGTTGCTGGTGTCAGCACCTGCAGCTGCCTTATTGGAGAATGAGGGACGCACCTACTGGTGTGTGTCCTGCATTTGCCCACTGTGACCGCACCTCCAAATGTGCTACTACTGCAATATGTTGGCTGTGCAAGCACGAGCCAACATAAAAAAAGTAAGGAAGAAGGGAAGGAGAGAGGGAGAAAATAGAGAAGGAGGGAAAAAAAGAGGAGATATCTGTGCACAAAAGTTTCAGGAAAACCTAATCTGAGAGTAAAATAAGAAGAGGGCTAAATATCCCTAAGAATTAGGGTCTAGAAGAACTAGGTTCGATGTACTTGAAGTAATCCTGCCAACATCTGTCATATACAGTGAGTTGATTATGAGTAACATGAGATAATCAGTCTAGGGAGGCATACTGAGAAAGGCTTTGAAGAACATCTGAAAGAGAAGGCACCAGAGTTGATTTCCATTTCATAAGAATCAGACGTTTGACCAGAAGAGAAAGTATGTTTAGCCATCTAAAATGTGCATGTGAGAGGAGAGAGCTATTGGGGATAAGGATGCCTAGAAGGAATAGCTTGGGGTCAAAAGGTAGTTTTTGTCCTGTTGCTCTGAAGGCAAGTAAATAGACTTTATACCAGAGCTTATTAATGGGAGCACACAACCACAATATATGCAGTAGATCCGCGTTGGCCAAATTACAGCACCAGCAGTTAGCATTATTTAATAGGCCCATTCGTTGACGCATAGAGGGGGTTCTATACTAAAGATGTAAGATTTTAGTTTGTATTAAAGAACTACAGGCATCTTTAAAGGTATTATATGCAAGACACCAACAATTACTCCACTGTGCATCTGAAATATTGCAGTTAAGAAGAATATTCCATTTATTTTTGGCTTGTATAGACTGATCAGGTAGATTATCAATAATGTCTTTGTAAATGGAGCTATTCAATTTTACTGATAAATTAGTCCAGTGTGAAATGTATGAGTTTAGAACAGTGTGCTTATACATTAAACTAGAGAGAGAGTTATAAGCTGCCCAAATTTATAAAAACGTCCAGAAGTCCTGTTTAGGAAGTTTACATGTAGCCTGCAAGTCTGAGAACGATCTAAAAGTGAGTGAATTCTGGTCCAAGATATCTCTGAGAAAGAAAATGCCTTTGTTCTGCCATGTACAACAGAAAATTGGGTGAGCTGTGGTGATTTTTGACCATTTCCAGAAGTAGCAAGTCAATCTTCCCTCCGCTGGCAATGGTTGGGCAACCTGGGCAGAATTAAGGGGTTTTGTTTTTGCTGTGACTTAGTGGCTCTTGTTGCAGCTGCACACCACATGCCCATTATATCCCTGCCCTTGAAGTAACCTCTTTGGGGTGAATGCTCATAAGGTACACAGGACCTTGGATAGTACCCCTTACCCCTGCTTCCCCTTTCATAGGATCTATAGGAGGTGGAGGCATTTTTCCCCCAGCATTGTTACTATAGGTGTTTTGGTATTAATCCACCTTTTTCATATGTGTCTCTGTCTTGTCTCCAAACAGAGAATTTTCCTTGAAGAAGAATTCCATGGCTTTAGTCAGTGTATTCTGGGATAGGATGGTAACCCTAAGCCATGCAAATCTTAAGTATACCGCATGGCCCAGGACCCTTGAACCAGTGTCGTTGGTGTCCACGGCCATGTGTAATTGATACTTGGTGGCATCCTTTGCCAATCTAGCTGTGTTTACCAATTACTGTGCCAAGTCACCATGTGCTTTCTCACTCAGTGCCAGTACTGAGTTCCAAAGTGCCTTCTGGTACCACTGAGCAGCTTATGCCAAATAAGCTGCTTGCCTGGGGAGCAAGGAAGCTAATATGTACACTATCTTGACCATGGTATCCAGCTTTCTGGAATCCTTTTCAGGAGGCTGAGCAGAGAAAGGCACCTTAGCCTTCTCACATGCAGCAGCCTGAACCACTCCCTCATGATTAGGATGGGCATACAGGTAGGTAATCAACATCCTGCCTGTCCACCTCTTATTTCTTCTTCATTTTCCTATCAGTACCAGCAGTTGACATATGTGCTGACATGATTTTGGCAGTGACTTTCTTGAGGGATCGGTGGATGGGGAACAGCAACCTCTTTGTGGGAGCCAGACCATGCACGTCCATGAATTCAACCTCCTCTTCATCTTCATGGGAGGGGATGTTGAGGATGTTTACTATTTGCAGTACAAGGAGTAGTGATTTGTGTAATCCTTGGAAGGCCTGGGAGGAAAGCCAAATTCTTGCTCAGGGAAACTGTCTGGTTCTAGAGGTTCCCCCTCATCTTCATCTTCATAATATATCCCTTCCTCCCCACAGGCATTTGGTATGGAACTGGGGCCCGGTTGGGGGGGAGCAGAAATATTCATAAGATTTCCCATAGCCTGGAAAAAAATGAAAATTATGTACTCACCGTAATTCTTGATCTTCCAGAATATCTTCACCATTAATCACTAGTCGGTCTTTGCCAAAGGCATGAGGATTCTGTGAAAGTGTATGCCTTTAAAAGCTTCAGAGGTAAGGGACTGATGTCAGGGACGGTGCCGCCTATGAGGAAAATGTATGACATAGCACTCGTGGGCTGGTCAGTAACTGACGCTGGCCCCCTCCCTCCTCAGTTCTGTTCACCAAGAGAGAAAATAAAAGGTAAGAAAAGAAGGGTTGGGGCAACGGAGCCCAAGGGACAGGCAAAAGGATACAGGACATAAAAGGAACAAAGGAATTAAAAATGACCATTAGAGGAGAAGAGAGGGTTGGGAGGAGGGCCTTGATAGTGATGAAAGAGTGACCAGGACAACTTGATGGGGGGGGAGAGACTGTGTTCACAGTGGGGACCCCAAGTTCTCAGCAACAGAACAGTGGTGTAAGATGTAGAACCCTGCTCACATTGCCCTCAGATGTAACTTTAGTTATGGAATGAGCCCATCGTTCCTTAGGACAAAAGCCAACAGACCCTAAATCTCAACCAAGATCCTGGGTAATTCAGATGCTGTGTTTCCAAGAAAAAGAGCTTATACTGCAAGAAACTTGACGACATAAATCGCCTACCTTTGAAGGAACTGCAATTTTTTTTGACCAAGACCACTCAGTGGAACTACAAGCAAAATGAAACAGGGTCAGAACTATGATAAAGGAGCTCTGAGTCAAACACAAAGTAAAAGTGCAACTTTTGTTTCCTGCCAGACTGAAGATAGTAATGAAAGGGGGAACCAAAATCTGTAATTCACTGGCTGAGGCTACTACATTTCTAAAAGATCACCAAATTCCACTTCCTGACCTGGTGATGGAGACCTTCAAGAAGAAATTGCTGGCAGGCATTTGGAGTACCAGCATGAAGGGGAGAAAGAGACACCTCCATGGCAATTTCCACACCATCTTTCCACGGATCTGCTGAAACTAGTAAAGAAAACTTTAGTCTCCATGACAGCCGAGAGTGAAGATGAGCAGCAACGGAACAGTGAGGGCTGAAGAAGGAATTGTGTGAGTGAGAGATTTCCCATTCTATTGCTTCACTCGCTACTGCACTGTGTCAGCGCATGGCATTCTACAGGGTTAAAGGATACCTAAACAACATTTTGACAACAAACTATTCAAAAATCTGACTCCGTAGGTGACTAAAGGAAAGGCTGCTGTATTCATTAATGCTAAAACTACATTTACATATATGACCTAAATGTTGTTCCAGAGCATTTGAAAATTGTAAAATCAGCCTTCCAATTTCAAAAAAACTGTCTTACCTGCTTCCTAAAATGGCCGTCAAATGTGTTATGTGATGACATCATTTGAGCCAAAGTCAGTGAGATATATGGTTCTCTATAGTGCAAACTAGTTCTTTTTTTCCCTTTGTATAGAATTGTTTCACCTAAATGGTCAAAACCATGTGCATTATTTTGTATAATGCACTTGTCAGGCTATGGTTCTGTTCATTTTGTTTACTTTAACATGCTGAAAATGTGTTTTAATCCAACCAACTTTCTCTGTGGCAAACCACAGTGCAGTACAAATCTTGAATAACCTGGTGGTCTAGTGGTTATGGTGGATCCAGAATGCGGCAATGGGGGTGATGGGGTGGTGTGCATGCTTAATGTGCACTTTTTCACATTTTTATTAAACCTTTATATTTTCTGCTATTATTCTTTTCTAGTATGTTTTTGACAGAACCTACAAATGTAATCCATAGTTTGAATGTAAATATTTGTACAATCAATAAATCAGACTTCTTTAACAAAGTGAAATGCAACAGCAAGCAAGTATGTTACTATATGGGGGGGAGGTGCAGCCACACTCTTCACCACCCCCTAGAGCCACCACTTTTTTGGTAGTAAAGTTCTTGTGCAGTCTAATGTTAGATTTCATACTTTCTCTAAACTCAAATATATGCTTGTCTTGTCTCCTTTTTCCATGGGAAATAATAATAATAAGAATTAACATTTATATAGTGGTTTTCATACACACTGTATCCCAATGTGCTTTACAAGCAATACTAGACTGGTAGTAAAGTGACTGAACATGTAGTAGCAGCCATTTCATACATTAATATCAACAGACAGCCTTGGACAATTGCATGAACTGGTTTTATGGGAAGGGGGAATGTTGGCCAGGACACCGGGGTCAGGTAGTGAACAAGGTGCTGGCAGCCCCACATCTTATTTCTCACAGTAATCTGCTCATATTTCTCTTCTTCTGTCTTCCCCTGTCCCTGATTATAGCAGTACCTTGCAAGAATGGCCTTCTCAGTCCCCCTCTGGTATTCATTCTTCACTATTCCTCCTCACACCAAAAACTGGTGAGCTCGTCACCCTTCTGCATCATGAATGCAAGTAGTACAGTCCCTGTTTTATTTTGACATATCAAATATAACCATATCTTTCCAGTAAGTCAGGCTCATAGCAGCAGGGAACAAGGGGAATGATGGACTTTCCTAAGCTTAAAAGATCTAGGTTACCTTTGATTAGGCACTATTAAATGATGGGTGTGCACATCATTATGCACGTCATATAACAGTACCTAATCATCAGAGGCTTAGATCTTATATGGGTAGGAATGCCTATTTTTCCACTTGTGCCATGCTGCTGTCAGCCTGGCTTACCAGAAGATCATGTTTATTATTAATAAGTAAACATAACACAGGAGACTGTACTAAACACATTCATGATGCGGAAGGGTAGTGAACTCACCAGTTTTTGGTGTGGGGAGCAGGTGAGAAGAATGAATGCCAGAGAGGGACTGAAGAGGCCATTCCAGCAGGGTACAGCTACATTCAGGTTAGTTGAAGACATGAAGGAGGACGCTGAGCAGATCACTGTGGGATCTGAAATGTCGGGCTGCCAGCATCGTGATCACTACCTGACCGCGGATGAGAGTAGCCAGCGATGACAAAAACTCAGAGTGGTAGGGCTGCACCTAAACTGTTACTTGAATTCAGTGTAGGGAGATTACCCTCTGGTGGGGTGGGGGGGATGTTGATGTTTGTTAGGACAGTATTGAGGGAATTGTGTATAGCTCATTCAAGATTTGAAATGGTGGTAGCCAGCCAACTCACATTATGGAGTAGAGCATAGAAAAGTACTGTATAAGAATTGCTGGGAACTGTCCTGCGGGGTTCTGCAGATCACAGGTAAAGGAGTAGACTGACACTGGAAGTCAGGTGGATTCACTCAAGGTATTAGTATGCCTCTCTTGCTAATAATATTGTTATCCATTGTAAGTGCAGCCCTTAAGAGGGCATGAACAGCAGTTTTTCTGGTGGGTCATGATGCTTATTGCTTGGCCCTCCAGGAAGACCTAGTTGTTGGTTAATGAGGTGGGGAAAAAAACACAACAGGGAACTGTACATACTACCTTCACTGTGCAGAAGGGTGATGATCCATTCAATGTTTACTGTGGGAGCAAAAGTCAAACATTGAGAATGTGGACTGGAGAGAGAGATTTGGGAGGCATTTTTTTAACAGTGCCAGCTGATGATGTGTATCAGAATAGGTGTGCACAACTCTCTGAGGTACAAGATTACAATCTGAGGTGTGATAATTCTCTTCATGAGACCACAGGCTCATATGCAGCCCCAGGAAGTACTAAGGACAGGGTATGGATGGCGGGGTATTCAACAGAAGGCAGACTAGGTGCATGGGGTTCACATGGAAAAAGAAAGCCTTATTTGTGGATTAACAAGAGAGCATGAGCTTTGGAACTGAACGAGACTGGTACTTTGCTGTGTGACCCTAAGCAAGTCACTAAACTTCCTTGTGCTCCCAGGCCACACCTGTAAACAAGCTTTCAGCTTAGTGTGACTCTCCTGGTTAACAAAAAGCAAAATTCAGTGCATCATACAACCACTAGATCATCAGGTATTTGAAGTGTTGTACTGTAATGCAGTTTGCCAAAGAAAAAGTAATCTGGATTGCAAAACATTTTCCGCAAGTTAAAGTAAACAAAATGAACAAAATCATAGCCTAACGTGTACTGATCAAAATAATCCAAGAGGTAATACATGGTGTTGATCATTCTGGTACAACAATTCAAAATAAAGGGGGAAAGAAGAACTAGTTAGCACGATAGAAATATATGTGTATCTCTGTCTCTGGCTCAGATGATGTCATCATGACTCATCACTTTACACACTTGGCAGACATCTTAGGGAGAAACCAAGGCTGTTTTTTGGAAGTGAAAGGCTGATGTTTACATTTTTCAAAAGCTATGAAACTGCATTTATGTTATTTACATAAATGCAGTTTTAGCATAAATGTAAACAGCAGTCTTTACTTTGCCTTGCTAAGAAGCCAGATTTTGGAGTTTGCAGTTTTAAAAAACTGCTTGTTTAGGTACCCTTTAAAAATAAACTTCGATAAAGACTCACTGTTTAATGAACACTTGAAACGCAAGAGACTTCATTAATGGTTCCTGAACTAAGTGAAACAAAATTCATGTAAAGTGTGTGGGGGGGGGGGTGAGGGTTTTTGTGACCTAAAAGCAATTAAATAGTATGAGGGAAGGGGGGGAGCCCGATATAATGCTCATGACACTAAAAAGAGAATAAACCATCTATCTCTTTACTAGAGGTCTCAAGACAATTTAGGAGGAAGGGAGCCCTCACCAATTCTACCAGCCTATCCCAAGTACTTCGGGATACTGCATAACCCAGTGGGGTAATCAACCTCACCTTGGAAGCAGCAAGTTAAAATTGAGCTTGATTAAGGTTTTTTTATTAATCATTTGTTTGTTTAGTTTGAACAAATTTCATGTTTAAAATGTTGTTAATGGTAAGAGTTGTAGATTTGGTTTATGTAGCACTCGATCTATTGGTGAGAAGGGTACAAGAAAAAGGGGAAAAAGTCTGTTCCATGGTTTCAACAGAAAATGAGTATCAATACAGAGGGAATTAGAGACAAAACAAATGGCTGGTATACAAATTGTATCATATAATGTTAAAGGAGTTAATTCTCCAATAAAACGCTCCAGACTGCTAGCGGAACTTAAAAATTAAAGTGTGAGGTGGCTTATCTTCAAGAGACACACCTCACTAGGGAGGAATTATCAAAGTTAAGAAGGCATTGGGTGGGTCACGTTGAGGCAGCATATTCTAAAAATAGAAAAAAGGCAAGGGTTGCAATTTTATTCAGGAGGGGATGTGCCCTCTTAATAAAGTCAGCAGAAATAGATGAGGATGGCCACTTTATGAGGGTCACGGTGGACCACCAGGGGACTGTCTTACATTTGATGAACATCTATGCCCCGATAACGGATACTGCAGAATTGGTCCAGAGAATATTCCAAGAAGTAGCTAAACTACCATCAGGGCAGATAGTTATGGGGGGAGGAGGGGATTTCAATGCAGTCCTGAATCCAGTGGTAGACAGGTCATGAACAACATGTTCCCTAAACAAAAAGACAACCAAAACATTGGTAGGATTGACTGGGGAACTAGGATTTAAGGACGTGTGGAGAGAACAGCACTTGAAAGAAAGAGACTACACTTTTTTCTCAGCTCCTCACTCCTCATATTCAAGGATAGATCTATTTTTCACCCAGAAAGCACAAATGCACACCATAGTAAAATCAGACA
Organism: Neoceratodus forsteri; assembly: GCA_016271365.2. Classification (NCBI taxonomy): domain Eukaryota; kingdom Metazoa; phylum Chordata; order Ceratodontiformes; family Ceratodontidae; genus Neoceratodus; species Neoceratodus forsteri. The sequence goes on along the minus strand of CM028131.1, from coordinate 1,032,448,783 downwards.
TTCATAGTATCACACTATCTGATCATGCACATATTTCCATCCGCCTAAGGCTACATCAGAGTCAAAGACACTCAGGATGGCACTTAAATGTATTGTTGCTGAATGACAAAAATTTTGTCAATCAACTAACTGACAAAATTAAAGTCGCTTATTCTATCAATGTTGGGCTGAGATGTTCCCACATCTCCACATGGGAGGCATTGAAACTGGTGGTGAGAGGATAAATAATTAGTTTAGCCTCAAAAAAATCAGAAATTACTTCAACTAACTTATGAAAGGCTGTTGCAGAACCTGAAGGACCTAGAACAGCAGTATAAATCTAACCCTAGTAATAAAGTTATTTTAAAGGCCCTAACAGAGGCAAAGGAGGCTTTACTATAACATGAGAATAGAAAAGTGGAGGGGAATCTCAGATTTGCCAAACAAAAATATCATGAGTCAGGAAGTCAAGCAGCTAAGTTATTGGCATTTTGACTCAGAAAAGCACAGACAGAAAGGACAATATACAAAATAAAGAATAAAAAAGATCTGACTAAACCATGGGTAAAACCAGAAGAAATAGAACAATTCCAAGAGTATTATAAACAGTTATATCAGAGAGAGAAAGAGAGAGGAGGGGAAGGGAGTGTCCGCGAGGCAACTAAGACCTTTCTGTCCAAAATAAAGCTTCCATCCCTAATGAAATAACTACAAGAAAATGTTAGTGCTCTAGTTACAGAAAAAGAAGTGATCCAAACAATGCAATCATTACCCATAGGGAAATCACCAGGACTAGATGGCTTCCGTACAGCCTTCAATAAAATATTTGTAGAAACTTTAACCCCAGTCCTCACAAAAGTCTATAATTCATGCATAACGGAAGAATGAGCCCTGCCTTCATGGAAGTAAGCTCTGATCACAGTACTCCCTAAGCCAGGAAAACAAACAGACACATGTGAGGCATACCGCTCTATCTCCCTACTCAACCAGGATTTTTAAATTTTAACTAAAATCTTAGCAATCCACTTATAGAAATGTATTGAATTAATCATCCACCCAGACCAAACCAGTTTTATACCTAATAGGCAATTATCTGCTAACATAAGGAAACTTTTAAATGTCCTTAAATATAGAGCTCCTACAAACACTGCTCAACTTGTTATTTTTCTCGACGCAGAAAAGCCTTTGATAGGCTTAACTGGGAATATCTGTTTACGGTCATGGAACCCATGGGGATGGGGGGAGGTAGATTTAAGAAATGGTTAGAACTTTGTTATAGTGCTCCTACAGCCACGGTGAAAGTTACTGGGACTTTATCAAAAGCTCTGGAAATTAGAAGGGGAACGAGGCAGGGGTGACCTCTTTCCCCATTACTATTCTCATTTAGCTTGGAACCGCTGGCAGCTACCATAAGGCAACAGCAAAATATATTGGGGATTAATGTTGGAAAAGAGACTTGCAAAGTTTCACTCTGCACAGACGACATGCTTGCTTATATACCTGGATAACTCCTTTAAGTCAATGCCACACTTGATGCAGTTATTAAATCACTATGGGAAAATTTCAGGATTTAAAGTAAAAATGGAAAATTCAGAGGTTCTGCGTGTATGATGAGAATTATCCAGGGAGGAGAAACAGTTAATGCTATTTAAGTGGGTAAAAGACAAAGTCCGCTGTTGAATATGGGTTCCAACTCAGCTCATGAAATTATACAAAATAAATCATGGGAAATTAATACGCCAAATATTTGAAGACTTAAACAGGTGGAATTTGCTCCTCTTCATTTTAACAGGATAGAGACCATAAAATGAATGTTCTCCAAGACTTCTATTTTTTCAACGCTCCCAATGCAATACCTAAAGGGATTGAATCATTACATAAAAAATTTTTTATATGGGGTAGAGAACCAAGGATTAGATGAGCATGCTTATTAGCCACTAAAGAAAAGGGGGGCGGGGGCTTCCAGATTTTCAATCCTATTATAGAGCTGCACAATCAGTAGCAGTGGTGAAGCTACTGTCACCTGCCTCTCCTGGCACCTGGTGGGCAATGGAGGAAAATGCCCACCCCAACATCCCAGTAAAGCTCCTTCCATGGACTATCTTGCAAAAAGACATCAATTAAATTAAAAATTGCTGGACTAAACACACATTACAGAATTGGTTAACAATAAGAACTCAGTGGGAATTTCCAACATACCTTTGGCAATGTATTCCATAAAATTATCTCCCAACATTTCCAGTTCAACTAGGGGATAGCTGCTTCAACAGATGGAGGGAAAATGGATTGACTTATTTAACTCAGTTTTTTCAGAATGGAGAGATAGTAGACTATAAAACACTGCAAGAGAAATACAACCTACCACATAGAGACTTTTTTAGATTTCTGCAATGCAGAGTTTTTATAAATACAACAATAGGAAATGAGGCTCTAGCAGCTAACCCAATAGAAACAATTGCAACAATTCAAACAAGATCTCTACAGGGTAACACTAAACAGTTAATCTCACATATGTACAAAAGTCTTCAAGAAGGGGTGGGGACCCTGGCCTTACAATCAATCCAGGATAGATGGGGATGGGAGGCTGGAGATCTCTAATCAGAATGGGAACGGATTTGGTGAGAAATACACTGAACCACTTCATCTGCAGTCTGGAGAGAATACAGATGGAAAGTGACAGGGAGGTGTTTTATAACACCAAATATTTCTAAACATTTAGGCAATCATCCATCAGATAGATGCTGGTGAGGTTGCAGAGGATGAGAAACGCATTTCCACATTTTCTGGATATATCTACTGGCTAAAATTGGATTAACGCAGTCTTTAGATTTTAAAGAACTGATCCTAGGCCACCCACCTAGAGAACTATGCTCAGAATCACAAAAATACCTATTTAGAATTCTAGTCATAGCTGGGGTGAAAGTGATCACTCAGAACTGGTTGAATTCAAAACAACTCCACTTGGAACAATGGTGGAGAAACTTAAAGGAGATTAAAGTTATGGAGGCGATAACAGCCAGAATAAGGATTGCAACAGAAAAATACAATACCCTGTTGTTGTTATATAATATAATATATAATATGCTGTTAAAATATAATACCCTGCTGTTATAACATACCCTGTTGTTATCTTGTTATCTTTTTTCCTACCCTCATTGTAATGTATAATGACTGCTTATTGATATGTATTGTACACTGACATGGAGCCTTTGGAAATGAGTCCCTGACTCAAAGGTTGTAATCCGATATTCTCAATAAATAAATAAATAAAATGAATAACACCAGGTGGTCTCCATACTACCATTATATTGAGAAGACAGAGGGAACACCGTATCTGGAACAGATTAGGGAAATGAAAGACGAAAGGAATGATTTGTGCCGCCTTTAATATTTGGTGGAGGAAGGTGAAGATATAAAAAGCTACCTACGGACTTTTACTATATTCAGAGGGCACAGTACACTGTTCACAGCCCTATTAGATGGGTTCCAGGATTAATTACAATGGATGACACAGCCTTATCTCTAAAGCACAGTGGGGGGGGGGACACAGACAAAGAAATAGAATGCTAATTTTAATTTAATTTAAGCTAAGTGATTTAAATGTTTTCATCTTTAAATGAGAAAGTCAAACAGCTGATGAGTTGCATAAATACAAATGTTAGAAGTTTAAACATACACATAATGAAACAAACACAATTTGAGGAGAGCAAAGTTTTTTTATTGTCTTGTGTACTTACGGGATTCATAGGGTACGGTACTATGTACTCATTTTTCCTCCTAATCAGCTAAACCGCTAATAATGCTACTGCTGAAAGGGTACTGAAGACAGAGAACACCTGGGGGACAGAAAAGAAAAAGGAATTAATTTTTTGATGCACAAAAAAAAAGACAGAAAAACAATAGATTGAACAATAATGTAATTTAAATCGCAGAAGTTTTTTCCTTATTTGTACCTTTGTGAAGTGACAACCTTACTAAAATGTATAAGGTACTTAATATACATTATGCATTACTGTATGATATATTGCTCTCAATAAACTTGAAAGTTCAAATTAGTTATTTTCTGGAAGGGATAGAGGTCTAGCCCACAAATGCTTCGGTCAGAGTTAGTCTTTTGATAAGCTACATTAATACACCCCCTGGATGGTTGAACAACCCACTTGGGGGGGGGTAGTCTTAACACAGCTTAACCCACACTTGATTGTATGTTGTTCCTTGCATAATCATTCTGTTATACTATAGTGGGATGTATGATCTAATTTGTTTAAATTACACATAAGGGAAATTTAAAAGATTAGTTGTAGGGCTTTATAGCCCATTACTTAATGCTGAGCTAGTCTTTCTAGCCAGAAATGATCATTCTTAAATATCCCGAAAGGGAGGAAAAGGACTGTAAATCAGGCAGTACTGCTGGCCAGCCAATCCCTTATACTTCCCGGTCTGCCAACCCTGCACCACGCTTAGACATTTTGTGACATCTAACCAAGGAGAGTACGGGGGGCATTGAAGCCTATGGGGAAGGTTTTCAACACTAAGAGCCCAACAACCAAGTGTGAAGCTGGTTCCAATTTGCGCTTTGTGTGCAAAAAAATTTACTTAATGTTTACTGCAGTATAGCAGATCATATATGGCTGATCCTACCAACTCCCAAGCTGACATCTGCTGTAACCAGAAATCCAAGAATCCCCTGTGACTGATGCCAGAGCTGGGCTGCAGCAGTGGAATATTCAATAACCTGCAGTGCATGTTAGAGCTTTTAAAAGATCCAATCAGATGTTTGCTGGTCCCGCTGTTCTCCTGGGACTAAGTACAGTCCTCTGTGACTGTACTTAGCCCTTGAAGAACAGCAAGACCAGCAAACAAAGGATCAGAGCTCATAAAAACTTTAACATGTACTTCAGGCAGTTGAATCTTCCTCAGCTGCAACCAGCTCTGGCATCATACAAACATATATACGAACATACAAATGTGCCAGCAGAAACAGACCTCCTGGTCTATCAATGCCTGCTCAAGTGTGCAGCTAGGGCCACTACGTTGCAGCTGCCCCACCCCCTCCTTTGTCTGCCCTCGGCTGATCTCAGCCTCACCCACCCATAATCTCCCCTGTTCTCTGTCCCATGCCCTTTCAAAGTTACCCACAGTTTTGCATGGTATCACCAGCTCTGGTAGGGTGTTCCACTTTGACACCACTCTCTCTGTGAAGTAATGCCTCCTCATCTCCCTCCTAAATCTTCCTCCTTCTATTTTTAGCCCTTGCCCTCTGGTGTCCCTTCCCTTCCTCAGTTTAAAAACCCCATTGGCTCCATCCTTGTTGATTCCCCTCAGATACTTGAAAGTTTCAATCATGTCCAACCATCCCTCCTCTCCTCTCCTCCAGGGTGTACATATTCAGTTTCCCCAGCCTGTTCTCATAGTCTCTTCCCTCCATTCCCTGTATCATCCTCGTTGCCCTCTGCTGCACTCCCTTCAGTAGCTTGATATCCCACCTCAGGTATGGCCTCCAGAACTGCACACAGTACTCCAAGTGCAGCCTGACCAGTGACCTGTAGAGGGGCAAGATCACCTCCCTCCACCTGGATGAGAACCCCCTCGCTATACACCACAGCATCTTGTTTGCCTTTGCTGCTGCTTTCCTGCATTGGGCAAAATTGTTCATGTTCCTGTTACCATCACCCCTAGGTCCTTCTCCTCCTCCTCCTCAGTGATCCCCAGCTTTGCCCCCCCCAACCAGTATTCTCTCCTTGGGTTCTTTGCCCCAAAGTGCATAATCTTACACTTCTTCGCATTGAACATTATACAATGGCAAGAAAGAATTCTACACTGTGATTGGTCCGTTTGGAACTGCACCCGGGATGTTATCCCAGCATAACATCCCAGCTCCAGTTCCAGCAAAGTTATGACCGCATGAAGTCTTAAAATAAAATCACTACAGCTACACCTCGATCCTATTCACCCGTTTCTTGCAAGTGAAGAAAGTTACGTTTCCATGGCTACGACACAGTAAATCCCTATCTAACACGGAACGCACTTAAACCCAGCCAAAAACCAAGAAACCTTTATTCAAAATCCCTAGTTATTTATTTATTTTTAAACACACCTACGGCAGCGCACTGACAGATTTTTCAACCAAGCAAGAAAGCTGACCTTAAACAATTACGCGCTACTTTATTTCAGAACGCTCTCTTGCTGTTGTAACCGCTTCTGCATTTTTGTTTTGAAACTTGAGCACCTAAAATCAAAGCAGCATAAATAATTCACTGTATACTATCTCTTTACCTCCTTTCCTATAGATCTACGGCAGATCACAGCAGCGGCATCAGGCAGACGACATCAGCGGGAATGGGGCGATAAATCCAAACAATGGTTGCTGTTGCTGTATAAAAATATTAGCCCATTATTAAAATCTCACCACACAAGTTTTAAACGTAATACAATACTGCCAGAAAAGTCTCAACTACAACATGGGGGGCATACAAAACGAAAACCACATGCCAAAAAAGCAAGCAGATACAGAACCCAAGAAAATCCAGCTACTGGCCACCCAGCTCCACCTACAGGATAAACAGGGAAAGGAACTTATTTCACATAAGTACACTTCCACACACAAAAATCAAGTAAAAGACTATTTAAAAACTAGTTATTTTTATTTTCCTTCTGTTTAATGATTAGCCATTGTATAATAGAATAATGCCCTCCAGGGTGGGTGTTATGCTGGGATAACATCCCACCTCAGGTGTGTTGGGCGCCCTCGGCCATTGGCCTCGGGCCCAACCACCTGAGGTGGGATGTTATCCCCCAGCATAACACCCACCCTGTCGGGCATTATTCCTTTACTAGCTACCACTTCTCTAATCACTCCTCCAGTTTTGTTAGGTCCACCTGCAGTTGCTTCCATCCCTCTTCCTCGTCCACTACTGCACCCATTTTGGTATCATCTGCAAACAGACTTACCCTGCTCACCACTCCATGCACAATGTCTGAGATGAAGATCCCAAATAGCACCAGCCCCAGCACTGAGCCATGCTGCACCCCACTCATCACTGGTCTAGGTGTTGAGAATTCCCACCACCACCACCACCCTTTGTAGCCTCCCACACAGCCAGTTTGTAATCCAGTTTGCCATCTTTGCCCCCACTCCTGCACCAGTTAGCTCCCTCCCCCAAGCCACCTATGAGATACTGAATCGAAGGCCTTGCTGAAATCCAAGTAGAGGACATCCACTGCATGGCTCCTATCCAGCTCTCTTGTTACCCAGTCATAATATTGTATTAGGTTTGTTTGACAGGACTTCCCTGATGTGAACTCATGCTGCAGCACATCCTGGAGGTAATTGTCCTCTAGAAATGACACCAGTCTCTCCTTCAGTATCATCTCCATAAGCTTGCCCACTGTGGAAGTGAGACTGACCGACCAACAATTGCCCAGTTCGTTCCTTGAGCCGCTCTTGTGCATCAGCACTACATGGGCCATCCTCCAGTCCTGAGGCACACATCCCTGCATCCAGGAGGTGCTGAACAGATCTGCCAGAGGTTCCACCTGCACCTCCACCATCTCCCTCAGCACCCTGGGTAGATACCATCCGGCCCTGGTACCTGTCCACTTTAGCTCCCCTCAGTCCCTCTAATACTCTACTTCTCTCATTCCATCCATCACCTCTTCCCACCCTCCCACCCTCCCAGTCCAAGGTGGTAGTGGGCCCTCTTATACACTTTCTTGGTGTAATGAAATAAAGTTTTCTATGTGACAGAGCTAGTGCCATGTTTTGCTTGAAGCATTAACACTTTTACACAGAGCTTTTTCTTGGAATGGCCCTGTTTGCAGATTTTAACATTTTCACCTGGTACAGTGCTGCTCTGGTACAGGGAGGCAGTATAGCACAGTGGTTTAAAGCTCTGAGCTGCAAATCTGGAGACATGAATTTGAATCCCACAGCCCCCACTTCCATACTGCATGACCCTGAGCAAGTCGCTTAACTTCCCTGTGCTCCCAGGTTGCACCTGTAAACAAGCTTTCAGCTTAGTGTGTCACACGTGGTTAAACAATTGGAAAAAAAAAAGACATTGCTTTTGTACTCTTTGTATGGGTTGTATTACTATTATTGTATAATTTTTTATTGTAATTAAAATTGTATTGTTTTTCTCCCCCTGTACTCTAGCTCCCAGGATGCTAGAAATCAACTGCTCAGCTCAGTCGACCTTTTCTTGGTAAAATTTGTATAAATAAGTAAATGTTCTCCAGCAGCGCCTATGCTGGAGGTGCTGACACATATATCAAGGCACCTCCTGCTCCTGGCCCTGCCATTGGAGGGGGGGGAGGTACTGCTAGAGCAGGGTGTTGTTGATCCACTCTCTGGGGCAGAGAGGACCTGCCTCTGACAGCATTGTTACCATTCTAGATAACATGTGCCAATAATACCTCCTCTGAGATCAGTTTCTCTGTTTCTCCCTTTACCCAGCAAACTGATCTGGAATCAGTGTGTTTTAAGGCATATAGAATAAATGTACCCTCAGCTGTGAAGAACAAGCCATTTCAAATACCGACATGACGTCACAGTACCCACAAGGTGTCTCAGGCAGCTTGTTCTTCACAGTTGGAGTTTATTTTTTTAACCGAAGATTTTCTTGTTTCACAAATTGTAAATCAAATCAGATCAGATCAAATTACAGAAGCACCAGTGCAGTACAATGCACTAAGGGATGACTTGTTTTTTAATTGGAAGGCTCCGCCTATGGTTCGATGGACAAGCAGCCAGCCACTCCCATTTCCTGAGCTATATAAGCAGTTCCCGTCAGCCTCCTTCTGAAGCACTTTTGCTTTGCTGGCCGGAGGCTCTGTCCATTTGCTCTGTGACAGGCTGGGGCCTACCCTAACACCCCACCCCAACCCCTTCTTTCTGCTGGGCTCTTCATTTTGTTCTTCTGCATCTGGTTTGTATTTTTTGCCTCTGGCCGTGTGCTTCCTTTTATTTCTTCCATGTTTATTCTATGTTTGCGTCTTGGTTGTGTTTTCTTTTTTTTGGGGGGGGGTTGGTTTTTCGGCTCTTACCATTCATCCTACCATTTGCTTGCTCCTGCCATTTAGCTTTTTTTTTTTTTTTTGCAGCTCCTGCTTTACTTTCTCCCATTGCTATTGTATCCAGTATTTGTGTTTTTACACAACCCAATGCTGCTTCCCATGTTACAGGACTACTTGCTCCCCATGCTATCAAGCCTGATTGTTTTCACCTGATTCAAGCTCCCTCTGAACCTTGCTATGCAGTTCAATCATGTTTTCCCTGCTCGATTTACCTCTCTGGTGATCATAGCTGTTTTCACAGCATTGTGCTTTTCTCCTTCCCTACTTGTAGAACACAATCACTCATAGCTGATGCTATTCCCTGTTTGTACACTGCTGTTCTACTCTGAGGTCAGCTGAAGCTACTGCTGATCCTGTTAACAAGTTTTACTATCTGCATGTGGTTCTTGACCCTTCCATCATTTTCTTGTTTTTCCTACAGCGGGACTAGGAAGTGTTTGGGGAGTCATGGCCCCCTGTGGCTAATTATTTCTGTTCTAAATCCTGCCTTCGCTGCTGAAAATCCTCAGAGTATTTGTCAACTTAATTTGGCTTTTGAATGCCTGGCTGCCTTGCCCCACTATCTTACTGTTGCCCCATTTACGTTCATGTCCTATCATTGCTGCTATGTTTTGCAGACCTGTGTGTCAGTCTGAATATTCCTATTGCTTATTGACCTACGTGCCTGTCCAATCATTGTTATGCTTTCCTGAACAGTTACCCTGCCTTAATAACTACGTACAGATCAACCCCTGATTATGCCATCATTTGATCCCTGTTCCCTGCCATCTGCCCTCTCCGAAGTCTCAGCACTCAATGGTCATTCAGCTCCTCAATCAGTCCCTGGGACTAGCCAGCCATTCCATTCTGGCACAAGGCTTTCCTTGTAGCCGATGGTCTTCCTCTGCACCTAGAGTCCACAGCTTGGGCATGCAAAGCTTGGGGCAGATTCCTTCTCACCTGGCCCATAGCTGGGAATGTCCTTGCTTTGAGTGGACCTTCAGTCATCAACCATACCGATGGCACCTCAAGTTGTAGAATTTATGACTCAGCCATGAAGGGAGGTTACAGCGATTGCCTTTAGCTCCACTGTTTCCACTATAATGGTTGTACATTGGCTTTAGTGGTTCCCTGGCAAGGCACCTTCACTGCATTCTCCCGATGACCACCTCTGGTTCACCTGGTTTGTTTTCTAGATCGGTAGGCTGGGTGAGTGCCTTGGTGATCGATACTCTCCTCCTCTGACCTTGGAGTGGCAGTTGCAGAGCTACCATCTTGCAACCCTCCACGGCATTCCTGTTAGAGGGATAGAGTGACAGTTTCCCCCTAAATTGGAAAATTTTCCATTCTTATTCTTTGGGGCTTCCAAATTGCAGTAGCAAAGTTGTCACTAATGAAATTATCCTATGCCTGGAGGGAAGGTGACCTAGGCCTTGGATTCCCAGAGATTTCCTCCTCAAAGGGTTTTTTTTTTTCTCTCCTCCATGCTGAAGGTCATAATATCTAGTTAGTATTTCCTAGTTCCATTAGATTAGGATCTGCTGTTGGATGGAGGGGGATGGTGTCCCTTACTTGCCATTCCCTCTCTCCTTAGGAAGTCCCCTCCTCCCTTTTGCAATCCATCAGACTCATGCCATGGCTACCCTGCTATCCCATTACGTCATCAAGCTGCCTCATACTTATTTATTACCATGGCTCACAACTTCTGATTGTTTAGACATTTCTTACTACTTTCTTTTGGGTTGCCCATATGCTTCATACTATTACTTTATTTTGGGGGATTCTTCCTAAGGTACCTTTAGCCAAGGAAAGCATCCTGCAGCGCCTCTAGGGTGGAACCCTCTAAAGGGAATCCTTGCCTTTGGTACCCCTACAGGGAGGTAATTCCTACAAAATAGAGTGTGCAAACAGCCAAAATCTAAGTAACACAGTTGCACAAGCATAATGGTTCAATGGACAAGCAACCAGCCACTCCCACTTCCTGAGTTTTATAAGCAGTTCCCCTCAGTTCCGTCTGAAGCACTTTTTCTTTGCCCCACCATCCTCCCCTCCTCCTCCTCCAGCGGCAGTGCCTCTCTCATGGGGATTCTTCCTATTGTACCTTTAGCCAAGGGAAGCGTCCCACAGCACCTCTAGGGGTGGAACCCTTTAGAAGGTTCCTTGCCTTTGGTACCCCTTCAGGGTGGTAATTCCTCTAGAATAGAGAGTACAAATGGTCAAAACCTAAGTAACACAGTTGCACAAGCATAACACTTACTGGCTGCATAGGCCATTGAATCAGGTGTTTATGTTCCTCTCTGACTGGCCTCCTTCTAGTCTGCCCCAACCAATATCACCCACCTTCTCCAGATACTTACCCCAACCTGCATCCTCTATGGCTTGCTCCCTATGGTGAGGCCTTCATTGAGCCATCTTAGAACCCATCCAGAAGTCCCTCTGAGAACCTGGATCCAGTTCAGACAGGTGCTGGAGTTGATGGTGTGGGGCCAAAAGAGGACAGACCTTCATCCAGCCATGGTTGGGTTGTTTTTCCCTCCATTTTTCTGCTTCCTTGTCCCCAGGAGGAACATGCATCTTCAATGGGGTGTGGTTGGCTAACTTGGGCTTGGGCCACCAGCACTGGGACTGCCCAAACTGGGGCTGCTGCTGCTGCATAGGCTGCTGGAGTGGACAGGTCCAGAACAAAAAGGATGACTTCTTGATTCACTGGCCCTCAGGGTCCTTCTGCAAGGATGTGACAGAGTCCAGGGTGGCACTAGACTTCTCAGTCCTCATAAGGCAGCCCTCAACATCTGACCCCAAAAGGTGGGTACCCAAGAAAGAGACATCTGACAATTTATGTTGGGTATCTGCTATTGGAGATCTGAAGCCAGGCTCTGCAGCACATGGCCACTGCCCCCGCTACGGACTGGGTGCAGGAGTCAGCTATGTCCAAGGCCATCTGGAGCTGATGCAGGTCATGGACCATTTTCACCGTAGACTGTAAGTCTGGAGAAAGGTGTGGGATAATGTGATCCAGGATCCCCATAAGTGTGTGGTCTAGGTTGGTCATCATAACAGTGGAGCTCACCTGCCTGAAGCCCAAGGAGGACAGAGTGTACACCTTTTTGGTTGCATGGTCCAGTTTCTTCAATTCCTTGTTGTGGGACTTGTCAACATCCCTGCCATTACCTGTCCAGTGGAAAACAGAATCCACCACCAACCCCTCAGCCGAGGGGTGATTGGAAAAACAGAGAGGGAGCAAGTTTGGACTGCATACTTGCAGGCCACATGGCAGAAGGCATAGAGCATGAAGCTGGATGCTGCCACAGTTCCAAAGTGGGACTCAGGATGGCTTCGACCACTGGAAAGGCCAACCCTGGGGAGTCATCCTTGCCCAGGATCTCCGTCAGGGGGTACTTGGCCCACTTCTAGACTGGTGCCAGTGGGATCCACACAGACTAGGAGATAAGTAAAAGCAAGGCCCCAAAGGAAACAGGGCCCAGATCAGAGGTAAGATGCTCAGAGGACTCTCAATCAAAGCCCGTGGTCCTAGAGGAATGCACAGAGGAGCTGCCTGTATCCAACGACTTCTTGAACACCTCCATCAGCCCCCAGTCCCCATGAACCACTCTGGATTCAACAGAGTGGGAAATCTGGACTGGAAGTTGGCCAGGAATGCCAGAGACCAACTAAGCAGCCTTGTATGGAACCCCATGCGAGGGCTATACTAGAATAGGTGCAAAAGGCTCAATCAGATGAGGCTGGGTCAGAACTGGCCTCACTGAGATAGACCATGAAAATGCTGGGGCCTGCTGGAAGGATTGGCCCTGCCCAATGACCCACTGCTGCCACATGGGCTCCTCATACCACTGCCACAACTTGCGGTGGAGCCTCTCCTCATCCAAAGATGAGGATGAAGAGGAGCATTGGCAGTGCTTCCAAGGAGGTCTAGAATGGGAACAGCATGAATCCTGAGACTGGAACCAGGTTTGGGACCTTGACTTCAATCTCAACCAGTGACAGGAATGCCACCATTGAGGGGACGTGGGAGGAGGGGCCATGTAGATACATGGACTGGGTCCTGTGTGAAACTCCCAAAGAGGGAATCTCCTGGGAGGAAACAGCAGGGGCAGCCAACCTCTCCTGTCCCTCCTGGGAGTGGGCTGAGATGACTGGAGTCCAGGAGACAGTGTCATCCCCCCACTTGTCCAACAGTGGGTCAACCGAGTTGAGAAAAATCTTGGCTGGCAGCCTGCCTCTCAGCCAGCATGCCTGATGGAGACACTGAGGATCAAGTGGCCTTTCCTTCAGCCCTGGAGGGATTGGCCAAAGCTGACTGCTTGATGACTATTGAGTGATCGAAGGAGTCTCAAGAGTGGGAAGAATGTGCCCACTCTCAATCCCATGGCCTAAGGTGAGACTTCTTAAGCCATGCTATAGAGGAGCAATACCCTCAGAAAGGGCCCTCCATGGGGGTTTGAAGGGACTGACACATGTCCCTAAAGGATCCTGTAAAGGAAGCCTCTGCAGAAGCACCCACTAGGAGCAAGGTTAGGGCTGAGGAAGAGGAAGAGACTGCCATTGTCTGAACTGCTGCCTCGTCAAAGGCAGCCAGCTGAGAGGTTGAACTCGCCACTGCTGAAACAACCTTGCAGGCATCCTTGGACTAAACCAGAGGATCCTGCTCAACCGGCCAGCCAAGAAGAAGATGGGCATACCTGTCTTCAAGAGATGAAGGGATAAGGGTCTTGCACATCACCAAGCCTGCAGGTCATGCTCTGCCCCCCAACAATACACGCACAAGGTGTGAGAGTCAGTGCACAACATTTATTTGTTGCATGTCGCACACTGTTTGAATCCTGGGTTGGTTTGGAATTTGCCACACTCCATCAGAAGAAGAGCTGGATTGAAAGAAACAACCCATGGCAAAAAAACACAATGCTTGAAGAAGAGTTTTTCTGGGAAGAAAACCATGTGTAGGCCAGCCCGGTGGCACTGAGGGTTGAGGCACTGGACACCACACCGGTGACCCAGGTTCAGGAACGGGCCTGGGTTGTCGGGGGCTGGCAGGGGAGGACTAGGATTGAGCATCCATCAACTGCTCTCCTAGTTCTGGGGTGGGTTGTGGAACAACCATCACATGGCAGTGACCTCAGGGGACACCTGAAGGTACAACCGGGCATGGTGGTAGCTGGGGGAAGAGTGCAGCTGATGTCGGCACATTGTGCCTGATGTCCTTGCATGTCTGCATTCCCATAGGGTCAGAAAAAAATCAGAGGAAAAAGGGCTGGGCGCGACCCTGCAGCTTGATGGCTGCACACCGCACTGCCCGGAGGACTTGAAAGGAGTCCCGTCGGGGAGGATCTAGAGCTGTCCTGGATGGGAGTGGCAGAGGGGGCCCTCCAGCAGAATAGCATGATAGCCATCCTGGACCCTCTTGGGTGTGGTATGAGCCACCCAGCTCTCCGGGGCGGTGCCCCAAGCCGGTCACGCTGCAGAGGAGATAAATAGCAGCAGTGATAAAAAAAGAAAACCACATGCAGAGAGCTGTGAAGGAGGGAACCTGCTCTTCCAATGGAAAGGAAGCTCTGACGTCACAGGGCGGTGCCAAGGAGAATACCACCTGGTTGGGAGGGAGGAGCTTAGCTTGAAGATGTTCAGACAGGATTTAAAAGAAAAGGAAGACTGCCAATGTGTGGATAGTGCACCATATCCATCCCTAGAAAGGAATTTCCCTGCCCTGTCCAGGACCAGAGCATCCTCTGGGACAGTCCCCATCACTGGGGACCTGCAACAAAAGTATGGGAGCTGGTTGCTCTCGCCAGGAAGCAAACAGCAGGGTCCATTCATGGTTTCTCTTGGTGACTCTGCTCAGAGAGTCTGCCCAAGTATTGTCTTTCCTTGACAGGTGTACTGCAGATAGCACTACACCTAGGGAATAGGACAAGTTCTAGATCTTTATGGCTTCTGTGCACAGCCTTGTGGATCTTGTTCCTCCCTGTTTATGTAAGCCCCCCTTAAAGGAGGGGCTTATGTTCCCATTTTAGGCATCCCTTTTCCCACTCCTACCCCCCAAAGCTAGGGACTTTATTAGTGCTCTGGGGGACATTGGTTGCTGGACACCTCAACGTGACAGCAGAGAGCAGGATTAGGGAGGTATATAAGGGAGCAGACAAGAAGTTTGTGGCTTGTTCCAGCCCCGGCATTAGGCCTGGGGCTGGAGGGGGGTGGCTGGAGGAAAAGAGTAGGCAATCAAGGAAGGAAGCACAGTGGTCTGGGTGGCCCCGAAGTGCAGACAGGATGGCTTTTGCAGCAACGCGGTGTTGAGGAGCTGGGGAAGGAAGCTCTGCACTGGAAGGATGGTTAGCCAGGTCCTGTGTCATTGGGAACAGGGAAATGTAGGTGGCCATAGGGGGCCAGGATAGGCAGGAGCCCATAGAGATCCCATGGAAGTGATTTCCTAGGCTGCCAGGGCTGTGGGGACAGTGGCAGGGTCCTCACAGGGGGGAGGCCAGTGGCAGTGACTCTTCCCTGTGCCCAGTGTGGCAGGGTGGCCTGGGGGCAGATGGAGCCAAGGGGGCCCTTCGCCCATTTATGGGGCCTGCTTGGAGGGGCAGATCCTGGAGTGCCAGCATTAAAGGGCTGGGTGGGTCACAAGTCGTAGGATAGGCCTTGGAGGGTAGCCCCTGGCTGGAGCTTAACATAAGCCCAGGATGTATGGAGAGGGATGTGGTCCTAGGCATGGATCCTCTAAAAGGATCAGCTGGAAGCAGAGCAAGTGAGCATGCTAGTATCTGTGAAGGTGGGCTGTTTGGAGGTGTCCGGGTGGTGGCAGTGCGCAGGGGCTCTCCCATGGTAGGGCAGCCAGTAGCAGGAGGTTTGAGTACTAGAGCAGGGCCAGGTTTGGGGGCCACTGCACCAGTTGAGCCGTACAGAGGAAAGGCTGAGCTGAAAGGAGGGAACGGATGCCATGAGTTTGGGAGCACCAGCAGGGTTTGGTTCCCTTTGCTTTAAGCCGAGATTGAGCGGGTTACAGGGCCTGGGTCAAAGAACAAAAATCCTGGTACCCCTTGAGGTTTGGGCCAAGGCTCAGGGGCCAGGTGAGGGAAGCAGCACACTTTCCCACACTGGAGATAGGGCATTGACCAGTGCCAGAATGTCCAGAGTGGGTAACCTGGAATAAGGAGAAAAGGTTTGACTTACCAGATCAGAGATCTGGGAGCTTATGGGTTTCTAAGTTCAAGAGGTGCCTTGGGTAAAACATCCAAGTAGACAGAAGTAGAGAATCCTTGCTTGCACTGCCTGTAAACCATCGTTTGTTGCTCTAAGTGTCAAGTCAAAGTATTTTCTGTACAAAGGTTCTGATAGCCCCATGGAGCTGCTTTATTTATTTAGATGAAGGATGTGACCACTGCACTGCTGGAATCACTTGTGATGCAGGAGCTAAATAAAGAAGCTAGTTGGGAAGAAATTGATAGTGATGTGCCTTATTTAAGCTGAAAGGGGGAGCTAATGAAATGGAAATTTTCCTTCCCACTTTATGTCTAATTGATTTCATGAGCTTTGATTCCAGATGAATTTTCCACCATTCCTTAGACAGAACTGAGGGGCTCTGGGGCTAGAAGAGGCAGGAGGTTGCAGCATGGAAATCCTGGTCTGGTGTCAGCGTTCGGGGAGAATCCAGATTTTGATTTGTGAGATCAAGAGTACATGGGGTAATGAAGTCACTAGTAAGGTAGGCTCACAGTTCCCTGCCTTGTTATGTGAGTGCACTAGCTCAGGTGTTAGTGCTTGTTGTAGTCCCTCCTAATGCCCCCTGGACCAACTGCGACAGTATTTATGTCCGTAGACAAGCGGCCAGGGAGGGTTACACTTATGCAATACATTGTTGTGGTGTTATCTGTTTGGATCTTAACAGACTGACCCTAGAAAATGCTTGCATTGCTAGGAAAACTGCCCTGAGTTCCAGGAGGTTGCTAGACTCTGGAGTCTCCTGTGTGCTCCAGGTACCACTCACAGTGAAATCCTCTAGGTGGGCACCCCACTCTAGGACTGAGACATCTGTTGTAAGGATACTTGTTGGGGATTGCTGGAGACTGTCCTCTTCCTTTCACCACTCTAGTGCCCTTATCATAATTTTTGTAACTGGTGCTAGTTTGGATACAGGATCCCACCTTTGGGATCAGTAGTACCTTAAGTGACACTGAATGTCCCTCATCTTGCCCCAAACCCTTGGTACCACAGCAGTGGAGGTGGTCATGTGTCCTGGAAATTGCTGAAAACCTGTTACAAGCCTTGGCTGGCTTAGTGTGAAGGATTTTGCAGTGGAGATCAGACTGGACACCCTTGCCTGTGGGAGAACAGCTTTCCCCTGCAGGATATTTAGTTCTGCACCGATGAAGTCCAATACTTGAGCTGGCTCTGTTTGTAACATCTGTATGTTTATCAGGAAGCCCAGGTTCTTTAGCCTGAACATGAGGCACTTTCTGTGGATGGATCGGACTGGAATGTGGAAGTATGCATCTTTCAGGTCCAGTGACCCCAGCCAGTCTCCTACCTGCAGGGATGGTATCACTGAGCCCAGCCTGACCATCTTGAATCGTTACTTTTTTATGTCTTCATTCAGCTGTCTGAGGTCTAAAATGGGTCGCCACTACCATTTTTGTTGTTGGTTAGGAAATATCTTGAGAAGAGACTCTTGCTTCATTGTTTGGCAATGACCTTCTCCACTGCTCTTGATTGCAGCAGTTTCTTTACTTCCAGCTCCACCAGGAATTTTTTCTGTTGGAGTGAGAGATGCGAACTAAGGGATTTTGTTTTTGCTGTGGCTTAGTGGCTCTTGTTGCAGCTGCACACCACATGCACATTATACCCCCGCCCTTGAAGTAACCTCCTTGGGATGGATGCTTATAAGGTACACAGGACCTTGGGTAGTAACCCTTCCCCTTGCTTCCCCTTCCATAAGGCCTGTAGGAGGTAGAGGCCTTTTTTTTCCCCAGTGTTGTTACTATAAGTGTTTTTGTATTCATCCACCTTTTTCATATGTGCCTCTGTCTTGTCACCAAACAGGGAATTGTCCTTGATGAAAAAATCCATTGCTTTAGTCTGTCTGTTCTGGGATAGGATGGTAACCCTTGGTTTCTCGCTTCCTCCTGAAATCTTTTAAAAGTACAGACTTTCAAGTCTGTTTTAGTCTCTTTTTATGTTTGTGTATCATAGATACATAGACAGTGTCAGCAGATAAGGGCCTATGGCCCACCCAGTCTGCGCATTTGAGCTTGTAAGTTGAGTTTATGTCACATATATGTCAGTATCATTAGGCTTCCCTTTAAACACAGACTCATGTGATATTATAAAAACCTTCTCCAAGTCTATTTATCTTAAATTGCCTTTCTGCTTAGAGCCTAAACCACTTCATACCCATGGCTTGCTTTGCTTTTTGGTAGGGAATGCTGGTTTTTGCAATCCTGGATATACAAATTCTTGGGTTTCAGCTGGACCCTGAGATCAGAACATGCTCACTTTCTGTGGCTATGACAAGAATGTCCCCCCCTCCCAATAGAGGGTGTTAGTAGAAGAAACAAATGCCATACCTGTTGCTACGTGGGTAAATATAGGCCCACTGGACAAAACCTAAGCCAAACTGCTTTGAGGGTAAATTACCCTAAAGTTAGCAAAGGTCTAGTATCTCTCCTTCTCATTGCTTTGGCCAGTGGGGATATTGAACCAAATCCAAGCCTGGTGAACCAGACTGGTATTGTCAGGATAGCTCATGACAATGCCAGAAGTTTTGCTGGAAAACAGTCCTTGTTGGACCATTGGTTACTTGAAAATGATTATGATATTATTGGTATCACTGAGACGTGGCTCTCAAAAAAACACCTGGATTCTGAATTCTACAAAGAAAATTATGACTTCTATAGGTATGATAGACCAACTAGAGGGGAAGGGGTAGCCCTTTATATTAAAAGTAATCTGGGCCAAGTAGAGATACTCTTTCTAGGAAATATCGCGGGTGTAGAGATAATGCTGGTCTATATAACTGGACTGAAAATATGTTTTGGGGTAATATATCCCCATCCAAAAATAAAAACATCAGTTTTTGAGGTGCTGTCCATAAGACTAAATGAGTTGGGAAGCAATCTTGATTGGAGATTTTAATGCAGCATGGAGAGCAGATAGAGGCCTTAAGCTTCAATCTGAATTTCAGTCTTTGGGCCTAATCAAATTGTGAAATCTCCAACACACAGAAGCACCCATGCTAGCACAGGGAATATCTTGGATCTAATATTCATAACAAATGGCATATATTTGCTGGACTATAGGGTGGGCTCCCCGAACTTAGGAGACCACAGCTATCTTGAGTGTAATATAAAAAGAAATTGTGATAATGCTGAAATGCCAAAATGTAGACATGTTAGAGACTACACTCACTTTAATAAATCTTCTTTTCAATACCAAATAGAGCAAATAAACTGGGCACATATAGATTTGATCCCAGAAGTTTCTTATTCATCATTGCATTCTGCTTCATAAATTAGACTGGGATTCCTTCACAATTCGTAGAAAAAAAACGAGTATAGTATAAAGCCTACATGGAGTACGGGGGGGGGGGGACCAGGCATAAAATAAACTCCTCTGATGCTTCTATTCTTGTAAGTAAAATTTGAGGGACTTGAAACATAGATGTTTAAAAGTTCCCCCCTGGAAGTTAATATTTATAGTAGAATGCAAAGACGTTTCCATCTACCAAAAATATGGAGTGAAATAGACCCAGAAAATAGGAACATTGAAAATTTAGGTCAATTTAAACATTCTCTAAACTTGGTCTGGAAAGACAAATGCATCTGTCATGGTGTTTTTGAGTGATTTTTGTTCCTGTTGTTTCTCTCGGGATCGTATGTCCAAATTTCTTGATTTCCTTCCCGGGTTGGGGTCTATTGGCTGGACTGGGTGGATGAACGAATATAGATTCAGACATTGTAGAAATATGCCCCCCCCCCCTTTTAGATCTTATATTATGTCCAATGCATCTTGGGATTTTTGTTGTTCCTTTCCCCCTATCTTGAATCCCATAAAAACTGATTACTTCAGGTTTTTATATATTCCCCTTGTCTATTATATGGACAACACCTATAACTTAGGTATATGTGTGTTTTCTACTTTGTATGTATTATATGTACCTAGATTGTGTTAATGTATCTAAGACTGTTACTGTAATATTGTATTACATGATGGCACACTTTACTGTGAAATTGTAATCTTAAACTGGACAACTTTAATAAACAGGGCCTATGGTCCTAAAAGTTATTCTCCTGCCAAAAAATAAAGTATTTTATCTCTCTCAGCCAGGCAAATCTTAAGTATACCGCATGGCCCAGGACCCTTGAACCAGTGTTGTTGGTGTCCACGGCCATATGTAATTGATACTTGGTGGTATCCTTTGCCAATCTAGCTGTGTCTACCAATTGCTGTGCCAAGTCACCCCTTGCTTTCTCACTTAGTGCCAGTACTGAGTTCCAAAGTGCCTTTTGGTACTGAGCTGCATATGCCAAACAAGCTGCTTGCCTGAGGAGCAAAGGATGCTGATGTGTACACTTTCTTGACTATGGCATCCAACTTTCTGGAATCATTTTCAGGAGGCTGAGCAGAGAAAAGCACCTTAGCCTTGTCACATGCAACAGCCAGAACCACTCCCTCATGATTATGATTAGGGTGGGCATACAGGTAGGTAATCAACACCCTGCTTGTCTACTTTCTTCTTGATTTTCCTATCAGCACCAGCAGTTGACTAATGTGCTGACGTAATTTTGGCAGTGGCTTTCTTGAGGGATTTATGGATGGGGAGCAGCAGCCTCTTTGTGGGAGCCAGTTACCACGCATGTCCATGAATTTAACCTCCTCTTCAATCCAATCAATCCTTTATTTTTAAAATGTTATTCCAGCAGATCATAGCATTGTACATCTTATAGGACATAATAATCAACAAAACTGTTTAACGAAAACATACAAAAACACAGTTCTAAATTGGCAGAACTATAAATAACAAAACTACATGTACTTAAAAAACAAACATCAGGAAATGCAGACTCAAATAAATAATTTTTTAATGCAGATTTAAAGGCCTCCACAGACGGGCACTTTCTAATCCGACGAGGTAGACAATTCCACAGGGTCGGCACTGTAAAAGCAAATTATCTAGCACCTACAGTTATCAAATGGACCCTGGGAATATCTATCAATCCCTTGTTGGCAGAGTGGAGAGGATGAAGAGGGCAGTAGGGACACAGGAGATCTTGTAGGTAATGCAGACACTGTCCGTGTAGGGCCTTTTAGGTTAGTAATCCAACCTTGAAGGTGATCCTCCATCACACCGGCAGCCAGTGCAGGCCACGGAGCACAGGTGTGACATGGCTAGATCTAGATATGCCAGTCAACAACCTGGCAGCTGCATTCTGCAGCAACTGCAGGCAGTGAAGGTCTACCCCCAGTAGCCCTAGGTATATGGCATTGCAGTAATCAAGGCGTGAGGTCACAAAGGCATGGACCAGCTTCAGAAGACCATCAGGTGGGACCAGGTATTTTATCTGGGCAATATTCCTTAGATGATAAAAAGAAGTCTTGACAATGGCCAACACCAGAAACTGAAGTGTGAGCTTGCTATCAAGCATAACGCCCAGATTCCGCACCAGGTCAGAGGTCACTAGCTGATTACCTCCCAGCCAGAGCCCGGAAAGCTGTCCAGCCTATAACCTCTCTACCCGACAACCTGAGTCAACAAGCAACACCTCAGTCTTATCCGAATTCAGCTTAAGCCAGTTGGCACTCATCCAATCCTGAATCTCGGAGAGGCAGTTATTAAAGACTGAAATCGTGTCATTATGTTCTGGCACAAAGGACATGTACAGTTGAGTATCATCTGTATAGCAGTGAAAATTCAACCCATACCACCTAATAATATCTCCCAATGGCAGCATGTACACCTCGAACAATATCGGGGACAGCACAGAGCCCTGCGGCACCCCACCAGGCAGGGGGAGAGGGGGCGAGGTAAATACCCCTGATTCCACTCTGCCTCCTGTGAGGAAAGAATGGTACCATCTGAGGACTGTACAAGCCAGCCCACAGAAGAGCCGCAGAAACTCCAGCAACACCCCATGGTCCACAGTGTTAAATGCTGCTGAGAGATCTAAGAGGACCAAGATCGAACGACTCCTCCTATCCCTCGCTGCCAGAAGATTCTTAAGCACCCAAACCAGTTATGCCTTTTTCTGAAACTGGACTGAAAAGGATCGTAAAATCTGAGAAGGATCGTAGATATTGTGAGTGGTCAGTTGCTCCTCAAGCTGCAGCACACCTGCCTTCTCAATAACCTTACACACAAAGGGAAGATTAGAGACAGGCCTGTAATTTGCGAGGCAGTCAGGGTCAAGAGACAGTTTTTTAGGAGAGGGTGAACAATCGCCTCCTTCAGGGTGTCCGGAAACACTCCAATCTCAAATGAACACCTGACTATCCCAGCAAGGACCGGTAAGATTACCTCCACACACCCCAAAAAGAGGCATGTTGGACTGGGTCCAAACTACAGTAATTCAGCCAAAAACCCTGGATTATCTGCATATCATCCTCGATCTCCAGCTGGCCGAAGTCTGACCAGACACATCGGGTTTTTGTAATCTCACACCAATCTCTGCTCAGCCCATTTAAGTGAGCTGTGCAGATTTCAGACCTGATGGTGACCACCTTATCTGTAAAAAAATCGAGCAACCTCCTCACACTTTTCCTATGACAAAGCTCTCCAGTTCTGGGGACAGGCTGGATTGCACAGCCTGTCCACAGTCTGGAGGAGCTGAGCTGGTCAATTTTGTGCCCCTGCAATCCCTGTGAACAGGAACTCTGCCTTCTTATGAGAGACAGCAAATTGATAGTCCCTATAATGGGACATCAATCTAAGTTTGTCATCACTCAGGCACAATTTCACCAACAATGCTCCAACCTTCTTCCTACTCTCCTCAACTCCTTCAAGGCCCCATCAAACCACAGGGACCAAGGTTGAGGGGTGAGGGGGAAAATCCAGACAGGAACTATGGAATCCAGAGCGGCTCCCACCACCTTATTATAGGCCATTAGAAGGTCCTCTGGATCCATGCTAACACTCAAACTCTCTGATAGATCCAGAACCACCATCGGACCATGGGGGATCACACCCTGCAAAAGGTGGTACCCGACCATCTCTGTAGGGGCAGGTCTATGTGCGGGGGCCATGAAACAGAACCCTATAGTGTGATGTTCAGACCACCTGACTGGTTCCACCACTACATCAGAGATCCCCATCCCCAGCAGGAACACCAGGTCCAGCGAATAACCTTGTATGTGGGTCACAGAGGTAATCACCTGTGTAAAGCCCAATGAAATCATCAGTTGGAGGAAGTCCTGACCGAACTGCGACAATTCATCATCAACCCAGGCATTGAAGTCCCCAAGACCAACCTCCTGGTGGACTCCAACACCAACTCGACAATGAAGTCCTCAACTTCCTGCATGAAGTCCCTCTCACCCTCAGTTGGATTGTAAACAAGAAGTATCCTGCATCCCACACCTGCACCCATGATACATTTGAAGGATCTGGTGACCCCAACTGGCACGTCTACAAGGCCCAGTTTCATCTTAAAACACATGGCTACCCCCCTGCCCCTACAATCCAACCTAGGGGAGTGTATCACTGAGTACCCAGCTGGAACTGCTGACTCCAGAATGGGACCAGCATTCTCGCCCAGCCAGGTCTCGGTGATATATGCCAGGTCAGATGACCCAACAAATCAGCAACTATTGCTGTCTTGTTTCTATTGACCTGGCATTGCATAACACTGCCTGGGTTGGATGAGCAGTCAAGGTTGACCATTCTAGCTGCCCACCCAAAGTGGAGCCCTTTGGTATGGCACCAAGCAGGGAGGACCCCTTTCTTTGGCCCATTTCACCCCAGGGCATCTCCTAGATCCCATGACACTGATTGGTTACCCTCGCACCACTCCCCCACCAGGTCCCCACCCCTCCTCTGCCCCCTCACAATACCCAAGGCGTGACAG
Source organism: Neoceratodus forsteri (assembly GCA_016271365.2). Lineage (NCBI taxonomy): Eukaryota > Metazoa > Chordata > Ceratodontiformes > Ceratodontidae > Neoceratodus > Neoceratodus forsteri. The sequence continues at coordinate 1,032,424,682 of CM028131.1, read as the reverse complement.
TGCCCATAAACCTCTGCTGATAGTGGGGGGGGCAAGCAAAGAGGCAGAGAGCCAGAAGCTTGGTGGAAAGAGTAGTACCCACCTGTAGAAGCCCTGTGCCAGCACATCCTGTGATAAGTATTAAACAGCGGCTGTAAATCATTAAAATCACACACTCTCTCATTCAATCAACCACACTCACAATCACTTCTTCACTCTCTCAATACCCCACTCAATCCCACTACACAATCCCTTTCAACTATCCCACTCCCTCTAATTTAAAACCTAAATACAGCTTAACCCCCTAATACTTATAAACACATATAACAATATATCTCTGCAGTAACCCAATATCAAATAACAGCAGCATTTCCTCCAACACTAGTCCAATGTGTCCAGTATTTCCAGTCAATATTGCCCTCTATGGGGATTCTTCATAAAATGTTGAATATTCCCAGTTTCTAAGAGAAGCTCACCATAGCCTCCAAAGTTTGCGGTGAAAGAGGGAGCTCTCACCAGCCCCTTTCCTTAAATAATTCCAAGTAGTGCAGCACTCTCACTGCTACACCTTCATGACTTAATGTGCAAAATAACAGCCAATCAAGGCCCTCTCACTGCCTCCAAAATAAGCAAAGATTTATGGAATATTTGTGGTCTATAAGTTCTACAGCCCTTTTATGATTATATCCACTGGTACTCCAGACAATCATCACTTGGCAGTTCTAATCCCTCCAGGCTCCTCCAAGACAGGTATACAGCAACCAAAAACCTCCAGACATTGAATCCCAGCTAGTATAGGTCCAGTTCTCTCGGTGTGTGAAACTTCCAGCCCAGTGGTGGCACCCAACCCAGTGCCACATCCAGCACCAACTTCTCCCTCATCACCAGAACCATCCTCAGTGCCATGAGTGGTGCCATAAGACAGGAGAGAGGTAGTACCACAGCTGGCACTGGACTGAAAAACACACCTGGATGACACCAAGAATGCTAAAGGCCTAGAACTAGGACTAGGCCCAGAAAGGTCTCCTTCCTCACCAAAGGCCAGAAGCCAGTCAGGATCATCCTGGTCCTCATCCCCCAGATCATCTGATTGCTTAGAGGACAAGACCCAGATGATCTTCAATGAGGCAGTGACTCCAGAGACCTTCCCTCTCCCAACACCACAAGCAGCAGCAGGCGGGAACCCAGCAGCATGGGTGGCACTGCCCCACTCATCAGCACTGGCCTCAGTGCCAGTAGCCAAAGCGGCACCAGGACATGGCCCCAAGGGATCCGCCGGTGTAGGTCCAGCATATAGCTGCGACCTCACCACATCCGGACCCCTGAGGGGTACTAGACTGGGAGGGGTATGCAACCAGCCCCTGGGAGGGGGCCAGCTGTCCCACAGACCCCTCCCCAGGCCTCCCATCTTAGTGAGATGAGGACAAGAGGATGCACAGTCTCCCGCTCTACATGTAGTACCAAAAAGGGGCTCAGGGGAAGAACCCAAGGATCTTACCTTGGAGTCCTGAGTGTGACGCTTGCTTCTGAAGGTGGGGGGCAGCCAACCCCACCTCATTGCCTGGATCTGTACAGGGCAGAAGTCAATGGACCAGCAGACATTGTAATGGTCCATATCATGTTCCACTCCAAGGCAGGGCCAGCAGTAATCATGTCAGTCCCAGATGGACATGTTTCTCCCACAGGGCACCAGCGCATTAGTGGGGGGGGACTCTGACTTCTTGGTCAACTTCTTCTTAGGTTTCTGAGGCCCCTGAGATCTGGACATGACTGGCTACAGAAATAAAAGAAAACCAGCAAAAACAGGGCTCAGCGTCATAAAGTGGATAAAGGAAAATAGGTGGTGCTGAAAAGCTGAAAGAAGTGTTGTGGCATGGAGCAAGTGGTGACGAACAGAACTAGGCCTGGTCACACAGATGAAAATGGTGACTGCTCCCACAGAGTGTTACCGCGATGGTGGGAATCAAAGAACTTGAGGAGGTCTGTGTCCATTACTGGTCAGCCCATGAGCGCCACATCATATGTTTGCCTCATGGGCACCACCGTCCCTGATATTGGTCCCCTACCTCTGAAGCTTTTAAAGGCATATGCTCCCGTGAGGTCCTCCTGCCTCCGGCAAAGACCCATCAGTAATGAATGGTGAATACTGATTCTTGGAAGATTTGCCATGCACTTGTCATGTCCTCTGTTGAATACATTTGTTTTGTGTCAGCTGTCTGCTCCCTTCTTTTTTCAGAAGGAGTGACAGAGATTTTTTCCTTGCTGTTTTTTTTTTCTTTTTTTTCAGATACTGTTTCCAGTGCCTGCTCTAGGGCTCTTTTACTTTTATTCTCGCCATCACTGGGCTCAGGATTCCTCCTTTTGGACACCTGAGAAAGTACTATCATCTGAGCCTTTATTAGGTGACATGGAAGCAGACTGGGAAACCATAAAGTTTTCTCTCTTTTTTTTTGTCCGGCCTTTCGCAATTTTTTAAATCATGGTTGGGACCCATGTACCTCAAGCAAAGCTTATGGCAATTTGCCCTTGCCAGGAGCTGGAAACACTTTGTACAATTTTTAAAAACTGTAGGTCCTGTGTGCAATTTGTATTGGTTCCCAAATGCAGAATATTATTAACAGAACCCAAAAGATGTGAAAATGGCTCTGAAAAGTGTTATATTGGTTTGATTCCCTTCAAAAAATGAAACTGCTGATTCTTTTTACCTCAGTAGCCAAGTTAAAACAAAAAGGCTGAAGTACTGTAGTTGTCAATTTCAAGAATTCATGAATGAAAAACAGCTCGGATCCATCTGTTGCAGAACCAAGCTCTAATATCAGTAAAACTGCTGAATGAACTCAAAGCAAGCGGTTATTTGGAAGATAAACTGATTTATTTTTATGTTTTGTTTTTTTCTTACAAAATTAAGCTGCCCCCCAAAGGTGGGAACTGTAATAGTTTGAGGCCTTCTCCGGTTCCTGGGAACTGATTGGGAACTGGAGAAACCACAAACAAACAAAAAAAAAAGACACAAATAAAATATATTCCCAATGCAGAGTATTCGAGAAATAACTAAAATTAAATAAAATAATTGAAAATGCTAAACCATTCTGGAGGCCAGAAGAGGAGAGCTATACTTCAGGGTGACTGCTCTCTTCAGTGGAGAAACAAATCTGACGTTAAACTGTTGGAGGAGGGAGTGACCACACTGCAGAGTTTGAACTTAGTTCTAATTCTAAATTTCATAACTAGCATAAGTTCTATCAGCAGGGCAACTTAATCCTGTGGACTGATTGGTGTATGTGAAACTATACTGATGTATTCCTGAGGTTAGAAAATTAAAGTAACCATAACTGTTTATCTTTCTGAATATCTTCAGATTACCACTAAAGGGTCTATGCTGGAGGTGCTAGGACCCTATGGGAGACAAAACTTTTCTGGAGGACTGGTGTCGTAAGTAGGCCCCACGTATGCATCACCATATGTGCCCACTTGTATACAGTGATGCAAGCCTCCAACTGCCTCAGTACCTTTTTTGACTAAAGAGATGAGCAGTATGAACCTAACAAGTAAGCTGTGCATTTAGCCGAGGGACATAAGACAGTCCTGGTGGAACAGTGTCTTCATAGCATAAACCAAGTACAAAGGGTTTGAACCAACACAAGAATACTGGAGTGAGTCCCAGGGATAGTGGTTGGGCATGGTAATCAATGGAGAAGATACTAAGGAAGATCAATGGTTGCGGTAAGTACGTAGTTTTCATCTCTTCCAGGTATCTATCTTCTCCATAGAGCACCAAGCTCAGAGAAACTCTCACAGACTAGGAAGGCTGGAGCTCAGGGCTCACTCAGGATAGTAATCCATTTAGAACTGTCCTGCCAAAGGTGGCATGCTGCCTGGCATGGACATCCAGGGCTTAATGTATGGTAAAGGTATGCACTGTGCTCCAACTTACAACTCTGTAAATTACTCCAGTAGGCACAGACTGCATCTCTGCCAGGAAAGTGGCAACTGCTCTGGTAGAGTGGACATGTACCTTGCCCTCCAGCTTAACCTGAGCCATAGCATAGCAGTGGCGAAGGCAGATACAATCCAGGCTGAAATGCACTTGACTGTGATAGGTTGTCCCTTTTGATTAGGGTTAACAGAGACAAAGAGCTGTTTTGACTGTCTGTAGTCCTTAGTCCTATTCAGGCAAAACCTAAGGACCCTCTTATTATCCAGTGAGTGGAGAATCCTTTTTCCTTTATTCTGGAAGTTGGCAAAATAGGTAGGCAGATGTATAGCCTGATTAAGATGAACTTTGACACCACATTAGGTAAAGCTTTGGGTGTGTATAGAGAACTATCTTAGCTTTATGGAAAACACAGAGGATCTGTGACCAAAGCATGGAGTTCAGATACTCTGCATGCAGAGGTGACAGCTACCAGAAATGCTACTTTCCAAGTTAGAAACTTAATGTCACAAGTCACAATAGGTTAGAAGGGCCTGTGAGTGAACATATCCAGCACAAGGTGGATATCCCAGGGAGCTACTGGCTTTCTGATGGGAGGTTTTGTGTGCAAAATACCCCTGAGAAACCTCAAACAGTGACAGCTAGTTTTGAGGGTGCAATGCTTGTGACCACTGGGTAGTGAGTATCCACTAAATTGTCCTGATGTGCAGCCTTGCTACAGGCACTGTGAACACTGAGGAGGCTATTAGGCCCAACATGCACTGTATGGAGTGGGCTGGCACAGCCTTGAATTTCATGATGCAGCATGCTAGCTGCAAGATTGCCTATAGTCTGCTGTCTGGAAAGAAGGCCAGAGGAGGTGATGTGCACACAGGGGCTACTCTCACCACCAGCCCTCCAGCAATGTTCTGGCACTCGCTAGGTCTTAGCGCCTCGAGCACAGACCCATTAGTGGTAATCTATGGAGAAGATCAGTTCTTGGAGATAGAAACATAGAAACAGAATTTGGTGGCAGATAAGAACCGCTTAGCCCACCTAGTCAAGCTTTTTTGTTTGTTTTTGCTTTGCAGTTTGTCCTTTTTTTTTTTTTAAAGGTCCCACAGGGGAACAACTGGAGACTGGTAGGAAAAATTATCCCAAAAACATCACCAATGATGCATGCCAAAAGGTGAACTGCCCAGAGGACCTTGCTGTAGTGAGAGGGTGATGGTGGACTGGTGTCATTCTCAATGGAGAAGATATTCAGGAAGATCACCAGTTATGATAAGTAAAGGACAGTTACCTGCTACAATAGATCTTCAAGGGAATATCCTCCAGTGAGCCACACCTATGAAAGATAGACACCATTTGTATTAGACCTATCTGGAAGCTTTTTCCCAGCCACATTATATATAGGTGTCAAAGATGTGGATCATCATAGGTGGCCCAAAATCTCCTCAGTTCTGGATATCCACAGGAAAGAAACAACATCACGCCAGACTGATGAACAGCAAAGACAAGCACGTCAAAGCCCCAAAAGGAAGCAATGATGTCCAGCACAGAAAACATCAGTACAGCATAAATTGGCTGTAATGAAGACAGCCAATACCCACACTAGAGCCCACCAAACCAAGGGGAAAGGCAGAAGGGTGTGCTGTGGCTCACTGGAGTATATTCCCTCTAAGATCTACTGTTACTGGTAAGTAACTGTTCTTTCTTCCTTAGGTATATCACCCTTCAGTGAGCCACAGCTATGGAATGATTTCTAAGCAGTACTCCAGACAATGGGGGAGGGGGTCAGCAGGAAGGCATAACAGCCAAGCAACACACAAGCCAATGCCCAAAAGGCCAAGAAGAAGGGAGCCACAATAAGGTGACCCCAGCAGAGTATATGAGGCATGGGAGAAAGACACCTGGAAGCCCCAGCTGATGAAGCAAGAAAAGCATTAGAAGGATTCATCCCAGAATTCTAAAAGAACTAAGGGTAGAACTAGTGACACCACTGACTACCCTCTTTAGCAAATCATGGGAGGATGGGGTGGCACCTGAGGACTGAAGGAGGCCAAATGTGATTCTGCTTCACAAAAGTTGAAGCAGGGCAGAGGCAGGAAACTACAGACATGTTAGTTTGACTTCAGTGATAGGGAAAATGATGGAATCACTTCTGAAGGAGAGAATTGTTGAGTATCTAGAGGCCAGAGGGGCATAGGACCCAAGGCAGCATGGATTCACAGCAGGTAGGTCATGTCAGAAGAATCTAATAAATTTCTTTGACTGGGTGACCAAAGTAGTAGATCAGGGAAGGGTGGTGGACATGGCCTACCTAGACTTTAGCAAGGCATTTGACACAGTCCCACACAAAAAATTAATATACAAGTTAGCCCACCTGGGAGTGGGTCCCAAGATGGTAGCCTGGGTAAAAAATTCACTGGAGGACAGGACACAGAGGGTAACAGTAAACGGAGTCCACTCTGAAGAAAGAGGGGTTACTAGTGGGGTACCACAGGGTTCAGTTCTAAGACAGGTCCTCTTCAATGTCTTTATAAGTGACATTGCAGAGGGACTGGAAGGAAACGTATGTCTCTTTGCAGATGACACACAAAGATCTGCAACAGAGTTGGTACACAAGGTGGGGAGGAAAGGAAGAGAAGGGACTTGGCAAGGTGGGAGGAATGGTCAAATATATGGCAGCTAAGATTCAATGCTAAGAAGTGCAAGTAATGCACCTGGGAAACAAAAACCCAGGGGAAGAGTACACTATGGGTGGTGAGATACTAACAACAAAAAAAAAAAAGGAAAGGGACCTGGGGGTAGTCATATCAGATGACCGAAAGGTGGGCAAGCAATCTGAGAGGGCAGTAAGGAGGGCTGGGGATACTGGGATGTATAGGAAGAGACATCACAGTAGAAAACAGGAAGTTGTTATTCCTCTGTACAGACAGCTGGTGAAACCACATCTGGAGTACTGCATGCAGTTCTGGAGATCCAATCTCCGCAAGGACATAGGATGGAAGCAGTCCAGAGGAGGGCAACTAAAATGGTGCAGGGTCTACACCAGAAGGCATATGAAGAGAGACTTAAGGACTTTAATATGTATACCCTTGAGGAAAGGAGGGACGGGGGACATGATAGAAACTTTCAAGTACCTCAAGGGAATCAACAAAGTCCAAGAGGGTAGCATCTTTCAGAAAAAGAGATGTGCAAGAACAAGGGGGGCACAATTTGAAGATAGAAGGGGGACGCTCAGAGGTAATGTGAGGAAGTGTTTTTTCATGGAGAGGGTAGTGGATGCATGGAATGGCCTTCCTGAGGAGGTTGTGAGTCAAAACAGTGGGGAATTCAGAATGCATGGAACAGACATAAGAAATTCTAGGGGTTGGGGTAGAGGAGAGGATGTTGTTAATTAGATTCTGCAGCTTATCCATTAGGAAATGGCAGACTGGGTGGCTGCCGCCCATTCGGCCGCCAAGTTCTATAATAGAAACATAGACTTTGATAGCAGATAAGTGACCACGGCCCAACCTAGTCTGCCCATTTCCTTACCTACAGATAAGCTGCAGATCCTAGTTAACCAACAGCCTATTTCTTCCTACCCCACACAAGAATTGCCTTATGTCTGTCCCATGCATTCTTGAATTTCCCACAGTTTTAGACCCCACAACCTCCTCAGGAAGGCTGTTCCATGCATCCACCACCCTCTCCGTGAAAAAATACTTCCTCACATTGCCTCTGAGCCATCCCCTCTATCTTTAAATTGTGTCCCTTGATCTTGCACATCTTTTTCTGAAAGATGCTACCTTCTTGGACTTTGTTGATTCCACTGAGGTACTTTAAAGTTTCTATCATGTCCCCCCTTCCCTCAAGGGTATACATATTAAGCTCCTAAGTTTCTTCATATGTCTCTGGTGCAGACCCTGCACCATTTTAGTTGCCCTCCTCTGGACTGCCTCCATCCTGTCTATGTCCTTGCAGAGATGGGGTCTCCAGGACTGGACGCAATACTCCAGATGGGGTCTCACCAACGGTCTGTACAGAGGGATAACAACTTCCTGTTTTCTGCTGCTGATGCCTCTCCATATACATCCCAGTATTCCCCCAGCCTGCCCTACTGCCTTCTCACATTGCTTGCTAACCTTAAGGTCATCTGATACAATTACCCCCATGTCCCTTTCCATTTTTGTTGTTGTTACTACCACCCCCCCCACTGTGTAATCTTCCCCTGGGTTTTTGTTTCCCAGGTGCATTATTTTCCACTTCTTTGCATTGAGTCCAAGCTGCCATACTTCTGACCATTCCTCCAACCTTGTCAAGTCCCTTCTTATCCTTTCCACGCCTCCTTGTGTATCAACCCTGTTGCAGATCTTTGTGTCATCTGCAAAGAGGCATATTTTTCCTTCCAGTCTCTCTCCAATATCACTTATAAAGACATTAAAAAGGACTGGACCCAGTACTGAACCCTGCGGTACTACACTAGTAACCCCTCCTTCTTCGGAGTGGACTCCATTTACAATTACCTTCTGTGTCCTGTTGTCCAGCCAATGTTTTACCCAGGCTACCACCCTGGGACCCACTCCCATTCTGGTTAATTTGATTATTAATCTTTTGTGTTGGACAGTGTCAAATGCCTTGCTAAAGTCTAGGTAAGCCATGTCCACAGCCCCTCCATGATCTACTACTTTCATCACCCAGTCAAAGAAATTAATTAGATTCATCTGACATGACCTTCCCACTGTGAACCCATGCTGCCTTGGGTCCTGTGCCCCACTGGCCTCTAGGTACTCAATAATTCTTTCCTTCAGAAGTGATTCCATCACTTTCCCTACAACAGAGGTCAAACTGACGGGTCTGTAGTTTCCTGCCATCCGCCTTCCTCCAGTCCTCACATACCACACCATCCTCCCATGATTTGTTAAAAAGGGTAGTCAGTGGTGTCACTAGTTCTCCTCTTAATTCTTTTAGAATTTGGGGGCGAATTCCATCAGGCCCCATTGCTTTGTCCACCTTCAGTTTTAGGAGTTCTTTCAGAACCCTTTCTTCTGTGAAAGGACTGGGATCAACCCCACTAGCCAGAGTGCTTCTGTTAATTGGATTAGGCACCTCCCCCTCCTCCTCTTTTGTGAATACTGAGCAGAAGTATTCATTCAGTATCCCTGCTTTTTCATGTCCCTGTCTGCCCACCCACCGTCCATTCTATTCAGCCTCACTATCCCTCCCTTTGTCTTTCTATACTCCCTGAAGTACCTATAAAAGGTTTTATCCCCCTTCTTAACTGAGTTGGCCATCTTTTCCTCAGTTTGGGCCAATGCTAATCTGATTTCCTTCCCTGCTTCCTTCTGCTTTAACTGGTACAGTTCTCTGTCCTGCTCCTTCTGTGTTTCCTTATACTTCCTAAATGCTATCTTTTTCTCCCTAACCTTCCCCACCACCTCTTTTGAGAATGATAGTGGCTTTTTCTTTTGTTTTGATTTGTTTATTTGCTTCACACAAAGGCTTGTTGCCTCTCTGATGTTTTCCCATTGTTGTTCAACCCCTCTTTCTTGTCTATTTGCTAGTGCTTTTCTAAGGCACTCTCCCATCTTGCCAAAGTCAGCCCTCCTGAAGTCCAGTACCCTCACTTTTGTATGGCTTGACTCTGTAGCTGAGTTTATCGTGAACCACACTGTTTGGTGGTCACCTGTTCCCAGATGGCTACCCACTTCTAGATCTGAGATCCTCTCACTGTCCCCATTTGAGAGTTCGAGGTCTAAGATTGCTCCCTCATGAGTGGGTTCCAAAACTAGCTGTCTGAGGCATGCCACCTGTAGGGCATCGAGAATGGCCCTGCTCTTGGATGTAGCTGCAGCAAAGGTGCTCCGGTTAACATCTGGCATATTCAGGTCCTCCATCAACAGTATCTCCCCTTTCTCTGCCATCCTAAAGATGCCTTCTATCATATCCTTGTCCATTCCTTCCGCCTGACATGGGGGTCTGTATAAAACCTCTGTGCGGACTGTGGTGCCATTTCCAGTCTCTAAGGTGACCCACAGTGCCTTCTCCCCTCCCTGTTTACTCTTTTGTTCCATTGTTTTTATCCATTCCCTTACAAAAAAAGCTATTCCTCCCCCTCTTCTCCCTTCCCTGTCTCTCCTGTAAGTTGTGTTCCCTGGTTTCTTAACATCCCAGTCATGATTCTTTGTGTACCATGTTTCTGTGACTGCTACAATATTCAGGCACCCCTCTTCCATCAAGGCCACCAGTTCAGGGAGCTTGTTACCCAGACTATGGGCATTGGTACTCATTACCCTCCATTTCTTGGTGGCCTTACTCCTTTTTGCCCCATCCTTGTCCTTATTGCTTTTGTCATTTTCTCCATTTACCCCTGCCATTCTCCCTATCAACATCTCTATCTTGGTGTTTACCTCACTTACTACCCTGATTTTTTGGGAGGGGCTAGGATTTCCCTGCTCCTTTCCAGTGCCTCCCCCCTTGGCTAATTTAAATGCTTGCCAATGAAGCATTTAAACCTATCACTTAAGATCCTGGTTCCCCTCCTGGACAGATGCAGACCATCATGCCAGTATAGGTCTGCATCACTCCAGGTGGACCCCCAGTCCCCAATGAAGCCAAATCCCTGAGCTCTGCACCAGAGTCAACCACTGATTGAATTCCATGGTGTGGAGCACCCTAGCTTCACCCATGCCATAGACAGGCAGCACCTCTGAGAAGGTTACCATGCATGCTACTTGTCTAAAGCCCCTCCCCAACTCTACAAACTCTTCCTGCACTGCTCTGATTCCTTTCTCAGCCAGGTCATTTGTCCCTAGGTGGACAATGACATCCAGCTCTCTCCCCCATGCAGCTGCTTCATCGATCCTGAGGATTTGCTCCCTGTCCCTCCAAGCCATGGTGCCAGGCAGGCACCTTACTTCCCTCTCCCCTTCCTCCCCAAGTTCAACCCTCCTAACAATGGAGTCCTCCACCAGGAGTTGTTTCTTTCCCCTGTGGGGTCCCATGCCACACTCCTGTGGGTCTCCTTTGTGGAGGTTCCCAGCATCCTCCTTGGTCTCCACTGCAGGTGCCTCCATAGAGGAACCACACTTTGCCAAAATGGCATATGAATTGTGGGGAGGTACAACTGAAGGGATGTGCCTCTGTTCCACCACCCTCACCCTCCCTGAGCCCACTGTGGTCCAACTGCTCCTCTTTCTTGGCAACCTATGAGGCAATAACACTGGCCCTGGTGGTCTCTGGGTGGGAGAAGAGGTCCCCCAAATCCTGGCCAACTCAGCCTGGAGATGAACAACCTCCTCCCTCAGCCTAGAGAGGTGCCTGCAGATGTGACAATACCGCATCCTCCAGAACGTCTCCCAGAAGACTGCTGCTCCACAGCCACTGCATTGCATCACTCCCATCATGTCTTATTTCTGGCCCCTTAACTGTTGTTTGGAATATTTACTCTTTCCTCTGTTTATATTTTTTCTCCCAATTTACTTACTGCCTCTGTGCCCTTTAAGCTCCTGGTCTTCCTGTTCTGAGACAAGAAGTTCCTATATTTCTCAGTAGTCTCCTTACTTGCTTAGAGTCAGACCTCCAGTAGCTAGGGGGGATGGAGAGCTACTCTTTTCCTTCTAGGATGGTGAGTCTTTTGCGACTCTGTGATCACTCACTTCCTGCTCCCAAACAGGAAGTTCCTGTTGTCAGTCAAATCCTGTGCCTATAAAAGTAGAACTGGCTTAGGGTGGAGGGGAGGGAAGGAGGGAAATATAGTCCCAGTAGAGAAGTATTGTTATAACAGCAGCTCCTTCCTCTTGGTGTTCTCTGTATGTTCTCTGGCAGAAGCTATCTAGGGCAGTTTTTAAATCTGGCTTTGACCTGGCTTCCTTCTAGCTAAGCCACTCCCCCTACTTTACAGCTCTTTCTATGCTTAGTTAATTGCACAGATAACAATTCCATTCAGCCATCTGAGACAAACACCTAGATAACTGCACAGGTAACAATTCACTTCAGCCAACTCAGACAAACACACTAACTTTTTTGTTTTGTTTTTACCCTAAATTGAAGGTCCCAGTAGTAGAGTTCTAGTTCTTTATTCCCAGTAGAGAAGTATAGTTATAACAGCAGCTCCTTCCTCTTGATGTTCTCTGCCTGTTGGCGACACACACACACACACACACACACACACACACACACACACACACACACACCATAGCCAGTGTATTGACATGGAGATCAGGTAAAAACAGGGAAAGTCAATGGGGCCAGGTTCTGCAAACAAACCACAACATTGACAGGAAACCAGACAACAAAGAACACTATTGAGGTGAAGCCAGGTGGTGACCAAACATGAAAATAATGGTGAGACAAAGCCATGTGAAAGGATTCAAGAAAGTCATGGTCCCCATGACCATGAGGGGCCTGACCAGAGGCCAAAGACCTTATGAAATGGACAAAAATCATAGGTGATGGGAAAGCCAACAATGGCACCCCAGGAAAAAGCTATGTAAGAAACCAAGGGGATGTCGATGAGGCAATGCCAGACAACCACCAACAAGAAGAGGGATACTTACAAATGGGGTTGGGCAATAAAGCCAGGAACTGACCAAGATATCCTAAAGGAATGGCCATACTGGCAACAGAAAGCCAAGGCAAAGCTGTTAACGGTGACATGCAAACAGCTCTGCCCAAAGTAGAGGACCTGGCATGCAGTGGGCACCCAAAGAGGCAAACTGCATAATGTCCAGTTAAAAAGAGATGCAAAAAATGGCAACGTTGACACAATCAGTGAATACGTCAATGGAACACTTCCAGGAGACAAAGCTGGAAGGAGCCACTTGTGCCCACTGAAATGGGAGGCTGAGGAAAAAGGCCAGAAATGGCAGAAGTGTCCCAGAGGATGGGTGGACCAGCCAGAAAGCCAGGTTAAAGGAAAATCCAGTGCCAATAAAATGTGAAAACAGACATGCACAAAGCAGAGGACTGCACGAATAGCAGGGATGATGACCAGGCAAAGCCAAGCAAAGACCAACAGAAAAGGAGAGTGCTGAAAAACAGGGAACCCCAACCCAACAGCATGACTGACAAAGAAAGGACAAGCACTGAAAGAGCCAAAGAGAGCCACAGGCTCCACAGAACCAGGGGGCCAGACAGGAAGCAAAGAACTATCTGAGGCACCTCAGGGGATGGCTAGGCCAGGCATAAAACAAAGTTGAAGGTAGAGCCAAAAATGGAAACATGAGTAGTATAGAGTTCATATATCTCATCAAATGTTAAATTTCAGCCAATCAGCATGCACCACATCATTTGACAGGTAGGCATGACCTAAAATGGACCAATCAGAATCATCCCCATATGGCGCAGGACATCCCGCCCTCTGCGCAGGACCTCCCGCCTTAAACGCTGGGCGTCCCACATCAAACACAAGAAGTGATGTACAAAAAGCAGGAAATTATATATTCTCGAACCCGGAAATGACACATCATTCCCATTCCACATCCCTACATCCTTCCTCCTCCTCCATCCCCAGTCCCCGCGAACCTCCACGACACCAGCCAAGCTCAAACCCAAGTCCATCCTCCATCCCCTCGAACCACAACCACCCCATCCTAGCTCAAACCTGAATCCATTCTCCGTCCCTTGATCCACTGCCACAATATCTTGGCACAAACTCTCCCATCCTCCCACCTTGTCCCGCCACCACCACCCTTGTACCCACCATCACCTACCTTGAACCTGAGTCTCTCCCCCCTCCTTTCTCCATGTCCCACCACCACCTACATCACACCCCATCACCTACCTGGATCCTGAGTTTCTCCCTTCCTCTCACCTTGCCCTACCATGACCTACCTGGCACTCCCTCAACCTCCCCCTGTCGATCTGTGGTATGACTGCAGGGTGCCTTTTTACTCAGGGGATTTTTTTACATGGGAAATGTGCTTTGAAGCTCAGAGGACTGTAAGAACATTGATCTCTTCAGTGTAAGGAAGTTCTTTTAACACAATGCATTTTAAGTATTTATGAAAAAACAGTGATTTCTTTTTTAATGTGAAAAAGAAAATGAGTTCTAACTTTAAAAGCAGATATACTGTGTGTGTGTGTGTGTGTGTGTGTGTGTGTGTGTGTGTGTTGAAGCTGATGTTTCAAGGGTTTGTAATCTAAGTAGACTGCTTCAAATCCTAACATCTGTTTAAAAACTCTCATACTCTCTACATACATTTTCTTATAAATGAATACATCAGAAATCTGGTATTTTGATGTCAGAAACTAAACATATTTTTCTATTTCCTTTGAAAAAGATAATTTACAAACAGCACTGCTTAGCAAAAGCATATATTTCCTGTTCAACAGCTACGTCTCTGACATAAGAACAGGTATCAGGAGTGAGATGAGGCTCTTTGTGGATGACTCAAAACTGGGGGTGGTGGTGGATGGGGGGAGGGGAGGTGGCCCTACAGGGGGACCTGGAGGCTCTGGAAAGATGGTCTAGAAAGTGGAAGCTGAGGCTCAATGCAGGGAAATGCAAGGTACTGCACCTGGGGGCCAGAAACCCGGGCCAAGTATACACCCTGGGGGAGGAATGCTACAAGTCTCAATGGCTGAGAGGGACCTGGGGGTGGTGGTGGATGTCAAGATGAACAACTCTGAGACTTGTAGGAGGGTAGCAGCCAAGGCCAATGGGATGCTGGGATGCATCACTAGGGGATCACCTCCAGAAGGAGGGAAGTAATACTCCCTCTGTATAACTGCTTGGTGAGGCCACACCTTGAGTACTGTGTGCAGTTTTGGAGGCCACACTTAAAGAGGGACATTGAACTCCTGGAGAGGGTCCAGAGGAGGGCAACCAAACTGATTTGGGGCTTGGGGGACAGGACCTATGAGGAGAGGCTCGAAGAGCTAAATATGTACACACTGGAAGAGAGAAGGGACCGGGGGGACATGATAGAGGTCTTCAGGTACATGAAGGGGTAAATAGGGGAGGAACAGTCAAGGTGCTTCGAAGGAAGGAGGAGGGGGCCACTAGAGGGCATGGGTGAAAGCTGGGGGGAAGATTCAGGAAGAAAGGAGGAGGTGCTACTTCACTGAGAGGGTGGTGGAGCCATGGAATGTGCTGCCTAGGGGGCTGGTGGAGGCAGAGATGGTAGATGGGTTCAAGAGGGGGTGGGACAGGCACAGGGGAAGGGTTCTGGAAGCAAAATTCAATGCAGCGAGAATATCCAGAACTGGGAAGGGAGAAGCCAGAGAAGGCAAGGGGGGCAGCAAGGTCAGCTCCCAGGGTGGAGGCTGACCAAACGAGCAGACACGAAAGACTGTTAAGCCTATTCTGCTGGCATTTTAGTATGTTAGTATTAAATATATATTAATGTACTGGTGAAAGTATTTAAGATTGTTTTAACCTTCAGAAAGCAACAAAAAGTGCTCTGCGTTACCTATGTAAAACTGAAAAACCAGTAGAATGCTTCATGGAGACTTTTATACTCTGAGAAACTTAAGAAAATTACTATCAAAAGTTCATATTAAACATGCCCTGCCCAACACTACAGTATAAAAATCACATACTAGTCATTCTATGTATCACATGAGATGACATTACTATATTTATCAATGGAGGCCTGTCTTCTAGAAACCTTTTGCTAGTCTTGTGATGGTCACATAGATTATAGTTGATATTAATAAACCCCCTACTATACATGCTGATGTGTGGTGCTAGTCATAAGAGATGACATAACTATATTTATCAATGGAGGACTGTCTTCCAGAAACCCCGTGCCCATCCATGTGATGGTCACATAGCGTGAGTTCATCTGGCAGGGGTCTTATATAAACCCCTGGTTGGAGATGTGCCAGAATAGCTTTCAGAGCCTCATTGAATCTACTTTATAGGATCTGAGCTGATTATCCAAGAGATTCAAGAAGATGGCCCAGAACACAGCATCTCAAACTAACATTCCAGTCATGGAACAGACAGTTACACCACCAAATGAACAGCCAGAAGATGAAAAACCAGAAGAGAAGTTGCCTTTCCGGCCCAAACCCATGTATGTGCGCTACATAAAGTATGAAAAAGAATATCCAATTTGTATTTTGGCCAGTAGAAGGAGTTGTGACATAAAAAGAAATCTCGCTGCACAGTTTGGCGAATCGGAAAAAGCAAAAACTGATCCTGATATGCCTATCAAAGAGGCACAACAGCAAGACCTTGAAGAAGAGCTAGCATGTGAGTCTGTTGTGGAGATGTAAAAATGAAGCCCAGAACAGAGAGTGACATGGAGGGAGAGTCAGATTAGGATGCCAAGACACAGGCAGAAGCAGTAGCTAGCCAAGAGGCAGATGGTGACACTGCCACGACCAGCAAGCTGCAGGCTAAGAAAAGAAAAGATAAAAAAAAGCAACAGGCTAAAGAAGAAGAAAAAGATGGCAAAGCATCTTGCACTGCGGAGGTAAATTTATGTTTTGTTTTTAAACACTAAAGAAATGAGTGAGTGGAGACATGCACACAGAGTGTAACTGAACAGATGAGTTAGCAGATGACCTGGAACTTACTGAGTAAAAGAACCAATGTTGTTTTCTTTTTGCTTTATCAGAGTGATGGATATGGAATGGAGCAACAGTCTTATTCGGACAGCATGGATACGTGAGTCTCCACAAATCTACTGCTTGACTGTGTTTGCTGTGTGAAAGATACAGATGTGGTTATTAATGAGATGTGTGAGGGTCAATATGTTAGAAAGTTAGAGAGCAATAGAATGCTTAAAAAAACAGAAAACACTGTAATCACTACACAGGCACAACCATCTTCGTCTACTAAGATTAGACAGGTTTCCTCAGGTGAAAAACCAGGCCTAAGTATTAAGCCCCCCAAAACTGACCATGATGTGTATTGTAAGTATGTACCATACCATTCGTGGTGTAATTGCCACAGTGATAGAGTGATACGTTGTGAAATGGTTGATGCCTGTCCTGGGTGTGAGACAGATGACCATAGTCAGATAAACCATACATGTATCTTTGATGACTTGATGGCTAGAGAAGCATTCAAAAATGTTTCTGAAGCCATACATATAGGGCATCTCATGCCTGTGATCTTGGCAATAGCTATGAAACAACAGGGCATGAGTAACGAAACTATAGAATCTGTAAGTCATGTTTTAAATTATGTGAAAAGAGCTGATGACCCCATGGGCTTACTTACAGATATGTTACAACAGACAGACAGTGAGATTAGAAGAGAGGCCAGACATCTAGTCAGTAAATGCTCCTTTAAAAAATTTCTAACAAGATCTTCGGGGACTCTGTTAAATTTCTAAAAAGAAATCAAGGGACTCTGTTTTTGTTTTGAAAATTCATTTAACTGCTGATCTGCTACAGGTTTATGTGTAACGGTTGTAGAACCCAAAGCTTCATATTTTATTTTACAGAGAACCATGCGGGATGCAAGCAAAGAGAGTGTCCAAAGACTTATGCATCTGATCATAAGCTATTACTGCGATACTTCCGTCTTCAGGCTGCCTGACTTTGAAGCATCCCTTTCTGACTTATCTTCTGCCATGGAACTGATGTTGCGGGCCCCCTCAGACATGTGGGAGGATATAGATAACTATATGAAAGAATCTGAGTTGACACTTTTAGAAAACATTACAGTGATTGTGCCTAGATTCGTAGAAGATCCTGAATGTCTTTGTAACCTGTATATATTAGTAGTTGCAGCAATGTGTATGTCTGCTTTAAAGAAAAGAATGTGATATTTCTCATACTGTGAAAGTGGCTTCTTCAGTTGTTATGATGCTCCATGAAATGAAAGAGCACTAAGCATCATGTTTATTCATCACATTTGTGCAGAATGTATCACTTACGTTTTATTTAATAAATATGATGTAGCAGTCATTTGTTCTGAATAAAAAAGTGACATGCTAATCTGTATAACGTGTATTATGTGCTATCAGATGGAACATAATGGCATGCTCCCGATATTCCAGTCACTCTTAATGGCTACAATGTGCCGTGTGATAAAAGACATTTTAAAGACCACTGTATACTTTGGAAAGTGCCATGCATTAAATGTATGCTGTGAAAGTGCTGCACCTTCACTGGCAGAAAGGACAATGCCTGAGATTAAAAGTATGCCCCCAATTTTGTGGCTTATGTATAGCGATGCAATGAACAAAAAAAACACACAGACATATGTAAGGTGAATAGCATTTTTGATTCTGCAACAGTACCCCTCAAAGATCACCCTGATTATTTTGAGTGGTGCATGGCACATGTGTGTATGTTTTGTGCCTACCTTGTTAACAGGGGAATAGTGGATGAAACCCTTGCTTGTGTGAAACATACAGCCCAAAAGTTACTGTCTCTGGGTATGGTAGAATGTGAAAGAATCTGGTAATGTAGAAACAGGATATTATGTAATCATTGCATGCATACTATGTGTTGTGGGTAGATATATGCTCTTTAAACACTGTTATAGCTTTTGTATGTAATTAATATATGTAT
Source organism: Neoceratodus forsteri (assembly GCA_016271365.2). Taxonomy (NCBI): domain Eukaryota; kingdom Metazoa; phylum Chordata; order Ceratodontiformes; family Ceratodontidae; genus Neoceratodus; species Neoceratodus forsteri. The sequence goes on along the minus strand of CM028131.1, from coordinate 1,032,406,324 downwards.
CAGTTTATGTTTTGTATGTATGAATAAAATATAATCACATATTGCAGTTTATGGTTGTCATCGAATTTTTAAGAAAAAAGAGCACACATATACATATACATCATTTTACTGGTGACAAGAGGTTGGTTAACAGATGTATTTTGATACAGATGAAAGAAGATGACTGATCAACTGCTTCAGAATATATATTTGAATGCAAGAAAAGTGGGCAGTTTTAGTGGTGTGACTCAGTTATATAAAGCTGCAAAAGAAATTGATAAAGATGTGACCAGGAAAGGTGTAGCAGAATGGCTTGCCAAGCAGGACCCCTATACGTTACACAGACCAGCAAGAATTTGATTTAAGAGAAATCCTGTCATTGTTTCTGACATAGACAGACAATGGCAAGCTGATTTAGTATGAGTCACTAGGCACAATAATGGTTTAAATACATACTGACGTGCATCGATGTGCAGTCCAAGCATGCCTGGGTAGTGGCTTTAAAAGATAAATCAGGCAAGGCAGTGATGCAGGCCTTTAAAATAATTTTTAAAAGCAGATGCATACCTGAGAAGTTGCAGACTGATCAGGGTAAAGAATTTCTAAATGCCTCCTTAAGGGCATTATTAAAACAAAATAAAATACACCATTTTGTAACAAATAATGAAGTTAAGGCTAGCATTGCGGAATGGTTCAATAGAACTTTAAAGACATGCATGTGGTGTTACTTTACAGCCGAAAACACATGGAAATATATTAATGTGTTGCCTGACCTGGTGCACAGCTATAAAAATACTTATCACAGAAGCATTACATGCAGACCAGTGGATATTAACCCTTACAATGCCCTGGATGTATGGAAGACCATCTATGGCAAAACAGTTCTTGGAAAACACAAAAGGGTACCCTTCAGAAAAGTGATCACGTGAGAATATCAAAGCTGAAAGGGGTGTTTGAAAAGGGATATGAACAGGCATACACAGATGAGGTATTTATTGTGACAGAGGTCTTAAAAACACTGAGACCCACCTATAAGCTAAAAGACTATTGGGGGAAGACATCAAAGGTACTTTCTATGCAGAAGAGTTGCAGAAAATTGAACCGGATGAGGACTGAGTGTATAGGGTGCAGAAAATCCTGGCAGAGAAAAAGCATGGCAGAAAAACTTGGTATCTGGTAAAGTGGCTAGGGCGGCCTGATAAATCCAATAGCTGGATCGAGGCAACACAGGTTCGGGACATTAGAAGTGGATAAGATTTAAAAATGCTCAAAAATGGTTTTTATATCACCTTGCCTAGCAACGCCTCGCACAACATTTTCCCCAACAATACTATATCCACTCTTACAGTAAAGTTACCACAAATGCTGGAACTGCCTGGTGAATGGGAAGTGGGATTAGCAGAAATTCAGTACCTCATACCTGGAACAATGTGCCTGCACAGAAAAACAGGTTCAGTATGCTCTATCAGCCTCTAAGCGTAGCCCATAGTAAAATGCCACCAATCAGCCCCTTTGTTGAGTCTGAAGCATTGAAAATTCCATCAGGCTATTATCCTAACATGGCGAGTGTTATTAATCAAATTAATAAAAGCATATTTGAAGCAAATAAACTGCCAGTGGTTTTGGAACAACAAGCCGTTGGGAGAAAAATAAGCATTGACAGTGACATCAAATTAATTCTATTTTTGCACGGACAGTTGCAGTACATTTTGGGTTTTAGTAGACTCGAGGTAGGTGTAGGAAAGACTCTAACAAAGAACCCTACAGATATTAATGGGGGGGTTCTACACATTATATATCCACACTGACATTATCACACATGAAATAGTGGGTGACAGTCTAGTGCCTTTGCTGAGATGCGTACCCATCAGGGGCCAAGACAATGAGATAGTGACCGTGACCTATGATAAACCCCATTATCAAACAGTCAGTAAACATCAGATTGATGCAGTCACTATTGAAATAAAGAATGATCAAAATGAACCTGTGCCATTTTGATTTGGAAAGGTGATCATGAAGTTTCATTTTGGCCCCCAGAGAGTACTTTAAAATTTAAACAAGGATGGTGATTGTTCAACATTATGGAGACCCTGCCTTGTACAGAAACTATTACAAGGCACAGGCAGGATACGGCCTTCCGGGCTTTCATGGACTTCCTGCTATGTATGGTTCTGGTATAGGAAGGCTATTTCGTAGTCTGTTTAGAAAAGTAGTTCCATTTTTAAGAAGGGGGTTCGAAATTGCCAAATCACATCTACAAACAGCTGCTAAAAATGTTGCAAAGGATGTTGTGGGGCATGTGACTAGTGCTGTCGCTCAAAGGATGTCAGGAGGTGATAAGACCACTCAGGGTGGTTCAGGACTGATAGTGGTCAAGAGAGGTAGAAAGAGAAAGTGCAGAGTACACCCTTCACTTCTCATCGGACTGCCCCACTACTTTAAAAGGCATGTCTCAAAACGCAAAATGTCACATAAAAGAAAGAGGTCAAAGTCCAAAGGACCTTTGAAGGGACATAAAAAAACAGAGATTTATTCTAAAAAACATGGCTTTCATGCACTGTGGTTCTGAAGAATGCACAAAATCAGAACTGGACTTGTTTGCCGTTGTTCCCACACAGACAAGCATTGAAAAAAAGCATTTATGTAGAGATACCCCCTCTGGCTGCCCTTTCAGAAAACTCACCAATTGAATTTTATGTAGCAGGGAATGGTGAAGACTATTTGGATCTAAACAACATGCTTCTTTACCTGGTTTGCAAAATCACTGAAGAGGATGGTGGTGATATACCTGCAGCGGCCAAAGTGGGTCTTATAAACTACCCAGTGGCCACCATTTTCAGCCAGCTGGATGTGACTGTCAGTGATCAGATCATCAGTTAGAGCAATAACTGTTACCCCTACAGAGCTATCATAGAATCTGTGCTGAACTTCAGTGAAGAAACCCTTTCTACACAGTTCATGGCAGGATTATTTTACAAAGACATCCCAGGGAAACACAAAATCACAGACAGACCCGGTGACAATGTAGGGTTTAATAAAAGAAGCTCCTTCATGCATCTCAGTAGAGGAGTAGAGCTGCTGGGTCACTTGCACATGGACTTGTTTTTTCAAGAGAAACTGATGCTGAATGGTGTGGATATTAAAATTAAACTGACATGTAACAGGGACAGCTTTTGCCTGACGAGTGGAGATGCTGAGCCTTATAAGCTAAAAATCATGGCCGCCTCTCTGTTTGTCAAAAGGATTAAAGTGACCCCCGATGTTCGTCTGGGACACTTGGAAGCCCTGCTGACCTCCAACACTAAATACCCTATCAACACAGTGGGGATGAAAATGTTCAGCCTCCCAGCAGGCAACAGGGTCTGTAACCAAGATAATTTGCTCTTGGGACAGTTACCAAAATTGATGGTCATGGGATTTGTTGACAATGATGCTTTTAGCGATTCCTACACACAAAACCCCTCAAACTTTAAACATTATAACATTAATTTTGTGGCTCTGTATCTGGATGGTGAACAAATCCCTGCTAAACCTCTGCAGCCCGATTTTAGAAATGAAAATGCTGTGAGAGAATATTTTAACCTAGTACAGACAGTTGGGAAAAACATGAAAGACCGCCCATTAGTTGTCAACCGTCAGGAATTTATCCAAAGGGTACACTCCTGTTTGCCTTTGATCTCACTCAAGACCAAGAATGCGCTGATCATTACTCTTTAATTAAAACTGGGAACCTCAGAGCAGAAATCAGATTTGCAGAAACCCTTCCACAGACAGTTAATCTCATTGTCTATGCTGTGTTTGATATCGTCATTGAAATAAACTGGAGAAGAAATGTTGTTTTTTATTATATGTGATAAACCATACAAATGAACACAAAGCAGCTGGAAAAAATTGTAACAAATGACTCACACATCCATGACTGCTTTCTGGGTGTGTTTCCCTATGATCTGCTACCCAAAGAGAGACTAAGAAACCTTCCGGCAGCACTAGTCATCAATACTGACCCCCATGACCTCCCTGGACAGCACTGGTTAGCTGTATACATTTCAGAAAATGGGGCTGGGGAGTTATTTGATAGCTACAGTTTTCATCCTGACAATTATGCACAAAGGATCGGGATCTTTTTAAACAGAAATGCAAAGACCATTCTATACCAAAACACACAGTTGCAAGATACCTTCTCTACCACCTGTGGATTTCACTGCATCTTTTTCTTACATCACAGATGTAAAGGACTTTCTTATGATCAAATTCTAAATATGTACTCTAATGATTTGCTCAAACATTATGCCATGGTAACTAGTTTTGTAATGTCGCCCTTTCAGACATCAAAACATGTCAGGGCCTGTGTCAGTGGGATGGTAACATGTTCAGACTTGTTTGTCTTGTAATGAATTTAAAATATGCAATCACTTGTAACTTATAACCATCATTTTATAAAATCATATATACCCTCATGATCTCTGTGTCTGTTAGTTTTTCTGGGGGACATGAGTTTGAAATTGCAAATATGTAATGTCTTCAATAATGATATGATATATAAAATATTAAAAGGTATTTATTGCAAAACAATGACAGATAAAATCATAGATAAGATACAGAAAACTAAAAGCCTCTCATTAAAAAGGCACATTACATGCGACATACCACTGAGCTAGGATTATGATATGTCCCTTTTAAAAAAAAAACATGATTACATACTAAAGATGAGGTAGCTAACATGTATCAGTATACACACCTTTTGTAAAAAAATACTACCATATTCAATATGAGGTAGAATGATAACATACAGAAATACAGTATAAGTACCTTTTTAAAAAAAAACATGCTAATGTATTCAGTATGAGGTAGGATTATAACATACATCACTATTAATACCATTTTGTAAAAAAAAAAAAATACCAAAATAGTCATTACATATCAGTCACTAAGGTATATAATATTCACATTTATACAGGGAGCCAGACAGGTTTCTTAAACGTCTTTCATCTTTTGGGTGTCACTGACCATTTGCTAAGTGGAGAGGGTTCAGGGGCTTTTACATCAGCTGTTTTTCAACTTTCAACATATCTCCTGTTTGCTGAATGACCAAAGACAGATGTGGGTATGTTAGCCTCTGCCACCGCTTTTACAAACACATCCCACCCCTTTGGCTTTTTGTGGTCAGGGATAGCATGAGTGGCTGTAGCAGCACTTACCAAATCGACCATATGAGACCCAGAAACAACACTACCTTTATACATCAATTTCCCCATATTATTCCAAAAAAGAATATTCTTGTTCTTTGCCATTTGCTTTAGTAATATCTCAGTATTTTTTTTAGACCTTTGAGAAACACTCTTCAAAATGTCTTGTTCCATAGAACTCATGACAGAAAGAGTCTCAGTAGGGGGTTGCCCAGAAACTGCCTCACTCTTAGGCATGTGTACGGTCAAACTGGTTTTAGCCTGTTCTCCTTGATGTACTAGAGTCAGGGTAACGTTGCAACACTGCAGAGTACAGCTTGGATTTGTCATGATCTGATAAATCAGTCCGTGATAGTGTAGATCTCATTTCTGTATCCAAGCTGTAAGTTGCGACTTTTCTCATACCCTCATCGGGATAGTTTGTTTTCACATGGTCCAATTGCTGTTGAGGTACCAGATACATTTTCTGAGTAAAAGCCATTATCTGTTAGCCAGCAGTCCAGTAATGAAAGGAATAACAATACCCAACAATGTCCCTATGAATCCACCTGTCTGGTTTGCAATCTGTTTTTTCCTTTTTAAAGGCACTTTCCTGTTGCTTAAATTTTTTATGACTCTACCCCTTTTTCTCAGAAAAGCTAGCTGTTTAGCTGACAATGGTATATTTCCTTTCAGGGTGTTTAAAGCAAACTCAGCGATGGTGGATATCAAGTCATCAGAGGCTGAGCACAAACTAGTTTTTCTTAAATGGGGAGGTCCTCTGACAAGTAACTTTAAAACAGAGTGGTTTCTCTGCAGTCTTTAAGACATAATGACAATACAGCAGCATGTATTTCTAAAATCAGAATGTGTTTTTTTCAAGACGTACGCCACAGGCCAGTCAGGTGGAAACAACCCACTGCGCAGCCTGTATTCATCTGGCATACCAGCTCTTAAATCAACCAATAAATAGCCATAAGGTTTTTTTGTGGCATCTTCTAAAAAACATTTGGTCTGACTGGGTTACATCTGTCTGGCCAGTATTTGTATCTGCAGCTTGTCCCATGGGTTTTTAAACAGGACCATATATTTGGTATTAAGCATGATAGTCCAGCTTTTCTTACCTTGACAAAATACATTCTGTACAATTAGAAACATCGTTAACTGTTTATGATGGCTGTACTTGGTAAACCCATACTCGACTTCACTATTTTAACAGGCAGAGTCCATTAAATCATCTATAACAACAAAATTCACCTTCCCTGTGGGTAAGAGATCATCATCAGTGAATGACGCTGGTAGCCCCTCCACAAATTTAATCTGCGGAAACTTTAACAGCAGTTCATTGTACAAAGGTGGCCAACAGCTGTAAAACCAGACAATATTTTCAGGTTTATGTGATAAAGTGGTGGTATAATTTTCCAACAACTGCATTATGAAGAAGCTTTTCCCACTGTTAGATGGGCCAGCCAACAGACAACTAAAGGGATGCTGCAACCTGATATCCATTTTCAGTCCTCAGTATCCGTAAGTAAGTGTTCTGAAATCTGATTGTAAAACTCGTTTATCATAAACTACTCTTTGGGTCTTGGACAGTGTTCTTGTTTCAAGGGACCACTGCTTTTTGTTTCTAACTATGCTGGGTTGCTTCACTGTGATTTCTTTAGATGTCTGTGACACTGAGTAATCAAAAACCAGATCTTTTAAGCGGTCAAAATTAATATGTTCACAGTTACCTACATTAAGGGTGAAGCCTTTCACTTTAATGACAATTTGTCCTCTGGACTGCTGGTACCCATACGTCTTGGGACCTGCAGACACAAACTCAGTAACGTGCTCATCTGGAGGAAGCTCACTAGTCAATTCCCCTAAATAGTCACCTAGAGGGGGCTTCCAGTCACCCGATCTAGACACAAAAATGACAGAGTCTGTATCGTGATACAGGTACTTGTCCTGTAACTTATCTAGCAGTTTGTAGAGTTTTAATCTGGCATATGCAGTGGTGAAACTAGCTATGAATATGTTGACATTGTTAGAATTTGGGTAGTGGTCTTTGGTATATTTCCAGCATAAACACACTGTTTCATCATCGATGAACCAGCATGAGGCCACATCATAATAGGGGGCAAACACATACTGGAAAAGCTCATCGGGGTCTGATACTAAACTGGTGGTGGGCAAATTAACTCTCTGTCCAAATTTCCCCCAAAGAGAATTTAACAGTTTAGATATCTGTCTCTTTGTGGGGTTAACAGCGATGTCAGCGTGGTTCAAATGCACATTTTCTCTTTCAAAATACTGCTGTATGTACCTGACATTATCTGCTTCATTTTTTACCCATGAAGGGAAGCCAGATGCCTCTTGCTTGCCTTTCAGATGCAGTTTGATGTAATCTGCAAAAAGTTCTGTTGATGACTCTCTAAAATGCCACACTTCATAAATTTTTAAGATCTTGTACCCTTTTTCCAGTCCCAGGTTTAGTTCCATGGTACAATAGGTACCAGTCAGTGCCCTTTGCTCATCATTGTGTGTGCACAGTGTCTGAACTTTGTCTTCTTCGCGTGCACGACATAATGTGAATACAAGTTTTTTTCCAATCCTGGATGGTAGCACTGGAAAAAAGAGACCTCTAGGGGTAAAACTTTTATTTTTGCCAAACCAAAGTACTGATTCATGTCAGCAAAGTTCTCATACATGATGGCAGGATGACCCACTGGGTACTGTTTAGTTTTGTTGACAAAAGGGTACAGGCTGGTAAAATCATAACCGCAGATTGTCTCATTGGGCTGTATCTTATAGTACAGAGAAATGGCATTTGTTCATCCCCCAAACAGTGACTGTCTAGGTTCGAGAGGTTGGGGTAGTTCCCTGTCCCTCAAAAAATCAGTCAGCCCCAATCTGTGGCCAACATTTCCCTCCACTCATGTTCCCACAGGACTCTAATGGCAAACCCCTGACTTTTTAAAAAATGAACCTTGTGCATGGTCTGATTGAATAACTGCCGAAATGTCATACCTGTCATATGATTTCGATATTTTTCACAGTAACAGATGTTGCAACCATGAAAACAAACTCTTGTCAGATCCACCACAGCTGCATAATGAAGTTTGTGAAGAAAACGGGCAGACTAGGATGGCCCCTGTGGTCCTTACCTAGTGTCAAATTGTATGTTTATGAGGGTAATGTAGTCAGTTGCTGTGGAAAATATGGAATGTAATACACCAAGAGCTATCTTTTCTGTGTCATATTGCCAATTCTGATGGTAAATTCTGTTTAAATTACACCAAGACTAGAGGTAATTAAATATATTGTTACAAAACTAGGGCACTTAACATCACCTGCTGAAAGCCAGGAGATTAGCTGGGGATAAATAATGGTGTGTTAAAGACCCATATTTAGTCCGTTATGTGATCCCTAATATTGTACTGGTAGGTGCAAGATCTTAAGGAGCCATTAATCACACCTGGGCATCTGGAACAATGGCAAACATTAAAAGAAATTAACATGCTCAATTATTCCAGAGAACACTAGCACTGCTACGAAATCCCTTCTCTGCACTTACTGCCCCTCTTTACAAATTACCTAGGTCTTGTATGATTGAAGCCTCCCAACCTCCACCAGCTACAACCAAGTATGCACTACCACTGCAATAATGCTGGAACACACATAACTGAAACATAGAAAGGTGACAGCAGAAGGTGACTAGGGGTCCATCTAGTACACCCATTTTTTGTTTCTGTGGCAATTAAATAATTGAAACAGCAATTGAATAATTATATTTTTGCAGTTATACACCTTAAAATGGTAGCATTAATTACACTGTGGCTATACATGTTCTGTGCCATCCTTTAAAAAAATGAAAGAGTGTGTGTGTGTGTGTGTGTGTGTGTGTGTGTGTATGGGTGCCGGAAGATAGGAAAAGCTGAGGGGGCGGAGGATCAGAAGGGCACTTATTAGGGTACAAGGGGCACTTTTTATAAACTAGTTTTTGCCATACAAAAATGCAATAAATGTACATCTATGATGAAGATCATAATGTTAAGAATGCAGTTATACCATATAGGAATATTTAATACAATATATCAAGAGCTCAGCTGTCAACCCATTTCCTCCAATAGCTCCATATGAAGTCTGAACTATAAAGCTCGAGAGGTCTGTGGGACTCAGAACCCTGAGGTGTCAGAACACATTGGTTATGCATAAAGTTACTCACTTATTTTTTATAGTATTATGTGAAATGTGTGCATTTTCTTTTTTTCTCTTTCACAATGAAACTGACTTGTGCAGTCCCTAGAGGATCTAGAATGCTATTCTACCACAGAAGGGTACGATCACATTCCATGACTTTTGAACTGTGGTAAAACAGCATTTTGAAAAGGATGGCTTTATAAAAGGGTGCTTAAAAGAGACAAAATGTGGTGTATATACCACCAGTTCTGACAGACAAGCTTGGGACACTGAGTAAATGTGTACTTTCATGTTTACCTCCACCTAGTTTGTCCATCTGATGTTATTGTAATGCTTCTCACACTGTTCTGTAAGTGTTTTATAGTGTATGTAAAGTCTTTGAACTGTGGTAAAAAAGCATTTTGAAAAGGATGGATTTCTATATAGAACAATGTTCTATTATACACTATATATGTGTGTGTGTGTGTGTGTGTGTGTGCTTTACTGTATATATAAAACACTTTCAGAACAGTGTGAGACAATATCAGATGGACAAACTAGGTGGAGGTAAACATGAAAGTACACATTTAACTCAGCGTCCCAGGCTTATCTAGCCTCTAGCTCCTGTGACTGCCTTCACTAGTTGACCCCATGAATATTTCCCTAACCTTATGCAGTTCTCTCTTCTGTTAGCACTTGGTTACCCCTTAGCATGCACTTCCCCATGTTATGTCTACGACAATGCCTCTGGCTGTGCTCCTCCTCATTAGCTCTCCACCCCCTCTACTCTTCCTCTCTCTTGTCCTCTATCCTCTCTGCACCTCATTCGCTATCTCCTTGTAACCTAGCCTCCAAAATGTGTCTTGTTTCTCAGATGCTTTGCAACTCTGTTTAGCTTACACTTTTGTAACCTTGTCCTGTGTATTGAATTTATAATCTGACTTACACGTCTTATGTTTTGAATTGTAACCTGAAATGGAACCTTTGTAAAAGAGCCCTGGCACAAAGGTATTGTAATTCTAGACCTAACAAATAAATGAATAAAATAAAAAATAAAAATATCTAAGAACTGATGGTATGTACCATATTTTGTCTCTTTTAAGCACCCTACAATGTTCTGCGCCTGGGTGATGGAAACCTGAGATATATGATGAGGTTACAATAACTATGTTAGCCTCCTGGTAAAGAACTTCTCTACATAATAAACCATTATCTTTTTTTTCAGAAGCTACACTATCTGACTGACCCCATCTCGGTCGTCTTGCTTCAACTCTGACTATAGAGGAAGCATCCGGCTACCCTCCCATTATAAAACTCCAGTGGAAAATAAAACAGGGGAGCAGGTTTCACTGCTGTTTGGCAGGGAGGAGACTGAGGACAGGGGAGAGAGAAAGAGAGTTTATCCACTTAGATGGGACTTTCTCAGGTATTCTTTCTTTTGCATGGTTCCAAGGGATGTCAAAGAGGTGTGGGTCATTGAAAACTTAAACATTACTGTATCACAAGGGTTCTGACATCTCTTACCTGACAAGAGTGGCAACACAAAGCTATAACCTCTGGGCTACCTCCATACTACCCTGGAGGCTAAGACCCTCTAAGCAGATGCTTCTAAAGCCCCCTCCAGTCTTTCAGAAAAAATAGAGCGGTGCCAAGGTGAACACTGCTCTCCCACATACCAGAACTTTACACTAACTCCTGTACTGCCTGTTGGGCTTACATACCATGTCACACATTATAATGCAATGCAGAATAAATATTCTAACAGCGCAATAAACAAAAGCAAAATAAATCTGAACAAAATGCTAGTCTGAAAAATTAACACAATACAAAGAAGGTTTTGAATAGTCATATACTGCTGCAGGTGTGTGAAGTCAGTCACTCACCCAAAAAGCAAACAAAAATTCATGTACAGTATCTGGAGCACTTTTTAAAGTCTGAGATTTCCATTACTTAACTTTGATATGAAATGGCCACCAAGGCAAAATTTAATTAATTCATGTTGTATAGTGTTGCCAGACCAGCCATTTTACCCATTTGGGCTTCCTTAGGGGTACTGTATTCTTACAGATACACAAGATTCTAAATATATTATATCCTATAAAAATGTACAATAAATATTTGAGTTCATAATTGATTCTTTGTAACAGAAGGCTGTTACAGCATAAGAATGTGCAATACTTTCTTGTTTGAATGGTATTCACCATGTAATGTTAGCCTATCACTTGGTCAAGGAAACAGTGGTCTACTTGCTACAGAAATAATCTTTTTTTTTTTTACATTCTATGAACCTTAGTTACAAACTGATTTTGTAGAGCAGCTGGACTGAAAATCCTGTTACCAAACTGTAGCTGCCTTTTATTGGTGCCTCCTTTGAAAAGTAATGACTTTTAGTCCACCTGTCTCCCTGATCAAGATCTGCTGGTCTGCCAGAGACAGAGAGAGAGATTCTAGGAAGCCAATTTTGTGAAGCCTGCTCTCTCACCAAACCAGCACAGAGCTCTACCTCCAGCACTACTTATTGTGCCTTTATGCTGTATCATATATTATACTGCCATGCAGAAAATTATTTTGATTTCTGGTGGTATAGGATGTATACAGTCCCAACTGGGGGGGGGGGGCTGTACCTTTATGTTTTTACCCTTGCTAAAAAATATACATATCAGAATTAATTATGTTGATTCTAATAATACTACCTAGAACACACAGACTTGACTTGATAATGTTTGACTTCCACTGCTGATGTGTCTCTACAATAAGCCAATTAATTAGTATATGTTTTACAAAGCTCTAAGCTATAATAAAGCAAGCATGTATGCACACAGGCCCCAGAAAGCTTTGTAATTAGGACAAGGTGAATAAAGGAATTAAAATACTCTTTTAAAACTTCAAATATGCTTACTTAAATTGAGCCACGTTTCAGAGATTGTGAGTACATCTGGGTTGCGTAGGTGCAGCCATGTCTCCAGTTCAGACATTTTAGCTACTATACTACAGATGTTAATGTGTACACACTTGAGGTATTTTGCTGATAACCATTAAGTATCATTACTTGTTAGTTTTTGGTTGTGTAAAGAGGCAGGGGACTGTGATTTTGTTCGCTATCACCTGCCAATGCAAGTAATAAGAGCACAAAACTGAAACTTCTCTCTGGGAGGATTTTGGAATAATGCTGGATGAGACTCATATAAATAATGTACCATAAAGAGCAGCCCAATTTCTTTAAGTCAGAACTAAGGATCAGAGTTGTAAAACGGTGGGGGTGGTAACTGGGTAACTATATCTGTGAAAAGATTAAGAAACAAGTTAACAACACTATATAACAAAGATCACTGCTGTACCCCAAAATTGTTGTATTCCTATATCAATATCAATAAGTTGCCAAGCTAAGAAAACTTAAATTTCAAAGACCCTAGACACCACTCAAGAGGTGTGAAACTGAGAAATGAACTTTAAACTGTTGTGAGCAACATTAAAAAAGGCTTGAGAAGTTACAATTAAAACACTGTTGAGATTAAATCTATTATTTACCTGGTGTAGGCATAGCAGTACCTGGGGCAGCTACAGTGTCAGCAAAGTGGAGTCACTCATTCTGAATTTTTCTTGTGTCCCAATGGTCCTGCGACCTGTCCATGTTCAAGTCATCCGACCCAGAGATTTTCAAAAGGAAAAGCAAGGAGGCTACAACTGGACCACACTGACCTACAGTCCCACACACATGGACCACTGGGACGGGGACTGATCTTCCAATTGGGCAAGCACTGCAAAAGCGAGAGAGCGGCTGGCGGGTTGGTGGCAGCTTACAGTTATGGGACCGTCCAGGGTTATTACTGCATCACAGGGGTTTGGGGAAATATTTTTTTTTTTAAATGTGTTTTTAAATCAAATCATCCAGTGCAGATGGAAGGAGTGAGTCAGTCAGTTTCAGCGATTCAGTGCAAGCAAGGCAAGAGGGAGCGGCAATAACAACAATCAACCCCAAGTTCCAACACAAAGCCAGTAAGTAAGTAAGGAAGGAGTTAGGAAAAATGGAATGTTTGTGTGATGAGTGGCTACCTGATACTTTCTTGCTAGTCTGGCTTCTCTTGGGCTCAGAATTTCGTCGGGACATTAAAATCTCATGCCATTTCCAATTCCAGTTGTCACAGACTAAGAGGCACCAGTGCATAGGACATATATCAAACTTAATTACTGCTAGCCAGGTGCTAAGTCCTGACTCCTCAACCTCCACTCAGAACCACAAAGAGATGTTAAGGGCTGTTGGGCTACCAAAGTAACAGGGAGTGTTGAAGCTGGAGTGGAGTTATAAAGTAGAGTCGTTATGCAGCCAGCAACAGTAACGAGCTTTGCTGGAAGAAAACGGTACAGTCATTTAACATAACAACTCTACTTTATACCTTGCTAGGAGGCATTTAACACAGCAGCAGTTGTTTCTTTTATTTAGTGAGTGCAGTGGGGCGCAGCCGCGGGAGCGTCAGATTCAAGGCACTGAACTGTCATGCACTGACACACTGATCTGATCATCTGCAGCACAGCTGAAATAAATAAAAGGGGCAATCTTCTTTGGCCCCAAAAAAACCTGGGGAGGCGGACGCCCCTTCCGCCCCACCCGGTTCCGGTGCCTATATGTGTGTGTGTGTCTGTCAGTGTCATAGACAGAGAATGGGATAAGCCGTGTAAAACATCCCAGTAATTCACAATTGTGATGACACAACCGCGCATTACACTTACAAATCACAGCTATTTCATCACAATGGAGAATTATTGATCTGGGCATACTTGGTTGAGTTGCGGGGGTGGGGGAGTCGATCCAAATACCTTGTCAATCTATAAAATAAGGGCATAAGATGGGTAGAGAAGATTTTTTTTTTCATTTCAGGTTTTAGGTAGCTTTATATAAACCACACCAGGTTCCATGTCATGGTTTATTGTTTCAACAAACCTCTTGGATTACATTTCTTAGCGTCTGTGTTTGAGAGAGAGAGCTATTGTAGGTGCTTTTCATCATTTGTTTGTTTGTTTTCTGCTGATACCAACAATTTTGTAATTTGGGCCAGATCCATATCCTTAGGTTAACTGGTTCTCATTCATCATCCTAAGATAATCGTGCCTCTGTTTTGGTCCTTCTTCACTGCTGTGCCCCCCCCCCTTTTTTTTATTCCCCAATTGGTCAAGTTGTGGTTGCTTGTTTACTCGATCTTACCAACAAATTTATAACAAATAGTTTGATGTTGTTAGGAGTATACTGAGCACTGTCCCTTCGCATGGGACATTAACCCCACAACATCACTACTGTGACAGTCATATTATTGAACTAAAATGTTAACTGAGATAGACAGATGGCAGGCGGACAGATGCAGATAGGAAAATACAGTGCTATCTCTGGAGACACGTGCATGTAGAAAAGTGGCTTGCATCGCGTAAATGTGAAACATTATATTTCATTAATCATCAGATATAATACATGCAACTGCTTGCCCATTTTATTTTCGATGATGTGCTTTAAAATAATTTCAAAAGACTGTTAGTTTGGAATTGTGTGTCCAGTGGCCCAAAAACAAACGCTACAACCATTAGCTGAACCCCATATTAATTTAGTAGCACATGCAAATTATATAGTTGAAAACTGGAACAAAATGATGGACTTGTGGAAATCTCAGAATTCTGGGTTAAAGACTAAGGCCCAGATATTCAAAAGAGTTGAGCCATGCGCAATAGGGTTGCGCCTGCACAAGTCCGAAATGCACCATTATGTGATATTCAGCAGGAGGCAGTTGCGCCCCCCAAATCATGCTGAGCAACAGCACAATGATAATGAAGGCATGCGCAACCGAAGGGGGAGGAACCATGCATAAACTGCACAGCCCAATATTCAGCCTGGGCCATGCAGAGTTATGCAGGCGCAACCCCTACCTGCGCCTGCACAAAGTTGAGCCGAAAAAAAAGCATCAAGTTGAGGGCCACCCACAGGTGAGCTGCCACATTGCAGGGTGCAACACAGCAGCTGCTACCTGTGGGTGGCCCTCGACTTGTTCCCCCACACCTGGCAGTGCCCCCCCATGCCCGATCACAGGTAGTAATGTACCCCCCACCCCCTGAGTAGCCTGATCGCAGGCAGTAATGTACCCCACCCCGGGTAGCCCAATGGCGGGCAGTAAGTACCCCTGAGTAGCCGATCGCGGGCAGTAATGTAACCCCCACCCCAAGTAGCCTGATCACAGGCAGTAAAGTACCCCTGAGTAGCCCGATCATGGCGATAGGTACTCCCCACCCCGAGTAGCCCGATCATGGGCATACATTGTGTCCCCAGTGGCCCGATCACAGGCATAACATTGTTCCCCAGTAGCCTGATCATGGGCCTCAGACCTCCCCCCCAAAGTCCAATATCCCTGGTGGTCCAGTGGACTGCGAGCAGCCCGATCATGGGTGGCATTCCTCACCCCCCAAGTCCAAAAGCCCTGGTGATCTAGTCGCCTCCTAACCCACCCAACCATGGAGCCCCATCACCCCACTCCCCCATCAGCTGGCGGACAGCAGCACCCCACCAGCCTGCCGCCCGCCGACTGACAGCTCAGTAGGGCTGCACGCCCATTGGTTCAGAGCATGAGCCAATGGGCGTGCCTTCACTCGTCTAATCAGTCCAGATATGTGAATGACTTCATTTATTCACATATCTGGACTGGCTTTAATGAGCGCTGCATGCCCATTGGCTCATGCACTGAACCACTGGGCGTGCAGCCCTACCGAGCTGTCAGTCAGCGGGCGGCGGGGCAGCAGGTGGGTGAGGTGCCGCCACCAGCCAGCTGACAGAGGGGGAGCAGGGTGGTGGGGCTCTGTGGGCAGGTGGGGGGCCACTAGATCACCAGGGCTTTCGGACTTGGGGGTGAGGAATGCCACCCGCGATCAGGCTGCTTGCGGTCCACTGGACCACCAGGGATGTTGGAATTTGGGGCAGGTCTGATGCTCTGATCGGGCTACTTGGGGAAAACAATGTTATGCCCGCGATCGGCTACTTGGGGGTGGGGTATTTTATCGCCCGTGATCGGGCTACTCGGGGTGGGTACATTACTGCCCATGATTGGGCTACTGGGGATTGGTACATTTCTGCCTGCAATCGAAGCTACTCGGTCCACTGGACCACCAGGGATTGAGCACTTCATTGTCCCTCACGGATGTCCTGCGATCGGGCTGCAGGGGCATCGGTCCCGATGGCTGCTAGCCTGGCAGGGCGCGGGCGCCAAGCATGCAAGTCATGGGGATCAGTGGCACCTGCATGCTAATGGCATGCAAATGGGGCCATAATCAGATGCAAATGGCCCCCATGCACCTTGCATAAATTATGGCCCATTTGCATGTCACCCTTTGAATATTGCGAGGTGCTGTGCATGGCGCCAATGGAACTTGTGCCACTGCATCTCAATGCTCCATTCTGACCACTTGCGCTGGCACAGTTCCACTGCGCCATGCACACTGGGGTAAGGCAGATATTCAACAGTTGTGCCATAGCGCAACTCCATTGAATATCGCCCTGGCCACACCCCTGCACAACTATTTTGAGCGGCGCAGGGGCGTGCGCCACAAAATGGCGCAGTTTGAATATCTGGGCCTAAATGTTTATTCAGAAATGCCATTAATGGCGTGACAGCTTCAAAATGTGATGCAATATTGTATTGCCCTTCTTCCTTGGAGCTGTAGACTCTGTCTGCTAAATTACTTCTCATAATTTATCTGTCTTTTGGGTGAGATGCTAAACTGCGGTCCCGTCTGTCTGTTCTGTTGGTTCTTCAGGTGGACGTTAAAGATCCCATGGGACTTTTCAAAAAAAGAGTAAGGGAAGCTCCCCAGTGACCTGGACACATTTCTCCTCTTCACAAAAAATACCACCAAAGGGCTTAATCTGGTTAAGTGTGAATTGATTTCTATCTGTATGCGCCTCCCACCCCAGATGAGGTTAAAAATAAGCAGAGCTGCCTAGTCCTCTGTGCAGATAAAAAAAAAAATACTGTAAGGCTGCATATGAATAAAATGTTTATACAGACAGTGATCGTATACCCCGATTATTGACATAAACACCTCAGAATTTCTTGAAGTTAGACTTTATGCATATATTCTGACTTTTTATTTGGGACCTACAGAACTACCTACATGCCAGTAGCTGACTGGCCTTATTGTATTAAATAATACCACCAACAGCTTAATCTGGTTCAAGATCAGTTGGCATTCATCTGTATCCCCCTCCCCCGGGTCGTGCCTGAAAATAGGCAGGATTTGTCTAGTGCACTTACCCGGTCAACAAAAGCTAAATAAATAAATATGCCATAACTTTGCAGCATTTTGCACTTAAGGTGTCAGGCTGTCAATTGCCAAAGGAGCCTTCGCCCATTCGGGAAACAATAAGCGACGTTTTTTTCCTCAAAAACTGTCATGTTTCATTGCATTTCAAGATGCCACATTATATACCTTGTGTTTTTGAGAAGATGGTCAATCGAATCATGTGCAATATATCATATCATGCAGTAGTGATTGTGTTATTAAGGATGAAACTGGTAACATTCATTGCATAAAGAACTGACCCAAGAATCCCTCTGATCAGCAGCTTTGATTAATATGTCTGCCTTGCGAGGGGATGTCCACCATGCCTCTCTGCGGCACATCAATAGGCCACGCATTCCTCCTTAAATGTTCATTTTATCGGCAGCTGCACAAGTTATGATGCCTTAAAAACAAGTGCTTGGTAAAATAAAATGTTTACAACCATTATGTTTACAGCAGTTACTTTTAACTTAAAAGTTATCAAGGTTTTGGGCTTTGTTCCATGGTCGGTCTTTTTAAGTTGTCTCACATAGCAAGAATCTTTCCTGCAGACTGTTTTGAAAACATAACCCCAGCTTACTTCACAATTGCTGTGTGTGTGTGTGATATCACAGTCTGTTGTCATGGAAAGTACTATGCTGTCACAAAAAAGTATTCCATAAAGTCAGAAA
This sequence comes from Neoceratodus forsteri, assembly GCA_016271365.2. Taxonomy (NCBI): domain Eukaryota; kingdom Metazoa; phylum Chordata; order Ceratodontiformes; family Ceratodontidae; genus Neoceratodus; species Neoceratodus forsteri. The sequence goes on along the minus strand of CM028131.1, from coordinate 1,032,388,032 downwards.
ACCTGGATGAAAGCTTTTTCTTTAGGTTTCCAGGATAAGATAATGGAATCTTACTGCAAAGCATGGTAAAGACACATTAAGTCAAATTCAAGTCAAATTTATTTATAAAGCGCCTTTCAAATTCAATAAAACAGTGTTCTAAGTTGTAATAGCTACATCCAGTCTGATGAGGTTTAATTTTGAGGTAGGTAGCTATTCCTTCAGAAAAAAATAATATGTATAATTCTCTGTTTCATTACGCACATCCAACTATCTATACTTAATGTATGTTGCTGTCCCAAGTATGTGCTCCTGAACAATATCAGATATTTTGTGTTATTACTAATGGCCCTTGTGTTTGTCCTAAAACAGAGATGCTAAATTATAACTGACGAGAGGTGATGATACTGAACTTACAGCGTTTGCCCTAAGAGCTGCTGCCCTTTACAAAATGCCTTGCACTTTGTTGTTTCATTGTAACTCAGGACTATTGTAATGGTAGCCTACGGGATGAGGAAGAAGAAGCACAGAATAAAGAATAGTCCCAAAAATCCAGCTATAAAGATTAGCATTCGGTGAGTTCAAGCAAGCAACTGCCGTAATTATGCTTGCGTACAGGAGGGATCCTTAATCATCTGGTATCTCCAAACGGGCGGAACTATAAATAACCCCCAAAATCATATTTACGGAGACACATCTTTCAAATACTAGTTTCCAAATGTGTTATTGCTGCAATTTATTTTAGTTAATTTAGTGGATGACTTCATTGGGTGTAACTGCCATTTGAGAAATATGTGATGTAGTTTATTACGTCCTCTTCAACTACAGACAGTGCAGTGTACTAACAATCTACACTCTTATAATAGCTTTACAGTAACAAACTAGTTCAAGCAGTTCTAAAATGGTCTTTAGCAAAGGAATTCAAGTAAACTAACAGTGACTGTATTACAAAGCAAGTAAAGATGGGATGACATAATGTGACTAGTACTAGAAACAGCTACAAAAAATACAGGCCTTCAGGATATAGGCAGTTCCTCTTTAATGTGTATATGAAAACAGTATCTGCACTATGAATTTGTCAAAACACTGAAACCTCTTGTATAACCAACTGGAGCTGTACATGACCAAGCATGTTATCTTTTCATCTTTCTACCGTTAGTCTCGGTTTGCTTGCCTTGAATGTCATTTTCATTTTCTGATTGATTTACAGCAACAGAGGCACTATATGGTTTCCTTGCAGATCTGGTCCAGGGAATGGGATGTTCCTCTTTTCTGGATGAATGTCTGGGTCTACAAAGTGCATGCTAGTGTCTGGATTAAACCCTGGGGCAGTTTGGCTAAGTGCTGGTGTGTTGCACGCCATGGCGTGCCAGACGTATCGGTAGCTACGCCCTTGCTGTTAAGGGGAGGGGACAGAAATGGCAGGGATGCAGAAATGTACAAAAAAAAAGCCTAGAAAAAAAATGACCACTGTGGTACAGTGCACTGCTGCAGTCCATAGGGACAACATGGGCAGATTGCTTCTTGGGGGAGGGTCAGGCGGAGGAAAAACAATTCCACGGATGGAAAACATGACGTCAGCCCTTTTCTACATGCAAAGCATCTGCAGGGCTCCGCTCTTGCAGCCATAAAAACACCCGTTAAATTCAAAGGCAGTGGGAACCCCATTAATTATCGAGTAACCATCGAAAAGATATGGCCCCACTTTAAATTCCCCACCCCGTAGCGCGTACTGAATAGCAATGTTTTCTTTCTCTGCTATGTACATTAACCACTACATCGCAGGTGTGGATAACCTCTTTTGCAGGCCGTGGGTAATTATCTGGGGGGAGAACTGAGTGTGTGTGTGTGTGTGTGTGTGTTCTTTCTGTATGTGGCCATGCAGACAGATGCTATGGTCATATATTGAAAGGGATCTAAACAAACTTTTTCCTGCTGTAAAATGTCACCATCTGACTGTTTTAAAACCTGCATGGCTGTCATGCTCATCACTTCTTGTCTAAATTTGTCACAGGCTTTTTGAAGAATTTCAACATCTGACAGTAGTAGTGAAGCTCTTTTTTCAGGTCAAATTCTGTTTGTTGGTTGACTAGGTACCACCGCATGAACTCTGTTTTTTCTCTAGGCATCATATAATCTACCCCATAAAATTTGGCATCAGGCAGGGGACCTACATAGTTTTCATTGGCCTTGGTGTTAAAAAAATGTGGAAAGTACCCTTTAGCAATCTCATTTTCAAAGCCAAATGCGCCTGGGATTTTAGACAAACGCATTGGCAGGAAACACAGTGAATCTATAAATCTAATGTATAGTGCACATACCATCACGAAAAGCAATTTCACTCCTTGTGTGAGTAATCTGATACCAATATTTTCCTTGACTAGCTGAATGACAATAAAATAGCTGTCATAGCCTTTGGCATTGTGAGCTATAAATGTGTAGTGTTTGAATGGTGTATCTATAAAGTGCCTGACAAAATCTTTTACACAATCGCCTCCTTCAAATGCCCAACATCTGCTATCATCCAGTCGCTTGGCATAGACATAATTTGGTGTGTGTGTTCCTGTTTCTTGTCTGGCATCAAAAATCAAACACTATATATTTCTCAGAGGTCTTCACTTGTTTCAGTGGAGACATGTAACACAAATGTTTGTCAGCAGTCATAAGAGAACCACATCTAGGACATCTGCCCATTTTACATTTATGATTTCCTTTGTGTATAGCAAAACATTCTTCACATAGCTTGCTTTATTCACAGGGGATTATGCCTAAATCAGCTTTGGTCATGTGCCTCTCCAGACAATCTAAGGATCTACAAATTTTGTTACATTTTGGACATTTCACTATACTGGCAATCTGTTCTGCACAGACTGCACACCTTACACAAAAGAGCGCATGAGTGATGATTTTTGTGACTGAAGGCTGACTGACAGTATCCACAGAGGTATCTGGCCCCTATAAATTTCTTGACATTTGTGACACCGTAAAAGTGATTGTTATGACGTAATACAAACAGTGTTTTAGGATAGCTCCCAGACCCCGTTGAAAATGTTTGCCAATTTCCTTCATTATGATGTAGAACCTTAATAGTTACTCCTAAAAACTGTTTAAATTGTGGCACATCACTGAAACTGACAGGTGTGTATTCTGACAAACCTATCTCAGCATGCAATATTTTAGCCTTACTGATCAATTGATTGTCAGTCAGGTGTCTGAGGATAGAACTCAGTGTACATCTACACCCCACCCCACCACCCTTCCGGTTTCTGATGCTTGTTACCACCAACTATAAAGAATCATCAACAATGACTTCAGCATTGTTTTGTAACATGTCAGCTATGTGATCTAAGAATATACCAGCATTTAATTCTTCGGGGCATGTTCTCCTTGAGAACAAGGGGTGATTTAAAGAGCCAGCACTCAAACGCAACTGTAGAAAGTCATGTACCCCTAACCGAGGGATAATGTGGTCTAAAAGTTCTTGAATTGCTGATTGCACAGCTTCAATGGCCTGGTTGAATGAGGCTAGTCTATCAAGATTTACAAACCTAAATGTCTGATAAAATTCTGCTGCTCTAAAGTTTCGTAGCACATGTTCATAATGCTGAATTCTTTCTAAAAAAAAAACTGGAGGGGGCTGCTGGTTTTCTAATTCAGCATCTGGCTGATTTTCAACAAGCTGCTGTGATGCTCTACAGTGTAATATGATTTTGCATGCCTTATTTTCTTTCTCAGATGTTATAGGGTTCTTTTATTTTTATCCCATGTAATTCTTTTCACTCGTCTATTATTTTTTTTCATTCTTTTAGTGCTGACCCCCTTTTTATTCAGCCTGTGAGATTTTCTGTCTTGTCACTGTTTCTGAGACAGTTTCAGTTCCAGCGCTTTGATTGTTTGATACATTTCTGCTACCTGCAGAGCATGTTTCAGCTCTGAGTTAAATTCTTTAGCTACACATATCAAAGAAAATACATGTTTTATCACAGTACCATTTAAAAGGTCATTTTTAAACAATGATGTGCCCTGTAACCTGCCATGATCCACAAGTCCTTTAAACAAGGCACCAGCTATTAATGGAAAAAATGTCAGCAATGACTTCAGTGCAGCAATGTCCCTTTCCTCAATCCTGGGGTGAGGCACAACTCTGTCTGCAACCCCTGAGCTGGTGGAAGGTTGTACTCTCTGGTTAAAATTTAAACAAATGTCATTTATTGCATTTAAACTTTCAGTGTTGGCAGTGGCAATTTCAGCCTCTGTTTGTTTTAACAAACTTCTGACTGTCTCTTTTTATGTTGTCTTTCCCCTAAAGCACGCGTTTGAACTGTTTTAAAAAAAAGCAGATCATCAACCTATCACTTAAAGCATTTTAAACATTACAGGAGTATCTCTAGAGTAATTGTAAGGTCTAAAGGGTCTCTAGGTCCATCATGTCTGCCCCCAAAGAAGAACTACCAATCAAAGGCTGATTAGCTTTCATTTACATTGCTATGAAGACATCTTCCAAAGATCATTCACACACACTTACACTAAAAGACAATTAAGATGATATAACTGTATGTCAAATATATTCTCAAACTACAAAGCAGTTAAGCCATAACCCCAACACAAGCTAATCCCATTTTATTCAAACACATGTAGTAAGACAGATGTCCCCTAATAGATATATAGCATTGTATTTTACCACACACACACACACACACACACACACACACACACACACACACAAGTCAGACAGAGGCTACTTATGTAAAACAATGTAAATGCATCCTATTTTCTCAAACTTGCACTATGAAGCATTTAAGCCAATATGAATACATTTGTTTATTGTCAGCAAACATTTACATTAACAGCAACACAAGCTAATCCCATTTTACTCAAACATATGTAGTAAGACAGATGTCCCCCAATAAATATTTATTTATTTATTTATTTATTTAATTAAACATCAGTTTAGAAACCTTTGAGCCAGAGGCTCATTTACAAAAGTACCTCGTCACAAAGAGCACATCAGAACAGTAGTACAAGGGACAGAGTACTTACAAACAAAAAAGTTACAGTTCAATTACAATTTTGTTACAATGGAATACAATCTCCAACGAAGCAAAAGATAACAAAAGGTGCAAAACTTATGGTCGGGGGAGAGCTGGTGGGAGTAGAAGGGAGGGAGATAGGGGAGGAGGAATTAGTAGGGAAAGGAAGGGGGGAGCCGCTCAGTGAGCATTGTCAAACAGAGTATATATATATATATATATATATATTTTTTTTACACTAGGCTAGCGGCAGTTGCATTTGCGAGAGCTAAGCAGGAAGTTTCTGAGCCTGGGCTTAAAGCAAGCTAAGGTTAGTGAGTTTGAGACACTGGCAGGGAGGGAGTTATACCAGTGGGGCGCACAGTAGGGGAATGCCCTCTGACCTTGAGAGGTCCTGGCTCTCGGAATAACTAGGGTAGCTCTTGACAAGCTGTGCGTGATCAGGGTCAGTGCAGTACGGCGAATGGAATTGGATAGGCCTATGGGGGATAGGCCATGCAGGGCTTTAAAGCTGAGCTGGCATGTCTGATACATGAGTCGCTCTTCCAGGTTGAGTAGGGTAGCCAGGGTGTACAGCTCACATGTGTGAGTGAGTCTGGGAGCACCAGTGATAAGTCTGCAGGCCTTATTAACTGTGAGGTGAACCTTGTTGAGGGCAGTCTGATCTGCTGAGCCATAGACCGAAGGCCATAGTCAATGAGAGACATGACAGAGGAGGTGACAGCCAGGCGGAGGGCATCAGGAGGAGGCATTTCTTGTGCCGGTAAAGAATGTCTAGCCGTGAGTTGGCAACAGAATTTAGGGCAGATATATGTCCATGGAATGAAAGTGCAGGGTCAAAGGTTATACCAAGATATTTATAGGACTGCACCTGGTCAATGACGAGATTGGTGTGGAGTGGACAGCTAAGGAAACTTGCTGTACTTATTTTGGGGTGGGAGAAGAGCATCGTTTTGTTTTCTTAAGGTTGATAACAAGTCAGTGCTCAGTGAACCAGGTAGCTGCAGAGTCAAAGACTAGTTGGAGGAGTTCTGTAGCAGCATGGGGTCATTGTGGGAGCGAGAACAGCATCATCAGCATAGAAGCATCTTACCCATACAACTGCTGGGTAGGGAGTTAAGAAAGAGTGAGAATAGTAGGGGTCCAAGAATTGAGCCCTGCGGCACCCCAAATGAATGAGGCATGTTTCAGAGAGTACTGTTGACTTTCACATTGGGAGCGGGCAGAGAGATAGCTGGTGCACCAGGAAACAGGTCCTGAGGCAAAGCCTATTAGGTCGAGGGTGGAGAGCAAAAGAGGATGCGAAACAGTATCGAATGCTTTAGACAGGTCAATGAATATAGCACCAGCCAGGGCACCAGAGTCCAAGGAGGCATGGAGGAAGTTGGAAAATTCCAGGAGTGCTGTATTGGTACTATGACCTGCTCTGAACCCGTGTTGTTCAGGGCAGAGAACATTGTACTTACAGAGGTAGTCAGAGACTTGGGATGCCACAATTTTCTCTAACACCTTAGAGAGGGGGGAGGAGGATTGAGATGGGTCAGTAGTTACCCGGAAGAGTCCTGTCACCACCTTTATGGACAGGGGTAACTGTGGCAATCTCAAATATATAGCATTGTATTTTATCACACACACACACACACACACACACCAGTCAAACAGAGACTACTTATGTAAAACAATGTAAATGCATGCTATTTTCTCAAACTAGCACTACAAAGCATTTAAGGCAATATAAATACATTTGTTTATTATCTGCAAACATTTACATTAAACCAATATGAACCAGCCCCCCCAACCGCAATGTACAAAGATTACCTCCACCATTTTACAAAACATATTTAGTAAGACAGATGACCCCTACTAGAAATATAGCATTGTATTTTATCACACAAAAACCAGTTAGACAGAGGCTACTTATGTACAACAATGTAAATGCATGCTATTTTCTCAAACTAGCACTAAGAAGCATTTAAGGCATTATAAATACATTTGTTTATTATCTGCAAACATTTACATTAACCCAGTATTAACCACAATGTACAAAGATTACCCCCACCATTTTTCGAAACATATGTAGTAAGACAGATGGCCCTAATAGATATATAACATTGTATTTATCTGTCAAATCCCCTACCAATCAGACAACAAAAAAAAAAAACAGACTGGCTTTTAGTTGGAATAACAAAGCATACAAGTAGGTACATTTTAAACATTTTCAGAAAGAATACATACCTTGTGGTTCTGGTATTGATACAACAGCAGCTTCCATTCTCTCACTACCAGATAGATCTTCTGAATCAGACCAGCTGTTCATGATCATAACGTTTTCAAAACTATGAATTTCTGATTTTTGGGACCCTAACTATATACAAGACTTAGATAGATGAAGTCACGCAACGTGATTATCACAAGGTTTCTAGAAGACAGATCCCATTGATCCTGTATGGTGATGTCATCTCTTATGACTAACACCACGAATCAGCATGTATAGTAGGGGGTTTATTAATATAAACTATCATCTTGTGAACGTCACAAGACTGGCAAAAGGTTTCTAGAAGACATACCTCCACTGATAAATATAGTTATGTCATCTCTTATGACTAGCACCACGGATCAGCATGTATAGTAGGGGGTTTATTAATATAAACTATAATCTATGTGACCGTCACAAGACTGGCAAAAGGTTTCTAGAAGACATACCTCAAATTGATAAATATAGTTATGCCATTTCTTGTGATACATAGAATGACTAGTATGTGATTTTTATGCTGTAATATTGGGCAGGGCTTGTTTAATATGAACTTTTAATAGGAATTTTCCTAAGTTTCTCAGAGTATAAACGTCTCCATGAAGCAGTCTACTGGTTTTTCAGTTTTACATAGGTAATGCAGAGCACTTTTTGTTGCTTTCTGGAGGTTACAATGATCTTAAATACTTTCACCAGTACATTAATATATATTTAATAGAAATATATGCTTATGATAAGCAGTGATGTTTGTAAATTATTATTTTTTTCAAAGGAAATAGAAAAATATGTTTAGTTTCTGACATCAAAATACCAGATTTCTGATGTATTCATTTAAAAGAAAATGTATGTAGAGAGTATGACAGTTTTTAAACAGACTTTAGGATTTGAAGCAGTCTACTTAGACTACAAACCCTTGAAACATCAGCTTCAACATACACACACACACACACACACACACACACGGTCTCTGCTTTTAAAGTTAGAACTCATTTTCTTTTTCACATTAAAAAAGATCACTGTTTTTCATAAATACTTAAAATGCATTCTTTTAACAGAAATGTTTTGTATAGCAAAGATAAGATGTTCTTTCAGGAAATGCAGAGAAGATAAAACCCTCTTGAAAAATGGAATGCAGAGAGTATGTATGTAAGTTTTGAAATCAGACTTTAGCATTTGAAGCTGTCTACTTAGACTACAAACCCTTGAAACATCAGCTTCAACACACACACACACACACACATATACACACACAGTATATCTGCTTTTAAAGTTAGAACTCATTTTCTTTTTCACATTAAAAAAGAAATCACTGTTTTTTCATAAATACTTAAAATCCATTGTGTTAATAGAACTTCCTTACACTGAAGGGATAAATGTTCTTACAGTCCTCCAAGCTTCAAAACACATTTCACACACAAAAAAAAATCCCCCAAGTAAAAAGGCACCCTGCAGTCATACCACAAATTGACAGGGGGAGGTTGAGGGAGTGCCAGGTAGGTGATGGTGGGGCAAGGTGAGAGGAGGGGAGAGACTCGGGTTCCAGGTAGGTGATAGGTGCAAGGGTGGTGGCAGGACCAGGTGGGAGGATGGGAGAGTTTGTACCAAGATATTGTGGCATTGGGTCGAGGGATGGAGGATGGATTCAGGTTCGAGCTAGGATGGGGTGGTTGCAGTTCGAGGGGACGGAGGACGGACTTGGGTTTGAGCTTGCATGGTGTCGTGGAGGTTCAAAGGGACTGGGAATTGAGGAGGAAGGACGTAGGGATGTAGGACAGGAATGACGTGTCATTTCCGGGTTTGAGAATATATCATTTCCTGCATTTCATATGTCACTTCCTGTGCTTGATGTGGGACGCCCTGCATTTAAGGTGGGAGGTCCTGCACAGAGGGCGGGACTTCCTGCACCATACGGGGATGATTCTGATTGGTCCATTTTAGGTCACGCCCACTTGTCAAATGATGTGGTGCACATTGATTCACTGAAATTTGATGAGATTTATGAACTCTATACTACTAACATGAATACAATCATGCACAAGACAGGGGTCTAGACACAGTGTGGCAACATCAACAAAGTAGAGCCAGGCGACAACCAGCAAAAAGGGGAACATCAAAAAAACAGCAACCCAGCCCAAACAGCAAAGCCATTGCTGAGGCGGCACCAGGGAATGGAGCTGAAGGGAGCCATGAGTACCGCGGTAATGGGTAGCTAGTCTATCAAGACAGAAAACAACCTTTGCATCTAAAGACAGTTTGAACAGCAGTAAAGGCCACAAACACAGATTATAATAATATATATATATATATATATATATATATATATATATATATATATAAAACTGCACCAGAAGGAGAGGGAGGGGTCTGTAGCCTTATTCATAAGGGAAGGAATAATATGTACCAAGGAGGAGGAAAGCAGAATAGAAGCCTTATGGGTAACACTCCAGAACAATAAAGGGAGAAGGATTTGATTGGGAGTGGTGTACAGACCACCCTTACAGTATGTGGAGATGGACAGGGAGATGGGGAATCAGATCAGGAAGATGGGAGGTAAAGGAAACCTTGTCATAACAGGTGATTTCAACCTGCCTGATATTGACTGGAGTACTTTGGCTACCTCCTCTGCCAGGGACAATGTACTCCTGGAAGCTTTCCAGGACTGTTTCCTGGTGCAGGGGGTCACACAGCAACCAGGGATGGTGCCATACTGGATCTGGTGCTTTCAGATGGATAGCATGTCCAAGAGACAGCCGTGGAGTAACCCCTTGTGGGTAGCGACCACTATACAATGTGGTTTTACCTCAGTATGGGCAAAGAATCAGTTAAGACCAAAATGAGGGTGGTAGACTTCAAGAGAGCAGACTTTAGAGGAAAGGAGGATATACTTGCAGGGCATTTTGCAGAAATCAGACTGGGGATGGATGCAGAGCAGAAATGGTCCATCATTAAGTGGGGTCTGAATGAGGCCACAAAAGACTGCATGAAGACCCAGAGTAAGAAGTCCAGGACCAAGAGATCAAGCTGGTTCAACAAGGAAGTGGCAGTAAAGGTAAGTGAGAAGAGGGAAGCCTTTCAGAAGTACAGGCGTACTATGAGTGAGGAGGACAAAGAGGTTTTCTTTCACAGAAATATCGAGAGGCAGGGAGAGTGGTCTGGGTGGCTAAAGCTACAAAGGAACTAAGGCTAGCACAGGGGATCAGGGAGGGGGAAAATGACTTCTTCAGATATATAAGGGAGAGAATAAGTAGTAAAGAAGGGATTATTAAGAACAGGCTGAGGCACTGAATAAGTACTTCACCTCTGTATTCATGGCTCTATGATGCCAGTTCGACAAGAAGCATGTCGACCGGCATCACAGTGCCAGGCTCCATGTCAACCATGATTTGCAGTCGGCATGGAGCTGCACACATCGATGTGTGTTTTTTCATTGGGGGCTTCATCCCCAAACCCCGCACCCCCCATACTAAAGGATTCTAATTCCAGGTCAGAGTTAGTTAGAGGAGGGGGTGCAGGTCGGGGGAAGGGGTTGTCCAGTCCCAGTGGCATTTCTACGGTGGCATGGCGCTGTTGTCGATATCGACGCATGTCGCTGTGGAAATGTCACTGTTCAGGGGGCATACCTATATGGACTAGGGAAAAGGACAGACCTATGCTGCAGGGGATTATGGGGGTTGGAATGGGGGGATGAAACAGACAGGGACAACAAGATAAATAGGATTTTGGAAGGTCTCAGGTCCCTTTGGGTGGTCAAGGCTCCTGGCCTGGATGGCATACACCCAAGGATCCTGAGAGAACTGGCAGAGGTGTTGGCAGCCTCCCTGGTGGATCTGTTTAACACCTCACTAAAGATGGGGTGTGTGCCTTGGGACTGGAGAATGGCTTATGCGGTGCTACTCCAAATGAGTGGTCCAGAGATAAGCCTGGTAACTACAGACCAGTCAGTCTAATATCCATTATTGGTAAATTAATGGAGACCATTCTAAAAGAAAGGTTGTTAAACTTTCTGGAGGTTAACAGACTCCAGGACAATAGGCAGCATGGGATTGTCATGGAGAGATCCTGCCAAACAAACATGACAATTTTTTTTTTAACTTTACATTTATTGGTCTTACAATAGATATACAGCAAAAAAGTGTCCGGAGACAGTAGATGAGGATACATCACCCTAAGGAGATTCCACATATGGGTGCCACCCTTCTTAATACACACAGTTTAAAATAAATTCTTCGTACTGTTTCAATTAGATACAACTTTAGGAGGAAGTCAGTAAAAAACAACTTAATTGTGGAAAATATTCAAACGTCTATTGCTGTTACATAAGCCCATGAGCTACGTGATATATTAAAACGTATAAATCCAAATGGAATATGAACACCATCTTCCTCCAGAGAGAAATGAGTAAATCATGCATAATGCAAGTTAAGGTACCTTACTGGTAACATCCGGACTCAATTTCTAAAGAACCGCCCTCCTATATTCTGATATCTGGCACTATGCCAGCTTACAACAATCTGCAGGCTAAAATGACTGTAGGGGGATTATTCTGAGGCTATAGAAATTTACACCCCCTAATCCCAACAACTTAGTTATAGAAATTTTTTTTTAAACAAGGCTGAACAGGAAACGACAGGTATAATAAACATTTCTCTATTAAAGATTCCAAGCCTATTAGATTCCCACAGAATAAATGATTATGCTATGCAGCTAAATCCTCTCATTATGACCATCAAACAATTTCTATAGTCTCTCAGTTTGGTCAAAAATTAACTGGATACCTGTCCCTTCAATAAATACTTCAGGTCTCTTCATCCTCGGCTTCATCCTGATCCAAATGATCAGATGAGACTCTGCGTCTCGATGGTGGAGCATGTTGCTCTGCTCATTTTACGGCTTCAGCTGGGTCGGAAATGATACAGACCTTCTCTTCATGCAGTATCCAAAGTCGCACTGGAAAAGCATGTTGTGTGGTACCTTTGCCTCATGTAGGATGGCTCTAACTCCATCGAATCTCTTCTTTCTTTTGCCTGGTGGCATAGCTCAAGTCAGGATAAAGACGAACCTGGGAGCCGTACTGAAGCAATATTTTTTTCTGTCTTGACAGTGCAAGAATGAAATCTCTAGAGCCAACGCCATCCAGGATCATGACTATGGCTCTAGGGGTGTCTGGATTAACCTGGCGACCTCTTAAACTTACCAGGTAGACTTTTTGGATATGAATGTCCCTGTCCACAAATGTCTGTCCCAACTGTTGTTCCAACTACTCCGATATAAATAAGATAAGATGATCCCCCCCACTCCTTTCAGGCATACCCACAATGCGGAGATTAGTAGCCCTGGCCTGGTTCTCCAAGGTTTCAAGTCTGGACCTCAGGTGAATATTTTCCTTAACAGGGAGGTTTTAGTTCCCAGGGCTGCCTCCAAACTCTTACAGGACTCCGAGACCTCCATTTTAATCACTGTGACTTCGGACTCAATGGTATTGACTGTATTTGTCAAAGAGTCAAATTTTTCTGGAAGTTCTGACACCGTATAGATATGGTGATTTATTTTAATACCCAAGGAGTGTAACATTTCTTCTCCATTAGCGGTGTCTTCCATAGCATTATGGCCTTGAGTGGACCTCATGGCTTTTCACTCCTTCCTGGTACCCTTTATCTTTTTTTGCATTCCCATCTACGTTCCATAAATGTTCCAGTAGCCGAAGAAAGTATTTATTTTCTGCCAAAGCACCAAAAAAAGTATTTTTTAGTTCTAATTTTATTGTTTCTATAAGGAGCTGCGGTTCCAGACAACCGTGTGCTTGGGTTCAACAGGGCCCCCCCATGACAGAATTTTTTGACTGGGTCACAAGGTCATTAGACAAAGGCCAGGCAGTGGATGTATTATATCTGGACTTCATTAAGGCCTTCAACTCTGTGCCGTATGGTAGGTTGCTTAGCAAACTCAAGTTTGGTTTTATTGTTCGGCTAATAAGCCGTTACAATATACTAAAAAAAGGTAAGTGCATACATAACATACAAATGCACATTATAAAATTAATTTCTCACAAGCCGCACTTTCTGACCCATACTCTTAAAAGAGAGCTCATCTAAAAAAAAATACTTAGCTTACAGTAAAGGGTCTTAGACATATTAAAAATACAAGTTCATGGACCAGTAACCATCTTATGGCAATATTCATTAATGAGCCAGCCGAGGTTCTCCTAGGGAACAGTTTGTCACCTTGGCATGGCGTACCTCTTTTAGAGAACCATCCATGTGCCCTGAGTTGAAACAAAACCAATTTTGAGATATCATGCCTCTCAATCAATGAACAGAAACAATGCCTTAAAATGACTCTGCCCCAGTATGTACAGACAGGGCACTGTCAATCAGCCCAAAATGAGTTAACCAGTATTGTTAGCCCAAATCTGTCCATTCAGGGAGGCCCAAAAGGACACCATGCTGCTCCATGTCCCATATATGTCCCCCCCCATATCAGGCATTTTCAGCCAGCCTGTGCTTTGAACTTCAAATATGGAGTTGAGAACTGGCCCATACTCTCACACTGGGGCATTTTGCTTCATACACAAACTCTATTCTTAATTAGGGGCACAAAAACCCTATTAAGGTACATCCTCCTCTACAAAGCCCCTAGATGGCCTCATCCCAAGGATTTAATTGCCAGCTCATGGTACACTCCCCATGAGTTTCCCAAGCCTTTTAACACTTTTTACATATTCTGGTTTCCAGGAGCATTGCTATACCAGACCACACTTCATTATTGTACCACCAACACTCATGCCTACTTTGCATCAAGTAGTACTTTAAAGCAGGTAGTGACCAAATCTGAGAGAGCTGACCACATGTTCCCCTCATGTCGATAAACAACACTTGACTGAAATTAAACTTTCATACTAACATAACACTCTCTGTATCGGCTGTAAGCCACTTAACATACTTGTGTAGCATCTTCTTCTTTGGCTACATCCAGCCCCTGGAAGTTTTAATCATCTAGAAGGGAACAAATTTATCAGAGTCTCCTAAGCTACTGGTACACAGTTTGCTCTATTTCTCACCAATCCAGGCAGTACTCAAGCCTTCTCTGGGGATGAAACAAATGACTGCCTAAAACAGGCTCACCTGGTTATTCCTCTATTGAATATCCTTTTAGCACAGACCCCTCTGTATCATTATATAAACCATCAGCAGCTTGTTAATTATACAGCATATCTAATGTCTAATAATAACAATCAACTGACAAGAAATATGCCAATAAGTATAAATAAAAATTGAACATATATTATATCATCTGCCCCAAAGATATAGGCCTAGATATTCAAAAACTCCCAGGCACACAGCATAAGTGCCTGTGCGGTGCAACCCAGATGAGCCGCCCCAAAAAACTGCCATATTCAGCCTATGCACCACAGGATGTGCCAGCGCAACCATGGCTGAATGTACCAGGGATGTGCTACAGCACAACTGCACTTGCACACTGTAGAAGGGCAGGACTTAATATAGCAAGTGGAGCCGGCCTGCCTGAGACTGGAGCAAAATGTCAGTGCCCAGGGTGGGCCATGAGCATAATGCAAGTGCAGAGACAGGGGGCCACAGCAACCATGGCCATGGTGAACAGAGTGGCACTGCACAGGATCAGGATGGACACTGTGCAGCACAGCAGGGGCTCAGAACATGGCACACACACACAGAGAGGCATGAACTGTGCCCAGCACACACTGATGGCACAGCACTGACAAGGACATGGATGACAGACAGAACATTAAGGATGTCAATGGACAGCACGGCCAACACAGGCACTGGCACAACAGGGCCAGGCAGCCAAATGTGCATAGGCCACATAGGGTGCACACGTTCAGGGGCACACGATACAGCAAGCAGTGCAAACACCATGGAATGCACAGCACTGGGGGTGAGACACACTGAACATGCCACTGTGGGCAACAGAGAGAGTCAGCACAGATACACCACAGGGATGCCAATGACAAGCAGGGCATTGGGCTGTGTAAGTGGATAGGGTGATCGTGCACCACAGGACATGAACATGCAAGCCATGCAGGCCAAGGGGCAGTGGACAGAGTAAGCAACAGAACAGCAGACATCAGCCACAGCACAGACCAACCACAGACACAGGGAATGTCCAGTATAAAAGGTTTTCATTTAACACACAAGAACAATGGAACACAAATATGAATAAAAACCAAGAACAACAACCAAAACATCAAAACAGGGGTGTGGCTGGGATGAAAAGGGTAGAGGGAATGCAAGTGGGGCAGATAACTGCATGTGATGAAACAGGGAAGGGGAGGGATGTAGAGGTGCACAAATTAAAATCCAGGCAATGACAGTCCAGTGGTCATACACAATTATGAACATTGCAGGTCCCCGTCGGGGGGGGGGCGGTTGATCTGGCTCATCTCTCTGAGCACCACTGTCTGCTCTTGTATGGCATGCAGTATGGTCTCCAGCCACCTGAAAATCACCCCCTGCCTGCGATGTATTGTGGTTAATGTCCCCAGTGCACCTCGGATGTGGTCCCGTCTTCTGCCTCCACACTGGCCCATACCAAGGGTGCCACCCTCAGCAGGCTGACATGTGTGGTGAAACAGAGGACATGCACTCAGTACCACAACATATACAGGCTATCCCCCCCCCGGAATGACGCACGTGCTGGACATTGATGGGACACAGGCATGGACCCAACAACACAACACGCACATGATATACTGGTGAAAAGCTGCACAACAGTGCCACACAGTGACCCAGCTGTGGGACAGTACAATGTAATGGCAGCAGGTGCATGCAATGGATGTTGCCGTGGGACATGATGCCATGCCCATCCCACATCGTATATGGCCAATAGCCATGTGTATCATGTCTGGAGGCCCAGTGGACAATGCGTGTGCCATGCTGGGCACCCAGTCCTGATGGGACACAGACAATGCATCGGACACACATAGGCATGGTGCACAGTGGGACCACCACAGAGTGCCAGGACAATGGACACAGTGTGCCAACTGGCACAATTGGGGCATACACAGCTAGCAGCCATGTGGCTGTGGTGAACACAGGAACCCCATACCACCCACCTCAAATAGCACAAAACAAGAACAGAAAAAGCACACCTACCTTCTGCAGGTCGAGATGGCACATTGCGTGGCCCAGCACCCGCTGCCCGCAGTCTCCTGGCCCTACCATGCTCATGGCCCCTGACAGCTGCCCACTGGCACTCTTTCTGGCCTGCAAGAGGAACACAATAGGAGGGAGACATGAGTAGCATGCAACACCACCGCCAGCCCCCCCAGCAACACTACACACAACCCCCCCAATTCTGCAGCATCCACAGGATACATCAACACCACCCCTCAACTACAGGAACAGTATGCAGGCCATGGCAGAGTGTGCTAACAGTATACATACCTGGTCGTGGCACATCACCCCTGCGGGCACGCTCCTACAGCACCCTCAGCCACTCTGGGTCCCTCCTCCGCAGGTCCCCGAAGCGGTGCCTGCACTGTTCCCAGGTGCAAGGTACCCCCCATCCTCCTCATGAGCATGTCTGCTACCCTGGCCCAGACCTGGGACCTTGCCTCCTGCAAGGCCTCATCCCCAAACAGCTGACCCTTCACAGGCTGCACCAATGCCACAAGGTTGGCCAGCTCAGTGTCACACCAATTAAGTGCCTGTGGCCCTGCTACCACTGCATGTGCCATGTTTAAGACAGTTTGCAAACAGACAGGCTCACTTCCAGCATGCAGCACTGCACGCCATATGGCCTGCTCATGGTTGATGCGCAATAGAAATGCATGAGAGGCCTACGCAGCACATGGATAGGTAATGCCAATGCACGCTATGCAACCCATTGCACATCAGCATGCATGCATGGTGCCGCAATGCTGGGTGTGAGGACAGAGTCATGTCATCACGCACTGTGCATGCACGATCGGACTGATGGCCATATTGGGAAGGTCACAACATGCCACACATCAGCCAATGGAATTGCGCATCAATGTGTACAGGCATTGTGCAATGTCACAATGCATGCACCACTGTGCATTCGCGATGATGCGCTGTGCCGCGATGCGCAATGCATTGCCAGGTAATGGCTGGTTGCACTGCCATGCATGGCGGGTATGTGCCAGATGCATGGAGTTGCGGAAGTACTGGGTACAAATACATGCACGGAGCAAATTGAGATGGGCTGGGTGCAAATGAGCCATATTCAGCCAGGATATGCAAATTGCCCTATTGCCCAATCATAGCACAAGTCCCCACATTAGCATCTCATTACAGGTTGCACAGACCCTCATTTGCATGTGCTGAGCCATACATGGGCTGCTCTGCACCACTACATACCACTGGTGAACAGCAGGTACTGCACCTTGGAGGTTTGTTTATCACAGCTACACTGTTGATGGGTCTCTGACTCCATGCCTGGGAGCAGTGCAGTATGACTGTGTACTGTGCTAATGACTGTCATACTTCCACCCCACAGGCACTAGTATGTCAGCAGAGGAGGTGGTGAGATGGAGGAGACGTCCAAACTTCACAGATGATGAGCTGGGGGCCCTAGTCGAGTCCATGTCCAGATAGAGGACCTCCTGTCAGGGAATACAGGCAAGTGGCAGGAGAGGTCACAGGGATGGGATGCGGTGGCACAGGTTATGAATGCCCATGGTGTGTACAACTGCATGCCTCAGGAATGTATTAAGCGCATCAATAGCAAAAAGACCAGAACCAGGGACTGCCTGGCCACCATGCATGCATTTCTGCAAGCCACAGGGGGTAGGCTATGCACCATGCCACCACTAACTGCACAGGAGGAGGTGCTCGCATCCACCCTGTCCTGGGCATCTTTGGAGGGTATCCCAGGAGGTGGGTTCAAGACAGGCAGAGGCCCTGCACAGCACTGTGAGTACGCATGTGCCTCGCTGTCTGTATGGCTTTGTGCTGTGATCTTGGGTGTGCAGGGCATGCCACACATAGATGCACACATTGCCATGCTGCTATGCAGTGCATCCATCATTGCAGATCCCCCCATGGTCACGCAGTGTCCCCTTTGCAGCCCGTGTGTGCCGCAGTGACTGGCTGTGTCACTGGGGACATCTGCCTGCTGAGGTGGGGCAGCCAGTGGTGGTCATTGTCCACCTGTGTACATGTGCCACGTTCCTGTATGTTCATAATACATGATGGTGCAATGCACCATAGTGGCCGGTCACTGCTGCCGGTGTGCCCACACACAGGCAGCAGTGCCCCTTGCCGGGGGGGGCCTGTGCACAGCTATGGCCTAGTGGTCATCCACGTCATGGAACCGTGCATGCATGGCCCTTCGGCATGCAATGCACACATCACACGGTGGTGTGGGTGACACAGGTCATAGTGACGGAGCATGCCATGTGTGGCGGTGTCCGCACAACTGTGCTTCATGGCATACAGCCCCATATACACCTGTCAATGGACATTGATGGACATGCCACCCTGACCATGCATACCTGTCTGCCTTACAGTGCCATCATGCCTCAGGAGAGCTGCAGGGCATGGCTCGCAGGCGGAGGGACCAGTGGAGGAAGTAGAGGAGGAACCCAGGCCATCAACTTCAGCTGGGATTGAGGCCGGTGTGTGCAGGGATGGCATGTTCCAGGACCTGCTGAGATTCATGGGTCTGAACGCCCTGCCTGACATTGAGTTGCCTGATGACCTCATGGTGCTGGCATCGGTCATGGAGGATGATGATGATGATGCCACACAGCTTGAGGTGACGACACACAGTGGTGCCACTGCCACAGCACAGGTGGCCACATGGATTGCGACAGACATGGTGGGGCACCCTGCACCCGTGCACATCCCCAGCTGGGATGCCCCACTGACTACCGCACCTGCGGTGGTTGTGGGCGGCCAGGTCCAGAGCATGGCTGTGGGGACAGGGGCCATCACCCTGGAGCAGTAGGGCATTCTGCGGCAGCAACGTGCCTCCCATGCACATGATGCAACTGGGACCCATTGTGCCTGCCCATGCACAGTTCCACCCCAAACAGTGGCCTGCCATGCAGTGTCCACAGGTCATGGATGATGCACTGCAGGCTGGTACACTACCCACCAATCAGCGCCCCCCCACAGGACAGGTCCCCTGCTGACAGGCTTGACAAGCACACCCGGCTCCTGCGGGCCTCCGTGGGGCATCAGGGTGCACTCAGGGAGGTGTGCCAGGGCCTGCATGTGCAGGTGGGCATCATGGATGACCATGCATCTGCAGGAAGCTCCCAGTTGGTTGGAGAGATATACCAACTCCGGGTGGATATTGTTGGCAAGATTCGCAAACTACAGGGGGACATGACTGCAGGTGTTGAGAGGATAGCACAGGCCATTGAAGTGGGCTGTGCTGCCCTCGCACACCATGGGTGCAGAAGTGCCCACTGCACACCGTGTAGTGACACCAGCACTCCCGCCTCATGGTGTAGTGTGGCCCTATTGCTTCTGATGCCATCCCCTGCCTCAGGTATCCCCAACACCCCTGGGTCCCATCTGGACTTCGGCAATGAGACATCCATGAGCACACAGTCATGGTCTCATGGGTCTACCAATGCTAACATGGTTGGGTCCCCTGCCGAAGTGGTTGCCACCCTAGGGTGGGGCACCCATCATGAGCGTGGTCACCCATGTGTCCATGGCAGCCATGGTAGATCACAGTGATTCCACCTGTGTGCAGTTGTTATGGCACAGTTAGCATCCAGCCATTGTTTTCCACACACTCTGCTGTCTGTGCCCAGGTCCATGTGCAGGACACACGCTTGGGCCTATGGCTTGTATGTCCATGCTGTCTGTGTGGTATTCCATGCTTGTGCTGGGGCACTGCTGCTGTGTTGTCTGGCATGGGTGTGATGAGGGCACCCTTGCGTGTCTGCTGTGCATGTGTATGGGCATTGTTCACTGATCCATGCCATACACCGCAGTGCCCCATGCAGGCCCAGACATAACTGTTCTGCTGTGGCCACACCTGCATGTGTGTATACCTCCACCATGTTATCCATGGTCCAGCACCCCTGATTGGACCACCTACTTCACAGACAGTAATACTTAGGGCACAGACACTTATCTTATAAGCATAAGTGTCAGGATCTGAGTTCTATTAAGCTTTATTGTCATATAATCATGCTATTATATGGTAATCCTAATTGTAATACTTGTGAGCATCTTTGGACCATTGTATAATCATTAGTTAGGCAATACTGCCATCTACAGCTTAATGCAGAATAGCATATATTTGTACAAAATTGTATACGTAATTACCGATAACCTTGCAATACACAAAGTTCTTTGTTTCACTTATCTCATGTTTTTGCTAGTTCAGTACATTTTTTCCAGGCTAGCTAGAAATCATACCATTTTGCTATTAGCCTATTATGTAAGTTCTTTATATCTTCTTAGTAGTTTCTATGATAGTTATCAGAAGTATAAGACTTATTACACTGCTTATTCCCTCTGAGAAGAGACTGATGCAACCTATAGGTAAGATTTGGGGTGTTCTCCTCAGTGTTATATCATTGATTTTGGTTATAAGCCTGCTTTACATACCAGAAATAAATCATTGTCAGACTCTGGACACTACTTGTTTGTTGTTTCTTCACTCTTGCACAGTTCCACCAAGAATCTGAGAGAGGGTGATTTATTACCCCAATTACAGCCACTGTGGACCCGTCAGCCATGCCACATCTGCCAACCTTTGCATGTTATCCCCCCATTCCCACACAACATTGCACAACCCCCCATTATCCCACTCTGTTACCCATCTGCAGTCTCCAAAGTGCTCCTCCAGAATGGTGTCCCTGTGCCACCGTGCCCTGGTGACCAGCCACAGGTCCTTATGGTCATGGTGTTCTTGCCAACCCCCTGCCTGTGGCCCCTCATCCTCCGAGCTGTCACCTGACTCAGCCTGGACATGGATTCCATTGTCTATGGCCATGTTATGTAGCATGCAACAGGCCAGGAATATGCCACAGGCCTTCTCTGGGCTGTACCGTAGGGCACCACTGGACCTGTCCAGGCATCTGAATCTCATTTTGAGCATGCCGAACACATGTTCGATGATATTGCATGTCATGGCATGTGCCTCATTGTATCGGTTCTCCACCATGGATGAGGGCTGGCATAAGGGGGTGAGCAGCCACAACCATAGGGGAGTATGCACAGTCACCTGTGGAAGAGAGACAGCGTTAAGTGTACATCAATCATTCACAGGTGTACTACAGCCTTACGTTACTGCATGTCTGCCATTGCTCTGTGTGACCCTCACTCTGGCTCTCCCACCCCATGGCACACAGGCCATGCATACAACATCACATCAGTGGCCTCCCATGGCCATACACTGCTGTTCACATGCCCTGCCCCTGATGGCACACAGCCACTGTCCTGTCCAGACGTGGGTCTCTGTAGCACTGCAGCACCTGTGTCAGGCCCATGTCCTGTGCCACTGCATGCCTGTACAAGTGTGGCTGCTGTACATGTCCCTGGACATGCCCCTCCCATCCCAGCACACACCTGCCACATACGGTTCACAGTGCAGTGGGCACACGTGGGCCATGGCACAGCATGCCTGTTTGGTGAGTTGAACCCTGTCTGTTTCCCACGCAGCGGTTCCACACACTGTGTTCTGTGCCACTGTGTGCTATGTGAGCCTGTTGTCATGCCCCACTCACCCCCTAGGTGGCCACTGGGCATCCCCCCCCACTCTCAAACAGGTGACACAGTGCCAACTGGTTCCAGATGTTGATATCATGTGCACTTCCAGGGTGCGTGGCACACACATTGGTAATGCGTCCTGTGGCATTGCACACCACCTGGCAGTTTACGGAGTGGTAGCCCCTTCTGTTGATGTATGCCACTCCCTCTGGGCCAGGTGGTGCACGTATAGCCACATGGGTGCAGTCTATGGCCCCTAGCTCACCTGGCATGCATGCCACCCTGTGGAAGTGCTGCATGGTTTCTGTCAGCTATGCCTGTGCGCTTGGGAATTTGATGTACTCCAAAGCATGTGGCGACAGAGTGGTAAGGAACTGAGTGAGGAGATGGGACATGGCGGACTGTGTGATGCCAGTGGTGTCACCCACCAGCATCTGGAAGGTGCCCATGGTGAGCAGGCACACTGCTGCTGTCACCTTTGTCTCCACCATCATGGCGTGACTCCTGTGTGTTGGTGCCTACAGGTCATCATGGAGCAGCTCACAGAGCTGTCTCAGCAGTGCCCTGTTGAGTATGTACCGGCCCACAATTTCCGTGTCACTCAGGTGGTCGAATGTGGCACCAGCACGGTACCTTCTCTGCTGGGCATACCATCTAAGGGCTCTTCCACGTCCACGCTGTTGTTCCTCCCATCTCCTTACTCTCCTCATAACCGCTGCCATCAGGAAAGCTGTCCCATCCATGGCTGCTATGCTGCTCTCTGCCTGTGGGTGGACTGGACTTAGGCATGCTTTTTATATGCCTGTCTTTGCGCAGCGCATCTGCAGGTTGCACCTCGGATGCACAGCACATCTTTGCTGAATGTGTGGCTGTGCAGCACATTCATGGGAACGCCCCCTCCACATGCACTGCATACATTATATTTGAGCTCGGGCACATCCAGTTTTGTGCTGCGCAACCCTGTCCTTTCAATATTGCACCACAGTGCATCTTCTGGTTTGCACTGGTGCACCTCGGGTTGCGCAGTGCATCTGTTTTGAATATCTAGGCCATAATATTCAACTGTTCAAGGGGTCTTGTATTGTCGAGACCCTTTTTAAGTTTCGGAAAAAAGTATATTCAAAATTCAGATTCTTAATATTTTCCTCCTGGAATGCAGCTTGGAGCAGCCTTTATAACAAAGTTTTAATAACACAAAGATAGGTTCAGTGATAGCAGCACTCAGCAGTTTCTAATCTGCACTCGTTCTCCTCCATACTCATTTTCCTTCAAATTTCACAGCCTTAATAGCCAAACACCGGAGTCGTCCATGGCCATACAAGGAACAGTTAACCCAGACAGCAGTTACTCCCAGTGACTTTCACAAGTTTAACTTGGAAAAACAAGTTTAGAAAGCACCTGTGCACACCAGTATCCTTCAAGCAGAACAAAGTTGTTGAAATTGTCTGCTTTGTTTGCAGAACAAAGCACCAAGTTTCCAAATGGCTTTCTCCCGTTCCCCAGCTTCCCATGTTTTTAACACTGGTCCTCACACCTAGGAATAGAACAAAAAGAATCACTCTCTGAGCACAGTAAACAATATCAGATATCTGTTTCAAGTCCCAGCACCCCCAGGCAAAGATGTCATACCTGTAAGATTTTACCCATAAGCACTATAAGTGCAAAACTCCAGGCTCTTCTCCAGGCTCCAACACCATCCAGACTCCAATCACCAATCTGGCATTTGTCTGAGGTTATGTACAAACCTCCTTCAACGCAGGAATCCGGCACTACAACCATGTTCTTCTGCATCAATGAAACACAATGGGACTACACAAAAACCCGACAACCTGTACACTTCTTGTGGGTTCCTGAGTACAAATTCAGCTCATAAAAATAAAACCGAACAGTAACACAATATAATAATAATAATTCTTTATTCATATGGTGCCTTTCAACAGTCAAGGCACCTAACAAACAATTAAAACAAGATAGGTCATAAATTCACAACATCATAAATAGTATAAAATGCAGATAATGTGGATAAAATGAGATTTCAATCAATCACCATATGCTTGGTTCCACAAATCAGTTCTAAGTACCTGTTTAAATCCCTCCATGGTTGCACACTCCCGTAACTTATGAGGTAGAGAATTTCAAAGGGTAGGGGCCTCATGCATAAATGCTCGTTGCCCCAGAGGATTTTAAACACACCCTTGGAATCTCTAGCAACCCCTCGGCAGTAAGGGACCCGAAGCTCTTTCACGTAGTCCGGGGCCCATCTGCGTAGGGCTTTATAAGTCAGAAGACTAACTTTAAAGGTGATCCACCACAGTATCGGCAGCCAGAGCAGTCCGTGCAGCACAAGAGAAATATGACAGGGCCGAGGGGTTCCCGTCAATAACAGGGCTGCTGCATTCTGCACCAGCTGCAAGTGGTAGAGATCCACCCCGGGTATCCCTAGGTAAAGGGAATTGCAATAATCCAGGCATGAGAACACAAAGACGGGGACCAACGTGGGGAGATCGCCACTCGGAACAAGATGCTTAACCCTAGAGATATTCCTCAGATGGTAGAAAGAAGATTTGACAATGGCCGACACCTGCGAACGTAGTGTCAGCCCTTCATCAAAAATTACCCCCAGGTTTCACATCCGTTCAGAGGTCGAGAGTGATAGGCCCCCCAGGAAAGAGTCCCAAAGGTGAACCTACCCCGGGCCCCCCATCCATTGCCCCAGGTCCACAACTAGCACGTCAGTCTTTTCCGAGTTCAACCTCAACCAGCTCAAATTCATCCAGTCTTGGATTTCTACGAGGCAATTGTTAAAGACTGAGAGAGCTCTATCCTGGTCAGGTGCAAAAGAAAGGTAGAGCTGGGTATCATCAGCACAGTAGTGAAACCTCAGCCCATACCTTCTTACAATGTCCCCGAGGGGTAGCATGTATACTGCGAACAACATGGGGGACAACACCGATCCCTGAGGAACCCCACATGACAGAGGTACTGGGTCAGAGGAATGAATCCCCAACACCACCCTCAGTTCTTCCGGTGAGGAAAGATGTAAACCACCTGAAGACTACCTGACAGGCCACAGATGAACCTCAGGCAACCGAGCAGTACCCCATGGTCCACAGTGTCAAACGCTGATGAGAGATCTAGAAGAACCAAGATGGAACTTTCTTCTGATCTCTTGCCATCAGGAGATCATTGAGCACTTGAACCAGTGCTGTCTCAGTACTGTGCCTCTTTCGAAAAATGGACTGAAGAGGTTCATAGACATCATGGATGATCAAATGGTTCTCCAGTTGTACAGCCACTATTTTCTCAATCATCTTCCCTATAAAGGGAAGGTTTGAGATTTGTCTGTAGTTCACATGCATTCTGGGTCCAAAGAAGCTTTCTTCAGGAGGGGTGTTACCACTGCCTCCTTCAGGGAACTAGAAAACTCACCTGTTTCCAAGGAGCACCAGACTATCCATGCTAGAGCTGGACCAATGATGTCTCTGCAACCCATAATCAGGGTAGTTGGTCCTGGGTCCAAACTACAGCACATAGGGTGCATACCCTGGACAATCCACATGACATCTATGAACTCCGGCCGGTCAAAGGTACTCCAGGAAAGCTGAGGGGCAGCGACCGAGTGCTGATCCAAAGCAATGCCCATAGAGTGTGCTGGTTGGAGTGCCACCCTGATGTCAGCCACCTTATTCGCAAAGAAACAAGCAAGCTCATCGCACTCTACTTGTGAAAAAGCTTTTTGAACCTGTAGACAGGCTGGGTTACACAGTCTGTCTACAGTTCGAAAAAGCTGAGCTGGTCGATTTTGAGCTGCCGCAATCTCCCCGGACAGGAACTTTGCCTTCTTACGGGTGACTGTAGATTGATAGGCTTGATAATGATCCATCAATCTAAGGCAGTCGGCATCCAGGGTGGCTTTCCTCCAGAAATCCTCTAACCTTTGTCCTAATTGCCACATCTCCCTCAGAGTCCTATCAAACCAGGGGACCGAGAGCGAAGAGAGAGAGAGGATGAACTCGGACAGGATCAACGACATCCAGGGCCGCAGAAATGTCCATATTATAGGCCATCACTAGGGCCTCTGGATCACTGTTCACCGAAGGAAGACCCACTAGGTCAAGCACCGCCGCCAGGCCTTCGGAGCTTACATCTCATAAAGGGCAGTACCTGACCATCTCCACAGGGGTAGGCCTACAAAGGGGGGCACAGAAACTGAACCCCACGGTGTAGTGATCAGACTATCTGACTGGTCCCACCCCAAATCTGAGGCTTCGATCCCCAGGAGGAAGACTAAATTAAGAGAGTGATCATGTTTATGGGTAGCAGTGGTAACAATCTGTGTAAAGCCCAGAGATGTCATCAACTGAAGAAAGTGCTGTCCAAATTGCGAGAGTTCGTCATTGACCCAGGCGTTAAAGTCACCCAGGACCATCAGCCTGGGCAACTCAGATGCCATGTCAATCATGAAGTCTGCCACTTCCTGAAGGAACCACTTCTCATCCCCGGGTGGATTGTAGATGAGGGTGTAACCCCCCCTACAAATGGGGGTTCCCAAAAAGTCTTCCTTAAGCTTGCCTAAATGCTCACTGCCAGGCTGGTGTCCTCCGTTTTAGCAGTTTAAATGTGATTACCAGAGCTTGTATAGCCTCTGTGTACTGTCTCTTTAAGAGCTGCCTAATTGCAGTTTAAGTAATCTGAGATGGAGCTCTGTTGAAAGACGTAATATTTACTGCAAATCATTTAGAATGATAATGATAATGTAGTTTGTCTAACCTGCTTTCTTTGTAGCAAAGACTGTTTTGTTTGTCTCCACTATCTTGGTCCTGGACTGCAAATTGGACCAAACAGTACTGGTGGGACCTAAAATGTAGCCGGACTACAGGAGCTGTCTGAATTCAAAATCTGTAGGAACTTTAGTTTGGAGGTTTTTTTGCACCTTTTTTGCAACTGAAGGGGGGAGCTCTTGTTTTGACTGACAGCCAACCAAATCTTTTGAATCTCGGGGAAGTCCATGGCTGCTTGCATTTTTCAGTTATAACTAAGCTGGAAGCTGAGCAAGAAGGAGCTAAAGTGTTTCTGAGCAGCAATCCTAAGTGGATTCGCATGGGAGAACTCTGAAAAGGCTATGTTTTTGGCCTGCAAGCCGGTGTGCTGCTCCTGAGAGAGAGAGAGAGAGAGAGAGAAGAGAATTATTTTGGACTAAATCCAAGTTTGTGTGACTAAAGTAAGCTACTGAAGTGGGCCAGACTCAACCTGAACAAGACCAAATATTTTTGCTGAATGCAATCGGCCTGTCAGGAGTTCCAGCTACCCCAAGCTCCCGGTGTGTGCAGAGACTTTGCGATTGTGCCAGGGGAGCACTTTGCCTGGTACAGTAGAATTCCCATACATGTAAATGTGCTATGAGCTGCTAGTGGGTTGTGAGTTAGTTCCCCACTGTGTAAACTGTGTTCTGCTTGCTGGAAGCTGTATCCAGCCCAAAACGGACTGCTTTCAAACTTGTCTCCATGCGGTCTGGGCTTTGCCAGACTGGTCCAGCCAGACTACCCACTGCACAGAGAAGCCATCGACGAGAGACCTGCCTGGGGATCAGCCCCTTGCTCCACACTTGAACAGGAACGATGCCTCTGCGACTTGTGTGGGTCTTGCTTCTCCTGGCATTCCAGATCAACCACCTGCAGTCTCGATTTTCGTCCAGCCTGCGTCCAGTCTTGGGTATCATGGGTAAATACCAGGGTAGCTCCCTACAACAACAGCTTAGTCTGAGTGTGTCATCTGATTGTCTTGTTTTGTTTCCTTTATGAACTGAGCCCTCTGGCTCCGGATTACAAATATTGTGTACTGTGCATGTTGTGTTTACCATCACAGGGCCCCAACCAGCTACAACCCCGGGCAACTGTCCTGGCTAACCCATCTCTTCTCTACCTGGGTACCCAGAGGTGGACTGAGTGGAGGGACTCAAAGCGCATGCATAACTGCTTGATTGATATAACCTTTAAGCTAATTAACCTGATTTTGCCCTTCCTTTGTTCAAGTCCCCTGAATAAATCAGGTCTAACTTTTTCCGCATGTAATCTGACTGTGGTTCCAGTTTGTGCTCAAAGTACTGTACTGTTGCTATTTTCTGTGCTTAATCTTATTTTACAGGGGGTCCCCAGGGTGGAGCCAGAGGAACCAGCCCTGGTGGTAAGTGCAAACAGTATGGGTACTTGTGTGGTGTACCAGGGGTATTGTGAAAGTGATTATTGTGCAGTGTTCAGGCCACTAGAAGGAAAAGAGGGAGGTTACAGTGTCCCGGAGGGCTGTGCCCAGGTTAACTTGACCACTACCAACCCTGACCTTTGGGTGGAGGCACCCATTTTAGAACTCAGGCCCCTTAACCTGCTACTAGCCAAGGAGGCAGGGGTAGTAGCCCTTGGGATAGCACCACCTAGGGGTTACAAGGGTGATCCTACAGCCTACACCTGCTACCACAGTACACTCAAATGACTCAGTCTCCTCAACTGGTACACTCGTGAGGCCCAGTTCGGTCTTGAAAAAGACCACACATGCCCCCCCCAATGATCCAATCTCGAGCAGTGATCCACCTAGTACCCAGCTGGAGTTGCAGCCTCCAATATAGAGCCAGAGTTCTTGTCCAGCCAGGTCTCGGTGATGCAAGCCAGGTCCACTGTTCCCACAAGATCTGCAATAATTGCACTCTTGTTTTTAATAGACCTGGCATTGCGTAACACCACTCGAGTTGGATGAGCTTCCAGGGCCGCCCAAACAACCTGCCCACCCAGATTGGTAGTGCCCTTGGGTATGGAAACCAGACATGGCGGACCACGATCTGGGTTCCATTTAGCCACAGGCGTCTTCTGGATTTTATGACCCTGATGCGGTGGCCCTACTCATTCACCTCCACCATTCGGACTCCTAACTCTCCAAGGTGGGGCTTACCTAGCATCCTACAACGCTGGTAAGTTGCCTGCTAGGGTCTGCTCTGTATATAATGTATTTACTCTCTGCTACCAGGCGGTGCTTTGCCCAATGCACTGCTTTTGGGGCTCTGAGCTGTATAGAATTGTATGATGCACTGTACATAGCCTTGGCGACTCTATGTATATATTTTGTTCCTATTCAACTGTGTTTACTGACTGCTTGTGTTATGTCATCTGGTCCTACCTGATTTTGTGTAATGCTTAACTTGTATCATGTTGTCCTCTGTATGAACTTGTCTTTCATTGTACTCTACCAGGTCGTACCTGAAAATAGGCAAATGTTTTGTCTAGTGTACTTACCTGGTCAACAAAAGCTAAATAAATAAAACTGCAACAGGGGGGAGATAAAGGGGCGGAGGATGAATAGTGCACGACCGTGGAGGCAGGCCTCCAACACATTTTGATGACCACAGTAAAACTACACCAATCTGCAAAAATAAAAAATAAAACAAAATAACAAAACAACCCTAATAACTTACTTAAACTAAGTATACTCATAAAATAAAAATTAAATTAACACTATTTAAATAAAATATAAGTCCCTCAACTTTCACTTGGGGGGTTAAACAAAATCTACAACCAAATAAATTATCATAAACTTAAGAACAAAAGTATACAACCAACAAAACAAACTCTAAACCCAACCCCTAAAAACTATATTTAAAATTAATAATAAAATAAGTAGATTGTGATAGTCATTCAGTCCAGGCCGGCAGGTTTACATTAATCAAAAGACTAAGCATAACCAGTCAAAGAGCCTTCAGTTGTAGCTGAAAATTACAAAGCACATGTAAGTCAGATTGCAGGTAAACTCGAGATTTCCAGCCCCCAATGGTCTTCACACCACCAGAGGAGACCAGTAGATGTAAAAAGTCACGATAATTTCCCCAACCCCCAAAATACTCTCACTACCGGTGACGGAATTACTGAAACACTTTTGTTAACACGGTACACTCTCACTGTCCCAAGAATAAAAGGGAAGAGGCTCTCTTACAGCCTTCTAACCAGATTATGAATGAAAAATATAGGTAGGTCTGACCGTATCTGAAAGAGACAGGTCCAGGATAATCCGCTTCAAGTGTTAATTGCTCTGGAGCTGGACCAGGCCCCAACAAATCTTGCTGGGAGGCCAAACTGCAAGGCCACGGCCACTGCTACAGGTCCCCGCCAAGGTCCACTTACTAGCAGGCTCCATGGAGAAACCTAAGGGGACAACGGCCTGAATCACTAGCTACCTGGCAAAATAGGACCAGGACCCCTGCTCAGCCGCACACCGCAATCAGCCCACCCACAGGATCAGGGCACCAGCTCCCTGCTCCAAATCAAGCTGGTCTTCATGTACCCACTGATTCTGGTGAACTCACAACAGACTGCCAACAATAAGTATAATCTTCTGCCAGTTAATCCAAAATCTTCTCTTAAAAAATCCAAATTCCCTTCTCCGCTGTTCCTGCTCCTAATGACAATATAGCCTCCCAAAGTCTTCGTCGGCTATCTCAGGCTCACAGGGAATTGCAAGCATCAGCAGTGATAAATCCACAACTGGAGATTCAAACAGGGGCATCCAACTACAGCAAGCCCCGAGTTCACAGGGGTAAAGAAGCAGCAACCCAGCAGACTGAGTGTGCAGGGGCAGTAACGGGCCAAGTGCACACTATAAAGTGATCACTAGAAATCACCCTGGTACCGCTCTTGAACTTTGGCACAGTCCAACTGCTATGATTTACTCCAACTCGGGAGAGACAAGCCACAAGGTAGAGAAGTTCAGGGACAAACAGCTAGGCGACCAGACAAGTCCATAGAAAGATACAGGCAATACAAATGAACGAACAAGTCTGTGAAATCCGTAATAATATGGCAGTAAATGCTTAAATAAAGAAAATATGACTAAAAGCAGGAGGCTAAAACACTAGGCTACAAAAGCAGCCAACGATGCACCCAGCCAGGTTGTCATCTTCATCCAGATGAAAACTACAAAGAACACCAGGGCAAATGCAGGAAAAATATGGCGAGGCAAGGAGTGAACTAACAGGGTGCCTAACGACTGCACTGCTCAAAAATGATTACCGGACTCAGTATTGTAGGTCCAACACTAAAATAAAATAGTTTTCATTCAAGAAAATTCACAAATCGAGCTAAAAAAGCATTAAAAAACTGAAATACTACAATGAAGACACTCATTTTGTGTGGTGCAGAGCAGCAGCGCAGTCATCTTGCTGCTCCGACCCCCCTCCTCTGCCCCTCTAATCCTGATCCCAGGGTGCTGAAAACTGCCCTGCTTAGCAAACTAAGTAGCCTGGGAGTTGGGTTAAGCTGCTGGAGTGGGTCAGGAGCTGGTTGCAGGAAAGGAAACCGAGAGTGACGGTAAGGGGTAAACTATCCAGGCCTACACCTGTAACCAGTGGGGTACTGCAGGGGTCAGTGCTTGGTCCAGTACTATTCAACATCTTTATGGCAACACAGCAGTAGGGGTCAAAACTAAGGTCTGTCTTTCACAGATTATACTAAAATCTGTGGGAGGGTGGACATAGAGGAGGGAAGACAGGAACTCAGAGAGTATCTGGCCAGACTTCAGAAATGGTCTGGAATCTGGCAGTTGGGGTTTAACTCCAAGAAGTACAAGGTCATGCACCTGGGAGCTAGGAACCCAGGGGCCAGCTACTGGCTGTGGGGGGGTACAGGTGTCCAGCCCAAAGGAGGAAAAGGATCTTGAGGTGCTGGTCGGGGTGACATAAAACACTCTGCGCAGTGTTGTAAAGTGGCAGCCAAACTAAATAAAATGCTGGGATGCATCTCAAGGGGAATGACCTCCAGGAGAGAGGAAGTCATTCTGCCCTTGTACTGGTCATTAGCTAGACCGCACTTGGAGTACTGTGTGCAATTCTGGTGCCCTTATTTGAAGAAGGACATAAAGCTACTTGAGGGGGTCCAGCGTAGGATGACTAAGATGATCCAGGACATGGGAGAAAATCCATATGATGAGAGGCGAAGGGACCTTAATATGTATTCCTTGGAGGGCAGAAGGGAAAGGGGGGGATATGTTAGAAACCTTCAAGTATCTAAAGGGTATAGACAGAGTTGGCGTTGAGGGCATTTTCAATTTAAAAAGGGAGGGGCCCACTAGGAGCCGCAGTCTGAAACTTGTTGGGGTAGATTTAAAAAAGAAATGAGGGCACTTTTTCAAGGAAAGGGTGGTGTCAAAGTGGAATGAACTACCTGAGGAGGTGGTATCTTTGGAAATGGTGGGAAGTTTTAATGGGTGGGTGGGACAGGGTAAAATGAGAGTGACAAGAGGAGGGAGAAGTGGGATGGGGGAAGGGGGAGGATCACTCTTGGAGGCAAGAGAAGGGTGGGGCAGCTCCAGTAAAATAGACTGAGCTGCATAATCAAGCAGACTTGATAGACCACTAAGGCATTTTTCTGCTGGTAATTTTCGTATGTTTATATATATATATATATATATATATATATATATATATATATATACACAGTATATATATATCTAGTTAGAGTTGAGTAGGCACTTAAATTGTTTTATTTTATTTTTTTTGTGGACTCTATTTTAGACTCTCACATCAGCTGGGGGTACTTAGCCCTACAGCCAGTTACGCAGGCGCTCAACAGATCCTAATGCCATCCTCCACCTCAACCAGCGGAGCAGGGAGGACCATAGCTTACCCCCTACAGAGGGGCCTCCCTCAGCAAGAGGAGAACCGGGAGAGGAGACCACATCACCCTGGAGCCCCCACCCCACCTGTCAGGCTTTGTTTGGTATGGGACCGGTTGTCTGTCGGCAGCTTCATGCTGCTGAAGAGAGGAGATTCTTGTATTGTGGTTCCCCCAGGGAGTGGATGTGCAATGATGTCCAGCACGCATTGCGCACACTTCTGTGCATGCTCGCAGAACGTCTGCCACTCCCAGACCCCAATTGTCAGCTCTCTGATCACTGCTTCACCTAGTCTCCACTGGGGGACCCTAGAGCAGTGAGTGAGGCCCCTAACCCTCCCCTGGAGAGAAGAGCAGTCCTCCAGACACTCAGTCCTCCCCCCAGCCAACCCCCAGTGGTCCGAGTCCATTTCTGAACCTGGGTCTCCGGCGTGGGGCGAGGTATGGCGTCCTGGCCTCAACCCTCAGTGCCACCTTGCCGGCTAAGGCACTTCAATGTTAAACTCATAAATTTGCACTTTAATAACTTTGTAACCATTCAATGAATTTCCATGAAAATTGGCATGCACTGTCAGCCATGGTAGATATCTGGATGTGGCAAGTTATGTTCCGGTCAGATGTGCGGTTTCCGAGTGCTGGATAGGTGGAAAAAGCATTTTGTCGCTCATTGACTTTGCTGGGATTTTTCTTTGAACTTGCTTACAGCCCAGATGGTTGGAATCTTGGTCTGAAATTTTCAGAGCTGAAATGGACTCACCCACAGATGTGCCTTTTGCTAGACTTAAGCTGTTTTTAAGTTGCTGCATTTTAAAATTTTGAAAAAATCATTTCTGAGCATGCTCAGTAAGCACTAAAATATAGCTTTATAAAACGAAAAAGGAATTCTGTTTTATATGGGGAAATTCTTTTTTTGTATGGCCGCCATCTTGTTTTCAGTTTTGCCTGAGAAATTCAAATTTGGAAACCTCCAAAAATGATATTCTGGGGATGAACCAACATATGTAGCTTGCTTATTGGGACCCACTTAGGTGCATTCTGCACTTTACAGCTCGAGAAATGCCCTTAAATAAAAATTTAACATTGAAATTATTTTTTCGTATCGACGTCATACGAAAAAAGATCTTGTTTCATATGACGACTCATGAAAAAAAGTATTTTTTCATATGGGAAATCAATGTACAATATTTCAATGGAATTTTCAACTTTGGTACATAACTTTGCCATTTTTGCATATTTTGAC
The DNA here is from genome assembly GCA_016271365.2 of Neoceratodus forsteri. Taxonomy (NCBI): domain Eukaryota; kingdom Metazoa; phylum Chordata; order Ceratodontiformes; family Ceratodontidae; genus Neoceratodus; species Neoceratodus forsteri. Next base: position 1,032,354,211 of record CM028131.1, on the reverse strand, counting down.
ACCAAATTTTCAACATAACCTTTTGAGGACTCTACTTCATGGACAATATGACTGTCATTATGCAACTGCTGCCAGAAAGGTGCTTTCTCTGTCACTTGGTGAATTCACCTTTCAGGTGGGATTTGTGTAATGCCAGTCATATTGTTCATGAGGTGGGGTCATAAGAAGTCTATGTTGAAAATGTGGGGTTCAAATATGTAAAAATGGCAAAGTTATGACCATTTGTTGCAATTTCGCTACGCACGCATGTAACTTTGGAAATTTTAAAGACTTTGACCCCAGATTTTAAACACACACTTCTTATTACCACACCTCACATATGTTACAGCTGTTATTTTTCATAACCTGGCCAAAATGTGTTTTTGCACCTGTGGCGCAGAATGGCATTGTGGTTGCATGGAATAACGTTTTGGTGGGGATTTGACAATTTTCTGTACCAGGTACATGAGGTAGAGCAATAAGATGGTTATGCTGGCAATTTGGTCACTGTTGTCCTATAAGCTGGAGTGCAGGGCCCTTCCACAGCAACATACATATACGCATCTATGGAGGAATGGGAGCGGGCACTACGCTCCCACAGGCAAATAAGGCTACGATTACACTATTTCCAAAAGGAAGGAAATTCTTTGCAAAAAAAAATGTTAATGCATCAGATAGGGTTATCAAACTGTAAAAAGAAGGGAAATACGATGTTGGGGTTTCCAACCCTAACATGTCACCCCCACCCTGTACACACCAAACAGCATCGGGGGGGTGATTGGGATAATCAGCCATAACACTCACATCATTCTCCTATATTGTACCCATCTCAGCTTATTTACTTATGGAATGGGGTGAGCATTATAGCTGATGACCCCAAGGCACATCCCCAATGTCTGTTGGTGTGTGCAGGGTGGGGGTGGGATGTTAGTGTTGGAAACCCTAACGTCGTATTTCCCTCCTTTTTACAGTTTGATATCAACCCTAATTGATGTATTAATGTAGTTTTTGGCCATATATACATACAGTATATATATATATATATATATACACACACACAAATATATATATATATATATATATATCTACACATATATATATATATATATATATACACATATACATATACATATAGTGGAGAATGATGTCATTCTTCCAATGCAAAGTTCTGATTGTATAAAACACATCACATGACTGTGCGTATATCAGAGCACGACCGCACACCTGCACTTTTACCCCCCCCACAAAACAATTTTGACATTTTTTAAGATAGATAAACCACTCTTAGGTGTGCCACTGCGCTCTGATATGCACACGCCTTGAGTGGTTGACGCACGAGGCCGCACCAAGGCATGTGTATATCAGAGCGCGACCGCACACCTCAGAGTGGTTTATCTATTACATATATGCGTGTATGTATTTATGTACATATACACTCCAGCACAGACCCATGCCAGAAAGGGTGGGATGACAGGTTGGCAGTGGGAACCCAGGCAACAGCAGGAGACTGGCAGGGAGCCCTGAAAGGGGAAACCATAAACAACTGACATCCAGCGACAAGGCAGCAGGCAGCATCAGCAGCACAGGAAAAAGGCCCATGCAGGAAGCAGGACAGGCCCACATCACTGAAAATAGGAGGTAAAGCCCGGCAAAGCACACAACAATGAAATCCAAGGAGTAAGTTCTTCAGTTTAATGTGAAGTTGATGGCAAAAAAGGAAAGAAATTGAAATTACATACTTACCGTAATTGTTGATTTTCCAAAATATATTTACCATTCATTGATACTTCTGGTTCTAGGGTTAGCAGCACTAGGACCCCAAGGGAGCTTTGTTTCTACAGGGAGAGAGATGATGTTGGCTACTGCTGCCATCCACTCATCTCACATACCTCACATTGTGCTCGGCGCACTAGCCAATATTCATTGTCAGCTCCCTAACACGACTCAGTTCTGTTGGCCAGGACAGAAACAACGTTGAAAGATATTGAGGACTAGATACTTTCTAGTCCAATGGGATCGTAAAAGGATATATGAAATAAAGAACTAATTAGAACCCAGCTACCAAGTTAGAGACTTAGGGTTGGGCCTATCAGGTGGCACAAGGGTAGTGGGTCTAAAAAGAGCCAGAGCCTCTTACCACTAGCCACACAGAGTGTGGATAGTGATGGGTAAAAAGGCAGGACAGCAGCCCTGAGCAAAGGGCTCTGACAGAAGTAGCAAAAAGGGAAGTCCAATTTGGGACCCTCATACAAATGAGATGGCAAACATGCCAAAAATGGAAAAATTACATCTGGATTCCCAAAAAGTAACAACTCCATACTACCAGATAGAACTTGAGTAAACTCAAGGGCAAATCCATAACCCTTTTTTCTCTGACAGAAGGGAAAAAAACAGGGATGAGCATAGGAGTTACAGAACTAGCAGTCCTAGAGATGGAAAATGTGGTTATTTTGGCTAGCATGCTCCCAGTGGAGTGGGCGAAGCCCAAAGTACAAAGAGGAGACAAGGGATAACAACCAAAAATGTTAATATAGGAAGAACATGTCTTGCTTCTCCTTGCAACCACAGGGATGTACCCTGTTGATCCAAAACGAAGTGCGTAACAACCTCTCCAGAAATAGAGCATCTGCTCAGGGGAATGAGATTGGATAATGCCCAGGGAACGTGTTACATATAGCAACTAACAGGGATACACCTTCAAGGGGATATACCCTGAGCAGGGAGAAGGAGGGTAGAGAAAAATGGAGTGTAAAGGGCCACCTATCCACTCAACAGAAAAAAAAATTGTTGGGGTTGCTGGGGGGACACAAGTGACCACCACTTCCCTTTTGTTTTGTTTTGGTGAGGGTAGCACCTAAGTGACCACCCCTCTTTTTATGTTTGCTTGTATGCATGTGCAAGAAACATAGTGCCATCATCTGAGTTTTTGTAGGTGTGGCACCTGTCTTTCAATTCAGTCAGTGTGTTTGCAGGTGCAACCACAGTTCACCATTGAATGCTGCAGCTGTCTATGACAGCAGTTGAAAATGCAGTGCCGTACAGTTGAAAGGGAGAGTTCCACTTCAGTGAGCAGCGATAAGATAGTGTTGATTAGCATATTGCTGGCAATCCTGCTTGTATACACGTCTGCTTTCTCTTCCTTTCTTTTCTTTGTTTTTCTTCATTGGTGCTCAACTCCGGCTCAAATAAACCCCTCCAAACAAACAGACTTCCAGTTGCACTGAGCCCATCCCAGCATGGCACAAGTCCCTGGGCTGTCGCTCTCTGCTCCACCGCCCCCAACCCCCAAAAATCTTCCAGCTGCCACGCTGAGAGCCCACCTCAGCTTGGCACAAGTCCTGTGTCCTCCTAAAAAGAAAAGAAACACCTGAAAAGAAAAACGGTCCCTCATTGATTGTCTTGTCTCCAACCAAGGCCTCACCCTCTGTGCATCCACCTCTCCCACACCCCACCTCACCCTATACTTACCTCCGGAGGCCTGCGCAACAATTTCCGGTGGACCGGGAACACATCTGCACTCTTCAAAGCCGACTGCTAACTGAAGAAATGCTGGTAAGCTGCTTAATGGAATAAATAGTTTTTTTTCAACTTTGATGCATATCTCAGGCATTTTTGGGAATTTTGGCACCGAATTTTCAACATGGGTTTTCTGGGACCCCTCCTCATGAATTCTGGCACTGTCATGGCGTTAATCGGCACTGAAAGGTGATTTCAAGGTCACTGCATGGAACCACCTTTCGGGACCAATTTACTAAATGACAGTGTCACAGTTCATGAGGTGGGTCTAAAAACCTATGCTGAAAATTTGGTGGAAGTCCAAAACTTGATTATGGCGTCGCTTACAGTTCCTACACAAGCTTGTGAGTTTGCGAATTTTTAATATTTTCACTCCAGATTTTCAACATTGCAATTTTACCACACCTCCTTATGAGCAGTATAGCTGTCATTTTTCACATCTCACCCAAAATGTGTTTCCGCGCATGTAGCGCACAATGGCACAGTTGGTGTGCAAAATCAATGTTCGGGACAGATTAAGAAAATCACAATGACACTGTTCATGAGCAGAGGTCTTAAAATGTCTATGTTAAAAATTTGGTGGCAAAAGTCCATAAAATGACTGTGTTACGAGCGAGCATTGTGCAGTTTCCATGCACCCTTGTAAGTTCATGAATTTGAAATATTTTCAGTCCAGATTTTCACCACTGGCATTTTTAACACTTCCTTATGAACAGTACTGCTGTCATTTTCACACCGTGGCTGAAATGTGTTTCGCACTTCCAGCGCAGAAATGTGTGTCGCTATGGAAATCACTGTTTGGGACAGATTAAGAAAATCACAGTGACACTGTTCATGATCGGAGGTCCCAAAATGCCTGTGTTGACAATCTTCTGTGAAAAATCCCCAAACTAATTACATTACGGGTGTGTGTTGCACAGTTTCTACACAAGCTCGTGACTTCACCAGTTTTTTTAATATTTTCACTGCAGATTTTCAACATTGCCATTTTTTACACCTCCCCATGAACAGTACAGCTGTCATTTTTCACATCCTGTTCAAAATGTGTTTTCACACCTGTGGTGCCAAATGGCGTAGTTGCTGTGCAAAAGCAGCTTTCGGCTAGCAAACTGATACTGCCACTGTTCATGAGGTGGGGGTCACAAAAAAGACGTTGAAAATTTGGAGTGAAAATACCATCGAACGCCTAAGGCATTAGGGTTTCCAACCATAATGCCCCACCCTGTAGAGAATGACAGGCATCATGGGTGTGACTTGGGATTGTCGCCTGTAATGCTCATACCATTCCACCCCCACCCACACCCTGCAGCCAGTGAGGCATCGAGGTGTGCCTTGTACTCTTCGGGCCCCAAAGTTCACCCCATTCTCCTATACAGCACCCATCTCACTGTATTTCCTGATGGAATGGGGTGAACATAAGGGCCAAAGATCCCAAGGCACACCGTGACACTTGTCAGTGTCTGCAGGGTAGGGTGTGGTGAAATGGCATGGCCGTTATGCCTGACGACCCAAAGGCACACCCCAATGCCTGTCAGTATCTGCAGGGTGGTGGTGGGGTTTGCCTCAGTTCAATACTTCACTGCCATTCCTATTATGCAGCTCTGTAACTCCTACACTACCAATGCCAATTCCAGCAAGCAAACATTCCACATTGACAAATGCTTGTTTTAAACCACCAAAAGGACCATGGCAGAGGAGACAATGCAGACTGATCTGCTGCCAGCACCCCTGGCTCTCAGCTAAGCAGGGGATGGCGGGTGCTTGTCTGACTCAATGGTGAAGATATTCTGAAGATCAACAGTTACAGCGAGTACGTAATTTTCTTATCTTCCAAAAGTCAGTCTTCACCATTGATTCACACTAATGGGCTGGAGTACTGAGTTTCCCAAAAAAGGGGGGAACTGGCTCACCCTGATGGTAACAAATACCCTCAGCCCTCTGTGTGAGGGAGAATACCTGAGGGCAGGGTTTCCTCACAGGTCTGACAAGACCAGCGGCTGGTCTAGGTTGGACGAATGAGCAGGAAGGTGCTCTGATGGCTCCTGTCTGACCCCTACTGGAGAAGAAATGAAACACCTTTCGGAGGGCCATATGTGCTAATCATGAGAGGCGAAGTCATGCCATCCGCTGAATGCAGACTGGAGTTCCCAACACCCTGGAGGTCACCTCACTGGCATCATATGATGCCCTTGATTGGTGCCTCACCAACTCCAGGCCCTTGGCAGAAAGGCAGATGACTTACCTGACTCACTTTGTATGTGGCATGGCAGTTGGGAGCTGACTTAACTGCACCCACAGGCACTTCTTGTAAGCTGCCTGACATGCAGCAATGTACATTATGGTGCAAGTCGAGGTAAACATCTTCCTACCTAAAGCATCTGCTTGTGCAGGATCAGCTTCAGGAGGTCGGTCATGCACCGGGCACTGAGGCCCTGTTGGGGTCTGCACAATCTCAACCCCTGAGGTGGGGTGAGACACTGTACCTGCAGAGCCCAAGGGTGTGCAGTACTATTGCTGGATGTCTTGTGGGTCTGGAGGGAATGCAAAGGGGTGTCTCCAGACTGTCCTTCAACATTCCTTAAAGGCTCTGGGTCAGGGAGGGATGACAGAGTTGGCATCACCGAGAGCTCCTAGGAGTTCCTGCTGCAAGGATACGGTATTAGGAGCAGCAACTGTGTCAATGTCCAGCACCTGCAATGTATCTGTCTGGAACAGGGCATACTTGGAGGCCGAGGACTTGTGTAGGGAGGATTCTGTGCCCTCAGAAGAGGAAGCTGGCGTAGAGGAGGTGCTGGACATGGAGTAGGTGGTGCCAGGGATTCAGGTTGAAACTGAACTCAGTCGGCAGTCTATGGTGTTGGTACAAGGTATCAGCCATGCTTCCATGATGACTCTAGCTGACTGGCCCCAGAGAGGGCCCATGATTCCTGGGAGTTCTGGCAGAGGTGGTATAGCCAAGGAGGAACGCGGATGCCAGGGGTTCCAGGGCCTTTACCTGGGCTGCAGAGATACTCAGAAGACTTTGCCATAGGAGAGGGCCTGGCAAGACCACTGAACAAGCTCATCTTACATAACAGGAATGACCAGGTCAGTATCCATGAAGAGAGACCCCCAAGTATGGCAGCAGATCTGTACAGCCCCCTCAGAGCAGCTCTGGTCCTCACTGGTGGCATGCTCAGCCTGTGGGTCTGGTGGGAACTCCATATCCTGGCTATCCTCTGGCCCTGAGCCAGTGCCACCTCTGGTACCAGGCACAGGAACTGGGCTAGACATGGGTCTTCCTCCGGCGCCACAGCTGGCACCATCCTTGGTGCCAGGTTCAACGTCAGCCCTAGATCCATCAGGAATAAATGGCACCATAACCAGACCTAGGGCTGATGTCATTACCGGCACTGTGCCCAGTGTCAAGCCCAGGACTGATACCAAGAACAGTGCCACATCTGCTGACGGTGCAGCAGCAGCCTTCTCCCCGAAGCCACAAGGGTTGCTCTGGACAGAGATCAACACCTCCACCTCAGTGACCAGACACTGCAAGGATATGGTGTCAGTCCCTCTTCTGACCCTGCTAACTGTGCCAGGAGAAGGCCTGACATCACAGCTGGCATCCCCCAGCACCCCTCTGCTCATCAACACAGTGGGCAGTGCCAGGAGCTGGGGCAGCATCAGACCGCAACACGAGGTGCCCACTGGTGTAGACCAAGTGTACAGCTTTGGCCTCACCACTGGAAATGTCTGCTGCCCATGGCAGAGAGACAGACTTGGGGGGGTGCTCAGCCATTCAGATGGAGACTGCTGTACACCAGACCCACCCCAGGGTATCTGACACCTTGCTGGGGCTAGATCAAGGAAGACACTGTGCTTTTCAGTACGTGAAGTGCTATGAAGGGGCCATAGGAAGGGCCCAAAGACAAAGCCATGGCCTCATGTACAATAACTGCATCCGAAGGTGGAGAGTGGGTGACCCCACTTCAACATATGAATATTTAATGCATGGTGGTCCATAGAGATGCAGGCGTTGCATGCATCCACATCATGAGCCAAGCCAAGGCAGGTCCTGCACTCAACTACTGTTGATCTGTCACCATGATAGGTTTCCTACAGGGGCAATGATGCGTGATGGGGGACTGATGGTCTTTTTTAGCCTCCTTTTTCTCGGACACCGACATCAAGGAAAAACATCAACATCACGAACAGAAAAACCTTTTGGTGGTGACACAGAAGAAATTTGGTTGTCGACGGTCAAACTGAGGTGCTATCGCTCCCACGGTGTGCACTTGATATTTGGAAGAATGGAACTGAGGTGTGTGAGGGAACTGACAATTACTGGCTAGCGCGGCACCACATGAGGTGTGTGGGTGATGTCAGTAGCCAACATCAGCTCTCTCCTTGTAGAAAAAAGCTCCCGTCAGATCCTAGTAACTCCAGCCCTAGTCCCATAAGTATGCATCAATGGTGAAGACTGATTCTTGGATGATCCGAGGTTTGGGGCTGCTCACGTAATATAAGGGCTGACAATGTGTGTCATCATGGACAGCCTGCTAGGTAAAACTATCCAGATAGGTCTGATGCCGACAGCATTCATGTTCCATAGGTGTGGCTCACTGGAGGGAGTTATCTCCAAAGATCTTTTATATCTTATTGAATCTATCTTCTTCACTGGGTACCATTTATGAATCAGTGTACCAAGCTTCCCCAAAAGAGGGAGGAGCCGGCTCATCCTTTTTTTTATATAGATTTTTATAGGCTTTTCTGGTTTTCTCCCCATATTTCCTCCTGGGACCCAGCATACGGCCGTACGTGCATGCATGTGGAGGCGCGCATGCATACCAGAAGCCAGCTCAGCTCCTTCCGCCCACCCGTACTGCCACCCCCACCCACCTCCATTACCCCACCGGATCTCCACCTGGCGGGGACGGAACTACTGGAGGGATGACAACCCACCCCCACCACCCCCAGGAGAGGAGAGCAGCCTAACAGCTTGTTAAATCCTACTCCTCTCACCCCCCCATGCCGGCACCCCAATGACCCAAGGTCATTCCCAAACCCAGGTTGCCGGCACAGCATGAGGTAAGGCGTCCCGTGCCTCAACCCTCAGCATCACCAAGCCTGCTGAGCTGGCTCATCTTGAAGGTACCCATGTACCCTCAGCCCTCCATGTCAGAGAGAACACCTGGGGGCGGGGGCTCTCACAGATCTGGCCCAACCTATGACTAGTCAGGGCCAGGCAGGTGTTCCTGTGGTACAGGAGCAGAAGGGTTCCCTGAAAGCTCCCACCTAGCCCTAAGGGAAAAGAAATTAGCCCCTGGTAATGTGAGTTCAGCACCTTATGACAGGGCCAAGGTGCCAGTCTGGAAAGGTGAAACCACACCATCCAGATACAGACTGTTGTTCCTACCAGTCTGAAGGACACCTTGGTGACATAAGACAACCTTGACAGGTGCCGTGCTACCTCCGGACCATGAGCAGAAAGGTTAATGTCCTGACTGCCTCACACTGTGGCATAACAACTAAAACATTGTGCAGCTGCAACTACAGGTGATGGTTGTAGGTCACCAGATGGGCCTCGTGAGCAGACATGCACATTAGGGCACACTCTCAGGTAAAAGCCTTCCTACCCAGTTCATCCATGTGATACGAATTCACATCTGGGGGTCGGTAACACCTGAGACTCTGCAGCCCCAATCGGGTCTGCAGTACCTGAAGCCCAGAAATGGGGTGAGGTACATCGCCTGCTGACCCTGTGGGCATGCGATACCACATACAGAGGTCCTTGTGGATAGCAGGGGTGGCAAAAGGACACCTCCATAAAGCCCTGGATGCCTCCTCCATTGCTCTAGGCCATGAACGAATGATGACAGATTAAGGATTTGTCACTCCTAGGAGTTCCAATGGCAGGACTGATGGATTGCAGCTGATATATGACTGTAGCTCAAGTGCTTGGAGCATCTCCACCAGAAATCACTGATACAGGGTGTTCTCAGCAGAAGAAGCCAGGTAGATTGAGAATTCACTGTCCTCTGAGGAAGACGTTGACAGAGATGAGTCCTTGACTATGGGCATGGTTGGCACCAGTGAAAAGAGCCTGAACTTGGCCCTGTCAGACTTCCTGCACCACTCATCTATGGCACTGTCCCATGCCCATTGATACTCTGACATCAGTGGCACCACAGAGCCTTAGAATGATGGCAATCTCTCAAAGATATGATGAGGTCCCTCTACAGGGTTTAGGCTCTTGGTATCAAGGGCCTTGAACTGGGCCGCAGAACTCTGGTGGGGGCCTCACCTTGGAGACGATCATTCAGAGTCACTCGATCGTGATCCACCTACATTTGAGGAATGTCTGGATCAGTGCCCTGGGGGAGGAATACCCTCAGATTAGGAGAAACTGAACCATAAAGGTCCCAAGGGTGGGAAAGCCAGCTGGGGTTGTCATTCATCTCTAAACTGGAGCCACCTCTAGCACCATGCTCTGGACTGATAACCACGGAGACAAGACTCCCTCCATCATCATCCTCTGTGTCATCCTCAACACCATACTTGGCACTATCGATGCCGGTCATGGTCCCGTCACCCTCTTCATGTCATGAATGATACTGGAGTCAAGGGCAGGCACTAGGCCATCTCCGTCGGTTGCGAGCATAGACTCAACACCCTTGAGTTGTCCCCCTCCCTGGTGTTGCTAGCAACATCATGGGTGGGAACAGACTCTGAGGCAGCCCCAGCAAGAGCAGCAGCCTCACTGCTAGGCCCTCCCTTGACATCATGAATCGTATCGGGGGAGGTCCAGCTCCATATCTGGCATCATCCGTCACCTTGTCACCATGAACACTGAAAACAGCACAGGCGACACCAAGAGATGGCGAAGTGTCCACCAGTGAGGAGCAAGTGTATAGCCTCAGCCCTGCCACCAGGAAATACTGCTACCAAAAGCAAACAGACTGTGGAGGGTTCTCAGCCGAATACCTAGAAAGAGTCGGCTGTCTACCAGACCCAACTACCAGGGTCTCAGACATCTAAGCACACTGAGGTCAAAGAGGACCTTGTACTTCCAAGGAACAAGAAATCCACGGAAAAGGCCCAGGGAGGAGCATAATGAGCTTACATTGGAGGTCCATGTTCAACCCCTGCCACTGAAGGTGGGATTGGCTGACCCCACCTCAACTTGCAGGTTCTCCAGGGTGCAGCGGGCCATCAAAAAGCAGGTGTCACAGGTGTTCAGTGTTGTGCTGGTTACAAAGGCAGATCAGATGCCAGTCCAGAGAAGCCATCTTTTTCCCACTAGGGCATGGACACATGATAATCTGCTTCTTTTGAGCAGCCCCTTTAGATCAGGACTGTGGCACTGCGTTGAAGAAATAAAAAGAACAGTTATGCAAGAACTTACTGTAACAGTACATCTTCATGGAAATCTCTTTCATCAGGTCACTCCTATGGAACTATTCCCGCATCAGCACTAGGACCAAACGGAAACTTTCCCGTAGCAGTCTAGATGTCATATGCTGACGTCCCGGTACATAAGCGTGGGCGGACCCACTCCCTCCTCAGTTCCCTGCCAGAGACCATACTCTCTAGGCCTCCCTCTAGGGAATCAAAGAGAGAGAGATAGAGAGAGACGGGGTGCCCAGCTACAGGAAAAACTGTAGCAGCAGGAGAGCCAGTCTGGAGACAGAGAACAGGGGGAAGGATCGTGGGTCAGGATGACTTGATGAAAGAGATTACCTCGAAGATCTGTTACAGTAAGTTCTTGTGTAACTGTTCTATCTTCTTTGGGGATATCTCTTTCTTATGTAACTGTTCTATCTTCTTTGGGGATATCTCTTTCATCAGATCACATCCATGAAGCAAGTCCCAAGCGGTACTGACAGAGAGACAGTCTGGATGGCAGGAGGCCAGCGGCCTATGAGAGAAGGTCTTGAAGCACAGCTAGGCCAAAACCTGCCCTCAATCTTGAGGCAATGTCCAGACTGTAGTGCTTTGTGAAAGTGTAGACGGTACTCCAAGTGGCAGCAGCACAGATTTCTGCAGCTGAAACGTTCCTGACGCAGGCAACAGAAGTGGCCATGCCTCTGGTGGAATGTCCATGAACACCACCAGGAAGTTCCTTACCAAACTTCTTGTAACAGAAAGTAATACAGTTGGCCAACCATTTGGACAAAGACTGTTTAGAAACTGGAATGCCCTCTTTAAGCACATCCAAAGTATGAAGCAATGCTGCCCCTGGACTGGCATGTTGAAGGTAATGCACAGGCAGGTGGATAGATTGATTTAAAGTGAACTGAGATACCACCTTAGGAAGAAACTTAGGATTAGTGCTCAAAGACACCCTGGTCTTTGTGGAAAATCAAATGAAGCTGCTCACACATGATAGCCTGTAGCTTCTGAAATTCTTCGAGCAGAAGTAATAGCAACTAAAAATAACACCTTCCAAGACAGAAAGCATAGCTTGCAAGACATGGCTGGCTCAAAAGAAGGCAGGGTCAGCTTCTCTAGAATGAAATTCAGGTCCCAAACCAGAACCAGATTATGGATATGAGGTTTCATGTGGAGAATGCCTTGCAGAAACGTTTGGGCCACATCTAACTGGGCCATGGTATGGCCATCAATGAGCACATGAAAGGCTGATCTAGCTGACAGATGTACCTTAACAGAGGAGGAGGATAAGAGGCCTGTGTCAGACAAGGACAGGAGATAATCCAGAACCTGCTTCACTGGACAGGTGAAAGGGTCCAGGTGATTTGACGTGGCCTAGATAGCAAAGCGCTTCCACTTCATTGAGTAAGTGGCCCTGGTGAAATTTTTTCTGGCTGCCACCAGGACAGCCACCACCTTCTGAGACACCCCAAACCAAGCAATGGCTATGTCCTCAGGAGCCATGCATGCAGATGGAGGGACTTGAGGTCTGGATGGACCGGGTCCCATGCCTGTGGTAAGCGGTCCTTACAGAGGGGCAGAGGAACTGGAGGTTCCACGGCCAACTGCTGCAGTTATGGAAACCAGATCTGATGGGGCCAGAATGGTGCCACCAGAATCAGAGTGACCCCTCCATTTGGAGCTTGATGAGCACTCTCTGGATCAGAGGAAAGGGAGGGAAGGCATAGAGGAACCTCCCTCTCCAGGAGAGGAACAATATGTCTCATCAGAAATCTCCAGGCCCTGGATCAAATGAGCAGAAATGTAGCAGTTTTGCAATGAGTGGGGATGCAAAAAGGTCTAGCTCTGGGTGACCCCACCTGTTTAACAGGTCTTCTACGACTGAGGTCAGCAGCTCCCACTCATGTATCCTGGACTGTGACTGGCTGAGGCTGTTGGCCAAGGTGTTTTGGTCACCAGAAACTTGGATGGTCCACAGTTCTAGACTATGTTTATAGCCCAATTCCAGACTCTCATCGCCTCCCTGCATAGGGGGTAGGAATGACTCCCTGCTTGCTTGTTGATGTAATAGACCACACTGAGATTGCTCAACTGCACCAGCAGGGGACCTGGAGAGAGTTGGTTCTGGAAGGCCTGTAAGGTAAACAGAACTACCCTCATCTCTAAAACATTCATGTGGAGGCTGTCCTCCATCAGGAACCAGGTCCCCTGGGTCCGAAAAAGGACCCAGGTGCGCTACCCAACCCAGACTCAAAGCGTCTGTGATGAGAATTTGGTGGGGAGAAATGAGGAAGAGGACTCCTCTCAAGAGATTGGAGAGGAGACAAGAACCTGCTGTTCTAGACTGTCTGAATGTTGATCCCACTGGACTCAGAGTCCACTGGTGGATCCACATGTGCAGCCTGGCCAAAGGAACAGTGGTAATGGCTGCTGCCTTCAGGCCTAACAGCTGCAGAAAAGCCCTGGCTATAATGTACTGGCTCTGGGCCACCAATTGGGCCTGAGCTACGAGGTGCTCCACCCTGTTCAGCGGAAGAAGATAGGCTTTGCCCTGGATCAAGTCCAGGACCACCCCTATGTACTGCAGCCACTGACATGGGGTCAAGACAGACTTGGGCAGGTTGACTGTAACCCCCAAGAACTGGAAAAGCTGCCTGGTGCATTCTAGAGTCACCAGCAGAAGATCCCTAGACGGGGCCTTCAGCGAAAAGTCGTCCAGGTAGGGGAAAGATATAGAGGCCCTCACACCAGATGGCCACCACCACCATGGCTAAGCACTTGGTAAAGACACGTGGCACAGAGGATAAGCTAGATGGCAATACTCTGAACTGGTAGTGCTCCCCCTGGAACAGGAACCTGAGGTATCTCCTGTGTGGGGCACAAACCTTGATGTGCAAGTATGAGTCCTGTGTGTTCATAGAGCATAGTCAGCCCCGTTGCTTCACCAGAGGGAACAGGCCCTGCAGGGTGACCATCTGGAACTTATTGGACTGGATAAACAATTGAGCTCATTGAGGTCTAGAACAGGCCTCAAGTCCCCTATTCACTTGGGGACGAGGAAGAAGCTGGAGTAGAATCCCTTGTTCCTTTGCTGCCAGGGCGCTGGTTCTATAGCCCGTTTGCGCAGCAAGGTGAATCTATCCTCTCTGAGCAATGGAATGTGGTCTGGAGGGTAAATGGGAGGAACAGGCAGAAACTCTGGGGGCTGTTCCAAAAGTTCTAGAGCATACCCCTGCTCTGTTAGCTACAGGACCCAAGCAGGTCCTCCACTGATCTAGGTGGAGGAAGGAATGACCTCCTACCACCACCTCCTGGCTCAGGAAAGGAGGAGGGGGATCAGGCAAAAAATCATGCTGTGGTAGAACCAGCAGCCAAAGCCACAGCACCACCTTTGAGGCTCTTGATGGAGGCACCAGTGGTGGAAGAAGGAGTAGGCAGGGTGGATCTGCCCTGATGCTTGCCCTGGGACCTGGATCTTGAACCAGCCCTTTGGGAGACCCTACAAAAGGAGGACTTCGGCCTGCTCCTAGGCTGAGTGTGGTAAGGGGAATAAACAGACCTAACAGCCCTGCCAGAGGCCTGCAGATCGTTAATAATATCCTTTATATCTGGGCCAAAAAGCTCAAAACTATTGAAGGGGGCATTTAGCACCCTCTGTTGAACATCAGCTGCAAACCCAGAGACCCATATCCAGGAATGTCTCCTAAGGCAAATGCAATTGGCAGAAGCCCTGGCGGTAGTATCAGGCATGTCATAAATAGCCCTCAAGAGGTGCTTGCTTACATCAGCTGCAGCCTGCCCATTTGTGCAGCAAGATGAACATCTCCTCTCTGAGCAATGAAATATGGTCTGGAGGGTAAGTGGGAGGAACAGGCAGAAACTATAAGGACTGTTCCAAAAGTTCTAGAGCATGCCCCTGCTCTATTAGCTGCAGGACCAAAGCATCCATAGTAGGGTCCTCCACTGATCTAGGTGAGAGAAATGACCCCTACCACAACCTCCTGGCCCAGGACAGATTGGGGGTCAGGCATGGAGTCATGCTGTGGTAGAACCAGCAGCCATGGCCACAGCACCACCTTTGGGGCTCTTGGCGGAGGCACCAGTGGTGGAGGAAGGAATGGGCAGGGCGGATCTGGCCCAACACTTGCACTAGGGCCTGAATCCTGAACCAGCCCTTTGGGAGACCCTAAGAGACTTCGGCCTGTTCCTAGGCTGGGTGTGGTAAAGGGAATGAACAGACCTAACAGCCCTACCAGAGGCCTGCAGATCATTAATAATATCCTGCATATCTGGGCCAAAAAGCTTAAAACCATTGAAGGGGGCATTTAGCACCTTCTGCTGAACATCAACTGCAAACCTAGAGACCCGCACCCAGGAGTGTCTTCTAAGACAAATGCCATTGGCAGCAGCCCTGGCAGCAGTATCAGACATGTCATAAATAGCCCTCCAGAGGTGCTTCCTTACATCAGCTGCAGCCTGAAGGGATTTAAGAAGCGTCTGCTTCTGGGGACTCTCAGGAAGGGCTTGTGCTGCAGCCTTGCCCTTCTTCCAGAGAGAGTTCTGGTACTTGACCATGTGAGAGAGGTAGCTGGCAATCCTGAGGTCCAAAGTGGCCAAGGCGAAAGTCCTCTTGCCCCAAAGGTCAATACTCCTAGACACCCTGTCAGGGGGAGGGAACTACAGTGCTTGGGCACCTCGGACCTATCATGAGCCACCTTGATAACCACTGAGTCAGTTTCTGGTTGGGTGGCATAAAAGGGCTTCCCCAAGGGGGCCTGATAAAGTTTGTCTGCCTTCCTAGGGATGGCTGGGACCATGTTAGGCCTGTGCCAGGCCAAAGTGGCAGCATCATCCGGGGCTGGCAGCATGGGAGGGATTACCTTAAGTGAAGACTCAGGAACCTCCAGGATATCCACCAGGTTTCTCCTGGTGATATCCTCTTCCTCAGTCTGGAACCCCATTGCGACTTACAGTTGCATCATAAGGGAGAAAAAGGAAGTGTTCTCAGGGGGGTATCTCCGGGTATGCTTGGTGGAGTCTTCACTCCCAGATGAGACAGTGGACCTATCTGAAGACTCAGCCCCAAGATCTTCCTTCACATAGACTTTCTCAGGGAGGAGAAGATCTGGGTGGTATTTCTCCTCTGCATCAATGTCGGCCTGGTCTGAAGCAGACGCTGACAGCAAAAACGCTAATGATGCCCATGAAGGCACGGAGCGCTGGAGTCTAAGTGGTGTCAACACAGTAGTAAACCCCTGGCAGTGGGGATGATGGCCCAGGCTTTGGAATAAGCTGCTGAATAAAAACTGTGGTGATGAGGACAGCACAGTATTCAGGTTGACAGTAAGCAGAGGCAACACCGTGGAGACACGCTGGTGATGGAGCAGGCACAGGCTCCCGTCATCAGTGTACCACTTGCTGAAGTGGTGGAACTTATCATTGAGTGGACCATGCGAGAATGGAGGTTGAAGCAGTGGAGCTGTCATCAGCGACCCAAGCGAGTCCGAGGTCGATAGCCCTCACATGCCAAAAGCAGGCCAGGGAGAACTAGCTGCCGAGGGTAGTCCGGAAGAAGTCGAGGCCAGGGTGGCAGGAGGGGTAGACACCGAAGCCGTCGATGGTACTATCCAGAGGAACAGGCAGCAGCTATCAAGAAATGGGAGCACCTTCTGGGGGAACATGTTTTACTATGTTTCTGGTCTCTGTGAGAGTGTTTCCTCAAAGCCTTGTCCCAGGCCCTGGAAGCCTGAGAGCCTGAAGAATGAGCTGGCGACTGGGAAGAAGTAGTCCCTGAAGGTCCTTGCTCCAGAAGAAAAGCTTTCAGGGTGTTATTGTGACACTGCCAAGTAGCAAAGTTGAACTTCAGGCACAGCTGGCAGGTGAGGATGTCGTGGGTAGGCCCGGGCAGCAGACACTGACATCATGTCTCCAGTGGCAGAAATCTTCTTCTGCAGTGGCAGTAATGGAAAAGGTGTGATGAGTCTTTAGTTCTCGATATGCAAGGAAAAAGAATCACTTTAAAATAAAATGATTCAACACTTGAAGGAGAGCCGGACTGAGGCACTGGAAGCCACACCTTGTCCATGCGGCGCCCAGGTTCAGGAGTGAGCTCGAGGCACCAGGGTCAGTCGGAGAGGAGAAGGCTTGAGCATCCAATGACAGTTTGCCTTCTCCAGAGAGGGAGGGTGGAAGATCTTGGCAATAGGATGCCACCCAGCAGTGGCTGGGTGGTATTGGGCTGAAGGACTCCAAATACGTACGAGGTGTGCTGTGGTGGACGTCGGTAAGGCACATGCAGAAGTGTGCGCACCTCCCTGGATGTCATTGCATATCTGAGCTCTCTGCCAGGGTGGGGGGGTACGTCACATCACATATGAAAAATTAAAAGACCCATCCCCTGAGTCGGCGTGCCACGGCCCCATGCCTACCACTGGATCCAGCCCTCCAGGTCCCCGGTATCCTTCAACCCTTACCTTGCCTGCAGAAACAGTTGGATTTAAGGAGCACCAATGTAGTGGTGGTGGTGGCCCTGCCATGTGGGGTACAAGCCAGGGGGATTCGCTGCAGGTAAGATGTGGAGGTTCAGAGCACTAGGGGGCACTCAGGCCAGGCAGGAGAAGCCAAAGTGCCATCTTAGGGAGCAGTGACCAGAGAAAAACAGAGTTAAAAAACAAAACACTTGAAGGAAAAGAAAACAAACATGAAAATTGCGTTCAACTGAAAGATAACGTTTCCATTGAGTCTTGCGACAGCAGGAAAGAACTGAGGAGGGAGCAGGGCTGCCCACACTTATATACAGGGATGTTGGCATATGACGTGGGTGTAGATGGCCCCTACTAGTCTGCTACAGAAAAGGTTCCACATGGTCCTAGGACTGACGTGGGAATAGTTCCATCATACCTCTCAACTGTCACATATTACGAGGTATGTCACTCATTTTCCCCTCAGAAATTCTTTGTCCCACATGGTGAAGGTGATATTCCACATTGTGCACTGAGACTTTAAAGCAGAAATTCATAATACTCTATTATGTTCAGTTATCAGCAAACATTAAGAACATTAGTGCACTGATAGCCATAGTGTTCTGAGCTTGCAGTGCCATGTTTGATGATATGTCACACATTTTGGTCATCTGTCACACATCTTGTCACACATTTCGGTGAAGAAAGGTTGAGAGGTATGAGTTCCATGGCTGTGACCTGATGAAAGAGATATCCCCAAAGAAGATTGAGAAAGAGAAATGATACTGTACTGGAAAAAGGACAGTGACACTGAAAAAAACATTGCAACACTGCAAACTGAGATGACTTATCCCATGGTGCACACCTGATTGGAGGAAGAACAGAAGCAACAGTTATGTACTTATGTGACAGTAGATCTTTAAGAGACTCATCAGGTAACACTTTTGAATCTATACCGCGTTAGCACTAGGACCACATGGAAACTTTTGCCAGCAATCAGCCAGGGCCTGCCCATGACGACGTCATACATTAGCGTCCATATAAGACGTGGGCTGCTCCCTTTCTCCTCAGTTTCCTGCCAGAGAACATGATTTGAGGACTATGATCCAGGCAACCAGAAGATTAGAGCAGCACCCTACATTCCAGGTGACAGAGTGCACCAAAAGGATCCAGAGATGGAGTGAAACTGGTGTACAGAAATTGATTGCCAACACCATGGAGGACAAGAGAGGGACAGCATGACCTGATGAAACAGATTATTTTGAAGATCTACTGTTACAGTGAGTACGTAACTGGTCTGTCTTCATCAAGGTATTGCTTTCATCAGGTCACACCTCTGAAGCGAGTCCCCTGCAGTACCCAAAACCAGCAGACCAGGTAGATTGGAACCAAGAGCTGTGAGGAGGCTGTATTCTCCACAAAGGCCAACACCTACTCCTGTAATCCATAAGATGGTCAGACTAATACACCTAAAATGATCTTATAGTACTGCATGGGGGTGACTGCACCAATGCCTGCAGTACACATAGCTCAAAAGTCTGCCCTAAGGGTGCATAATTCTGTAAAGAAGTAACACAACATGGTTCAGCAGTACACTACCATACTTCCTAGGGCTGAAAAAAATAGAAGGGGATCCACCCATGGAGCAAACCCTGTGGTGGACCCAGAAAAATCCTCTTGGGTATATATTTTTTGTAAACAAAACACTTCCCTCAGTCCTTGGGGCAAGTAATAGGATATCCCTAGGAGGAACAATGCTCCCTTGGAGTGGCATTCCCAGAGAAACAGAAATAAAAATAGACAAAGACTTACCTCGGAGCAAGCAACCTATAACAAACCAAAGGAAAAAACAGTGAAACAAATAAAAAGATCGCATTCTGTAAAAGAAAGGGAAAGTGTAGCTCACACTAAGCAGTTACCTTACCGAAGAGCCCACATAAAAATTCCCTCAAGACAATAAGCCAGGCCCAAACTGGGACCTGAAGGGTGGGCTATAGTTGCCAATGTTAAAAGGAAAAACAGGAACAGTCAGAACCTCGATTACTGAGGAGGTGTAGGAATCGAAATGGCTGTTGACATGTTATCAAATGAGCCATTCCCCTCTTATTTAGTAATGGTTTTGAATAGAGGAGGTCTAGTGAATACCAAGTCGCTGCCATGTTGGATGAGATTCTCAGAGGGGACAGAAAGCACAGAGGCCCAAAACCAGATATGGAGGAATAAATACCTCTTGTTCTAGGATATGTATGGTGACTTTAGTAGCAAAGGATACCCTCTGTTGCCCTAATATAAGCATTTTTTTGTGTGTGTGTGTGTCTTAGATACATGCAATTAGTACAGCTCAGTTATACTTTAGGCCCTGTTGCTGGGACTGCAGATTCCAAAACAAGCTTACAGTTCTATTATTTGTAAGAGACTGAAATAAAGTACCCATGGTTCATCAACATGACCATGTCAACCACAACACCTTGCAGCCACTGCCTGGTAGCAGAGCTGAAGCCACGGCAAATGTTACAGGCCTGAATCTCAAGGTCGAGGCCTAGGCTGCAAACACACACTGTGCACATCACCTTTGCAGATTCGCTACCCACAGTCGCAGAAGCAGAATAATTTTGAAGACTCCTTCGGCAGCATAGAAAAAGATGAAAAATGTCAAATACACTATGTTGTTAATTAAAATAATGAACTGGCATTGCTAACTCCACTGACAGGTCTGATGAGTGTAATTGGTTGTGGTAAAAGAACTGAGAAGAGTGGGCTGCCCATGTCTTATATGGATGTTGATGTACTGTATAACATTGTTGTGGGTGGCTCCTGGCTGACTGCTGGCAAAGGTTTCCATGTGGTCCTAGCACTGACATGGTATAGTTTCAAAGGTGTGACCTGATGAAAGAGATATACTCGATGAAGATCTTAGGTTGGTAAGAAAGCCGGCACAGTTTTTGGCAGGACGTGGCATCATGTGGCGATATGCAGGCGCCATGCCCAGTAGCCATTATCAACCCCCTGGCCAAAAAATTTGTGCCTCCGGCACCGACCCATAAGTGGGATTCAATGGAGAATATAGATTCAGAGAAGATCAGTGCAATTCAATGGCAATTAAACCCTTGTGTCACACAGTATTTTGTGACATGTCAGTTACTGCAAGGTATTGTGTTGCATCCAGGCTGGCTTCACTGTATGCATTCTGGAGGTCCAAGCAGCCAACCCAAGCCTGTGCCTCTGGGGATGGAGTGGGCTGCCCCTGACACCTCTTTTGAGAACCATAGCACTTTTTTCCTTCATTGTGTTTTGTTGATTTGCTTCACACAAAGGCTTGTTGCCTTTGTGATGGCTGTTTTGATTACTCCCCATTGTTCCTCCACCCCTCCTTCTTGCCTGTTTGCTAGTGCTTTTCTGAGGCACTCTCTCATTTTCCCAAAGTCATCCCTCCTAAAGTCCAATACTCTTGCTTTTGTATGGCTTGACTCTATGGCTGTGTTTATCGTGAACCACACTGTTTGGTGGTCGCTTGTTCCTAGATGGCTACCCACTTCTAAATCAGAGATTCTTTCTCCATCCCTGTTTAAGAGTACCAGGTCTAAAATTGCTCCCTCCCGAGTAGGTTCCAATACTAGCTGTCTGAGGCATGCCCCTTGTAGGGCATCAAGAATGACCCTGCTCTTGGATGTGCCTGCAGCAAAGGTGCTCCAGTTAACATCTGGCATATTCAGGTCCCCCATCAACAATATCTCCCCTTTTTCTGCCATTCTAAGGATGCCTTCTATCATTTCCTTATCCATTCCATCCCCCCCGAGATGGCGGTCTGTATACAACCCCCATGCGGATTGTGGTGCCATTTCCTGTCTCCAGGGTGACCCAGAGTGCCTCATCTGCTCCCTGTTTACTCTTTAGTTCTGTTGCTTTGATCTCTTCCCTTACATAGAGAGCCGCTTCTCCTCCTCTTTTACACTCCCTGTCCCTCCTGTAGATTGTGTATTCTGGTGTGCTGACATCCCAGTCATGGTTCTCTGTGTACCATGTTTCTGTGACTGCCACAATATCCAGGCATCCCTCTTCCATCAAGGCCACTAGTTCAGAGAGCTTGTTACACAGACTATGAGCATTGGTAATCATCACCCTCCATTTTTTGATGGCCTTACCCCTTTTAGCCCCATCCCTGTCCTTACTGCCTTTGTCTTTTTCGTCTACCTCTGTCCTGCTCCTAATGACTTCTCTACCTTGGTGTTTACCTCATTAATTACCGTGTTTTATGGGGAAGGCTGAAATTTCCTGCTCCTTTCAGTGCCTCCTCTTGGCTGGTTTAAAGCTTGGCAATGAAGCATTCAAACCTATAACCTAGGATCCTGGTCTCTCCCCAGACAGATGCAGACCAGTATAGGTCTACATCCCTCCAGCTGGCTCCCAGTCCCCAATGAAGCCAAAACCCTGAGCTCCACATCAGTTTTCAACCCATTCATTGAATTCCATGGAGTGGAGTACCTAGCATCACCTTGCCATAGACAGGCAGGACCTCCGAGAAGGTTACCGTGTGCGCTACTTGTCTAAGGCCTCTCCCCAACTCTACAAATGCCTCTTGCGCTGCTCTGATCCCATTCCGAGCCAGGTCATTTGTCCCTAGGTGGAAAATGACATCCAGCTTCCTCCCTCGTGCAGCTGCTCCCACGATCCTGAGGATCCACTTCCTGTCCCTCCAAGCTGTGGCGCCAGGCAGGCACCTTACCTCCCTCTCCACTTCCTCCCCCACTTCTACCCCCTAATGATTGAGTTCCTCACCAGGAGTCATTTCCTTCCCCTGTGGGGTCCCGTGCCACCCTCCTGTGGGTCTCCTTTGTGGAGGTTCCCAGCATCCTCCTTGGTCTCCACTGCAGGTGCCTCCATAGAGGAACTACTATCCACCAGAACAGCGTATGAATTGTGGAGAGGTACAGCTGGAGGGATGCATCTTTGTTCCACCACCCTCCCCCTCCCTGAGCCCACCTTGGTCCAGCCGCTCCTCTTTCTTGGCAACCTCTGAGGTAGCAGTGGTGGCCCTGGAGGTCCCTGCGTGGGGGAGGAGGTTTCACGAATCCTAGCCAGGTCAGCCTGGAGAGGGGCAACCTTCTCCCTCAGACCAGAGAGGTGCCTGCAAATAGGGCAGCATCACAGCCTCCAGAATGTCTCCCAGAATACTGCCGCCCCACAGCCATTGCACTGCACCACTCCCATCATGTCTTATTTTGTGTCACCTCTCCTGTTGCTCTGTATGCTTACTCTTTCCTCTCCTTACAACTCTCACCCTTCCTGTTCTGGGACAGCAACTTCCTGTATACTCCTTCTTCCTTGCTCAGAGTCAGACTTGAAAGCTAAAGGGTGCATGGTCTTGCATCACTGGCAGTGGATCATCCAATAGTGGCTACAGACATCATGGCCATCAGTGATGGACATGGTGAGCCTGCAAATCACACATCTTTTAAATCCTGGCACTCTCTTCTGTCCCATGGTATAATTCCATGGAGCAGGTGCATACTATAAGTTAACTGGAGAATTAAAAACTTTTGAAGAAAATTATAAAAAGCTTGAAGACTTTTCTGAAGTAACCTAATTCACAAGCAGGAGATGTGGAAGAGACCTTTCTTTCAAGTGAAAGAAAATATCTGAGAGCAGTGGGGAGAGGGGCCCACATGACTGGGAGAAGAGAGTATAGCTCGAAGACTGTTTCCAGTTACTGAGCTCGCATAAGTCAGTGTGAGACTATCTATGTATGGATAGTAAACAGAATCAATGGGAGGAGTGGTACTGATGCCCACCAAGAAGGAAAGAGGACTGGGGTAATCATATTGGATGACAAAGATGTTCAGGCGGTCCAACAAAGCAGTTGGAAGGGCTAGTAGGATACTGGGGTGCACAGGGAAGGGATATCACCAGCAGAGAGAGGGAGGTGGTATAGCCTCTTTATAGATTGTTAGTAAGACCCCACCTAGAGTAGTGTCCAGTTCTGGAGAACACATCTTCTGAAGGACATAGAAAGAGTGGAGGCAGTCCAGAGGAGGGCAACTAAAATGGTGCAGGATCTGCATCTGATACCCTATGACTGAGGTGAGACTTAAGGATCCAAACATGTACAACCTGGAAGGGGGAGTATGATACAGACCTTTCAATACCTCATGAGGTACAGGAAGGTACCCCCTCGCCCACCCCAAAAAAAGTGCTCAAGTACAAGGGGGCATGATGAGAAGCTGGAGAGGGGTAGATTCAGAAAAAGTTGTAAGGAAGTACTTCTTCACAGAAAGAGTGATGGAGTCCTGGAATAGTCTCCCAGCCCAGGTGGTGGGGGTGAAAACAGTGATGGGGTTCAAGAATGCATGGGATAGGCAAAAGGGAACCTTGGGGAAAGGGAAGTGGGGTGAGTGCGTGAATGGGCCAGAGGTCAAGTAGGATCTGCAGTGTTACTATAAGCAGGGAAAAATGGGCAGACTAGGTGGGACCAAGTGGTCCTTATTTGTGACTCTTGTCACTCTTGTAACTGCTCACCATAACCCACTGTACAGCTCCCTTATACAGTATGTCTACACAACATTCCCAAAACCAGTCTCCCTCCAACTGACCCTTGGGCCTTGCTCCCTTTCTCTTAATGTGGTCCCCTGGACTGAATTTTTCTCTTTTTCTTTGTCTCTGTTAAACCTACACACCTACCTCTTCCTTCCCTGGTCTCCACTTGTCTGAATCCTCTCTGAACATAATTATCTCTCAGCCACTCGTTACAACACCTTCCCTTGTCCACTCCTCTAGCCTGACACATTAGTACTTAGCCTAGTATGGTGTTTCTACTTCTTGTAAATGTAATCCTAAATTGTTCAGCACAGTACACATAGTCCAATATTTGCCTAATACCTGTATTTCCAACTGTTTGCTTACTGTATTATCTATTGTAACTTTTATTATCTGTTGTAACTGTTGTTCTACCTTTACCTGACGTGGAATCTATGTGATGATCTTGTTCTCAAAGGTGTTAATCCGAGATCACAATAAATAAATAAATAAAATGCACTGGCTAATTCTCTATTTCTGCATTTGTAAGAATCTAGGTAGTTAGAGCCTTAATTACCAAAGGCATTCTTAATGTCAAGGCTATAAATGAAGTCCAAAATGACAAAGTATTTCATGAACCTTCTGAAAGGGTCAACATACACTATTCCAGCAGTGCTTATGCAGTGCATGTGGAACATTATTATTTAACTTAACAAAACTACTATTAGTTTGACAAAGTTATTTAAAGACTTGTCAGGTAGTTTTGACAATATACATCTGGTATTTGACACTTCCGTTGTAACTACTGAAGCTGTTAATGTAACTTGAAACTAAATTTAGAGTCAGTAATTTTAAGTCTCAAACAGCTATTGGCAGTGTGTGTGATAACACTATCTATTGTTTTGCAAATATTTTTCAACAAGAGGGGGTACTTGCAAGTCAGATAAAGACAGACCAATGCACAAACTTTTATATGCAATGGAAAAAGACAGGTCTATTCTACAAGGTCACAACTGTATATTCTCATCACCCAGCACTCGTTTAGTTATCAGGAACATTTCACAGGTCCTTGAGATTTGTGACGTTTGGCATGTAAACGAATCATTATAATGGACTGAGAATTGCCTGCAAGACCGACTCCATACTAAGCCTACCGTAGCAGACCCTGAAAGGTTTTACTGTTGGAAAACGTTCTTTAAATGTAGCAGAACTATCCAGCATTAACAACATGGGAAATACAGTTATGGCTATTATTGCATTCATCCCTTCTAATGAATGCCAAAAGCACTTACTCGGGGATCTTGAAGAAATGCCAATAGATAAAATGGTGGATTTAAGTGGCAAACATTTAAGAAGGTTTCCGCTTCAAGTCTGTGACTTCACAGAACTAGTCAAGCTGTATCTGAGTGACAACAACTTGAACTACCTGCCCCAAGAGTTGGAACTGCTGCAGAACTTGCAAATCTTAGCTCTGGATTTTAACAGATTCAAGCAGCTTCCATTGGTCATCTGTACTTTGAGGCAACTGTCAATTTTGTACCTAGGCAACAACAAACTTCGTGATTTACCCCTAGAGTTAAAAATGCTGAAAAATCTGAAGACCTTGTGGATTGAATGCAACTATTTCCATCATTTACCACAAGTAATATGTGAACTAAGTCTCCTAAAGACTCTTCATGCTGGTTACACTTTAATCAGTTCTCTCCCAAATGAGCTTAAAAATCTTCATGAACTTACAACATATGGCTATCGGGGAATCTTCTCAGCCACTTTCCCAAAGTCTTGCTTGAAATGGATTTTGTGGAAGCAATTGATGTGGACAGCAACAAGATCAGGTACTTTCCTAGCTTAGCCCATCTGAAAGGACTAAAGCTGATAATATATGATCACAATCCATGTGCAAATGCCCCCAAGGTGGCCAAAGGAGTGAGAAGAGTGGGCAGGTGGTCAGAGGAAACACCAGAACTTGAAAGGCGTGCACAGGTAGAAGAGGACGCAGAACAAGCCATGGAAAACAAAGAACCATCACCATCAGCCAAGGAAGAAACAGACACGAGACAAACCCCATAGCTGACATGTAAGAGAAAGCAACGTTTAAATTGGAAACTGCCTGTTAAGGTTGCAAAAATCAGAATTTTTTGTTATACTAGTTGTTTATAAAAACACTGTTATTTTGTAATGCTGAAAAGGCAAGTCAGTTATAGCTGTTGCATTTTTAACACTGTCTAATGAAATTCTGGTCTAACACAAACTTTTTTTTAGAGATTTTAATGCTACGTACTGCATATGCATTACTGACTATTAAGAACCTCTGAATTTCATAATTAAAAGCTGAGTTACATTGTGCAGTTAAGCATCTTTTGGTTAGAAAAGAAAAACTTGCAAATGGTATGACTAAATAAAAAAAATTAGCCACAGCTCGTTTCATGATTTCCATAGCACTTATCTCTAAATGTAAACATTTTATACAATTTTATCAAAGAACATTTTATGATGTTTTAATGACCCATTCTTACTATTGCTTAAGACCTGTTTTAGTATACAAAATTGTTTGCAAACTGGTTTTATGAACAATTTCACATTTACTATTAAAAACAGTTCCATACTTTTGTTAAAATGGTACTTACCTGATGAGGCGTAATAAAGAACATTAGTGACAAAATGGTGTTTCTGTATAGATGATTTAAAGAATCTTTTTTAAACTTATTTCTCTGTAAATCACGAAGCATATCTCCCAGTCTTCACATTCCATGGCATGTCCCATGTGTTGGTATATTTTTGTCATATAGTGTATATGGTTAAGTATTGACGTGTATGGGAAAATCATTCAAAAACAAAGTTATGCCAGCGTTCACAAAATATGTTGTACCATACATCAAAGGTCACACACATGGTACCACAGTAGTGCTGCGACTACTGTGGTACATTTCAATCTTGTGCGACTTCAAGTACAGCAGATGTTGTGCTATTGCCACTAAAACATACATTCGCAGACTGCTCTGTATTTTATAATAGATAAAAACCATCTTCAGATGTCATGTCCCCAGACAAAATGTTGCTGTCACAATGACACAGACAAAATGCCACAGGGACTAAAGGAAGATGTAGAGTCAGAGTGTAGCCCATATTGGAGGGAGGAGATAAGGGTGGGCATAATGTGTACACTCCCATGTCAAAGGGAGTACAAGGACAGGGCACTCGAGGCAAAATTAGGAAATCATCAGCAAGAGAGGGGGGAGGTAGGCTATCTCCTTCACTAAGATCCTGCCGGTCTGGGGCCGGGGGGGCAGATGGACGGAAGGTCGGAGAAGGGGAGATAGGGGAGCTAAACATGTGGCTCAAGGGCTGGTGCCAGGAAAAAGGACACAAATTTGTAGGTGACTGGCAACTGTTTTGGGAGCAAAGTTTTAAATTGATGGCCTGTATCTGACTAAGGAGGGAGTCAGTGCATTGGGAAAAGTTTGATGTCTTTGCAGAATATTTAAACTAGCAAATGGGAGAGGGGTGCAGCACCCGATATACTGAAGGGAAAGAACACCCTCCACCCTCAGCTAGTGATCAAACAGCAGTTCAGTATGTCTTGCAGTTCATTTGTATCACCAGGTAAAGAAAAGGTCTGGCTCCCCATATGATGCAGGGGAAACACTGGACCTTGCCCAACAACTAACATGCACTGAAATCTGGCTAACGGAAAATCATGTACACAAATGCACACAGTTTTGGAAACAAGATCCCAGACCTACAGTCAACAATGACAGATGCTAGACTGGACATAGTAGCCATTAGCAGACATGGTTCACCAGTAACCACATTTGGGAGACTTCAGTACCTGGTTGTGTACTGTTCAGAAGAGACTGAGGTGCAAGTGGGGGGGGAGTGGTCCTTTATGTCAATAAACATTTCAAAGCTACAGAAATTCAGAATACACATAAGGAGCCAGAAGAACTGTGGGTCACCCTGGAAACAGGAAATGGGACAGCCATACGAACTGGGGTTGTCTACAGGCCTCCAGTCCAGGGGGATGACATAGACACATTACTGTTAGAAGATATACAAAGCATGACAGCTAAAGGGGAGGTTCTGATAATGGGAGACTTCAAAATGCTAGATACAGATTGGTCAATACCAGCAGGAACATCCACCAGAACTAGACACACAGTGTATTCCCTGAAGGGGAGGGCCTCAAACAACTGGTACAACAACCCACAAGAGACAGGGCTACCCTGGATCTAGTATTGACTAATGGGGAAAGGATAACAGATCTCCAGGTAGAAGGTCACCTGGGGGCCAGTGACCATCACATGGTGTGGTTCAGTTTGGCCACTAGACCTAAATCATCCCATTCCAAGGCAAAAATATGGGACTTCAGAGAAGCTGACTTTGATGAGATGGCAAACAGAGTTAAGCTAGCCCTGGCAAGAAGAAATACAGGTAAGGGGGTATAGGCAAAGTTGGCAAGCATTAAGGATGCAATACTTGAAGCAACATTCCATCATCCAAACATCTCATATTACCTCTGTTCTGCGCAGTCTGCACCGACTGCCGATTCAGTGGCAGATCACCTTTAAAGTTGGCTTACTGACCTATAAAGCCCTACATGGACTTGACCCTGACTACTTGAAAGAGTTTCTGGTTCTCTATCACTCAGAGTGACAGCACCGTTCAGCTGACGAGGGGTTGCTAGAGATCCTGAGGGTGTCCTTGAAATCTTCCGGGGCCCGTGCTTTTATATACATTACCCCTACCCTCTGGAATTCCCTACCCCATCGGCTTCCAGGAGTGACACAACAGTGGGAGGCTTTTAAACAAGCATTAAAAACTTTCTCTGGCCCCAGGATTTTAATGGTATTTAGTGAATTGAACCCTGTGGATTATTGTTTTCTCTTATACTGTATTTATTGATTTTATTATTCTTATTCAATCTTTTTGTAAAGCGCCTTGATAATTTGAAAGGCGCTTTTGAGAAATAAAGTTATTTAATATTATTATTATTATGATTGTGTTAGGGAGAAAAGCAAGGGCAAAAAGAGGAGGAAACCACTTTGGTTCTCAAAAACAGTAGCAGAAAAGATCAGAGCCAAAAGGCTAGCCTTCAAGAAATATAAGGGAATGCAGTGGGAAGAAGATAGGGAGGCATACCAAACTTCCCTAAGGAAAGCAGGGAAGGCAAAGACAGACAAAGGCCCAAACTTAGGAAACACTAGCACAAACAGTAAAAGAAGGGGACAAGACTTTCTATAGATACATTAGTGAAAGGAGAAAGTCCAGAGGGGGTATTGCTAAGATCAAAGGGGATAAGGGGGAGTGTGTGGAGGAGGACCAAGGAAAAGCATCTATCCTAAATAGATACTTCTGATCAGTATTTACTGAGGAGAGGGTAGGGCAGGGCCCACACCTCAGCACCATGGACAAGGGGAAGGGAAGTGTGCACAAGTCCCTTCACAAAAGAAAGGGTCCTACAAGAGCTCACTAAGCTCAAGGTGGACAAGGCAATAGGACCTGATGGCATACATCCCGGGATACTAAAGGAGCTAAGGGTGGAACTAGCAGAGCCATTAGCAGAACGGTTTAGTGAGTCTCTGAGCACAGGAGTGGTCCCAGAAGACTGGAGAAGGGCTCATGTGATCCCACTCCACAAGAGTGGCAGCAGGGAGGAGGCAGGGAACTACAGACCAGTCAGTCTTACCTCAGTAGTGGGCAAGATTATGGAGGCACTCCTTAAGGAAAGGATAGTGCAACACCTGGCATCTGATAGGAGCACAGGATCCTAGACAGCATGGGTTTACAACAGGAAGGTCCTGTCAAACTAATATCATAGATTTCTTTGACTGGGTAACCAGAGTGGTGGACCAAGGGGGTACAGTTGATGTCACCTACCTTGACATCAGCAAAGCTTTTGATACTGTTCCGCATAGAAGATTGATTAATAAGCTGGGGTAGGCTTGGGGTGGGTCAGAGGCTGGTCAACTGGATAGCAAACTGGTTGGCTGGCAGAAAACAGAGAGTGGTGGTAAATGGTATACAGTCAGAAGAGATGCAAGTCACAAGTGGGGTACCTCAGGGATCTGTCCTGGGGCTAGTCCTCTTCAATATCTTCATCAGTGACACTGCAGATGGACTGGAGGGTAAGGTTTGTCTGTTTGCAGATGACACCAAGATCTGCAACAGAGTAGATGATCCAGATGGGGTGGGCAGAATGAGAAGAGATCTGGATAAACTGGCAAAATGGTCAGAAGAGTGGCACCTGGGGTATAACGCAAAGAAGTGCAAGACCATGCACATAAGGAAGAGAAACCCTGAAGCTACCTATAGGTTGGGATGGGAGTTGCTGGCAATCACAAGGGAAGAAAGAGACTTGGGCATCATCATCACATATGAGCTGCAATCATCCAAGCAGACCTCTAAAGCAGTAGGTAAGGCTAGAGGGATGTTGGGGTGTATTAATAGGGGTATCACAAGTCTTAAGGGGGAGGTAATAATCCCTCTTTACAAGACTCTGGTTAGGCCCTATCTGGAGTACTGCATGCAGTACTGGAGGCCGCACCGGCACAAGGACAGTAACAAAATGGAGGCAATCCAGAGAAGGGCAACCAAAATGGTACAGGGACTGCATCAGAAAACATATGAGGACAGATTGTCAGAGCTCAACGCGTGCATCCTAGAGCAAAGGAGGGAGAGAGGTGATATGATCGAAACATTTAAACATCTTAAGGGCATTAACAAGGTGAAAGAGTGTAACATGTTTCAATATAATAAAAATAGCAGGACAAGAGGACAAAGCATGAGACTAGAGGGAGGCCGATTAAGGGGGAATGCGAGGAAGTTCTTTTTCACAGAAAGGGTGGTGGAATTATGGAACAACCTACCTCAGGAAGTGGTGGATATGAATACAGTGCAGGGCTTCAAACAGGCATAAGGGAGCAATACAGAGGAGTATGAATAGATAGGCCATTGACAGAGTAAAGGCCTATGGCACATTCATAAGGTAGGAAAAATTGGCAGACTGAATGGGCCTTGCGGTCCTTATCTGCCATCAACTTCTATGTTTCTATGTTTCAGTGTAAGATGAATTGGAGACCTTAAACTACCAAAAGTAGACTGGGCAATATCAGCGGCCAACAGTGCCAGATGCCAAGCTTTGTTAGAGGTGCTACAGGACTGCTTTCTTGTGCAGTGGGTCAAGGAACCTACCAGGAAGGGGACTTTCCTGGATCTGGTACTCTCTAATGGGAATTTCACTGGGGATGTCAGGGTGTCAGAGCTACTCGGGTCCAGTGATCACAGTTCAGTAAGGTTTCAGACTGACCCGCAGCCTCATCACACCAACTCAAAAACAAAGGTCCTAGACTTTAGAATGGTAGCAGTATGGAGGGCAAAGGTCAAACAGGATATGATCAAAAGGGGACAGCTGTAGGCAGGTGGGTAAGAAATACAGAAAAACAATGTGGTTTACCAAAGGGGTAGGGGAGGCAGAGCTACGAGGGTAGCATTCCAGAAGTAGAAGAGAACATAATAACAGTAATAGGAGAGAATAATTAGAAAAGCTAATGTAGGCCAACAGGCCAGTCAGAAAGGCACAGGCAGATACAGAGTTAAGAGCTGCAGAAATGATCAAGGAGGGAATTAAAGCATTTTTCATAATGTTAAGGAAAAAAGGAAAACAAAACAGAATTTTCAGGCTGACGAGCAGGACCAGATGGATGGAGATAATCACAAAAAGGAAGAAATCCTGAATAAATATGTTTGTTCAGTATTTACAGTGGAAGAAGGTGGGTCACTCCCAGATTGTGGGATCATGGACAGAGGAGCACAGGGAAGGTGAGCAGGGGTGGGAATGGTATCAGAGGAAAGGGTGCTCAAGGGACTCTGCCCCGAAAGCGAATACATCACTGGGACTCGATGGTATGCAGACTAGGGTGTTGAGACAGGGGAGTTGGACATTGGTGGCAACACTAGCTGATCTGTTTAACTGCTCTCTGGAAACAGGTGTCATGCCTATGAATTGGAGGGTAGCTAATGTGGTGTCACTTCACAAGAGTGGGGAGAGAGATGACCCAGGAGACTACAGGCCATTAATCCTATGAAGCCTATCCATTTTATCATCCAAAGTGCCTATTGGTCTAAACACTTTTGAGAATGGCAGAGACTTCTGCACATTCCAGTATGTACAGAAAGAAAAACATGTGACTGGCTCAGAGTTGTGTTTTTTCTTACTCCCAGATCAAAGTAAGAACAAGGAACCTACCAGGAAGGGGACTTTCCTGGATCTGGTACTCCAAGAGAGATTTCATTGGGGATGTCAGGGTGATGGAGCTGCTCAGGTGCAGAGATCACAATTCAGTAAGGTTTGAGACCTGAAGGCCCATCACACTAACTCAAAACAAAGGTCCTAGACTTCAGAATAGGTAGAGGTACGGAGGGCAAAGGCCAAATGAGATATGATTAAGCGGGGACAGCCACAGCAATCAATACATGCATTTGGCAGGTGGTAAGAATGACAGAAAATCAATGTGGGTTACCAAAGGGGTAGGAGGCGTTAGAGCTACAAGGGTAGCATTCCAGAAGTAAGAAGAGAGTATAATGACAGTAATGGGAGAGATATTTACCAAAACAAAAGAGGCCAACAGGACAGTTAGAAAGGCACAGGTAGATACAGAGTTAAGAGCTACAGAAATGATCAAGGAGGGAGGAAAGCTTTTTCATAATGTTAAGGAAAAGAAGAAACAAAACAGAATTTTCAGGCTGACAAGCAGAACTAGATGGGTGAGAATAGCCACAAAAGAAGAAATCCTGAATAAATATGTTTGTTCAGTATTTTGATAAAAGAAATGGAAATTACGCACCTACCGTAATTCTTGATCTTCTTGGACGAGTCTCCACCACTCATTCACACTAATGGGAACTGCGCCGGAGGCACTAGGACCCATCAGGAGCAAACTTTTTTGTTAGAAGGTCGGCGCCTGAGACGGAGCCGTGAGGAGCGGCACCGTGAGCCTCAGCTCGTGTGGTAATGAATATCTCAGCGTCGACCTTCCAACTGCCTCAGTACCTTTTTTTCTGAGGAGATGCAGCATAACTAACCTAGAAGGATAGCCTAACCAAAAACCAGACATAAGATAGTCCGGAAGACCCATATAAGAAGGGTCAACAAAGAAATCTTCACAGCCTAAAGATTGAGGGAGTGAAGGCCAACAACAGAGGTGAGCTCGGGGGATGGAGGGTGGGCGTGTGAATGAGTGGTGGAGACTCGTCCAAGAAGATCAAGAATTACGATAGGCAACGTAATTTACATATCTTCCTGGACACAAGTCTCACCACTATCTGCCACTCAATGGGAGAGTACGAGCTAATCCCCGAGAGGGGTGGCAGGAGAGACCAAGAGCTCACAGTTTTAGGACAGAAGTCCATTAAGGATGGTTCTGCCAAAGGAAAGATGTTGTCTGGCATGGACATCCAGGGCACAGTGTTTAACGAAAGTATGCACTGAGCTCCAGGTAGCCGCATTGCAAATATCTGCAATGGGTACATTGTGGATTTCCGCCCAAGATGCCACGACCGCTCTAGTAGAGTAAGCGTACACTCTGCCCTCCAGCCTAACCTGTGCCATGGAATAACAGTGATGAAGGCATGCCACTAGCCATGCTGAGATACATCTGATAGCGACAGGCTGACCCAGGCGGGGTCTTGCTGAAGGAAACAAACAGTTGCTGAGCTTTAAGAAAGTCTTTTGTTCTATCTAGATAGAAATGCAAAGCTCTCTTGATGTCCAAGGAATGAAGAGAATGTTCTCCTTCATTTTGGAAGTTCGCAAAGTAAGAGGAAAGGACCAAAGGTTGGTTTAGATGGAATTCCGAAACAACCTTAGGAAGAAATTCAGGATGGGTTCTAAGGACTACTTTGTCTTTATGGAACACAGTATACGGAGGATCTGTGACCAAGGCATGTATCTCAGAGACCCTGCAGGCTGAGGTAATGGCCACCAGGAAGGCCATTTTCCAGGTGAGAAATTTTAGCACACAGGTAGCCAGAGGTTCGAAAGGTTTTTGAGTGAGCATGTCTAGCACAAGATTAATGTCCCAGACTGCAACTGGTCATCTTATAGGAGGTCTGGTATGCAGAATTCCCTTAAGAAACCTCTTAACCACAGGTAACTGAGCCAGTGACAAGGAAAGTACCGGCTCATGATAAGCTGAAATGACACAAAGGTGATCTTTGACTGTAGAGTACTGCAGACCTGAATTTGAGAGGTCTAAGAGGTACTCTAAAATTTTATCTGGTGGGTAGAAAAAGGATTAAAGAGATTACGACACCAGAGCGAATACGCCCATTTGGCTGTGAAGCTCCTAGTGGCTGGCTTATGCGCAGCCACAAGAATATCTGAAACCCTGTGAGAGACATTGAACCTGTTCACTTCTATCTCTTCAGGAGCCAAGCGTGAAGGTGAAGCGACCTCAGGTTGGGATGAACTACAGGCCCCTGAGTCAAGAGGTTCGTCTGAAGGGGAAGTGGTTTCGGCGGAGCTGCCGACATACTGTTGAGTAGTGGAAACCACATCTGTCGAGGCCAGAAGGGAGCAATAAGGATCATTTTGTCCCCCTGGGAGTCTAACTTGAGAAGTACCCTCTGAATTAGAGAAAGAGGCGGAAAGGCGTATAGAAAGCGTTTTGTCCACTGCAGCCTGAACGCATCCTGACAGAAAATGCCAGGCCCTGGATTTCTGGAGCAGAAGAGAGGCAGTTTTGTGTTGAGTGGGGATGCAAAAAGGTCCAGGTCTGGAGTTCCCCACTCTGTGAATATTGACTGAACTACGGCTGAGTCGAGAGACCATTCGTGAGAATCTGTCTCTGTTCTGTTGAGGCGATCTGCCATTTCGTTCTGCACTCCTGGCAGGTAGACCGCTTGAATTAGAGACTTGTGCTGCAAGCACCATTCCCACACTCTCATCGCTTCTCTGCATAAGGGGTAAGAGTGAGCACCGCCCTGTTTGTTGATGTAATACATCATTGCTTTGTTGGCCATTTGAAGGAGAATGTTCTTGCGACAGAGAATGTCCTTCAAAGCCCGGACTGCATAAAGGACGGCTCTCATTTCTAAGACATTTATGTGAAGCTGGGACTCGACCTGAGTCCACGTACCTTGAGTGTGGAGAGCCTGACAGTGAACTCACCACCCCATCAGGGATGCGTCTGTGGTAATGGAAATCTGATGATCCAGAGGAGCAATGTGATACCCTTCTAGAAGATTGTTCTCTTCGACCACCAGGTGAGTGACCTCTTTAGAGTTCCGTCACCTTGATGAGAAAGGACTGTGGGTGAGTGGTTGGGGACCACTGAGTACTGAGCATCCACTGAGAAGTTCTCATGTGAAAGTGTACTAGGGGTGCAGTGAACACCGAGGATGCCATGAGACCCTAGCATCCATTGCATCAAGAGAGCTGGAACCGAGTTGCTCCCCCCGATGTGACTGGCCATCTGAAGGATATCGCTCCTCCTGTCCTCTGGAAGAAAAGTCTTCACGCAGGAAGTGTCCAGAAGAGTTCCTATAAAAAGGAGCCTCTGGGAGGGCTGCAGCTGTGATTTTTTGAGGTTTAGCAAACTCCCATGGACGTGAGAAAGCGTGACGCCTTGGCTATGGCGTCCAGAGTTCCCTGTCTGGAAGGACTTGCCAGAAGCCAATTGTCCAGATAAGAGAACACCTGTATTCTGATCTTTCTGAGATGCGCTGCGAGAACTGCACAACACTTTGTAAAAACTCGTGGCGCCAAGGATAGCCCAAAGGGCAGGACTCTGAACTGATAATGCTGTCCCAGAGCCATGAACCTTAGGAATTTGTGATGCTTTGGGTGAATAGAAATGTGCTGGTAAGCATCCTGCATGTCTAGGGAGGCTAACCAGTCATGTTGATGAAGCAAAGGTAACAGGGTTCCTAGTGAAATCATTTTGAATTTCTCCTTAGGCAGAAATTTGTTTAGTTTTCTGAGGTCCAAAATGGGGCGCATTGCCCCAGTTTTCTTTGGAACCAGAAAGTAATGGGAGTAGAACCCTGTGTTCCGTTGATGCAGCGGAACTACTTCTACTGCCCTGTTGTTCAGAAGGCCTTGTATCTCAGCAGCGAGAAGGTCTGACTGAAGGGTTGACAGTTTGGGCTGTCGTCTGGGAGGACGATCCGAAGGGGTCTCCACAAGATTGAGTGACTACCCCATGCGGATTATCCGGAGGACCCATTTGTCTGAGGTTATGGACTTCATTGATTGTAGAAGTGAGTCAGATGACCTCCACCACTGAGGAAGAGTCCACCTCGGGCAGCTGAGGTGGGACTTGGGCCAACAACTCTGAAGGAGGCACTGGGCGCTTTAGGTCCTTGCGCTTTCTGTTGCATTTTCTTTTGAGGCTGGGGGGGCTTGGCTTTTATGAAAACTTCCTCTGCCTTTGCCTCAAATGGACTGACGGTTATGAAACTGACGTTTATTAACACCCCCTCGAGAGGGGACAGGAGGAGGTCTAGCCAACTTAATGGCTGACCTAGTCTTTTGTGTAGCTTCTAGAGCCTGTTCTACTTGATGGCTGAAGAGATACACACCATCAAAAGGCAACGCCATTACCTGCTGCTATGCATCATTTGTGAAACCTGAAGTGCGCAGTCAGGAATGACGGCGGGTACAAATGCCCGCCACCCAGGAAGCAGTATCGAAAGCATCCATAGCCGCTTTAACCTGCTGGTTGTTGGATTCGATACCCCTGGTAATGGTTTGAAGTAGCTCTGACTTTATGTCTGATTCCGCTAGAGCTTCAACCATTTGTTTGAGTGAGTGCCAAAGGATATACTCATATTGAGAGAAATAGCCTCGGTAGCTGGCAATACACATACCCAAGGTGGAAGCAGCAAAGACTCTCTTACCTAAAGTGTCTATCTTACGAGATTCTTTGTTAATAGGTCGAGCTGTAGTAGTCTGGGGAAGGACGACCTTATCATTCTCTGCCAAGACTACAATAGGATCCTCAAAGGCTTGGGACACCAAAATGGGTCGATCCTTGGGGGCTCAGTATTTCCTATCTATGGATTTAGCCACCGAAGGAATGAGAGCAGGATTATTCCATACCATTTGAGACAGCGTTTCAAAGGAGGGCTGTACCGGAGGAGTCAAATCCACAGGAATCTCTGGGACATAGAAATTACGTACTTACCATAATTATGATCTTTCTGTGTATCTTCACCATTCATCACAGATGGGTACTGGCCGGAGGTCAGGACCCCGCGGGAGCCTTTTTTTTTTTTTTTTTTAAAAAGGGCAGGCGGAGCTGATGCAGCATCGATGCAGCATCGGCGCCGCCCTCAAGGCCGACGTACTATGTGGCACTCGAGGATTAGCCATTGAGCTGTGTCGACTCCGCCTGACTACCAGTTCTGAGTCGCCGGAGAGGTAAGAGGAAGGGATGGAGGGTGGGACAAGAGAGTCCAAGGGACAGAAAAAGGAAGGAAGAGCTGAACCAAAAGGAGAAATAATGACTGAGAGGACAGCAGAGACAAGATGAAACTAAGGGGATTGGGTAGGGGCCCCAATCTCTGGAAGCGGAAGAAGGGAGGGAAGGGGGGGAGAAATTTCAGGAGAGAGTGAGACAAAACAAGGATCCAGGACCCCTGTTCTGCACCAGATTGTATAGGAACTGCAAGGAGTAGCAAAGCTTACTTGCCAGTATTCAAGGCACAGAATATATGGCAATACCCCAAAAGCAGAGTCAGCTATACTGGAGAAGGACAGGGTACAGGGATTAGTACTCTCTCTGAAAGAAATTTGGTGAAAAAAAAAAGGGGTTCTTTTTTTTTTTTTAACATTTGGATGACAGGAGGAGGGCAATCAACAACTCCCACCCTGCTAGGGTGGAGATATGCTGTAGAGAAGGAATGCCACTCGGGCTGTACCCTTTTTAAGGGGAAAAATTACACCCCTGTGTGTCCCTACTTTACCCTACTCAAGAGAGGGAGAGGCACAGAGGAGGGGACCCAGAGACTGAGGCCCCAGGGGGATGGTGGGTGGGATTGTGATGAATGGTGAAGATACACAGAAAGATCATAATTACGGTAAGTATGTAATTTCTATATCTTATCTGTGTCAATCTTCACCATTCATCACAGATGGGTGAGTACCAAGCCCCCCGAAGGGGGTTGACTGATTGCACCCTAAGGGACAGTGTCCCTTAGCCCTCAGTGGGTGACACACTAAGGGGGGGAACCTTCTGGGCCTGGGGAGGCCCAAGAGTGGGGAGAGTGAGAAGGGGTTCCCCCGGAGGGGGAAGGAAGTTGCCCCGACAAACGCCATCTTGCCCTACGGGAAAAGAGATAGGTTCCCTGGTGAGCGGAGCAAATCACCCTATGCCGGGCCAAGGGTGACAACCGGGAAAGGCGAAGCCATGCCAATCTTCTGGTGCAGATCGCTGTCCCTACCACCCTGGTAGCTACCTCGTTGGCGTCATAAGACACCCTTGCTTGGTGCCTTGCTAGCTCCAGGCCACGTGCAGAGAGAGCGATGGCTTGCCTGGTTTGCTCCAAGTTAGGCAAAGCAGCTAGGATCTGACCCAGCGCTGACCACAAGAACCTGTTGTAGGCTGCATAGTGGGCCTGATGAGCGGAGATGGAGAGAAGCAACCGTGCCAAGTAGAAATTCCTCCTCCCCCAGAAATCAAAATCCGAAGAGTCTTGATCAGGAGGCCGGTCACGGTGGAGGGCGCGAAGCCCGTCAGGAGTGTCCAGGTGCGTCAATCCAGACTGCGGATGAGGCATGGAACCTGGAGACTCCGGGGGTGCGCAATACCTCTGGCTGAGGTCCCTAGGGGCAGGAACTCCGGAGAAGGGCCTCTGCCAGAAACGCATGGACGCCTCCTGAAAAGGAGCAGGCCAGGGGGGCACCACAAGGGTGGCCACCCCAAAATCGCCTAGAAAGGCATGCGCCGCATGCTCTGGATTGCTCGCGGATAGAGGGAAAGGTGAAGGTCCTCCAACATTCTCACGAGGAAACGCTGATACTCCGAGAGATCAGTGGCAGGAGAGATGTGGACAGAAGGTTCCTCACCCCCAGAAGAGGGGGATGAGGAGCTGGAGGTCACCGTCTGCTCCGAGGGTGGCTGCTCGGGGGGAGGTTGAAAAACCTGACTGTCCATGGCCCTAACGTAAGCAGGGAACCGAGAAGTCACCGCTCTGAACTGCTCCCAGGTGAGAGGCCCAGTAGGATCAAGAATGTCCGGGAGCGCTGGAGAATGTGGCAGAGGGGTAGGGGCAGAGCTGAGGGAAGGAATTGGCTGGCCTCTGCCAAGGCTAGGGAGCGGACCATGGACACCCAGTGAAGGTGTCCCAGAAGACTCCGCAGCCGACAGCTGTACAACCACATTGGTACTGCCTAGGCTGCGCCCAGAAGAATCCCCCCAGTGAGGTGACCGGGGCAGATAGGTCCAGAAGGACGGTCCCCTGCCTTCAAAGAATAGGACCTCTCAAGGAACCAGAAGGGGAAGGAAGGGCAGAAGTCCACTGCCTGGCTCCAGGGCCCGGTGGACCCCAGAGAAAGCCGATGCACCGACCCCACAACCTCGACCCTCAGAGTCTGAGAAGGTCCTGGTCCTCAGAAGGGTCAGCCTAGGTAGCTGGCAGCTCTGGGATGTCCCCGAGGGGGAAATCTAGGGTGCGGCACCCTCCCCAGCCGTAGGCTTCCCAATGGGCCCCAAAGTTGGGTGATCGAGACACACCACAGGAGGGGGTACATCTGCTGAAGGGTCAAGGAACCCTCCCAGACCAGGCTGCAAGGCTATAGTGGCACGCACCACAGCTTGCTGGTCAGTGCCACTGACCCCGATCTGGAGGGGAACCCGACGCTCTTCAGCAGGGGGCTGACTCTGACTCATCGAAGAGACCACTGGCTCACCCTCCTGTGCAGTCAACCCCAAAGGGTGTGACTGCCCATCCGACTCTGAGCCGGACTCTGACTCCGAAGAGGTGGAATCTGAGGCCTTGAGCCAGACAGTAGGAGGGCGAGGAAAAGCGACCTTCGCGAAGGGCCCAGAAACCATGGCAGTGGACAAGGCCACCCCCGCGCCCTCCATGGCCCCGGGGGCAGAGCTGGCAGAAGGCGGTAGGGCAGCCGAGACCAAAGGTCCAGAGCTAGGGCCAGCCGCAGCGCCGCCAAGTCCATCGGCACCGGGAGCGGCGCCGGGGACAAAGACGGCGCCAGCGGCAGCCCCAACAGCTGCTCTGGAGATGCAGACACCGCCAGACCCCTGGCCACGGCGGCACTGAGAGTCGGGCGGCTGCGCGCCAGAGCAGGCTCACGCCGACAATGCACCAGGCCCCACGGAGGCCGCGAGCGGCACCGAACCAAGGTGGTGTCGACTGCCCCAAAAACGGACCTGGCACCACCCACTGCACCGCCCAGCTCCCCAGCGCCGCAAGTGGCGCCAAGAGCAGAGGCGGCGCCGCGGGCGATGCCGACCAACGACTTCGAGGGTCCCACAGTGCTGTGCTCAACCTCGGCACTGAGAGCGGCGCTGACGCAAGACATAGTGAAAGGCGACGCCGGATCCAGGGTCGCGGTGCCACAAGCAGAGTCAACGCCGCAAGCGGCGCCGACAGGGCCCACGGCACCGAGAGACGAGTCGGCACTGACGTCGGTGCTGCCAAGGCCCTCGGCACCGCGAACGGTGCCGAAGGCCTCAACGACACGGACCGACGGCATCGAGGATGGCACCGACCCGGGCCTTGCGAACCGCGGGAGCGACACCGGGGGGGTCTTCATCCCTGAAGGGGTGATTGCCATGGCGGCACCTCCCACCCGCTCCAGGGGGGAAGCGGGGCGGCCTTCTGCGCCGCGGGAGAAGCCTCGACCAAGGCTAGGCTATGGGAGGTCGAGGCTCCCTCCTCCACGGTCCGTAAAGAACCGGAAGGGGACCCGGAGGAAAGGCCAAGAGAGCGCAGCTTGGCCCGACGAGTGCGAACCCGTCCCCCGAAAGTCGGCGGAGCTCGGTCAAACTTTCCACGCTGTCTGTTCGAGGACGGCGGGTCCATAGAGAAGTAGGCGCGCACGTAATCCATGCCGCGAAGCGGCCAAGACACGGAGACACCGGTCATGCTGGTCGGTCACAGAGAAATTGGCAGCTGACGGCACCGACGAATAGGGGGCCGCCCCGCCTTAGAGAACTTCTTGCCCTCCGACCGCGGCATGACCTACGGAAAAACAACATCAAAAAAGACTCAACGTCACTTAATGTTAATAAAAAGGAAAGATCTTACCGGCGACGTCGAGTGGAGGCAGAACCCAGAACTAGCAGACCGCGGACTGGCGACGGAAATATCGCAGGCGTAAGGCCTAGAAAAACTGACAGACTTCTTCAAACTTCAGGCTTCCCACGAGGCAACCTTGACGGAGGGAGACGAAGAACTGGTAGTCAGGCGGAGTCAACACAGCTTAACGGCTAATCCTCGAGCACCACGTAGTACGTCGGCCTCGAGGGCGGCGCCGATGCTACGTCAGCTCAGCCTGCCCTTTAAAAAAAAAAAGGCTCCCGCGGGGTCCTGACCTCCGGCCAGTACCCATCTGTGATGAATGGTAAAGATTGACACAGATAAGATATGGAGGTATTGGAGTCTTAACAATTTCCCAGGATCGATGTCTGTCGTTTAGAGAGAAAGAGTGGAAATCAATTTTTCAGCAGAGACTTAAAAGACAGGTCCTCGACCACAGGCTCTGCAGTAGGAATAGATCCTGTTCCTTCCACTTCATCACCCAGCCTAAAGTCTGGGTCAGGCTCAATGTCATCTCCTGACAGTCCAGGAGGGACAGCATGGACAGGAAAGGAGTGAAAATCAGAGGGAAATGAGGAAGGAAAAGGGTTAAAGGAGGAGTCCTGAAAGGTGGACGACGCCTAACAACCCCCGGCTGCAGAAACGCATGGAGCCAAAAGAATGCAAGTCACCGAAGATGGTGCCGAGGAGCCACACGGCACTGAAGACGGAGCCGAGAGGCCACACGGTGCCATGACACCACATGGCACCAATGAAGGGCACGGCGCTGAGGATGGCGCCGACGATGCACAAGGCACCAAGTAACTCAACGGCGCTCAGGACAGCGCCGACAGACACATCGGCGCCAAAGACGGTGCCAAGCATGCTATCAATGCCGAGGGCATCAAAAACACCCCAAGACTCTGAAAAACAGGATTTGAGGAGAAGGGAGGAAGAAGAGCAGGAGATAGAGGCATCGATGTGGCTCCCTGCGCCGCAGCCATATGGGGGGGAGACACCTAAGCACGGAGTCGGCAGCACCGAAGACAGTGCCGCGTGACTAGGGAGGCTCAACCGCCCTACCTGATCTCCAAAGAAGCCCGAAGGCCCCTTAGTGACCGGGCCAGGCAGCTGGACCAACCTCTGAGCCCATTGCTCCATAAGAGCAGCCCACTGATGAAACTGCTCATCTGAAGACCTACCAGAGGGTGGGGTAGGGCTCCGATGTTGAAGACGTCGGCTACCAGAAACAGAAGCTGGTGACTCCGAAGGAGGAGACCAGCAACTAGCTCCAATAACTGACTGTCTACGTGCAGACATATCAGAGGGCGACCTCGAGGGACGCCTTCTCTTTTTTGACCTATGGGCCAAAGAAGAGCTCAAGGTCGAACGGTGCCGAGAATGTGACCGTTTACTTTTATGCTTTCGAGGGGACCGCCTTCCCCCTCGGGCATTGGACTGACCATTGTCAGACCCTCCCCCCCCCCAGAGAAGACGGCGGACCGGACCCAGCCCAGCTGACTGAACAGCTTTCATACGAAGTCTCCCTATCATCACCTGACACGCTCACGGTCAATTCCGTCAAAGTAGGCTGAGACTTCTTTGTAAATAAGAATAAACTAAGTGATACTTATTCGAGATATTACTACAAAACAACAAAACTGAAAACTATGCTGCTAGTTTGAAGTTTGACTCCCAGCAGGCGAGCGACGTCGTCACTGAAGTGCACCCAATGGCGGGAAAAAAGGAACTGAGGCGGTTGGAAGGTCGACGCTGAGATATTCATTACCGCATGAGCTGAGACTCATGGTGCCGCTCCTCATGGCTCCATCTCAGGCGCCGACATTCTAACAAAAAAGTTTGCTCCCGATGGGTCCTAGCGCCTCCGGCGCAGTTCCCATTAGTGTGAATGAGTGGTGGAGACCGATGTCCAGGAAGATGATGGGTCACTTCCAGGTTGTGGGATCAAGGACAGAAGGGCACAGGGAAGGGGAGTATGGGTAGGAATGGTATCAGAGGAAAGGGTGTTCAAGGGACTCTGACCTGAAAGTGAACACTGTACATCACCGGGACCTGATGGTATGCAGACTAGGGTGCTGTGAGAGGGGAGCTGGACTCTGGCAGCACCACTGGCTTATCTATTTAACTGCTCTCTGGAAACAGGTGTCATGCCAGTGGATTGGTGGGTAGCTAATGTGATGTCACTGTAAAAGTAGGGGAGAGAGAGTGACACAGAAGACAACAAGCCATTAACCCTATGCAGCCTATCTATTTTCACATCCAAAGTGCCTACTGGCCTAGCACTTTGGGAATGGCAGAGACTTCTGCGCATTCCAGCAGGTACAGAAAGAAAAACATGTGACTGGCTCAGAGTCATCTTTTTTCTGACTCCCAGCTCAAAGCACTGCAATCAGTCATTCTTAGGAGACTTAAGGCTGTAAAGGGCTAAGAATGATGTTGATAGTAGGGAAACTGATGGAAACTATCATAAAGGAGTGCCTGGTGAGTTCTTGGAGTCCAATTACAGGACAAGAGGCAGAATGAGTTTGTGGCAGGCAGGTTATGCCAGACTAATCAACTTTTTTTTTTATTTAGTTAGGCAACAGAAGAGGGATCAGCAGTTGATGTGTAATACTTGGACTTCAGCAAGTCCTTGACCATAACACACAGAAGGCTTGTTAAACTCTGGAGAGCCGATATGGCTGTGAACAGCTTTGGGATGCTTTTACCCATTATTTCTAATGAATTGCACAATGCAGATCTGTGGAGAGGCAGTTTCAATGTGATCTTCCTTTTATACATTTTTACAGTGTGTTTTCTTGGAATATGCCTACTGATTGCTATATATTTAGCCTGGATAGTTCACAGAAGAAATGGCATCTTATTTTCAGTGGGGCTCTACATCTACACAATATTATGCTGCATTGTGTAAAATTAGAACACACTGAAAACAATATTTTACATCTGGGGGAATATATTAAGTGCCAGATCGATGCATTAGCAGAAAGATACATTGCACAAAGAGGGTGCGCTGGTCAGCACTGATACAATATTCAAAAAGAATGTGCCACCACTACAGGGTGTGCATACAGTGAAGCTCACTAGGATGAAGCGCAGCACTGCATAATTCTGCAGTAGAGTTACTGCAGCAAACAATGCAGTTTCAAAGGAAGTTAATCCCTTTTGTCATGCAGTAAACCTCTGACACTGCACTCCATCCTGGAGGGCTTCATCGTTACTGTTGAAAATGTGACCCTGGATGGGAGCCACAGTGCAGGCATACCTCTCAACTGTCCCTGATTTTCAGGGACATCCCTGATTTTGCCTCTAAATTTTACTCTGTCTCTCCTAAAAATTGTGTTTCCGTGACTAAACAGCGGGGATTATAAACACAAAATAATGTCAACCATTAAAGTTACAGACTTGTTCTTCCTTAGAAAATGCATTTTACACTAAGCCCTT
This sequence comes from Neoceratodus forsteri, assembly GCA_016271365.2. Classification (NCBI taxonomy): domain Eukaryota; kingdom Metazoa; phylum Chordata; order Ceratodontiformes; family Ceratodontidae; genus Neoceratodus; species Neoceratodus forsteri. The sequence continues at coordinate 1,032,309,650 of CM028131.1, read as the reverse complement.
TATTCTATCGGTTTCCTGAGTGGATATCTCCAATATAAAAGAAGTGCCCCTGATTTTGGTCTTTTGTCCCTGATTTTTTTTAAGCCTTGTCCCTGATTTATGAGGCAGGAGGTTGAGAGGTATGAGTGCAGGTGACCGCCAAGTCAGGTGCATCCAGGGTGACCCTGAATGAATACCTTCCAGGAGGAATGTGTGGCACATATGGGTATGCACCGCAGCCCCTATGGGTGATATTCAGCCCAGAAATGTAAATGAACTAATTGAGCATGCAGGGTGAAAAGGGGCCTTATGCATGCTCATTACCAGCCCATTTGCATGTTGGCATGGGGATGAATGAGCCAGAGCAGCTCTTGCCCTCAAGCACTGACCCTGACTGCTCCCATGTGGGACAGGCCCTGAAGTCTCTGGTGGTATGGTGACACCCTCCATCCGTTCCACCAGCCCTGATAGTACTAGAGTCCAGGCTCCATCATTTCCATATTGTAGGGACCCCAATGCCATCCCTAATTACACCTAAATACACCTACAGTCCATGTCCATAGTGTAGTGGCCCCTGCTCCCCCTCAACGGTGCACAAACACCCCCTCCCTGCCCCCTGCCAATCCCATTGAGATGACTGGCTCTGTAATGGGATCATACCACTCTATCGGCAGGTGGTGGAGCACTCCCAGTAGGATGCTGGAATGTGTTATACGTAGGCACGAGCTGTGTGTGGGTGATAACACCCAGTGGCCATAATCCTCAGGCACTGGCATGCGGATCCATCATCCTGGTGCCATTGCACTGCTCAGTGTGGGTGACGGCCAATGCTGTACCCACTCACACAGGTCCCAAAACAGGCATGTTACAGCTGACCTCCCATTCATTTGTTCAACTGGGGAACTGCAGATGAACTGTCTATAGCCTGAAGCATACACTGCAAATGGCATTACAGGATACTGCACCCTGTGGCACCTGGGATACTTCAGCAGTCCAGAGGTTGGCATGTTACACAGGGAAACAGGGGAAACTGTGGACTTGCAGTGGTGTATGACAGCAGGAATATACAATATCGGCAAGGCATGCATTAGAGGTACGTAAATTCCCTCTTCAGTTTGCCATGGAGTACACACAGCTGCATACACTGGTGGATCCGCAGCTGGCATGGTGCCCCAATGTAAGGTACAGCCAGTTGGGTCATTACAGAGTGCAGGCTCCAGCCCAGGTTTAGTGCAGTCAATGATTGGCTATGGCAGGGTGTGGAGGGCAGTGCCAGTCTTTGCAACAGGTGGAGTATGGGAGGAGTGAGGGTGTCTGTGTACAGGGGCAGTGGATGGGAGTCCTCTAGACTATGGATATGGACCATGGTTTCGTCTGGTGCAATCAGGTCATGGGGGGCCTACACCATGGAGCTCTTCAGGGATGGAGTTGGCTAGATTGGGGATGGAAAGGGGGTACCTCTAGTCCACCAGGGCTGCCAGGCTGCTCTGCACCTTTGTGCACATCTGCAGCCTGCCTGTGGGTGGCTGGCCAGGTTAGGCCAGCTATTCATGGCCTAACTGTGGTCACAGTACTCTGGACTGTGAGGGCACATTAACACTGAATATACTGCAGCATGGCATATGCATGGGATTGCCCTCAACTTGAACAGCATACCATTTGTGTGTGCCTGGCCCATTCCCTTTGTGGCCAGCATCCCACATTTGGAATATCACGCTTGTTGTGCATTGTTGAGTTAGCAGCACATCTCCTTTTCCACCAGGATGCACTGCGATATCCTTTGAATACGGGGCCCTGGACAAGGTAGACTTAATAAATACATTATAAAAATGGTAAAATCATGACCCCACTGAAAACAAGATATTGCATCTAATCTGGGACATCCTGAGTAAATACAGTACAAAAATGTGTAAATGAACATCCCTGTGACAATGAGATGTAGCATCTCCCCTGCCCTATCCAGGATACAAAATATAGGATAAGAAATATTCAGTGCTCCCAGATTCAAATAACCATTACTCTGTAAGAAATCATTTTCCCTGTGCTTTCCCCACAAAGGCAGATTCAAATCCTTGTATAAATCCCTGTAGATTTTTCCATAAGACACTGGTTTCTTATTTATGACTTTGTTCTTTATTATATCAGCAGCCTTTTATAAGAAGAGAGCTCTGATTTGCTGCCCAGCATTAATATTGTGTGTCACGATAGCCTTGGAGTGATTTGGATTTATATGCTATGTATAAGGCATAATTGGAGACTATTTTGAAATAACAAATATCAAGCTCATCATTTCATGAACTGTACTCAACATTAGTAATCACAAGTCAGACAATCTTTCAAAAGATACTAGTAATGCCTGTAATCAAATTTATTGCAAATAGAGACATATATATATATATATATACACACACAACAGGTGTGAAAATAAATTTGCCAAGATAAACATGTTATCTTGGGCAACATGAGCAAGATAAATGAAGTTGGCTACTGAGCATGCTCAGAAATTTATCTCACTCATTGTGGCCACACTGAGCATGCTCAGAAATGTATTCTCACATTTGAAGATACATTTCTGAGTATGCTTAGTGACCAGTTTCATTTACTTTTCCACAGGACACCAGTGGAAATGAGTTTTATGGCTCATTAGGCCTTTTATGATAAAACTTTCAATAAAAAAGTAAAATGTGAGATGACATTCATTTTTTGATTGAATGTACAGTAATCTGAATAGTTTACATTGATTTTTTTTGTAGCTTTTTAGCATTTCTATTACAAGACCTTAAAAAAACCAAAACAATGCTCTTCGCCCACCCCCAAAACAAAGCCTAATACTACCCACTCCCTATCCTCCCTAGCACCAAACAACCGCTTGAACAAGTCTGCTCCTACAAATACCTTGGGGTTACCTTCGATTCAGCCCTCACCTTCCACACCCACATTAATACCCTTGCATCCGCCACTAATACACAACTTGGCATCCTCTACCGCTATAAAAATTGCCTCCCCCCGATGATCTCCGACTTGCTGTTACGTCTTCAGTACTGTCCCTTGTAGACTATGGCCTGACAGTTTATGGTGCTGCTGACACTACTGCCCTCAACAAAATTCGACTCACTCTAAATAAGGTCTGCAGGCTGATTACTGGTGCCCCCAGGCTCACACATACATGTCAACTCTATGATGAGGCAAAATTCCTTAACCTAGATGAACGGCTACGCTACCAAACCTGCCTCCTCACAAAAAAAAAACTCTACTTGGGCTCTTCCCCTCCCGGGGTGACAGCCTCCATCCACCGTACCCCACCCACTATCACAAACCGAACCTCCAACAAGACCACTCTACTGGTGCCCAGATCCAGGACCATCCATGGTCAGAGGTCCTTCTGCTACAGAGCCCCATCCTGGTTTAGCTCTCTCCCTGCTCCAATCTCCAACACCCCCACAATCTCCAACTTCAAAACTGCCCTTCGGAGACAACTGTTTAACACTCGCAGCTGCTCCTGTCTCTAAATGGGCCCTAGATCTCTCAACACTCGACAACGCCCACTGGGCGGCACTCCACCTCACCCCCCCACCTTCTCCACTGCGCACCCTGCCTCTGTAAAAATAAGCATGTACTCAGCTGTCTCACTGTACTTGCTACTAATTGAATAATGTATGAAATGATTTCTGTGCAACTCTAGTCAGTGACTTGTATTCTGTAACCTAAAATTGTTCTGTTTGTCCTCAATGTGACGAGGTACCTTTGGAAATGAGCCTCTGGCTCAAAGATTGTAAACCAATTTACAAAAAAAAATAAAATAAAAAGACCACCTGAACACCTGTTGTATAAATCAAATATGACATGGACTGACTTAAGATATCATTTTTATCTTCATTTGAGGGTACTGGTCTATTGCTATCTCACGCGTGGCTTTGCCACGCATGAGACATCAACAGACCAATCCCCTCTCATGAAGATAAAAATGATATCTTAAGTCAGCCCATGTCATATCATATATATATATATATAAAATCACACATGCCCCCACAATGCAAAGCATCATGGGCTGCATATGCAAATCACCACAGAATGTTATGCTGGTCCAACTTTAAGCAGAATTGCATGGTGCCGAAAGGCCTCTCACACAGTTTGCAAAGGATGCTAACAGAAGACATAGACACGTGTTTACGTCCTACCAGGACTCATCAGTATGCCTCATCTGTTTGACACCCCAGTGGAATGGACCAGCTACCCCAAGGCAGTGTGCCTGGGATATATTGTGGTGAACCCATTAATATATATATATATATACACATATACACACACAAATGCTATTTTGCATCTTACAGTTGTTAGTTTTCAGACAAATTCTTCTAGACTTTTTTCTGTCCACCTGATGGAATTTTGAACGAGTTAAGTAAATGTTATTATTTTATCAAGGCCCTGATCCAGCAACTCAGTAAATACACACTCAATATATAGGGGATACATGATGCCCCAGAGTGTGATATGGCAAATATTCTCACTCCTGCAGAGTGAGTATCCAGAGCTCACGATGCAGGAGTGAGAATATATGCCATAACACATGATCTGGGCATCATGTGTGCGATTTATACAATAGAGTCCATGTATTGTGCCATTTTAAATGTTTATTGTATTGTGTTTTTTCTTCTAGGTTCAAGTATTTGGAGGTGTAAGTCGGCTGCTTGTGTGGTAGTGTGATATTTGTGAATTGGTTGTATGTGTAGTTTTTGAATGGCTGTATATAGGAATGGGAGTGTTTTTAATTGGGTATTGCTGTGGGGAGTTGTGGTTGTTATGGTATGATTGGTTGTGGTGTTTTGTGTAGTGATTGGGAAGTGCGCTACAGCGTGCATTTCTATTAGATGCGTACTAGTTGTGGGAGGGGGTTGACGGAACGGGAGTGTTCACCGAGGATTGCTGACTTCATATTGTTAGGACGGGGATATATTTTATTTTGTTTGTGTTCCTTTCTAACTCTCTTTTGCTATATGTCCTGAAAATAAACCTACTGCTGAAATGTAGTGCAGAAGCTGCTTGATAAGAAGATATGTTCCTCATGATTGAGACAGGTGTCTGTGATTATATTTTATTTGAAGTGAATGTACGGCATGTGTTTTACGTTTCTATTGCTATAGAGATGTGACGTATGCACAGTGGTGATTTTATGTAGTGACTTAGGTAGTGTATGTATAAATATAATAGTTTACATTTATACACATCTTGCATACATGAGTGACATGTTTATTCAACTGGGGTGAGAAATACATGTTTTTAACTAACTGCATATCAGCTCACCCTATCATATAAATCATATTATAAAATGACAAAAACAGTCTTCTGTTTGCAGTTGTTTGATCAGGAATTTTATAAATGATATAAGTTCTTTTGTTACATCTGTGTTGGTCCAATAAAATGTATCAAATCTTTTGCTTCTGTATCACTCATGGTTTGTCAGCAGTTAATTCATTAAGTGAGGTCTACCTTGCCAGAGTTTGACTGTTTCTCCACCCCTCCCACAAACACACACACACACACACACACAAACATACACTCTCTTACTATAAGAGATCTCAGTAGCTCTTATCTGTTATGTTTGGGAAGCAGGCCGCAGCCTTTTCTGTCAAAAATAAATGTATGTGTTTAGTCTAGGTAGTTCACTGAGGATCTGGCATTTTATCAGATAGGTATTGAGAGGTTAAAAACAGTGTAAATCTTTACAAAATTTGCCGGGAAAGGGTAACATTTATGGGTATGAATCTTTCTTGAAAGATATTCATCCCCAACTGAAGTTAGTAGCAAAAAATGTTTAAATGCTAATCATTTTAATGTGCAAGCTGTTGTATTTTGAAGGGGGTAAACAAATCTCCAGTTTAATAGGCAACCAATATTTAACAAGCTGTTTCAGTTTCCCAATGGCCATCAGATAAGCAGCTTGGAGTTATGTCTCCAACATTCTAAACAGAAAGAAGGAATTATTTTATTTTAATTTTCATAGTGATTTGTAGATGTGGAAGGATATATTGAAAAGTCCAAAAAAATGTGTTTCACGAAACTCCATTTCAAGCTTCAGATAGCAAAGGCTGTAGGCTCTGCCCACAGCCATAAAAACTGAAGGGCAGGAGAGTGGGAAACAAGCTCAATAAATGAACAGAGAACTAGCTGGGGGACAGGACTCCGTGGGTGGTAGTTAATGAGGAATTCTTGAGAGATTGGGGAAGGGGTTACTAGCAGGGCACCACAATGATTGATGCTGGGGCTGGTGTTTTCAACATCTTCATATGACATAGCAGAGGAAATACAGGGCAAGGTAAGTCTCTGATGAAACACCAAGATTTGTGAGAAGGTGGGCACAAAGGAGGAACTAAGGGTCATAAAAAAGGATCTAGAAAGTGTGGAGAAGTGGTCTAAGGAGTGATGTCAATTTAGTGCCAAGGAATGTAAGGTTATCACATACAGGGTACATAACTGGGGGCTCTGATAAGCCGGAAAAGAAGATGTGGGGGAATAGGAGCATGGACTGTGACCAGGATAGTGCAGGGAGAGTGGTAAACTGCAATGGCTCTGGGGCAGCAGTTTGCCTGGGAACAATGTAGAATACAAGGGGCTGCTTAGTGTGCAGGATCCTGTAGCAGCTTAAGGCAGAGGTAAAACTGCTCTGATAGGGGCTAGGGAGGATGGCGTGAAGAGTCAGAGGAACAGAGCAGTGGTAGAGATGTGCATGAACAAGGGGCACAATTTGAATTAGAGGGGACAGCTCAGGGTAACATGAGGGAAGTACTTTTTCAAGAGAGGGTGGTGGATGCATGGAACAGCCTTCCTGAGGAAGTTATGGGGTCAAAAACAGTGGGGGCATTCAAGAATGCATGGGACAGACATAAAGCAATTCTAGTGGGGGGTAGAAGGAGGAAGTAGGCTGTTGGTTAACTAGGATCTGCAGCTTATCCAATAGGTAGGAAAATTGGCAGACTGGGTGGGCCAAGCGGTCCTTGTCTGCCATCAAAGTCTGTTTCTATGTGGGAGGAGGATAGGGAGGTGTATCAGGAAAAACAGAGGGAGGCAGGGAAAGCAGTCAGGAGCGCAAATGAGCAAATGGAGGAGAAAAGGGGCAAGACATTTTTCAGGTAAGTGAGTGAAAAGAGAAAGACCAGGGGAGGGAGTGTAAGACCCAGGAGGGTTTAGCCTCTAGGGTCTAGCATGTCCAGTGGGAACAGCAGGAACCAGGGCAAGGTATTGGTATTTCATTACTAGTACAAGTATGTTGACCTACGTACAAACAAATTGCTGTGTGGGGAGTTAGGGCTGTTACATAGGAAGTAATTCAGGCCACCAGTTGTACCACAGACCTCCATATTTGTTATTTTACTGAAATGAAAAAAAACTGAATTTTCCCTACATATTTCACTGAAGTCAGATTTACCATAAATCGATAATTGTGTTATACTAGCACCCAAAATGGCAGAACCGAATGAGCAACTACTAGATATTCTGTGTTGCACAGGATCAGCACCCAAATGTAAATCATGTAACGTATGTGCCTCAGAGGAAATTGAAACACAAGGTATGGATGTCATATGTCAGAAATGTCAGGCAACTGAGATGTTCAAACAGAAACAGCATCGCTTAATAGACTATTACAGGGCAAAGACCTCCCTAATAGAATGAAAAGGGACAAGCGTAAAAAAGCAAGGGGTGATACAGAGGCTATTGATTAAGCTCTAACAAGTTTAAAACCTGAAGAAGGGGATTGGACTTTTGTCTGTAAGAATAAAACTATGAAAAGATGTAAGGCCTTAGGGCATATTGATACTGATCTAACAAACAGATTTTCAGCCTTATCCAAACAAGATAACTCCCTTCCAGCAGTCACACCAATACAATACTCGAGATGCACAATGCAATGAAGGACAAACTAATAATGATACCAACAAATTATTATTACTGGGTGACTCAGTTATAAGGGGATATGATTCTGTAATATGTCAGCCTGATAAATACAATAGAGAAACTAATTGCCTCCCTGAAGGTAGAATTAAGGATACAAAATGATGTATCAATAGTAGGGGTAGGCGGATCTGTAATTTTCGTCAGATATTGGATCCAGATTTATTTATCACTGTATCTGACCGGGTCAGGATATTTATCGGGTTGGATATAGTGATACAGTAACACAGGTAGAAACACAGGTAGACAACCACACATTGCAAATTGGAAATTATTTTTTTATTTAAAAAGTAAATTGTTTGATTTGTATAAAGAAAAAAATATTAAAAATAATAGTGCAGTCTTAGAAGTTGTGCATATTCTGTTTTATGAACAGCAACATGTTCGTGTTCTCAGGCGTGAGCTGGGACCTCCTCTCTGTTGCTATGTCACCGGCAACACTAAAAATATGCTCGCTGGGCACACTGGTCGGAGCAGCCGTTAAATAGCGTTTAGCAATTGTATTCAGGGCTGGGAATCGATGTCCTTGTGTTTTCCAAAACATTAGTGCTTCTGGTGTGCTTTTCTTGGGGATTAAGCTCTCAGTTAGGTAAAGTTCCTGGCTGCATTGCGATACATTGTCAATCACCGAAGCTGAAAGATAAAATAAAAGCTGGCAGCTTGCTAGGCAATGTTACCAAAATACCACCAATGTAAAAAGTTTACTTACTGTCTTCAGGTAGGGAATTAGTTTGAGAGAATACATCCCATGGGTCATCAGCATCGGGGTTACCCTCTATTGATGTTTGCTGGAATGGTTGTTTTGATTTCTATTGCGGCTCATCGGACTGCTCCTCCACAAGCTATTTTAATACTCCTCTGGTAAATGATTTCCCACATTCAGTGTGAAAAAATGAAGCTTGTATCTCGCATCAAGTACTGTTGCCACTACAACCTCCTTTATGGACTTGTATTTGAGCAGGCACTTGTCCATTGACTGAACCAATTTTGCAAGTGATTTAGCAACCCTGAAGTTCAAAAACTTCTTACTGATGACCCCTTGCTAATGAAGGTTGGAGTACGGCACAGACAATACTTTGCTTCTGAACTAGTGTTACTATCAATTGAAATAAGTCCATACCAGGCTTTTGTGTGACATGTTCGCCTCATAATCTCAGACTGGCACTTCAGGTATGGCTGAAAGAAGCAGTGGTGGCAGTCTGTATTGGACTTCTGGAAGCTCGATCTGAATGTAGTTCTGACAAGCACCAAAGCACCTAACTGCTTTCAAATTATTTGTGCTAGCAAACAGATTCACACGTGCTTCGACTATCAGGTCCTAATTACATCTAATTAACTTGCTAATGATTCAAAGGCAGCATGTCTGGAAAGTGAGTTAATGGCAAGTGACTTTTCAATGTGTGAATTCTTGAACTGTTGAACCATCATCAGTATGCTAAGTGCGTAGTACTTTGCTGGTGCCTGGTATAGCTGACCCAAGAAACGGACAGCAAACATCCAATTGGAATGGATTTAACCATAAAGGGTGATATCCGACGGAATATTTTTATCGGATCGGTTATCCACCCATCCCTAATCAACAGACTACTAAACAGAAAGGATAAGTACTCCAAAGCAGCATCACATAGGCACCAGTGATGCCGGTAAGGAACACGAAAAGACATTGTTAGCAAGCTCCTGAAATTGAAACTAAATTAAAAGCACTGGTACAACTGCTATAAGTTCTGGTATACTCCCCAGCAAACTGCCACCCAGAAAAACCTTACTATACAGAGAATAAATGCTCAACTGTCCTAAAATGTAAACAGTCAGGGATGCTATATTTGAATACATAGGAACTATTTCAGGGGAAAACACACCTTTACTCTCGAGATGGCCTTCACCTAATCCAGGCTGGGAAAAACATTTTGGGTAGAGTGTTAAGAGATACACTTTCAGGCAGAAAACAAAATACAGAGCATTTAATCTGAACAATAAGGGGGGAAGGGAAAATTCTGAATTAAAAGGACTTAAGGTAATTCTAGCAAATGCAAGAAGTCTATTAAGAAAAAAAGATGACTTGGAATACCTACTTAAATCCAAAGAGGTACACATATGCTGGACATCCACCCAGAAATGAACACAGAACAAAAATGGGCAGTCATCAAGGAAGGACTGGCTGAAGCCACTAAAAATTGTGTCAAGAGCCAGAGCAAGAAAGCCAGGACCAAGAAACCAAGTTGGATGAGTAGAGAGGTAGTGGAGAAGGTAAGAGAAAAGAGGAATGCATTTTGAACCTCCAAGAGATCCAACAGGGCAGAAGACAGAGAAGAATATGTGAAGAAATCCAAAGAAGTGAGCAGAGTGGTAAGGGCAGCAAAGGCAGCTAGTGAACGGAGGTTAGCGCAAGGGATCAAAGAAGGAGAAAAGGATTTCTTCAGATATATCAGAGAGAAGAGGAAAAGCAAGGATCAAATTGTTAGGATCAGGAGGGGAAGTGGGTGGGTAGAAAAGGGGGCTGGGCAGGCAGAAGTACTTAATGAATAATTCTGTTCAGTCTTCACCAAGGAGAGGGATATGCCCATAACTGAGAGGAACGGCGAGGTGGGAGAGGGTGGGGGACAAGCAACCACGGATGGGGAAATCATGGTGGAAAGGGTGAGGGAGGGCCTTAAGTCCCTAGAGGTGGCCAAGGCACCTGGCCCAGACAGAGTCCACCCCAGGGTGCTGAGAGTGTTGGCAGAAGTACTGGCAGGGCCATTGGCAGACCTGTTCAATACCTCTCTGAACTCAGGGTGCATGCCCAGGGACTGGAGGGAAGCACATGGAATCTCTCCATAAGAGTAGGCCCAAGGACGAACCGGAGAATTACAGACCGGACAGCCTTAATGCAATTGTGGGAAAACTGATGGAGACAATTCTCAAGGAAAGACTGGTGCAATTTCTTGAGGATAACAATCTCCAGGACAGCAGGCAGCATGGGTTTGTCTTGGGCAGATCCTGCCAGATGAACTTGGTTGATTTTTACGACTAGGTTACGAGAGCACTGGACAGAGGACATGTGGTGGATGTCCTCTACCTGGATTTCAGCAAGGCCTTTGACTCAGTGCCACACGGTAGTCTGGAACAACAAAAACCACCTGCACTCCAGAGCCAGGAGGTTATTTAGAGCTCCAGTGAAGGTACTGAAGATGCTGCAAATGATACCATGCTCCCGTTTTGCTATTTGCAAAAAATACAGGTTTATTACACAAAATACTGCAGGAAATCTTCAGTATACACACAGTAGTCACATCAACAAGCTCCCCGCTACTTTGCCAGTTAAGGCTTCATCAGGGGGATAATCATTATTGCAGCTAGTTCTTCCTTTTATATCATTCACAATTCAAATTTGGTGACATCACTCACTAGTATCCAATCATTTTATAATAATCCCAAAAGTGATATTTAATACATTAAAATAGTTGCAATTAGAAAAACTAAACACATTATTATGACCCATAATATACCAGCAACAAAACCAATTGATTGTTTTTATGATTTTCAGAACTTTTTTGTAACAGCCAATCAGATCCTCCGATTCAGAAATATCTAATTTTATGAAGAAAAAGGGGGCCAAAAATCAGAAAACTAAACCAAGTGTTATTTTAAGGAACACATTTGTGACATGATAAATTGAAAAAGTTCTGAAAATTCAAAACTTTTGTGCAACGGCCAATCAGATCGTCCGATTCTGAAATTTCCAATTTTATAAAGAAAATTACCAACATCTAAAAACAAATTAGTGCACTATACAAGGCACACATTTGTAACATGATAAAGGAATAACATTCTAAATTGTCCAAACTTTTTTGCAGTAGCCTATCAGAATGTCTGATTCCAAATTTTCCTAAAATCAAAACCTTTTTGAATGTTTCACATTCCTCGAATATTTACAGTTGTTTGTAAGCATAGAAAACTGTTTTTGTCATGATTCAACTATTGTCAGGCTAGAAAAACACAAACTGAGGTTCAAATCATTAACTTGAATAAAATCCATTATATATATATATATATATATATATATATATATATATAACATATGTTATGTATCTTACAAATCATGAAACTCTTTGTGTTATACCTCTGTTTTTAACTGGAAGGTGGAAAGAAAGGGATCAGGAGCTGAATCCACTGGTCCATGCCATGTAATTATCAAGGTCACAAAGGGACCCCTTTGAAGACTTGAGTAGAATCGAGGTGCTAGGGGTTTGTGTCTTGCAGAGTTCCTACTCACTGTTTATGAACTGTGGAATTTTTTAATGTGGAAGACTTTATTCAGAATAAAATTGCATCCTCTGCTAATATATGGGAAATATTTCCTGTGGACTGTGTTCTGTGTTCAGTCTCCACTATAAAGGTCTTGCATTTACCAGTGGGTGAGGCACTGTTGCGCACTTCTTTGTGGATTTTCACACAGGGAAAGCAGGCATGACTGCATTCACAAATCACCTGTTAGGGAGGATACAAGAGAGAAAAATAAATAAAATAGTTAGATATTATTACCATCATTCGTAAAGCAAACACTTATTATGAACCAACTAAGATTTAAACTTTGTTCATCTGAATGATAGATCAGCTACACATCAGGTGTATTTATTTAAAATAAAGAAAGCAAAATAATCGGAGAAAAGGGTGGAAAGAGTCAAGGGACGGGAGAGGGAAAAAGAATGGGAAGGAGGGAAAAGGAAGAGATGGAAAAGAGGGAGGGAAAGGGGAAGGGAGGGAGGCGGAGAAGGGGGAAATGAAAAGGAAGGGGGAAGGAAAAGGGGGAGAAGAGGGAGGAAAAAGGGGAACGGGGAAAAAAGAAAGAAAAGGAAAAAGAGGAAAGGGTAAAAGGAAGAAAAAGGATTAAAGGGGACACTAAATGAACATCTGTTTCATAAATAATGCTTGGGGTTCCAGTCTCTATTTAGACCATCAGGGCTTAAAGCTTTTAAAACATAAATCCAAAACATTTCTCTTTGTTCTAATCTGTTTAAATGGTCCCCTCCTCTTATTCCAATCATTACTTGTTCCAAGCCAGTGAATCTTAGACCAGATGGATCACTATTATGTGAAAAAAAAATGGACAGCTACTGGTCTTGTCAGATCTATATTCCCAATGTCCCTGATATGTTCCTGTATCCTAGTTTTAAGGGTCTTATGGTTCTGCCAATGTATAATTTTTCACAGGGGCACTGAGGAGCATACTATATATAGGTACTGTGGAACACTTTTCAGAAGGGCAGTTTTACAGGATTTAGGACACCGTCATACATGCTGGGCCATTGGAGACCTAAGAGCTCAGCTCCAGGCAGCATTGGCAGAAATTCTGTGCCTCAAATTGCATATTCAAGAGGAAATATATTATAAGAACCACCCGCCATTTCCACAACATCCAACAGAAGTACCTCAACCACAGAGGGTAGTTGGTCTGGGAGGCTGGCAGGTGGTTAGGAGGGGCAAATCAGGTGCCCCATCACTCGGTGCTCTCCAACATATCACCTCCACAAACCATATAAAAACTACAAACAGGTATCTGCCTCTATCCAAAATCAAACAAAGGGGCAGAGGACACTGCACAGCAGGACACTGCAGCACAGGAGCTAGCACAACAAAACACACCCAAAACAGGAACCAAAGCAAAAAAAGCAAAAAGGAAATCCAAAAAAACTTCTGAGTTGATATGTATCTCAAGCCAGGGGTAATGGTCAGATGTCTCCCAGGTACATTAGCATGGAGAGACACTGACTGCATTGCTAAAATTGTTCAGGAAGCAGGAGAAAACATTGATGTCCTGGCACACATAGGGACTAACGATCTCACCAGCAGGTCAGTTGTGGAGACAAGGAACACCTGACCAGGCTGGGTGATAAACTATCATCCATTTTGTCCAGCATCTCCTTCTCTGAGATCCTGCCAGTCTGGGAGAGGGGGACAGATGGACGGAAGGTCAGAGAAGGGGAGATAGGGGAGCTAAACATGTGACTCAAGGGCTGGTGCCAGGAAAAAGGACACAAATTTGTAGGGAACTGGCAACAGTTTTGGGAGAGAAAGTAATTTAAATTTGATGGACTGCATCTGACTAAGGAGGAGTCAGTGCATTGGGGCAGAAGTTTGATGTCTTTGCAGAATATTTAAACTAGCAAATGGGAGAGGGTGCAGCACCGAACCATCGAATGAGAAGAACACTCCTCCCCTCAGCTAGTGGTCAAACAGGAGTTCAGCATGTTTGTAGTTCATTTGCATCACCAGGTAAAGAAAAAGGTCCGGCTCCCCATACGATGCACAGGGAAAACACCAGACCTCACACAACAACTAACACACTGAAATCTGACCAATGGAAAATCATGTTGTACACAAATGCTTGCAGTCTGGAAAACAAGATCTCAGACCTGCAGGCAATAATGACAGAGGCTAAACTGGACATAGTAGCCCTTAGCGAGACATGGTTTACCAGTAACCACACTTGGGAGGCTTCAGTACCTGGCTATGTACTGTTCAGAAGAGACCAAGGTGCAAAAAGGGTGTGTGGAGTGGCAATTTATGTCAATGAAAATATCAAAGCTACAGAAATTTAGAACACATAAGGAGCCAGAAGAACTGTGGGTCACCCTGGAAACAGGAAATGGGACAGCCATACGAACTGGGGTTGTGTACAGGCCTCCAGACCAGGAGGAGAACACAGACACATTACTGTTAGAAGATATACAAAACATGACAGCTAAAGGGGAGGTTCTGATAATGGGAGACTTCAACATGACAGATACAGACTGGTCAATACCAGCAGGGACATCTGTCAGAACTAGACACATGGTGGATTCCCTGCAGGGGGAGGGCCTCAAACAATTGGTACAACAACCCACTAGAGAAAGGGCTACCCTAGAGCTAGTACTGACTAACAGGGAAAGGACCACAGATCTCCAGGTAGAAGGTCACCTGGGGGCCAGTGACCATTACATGGTATGGTTCATTTTGGCCACTAGAACAAAATCATCCCATTCCAAGGCAAAAATATGGGACTTCAGAGGAGCTGATTTTGATAAGATGGCCAACAGAGTTAAGCTAGCCCTGGCAAAAAGAAATACAGGTGAGGGGGTACAGGCAAAGTGGGCAAGTATTAAAGATGCAATACTTGAAGCAACATCCCATTGTGTTAGTGAGAAAAGGAAGTGCTAAAGAAGAAGGAAACCACTTTGGTTCTCAAACACAGTAGCAGAGAAGGTCAAAGCCAAAAGGCTGGCCTTCAGGAACTACAAGGGAACTCAGCAGGATGAAGATAGGGAGACATATTAAACTTCCCTAAGGGAAGCAGGGAAGGCAGTAAGGCAGGCAAAGGCCCAAACTGAGGAAACACTAGCACAAATAGTAAAAGAAGGTGACAAGACTTTCTATAGATACATTAGTGAAAGGAGAAAGTCCAGAGGGGGTATTGCTAAGATCAAAGGGAATAAGGGGACGTGTGAGGAGGAGGACCATGTAAAAGCACTATCCTAAATTAGTTTAGTTTAGTTTATTAGTCTAGGAATTAATACCTTTGAGCCAGGGCTCTTTTACAAAGGTTCCACGGCACAAAGAACATTTAACAAAGCACGATACACATTACAGGTAAAACCAGACAGAAAAGTTACATCATAAATTTGCTATTAACAGTTTAAGGCAGTAGCGTTTTAAGTTTCATAGAAAAACAAGCTATAACAGGTTCAAATGAGTAGACAATTTTCGAGTTAAGAAACTTCCAGGAGAGGGTGATCATTAGGTGCCAAAGGAGGCTAGAGAGGAGGGAAAGGTGGTGAGTGGGAGAGTAAGTGAGAGGGACAGGAAAAAAGGGGAGTGAGTTTGGGTGCAGACAGGAAGTAGTAGAGGTACCAGAGGGTTCATTAGTCAGGGAGGAGGCCTCAGATGTGAGGATGGACATGAGGAGTAGTAGTCTTTATCTAGCGCAATCACTAGATAGATACTTCTGCTCAGTATTTATTGAAGAGAAGGTAGGGCAGGGCCCACAGCTCTGCACCATGGACACGGGGAGGGAGGGAGGTGTGCACTAGTACCTTCACAAAAGAAAGGGTCCTACAAGAGCTCGATAAGCTCAGGGTGGACAAGGCAATGGGACCTGATGGCATACATCCCAGGGTACTAAAGGAGCTAAGGATGGAACTAGCAGAGCCATTGTTAGAACTGTTTAGTGAGTCTCTGAGCACAGGAGATGTCCCAAAAGACTGGAGAAGGGCTCATGTGATCCCACTCCATAAGAGTGGTAGCAGGAGGAGGCAGGGAACTACAGACCAGTCAGTCTTACTTCAGTAGTGGGCAAGATTATGGAGACACTCCACAGGATCCAAGACAGCATGGGTTTACAAAAGGAAGGCCCTGTAAAACTAATCTCATAGATTTATTTGACTGGGTAACCAGTGTGGTGGACCAAGGGGGAGCAGTTGATGTTGCCTACCTTGACTTCAGCAAAGCTTTCGATACTGTTCCACATAAAAGATTGATTAATAAGCTGGGTAGGCTTGGGGTGGGTCAGACGTTGGCCAACTGGGTAGCAAACTTGTTGACGGGCAGAAAACAGAGTGGTGGTAAATGGTATACACTCAGAAGAGATGCAAGGCACAAGTGGGGTACCTCAGAGATCAGTCCTGGGGCCAGTCCTCTTCAATATCTTCATCGGTGACATTGCAGATGGACTGGAGGGTAAGGTTTGTCTGTATGTAGATGACACCAAGATCTGCAACAGAGTAGATGATCCAGATGGGGTGGGCAGAATGAGAAGAGATCTGGATAAACTAGCAAAATGGTCGGAAGAGTGGCAACTGGGGTTTAACGCAAAGAAGTGCAAGATCATGCACATAGGGAAGAGAAACCCTGAAGCCACCTATAGGCTGGGAGGAGCTGCTGGCAGTCAAAGGGAAGAAAGGACTTGTAGCTATCATCACCGATGATCTGAAATCATCCAAGCAGTAGGTAAGGCTAGAGGATGTTGGGGTGTATTAGTAGGGGTATCACAAGTCAGAAGGGGAGGTAATAATCCCTCTTTACAAGACACTTGTTAGGCCCCATCTGGAGTACTGTGATGCAGTACTGGATGCCACACCTTCACAAGGACATTAACCAAATTGAGGCAATCCAGAGAAGGGCAACCAAAATGGTGCAGGGACTGCATCAGAAAACATATGAGGACAGATTAATGGAGCTCAATATGTATATCCTAAACAAAGGAGGAGAGAGGTGATATGATTGAAACATTCAAACACCTTAAGGGCATTAACAAGGAGAAAGAGTCTAACATGTTTCAATATAAGAAAAATAGTAGGACACAAGGACACAGCATGAGATTAGAGGGAGGCCAATTAAGGGGCAATGTGAGGAAGTTCTTTTTCACAGAAAGGATGGTGGATGCATGGAACAGCCTACCTCAGGAAGTGGTGGATATGAATACAGTGCAGGGCTTCAAATAGGCATGGAATAGGCATAAGGGAGCAATACAGATGAGTATGAATAGATAGGCCATTGACAGAGCAAAGGCCTATGGCACATTCATAAGGTAGAAAAAGAAATGGGCAGACTGGATGGGCCTTGCGGTCCTTATCTTCCATCAACTTCTATGTTTCTATACACTATAAATGTAGTGACACAAGATATAAATTGTCTTATGTGCACTAGTCTCTGGTTTGTTGGTTCCTTAAAAGTTTTCCCTTGTTGGCAGTTACTGCAAACATTATAATTCCCACATTTGAACATACCAGGGGGTTTAGTGGGTAACCAAGTTTGGATTTTTGTTTCCTTTAGCTAGAACTGGCTATGAACCAGTTCATCCCACAAGCTTTTTCCTTTTGAAAAAGTGATTCTTGCTTTACTTCCAATATTACCTGATAATAAGGGATCATTTAACAGGAGAGGCCAATATTTAGTTACAATGTTGCCTATCTCACCTGCTTTCGAGTTATAGTCAGTGACAAGCATACTAAATTACTGTCTCTGTCCTTTGTTCTCATTTTCAGGACTAGTAACTCATCCCAATTCATGTTCTTGGCTTTACTTAAAGCTTTATTCAATAGTTCCTTCTTGTAACCCCTGTTTAAAAATATTTCCTTCAGTTCCTCAGCCTGAATTGTAAATCAATCCAAATCACCGCAATTTCTCAGTCTGAGAAACTGACTATAAGGATATAATTTTTAGGGACTTAGGGTGTGAGTTGTTGGCTAACAGATAGTTGTTAGTAGCTGTTTCTTTAGTGTCAATCTGGTTCTCATTACCCTTAGTTAGAGTCAGAACTAAGAACGTAATCTCAGTGTCACTGCTTTTGTATGTAAAAATATAAACTTTTTTCATTTCTGTTCGGCCATTCCACAAATGTGACTATTTCCGACTCTGTCCCTTGCCAAATGCAAAGTATGTCATCAATAAATCGCATCCACCTGACAATATGTCAAATGGATTTGACTGATTGTCGAATATCACATTTTCTTCCTAATGTTCCAAAAACAAATTAGCAAAAGATGGGGGTCATTGCTCCACCCTTTGCTGTCCCACATTTCTTTAGGTAGAAGTCTCCATTGAATTCAAAAAGTTGCATTTTAAAACAAATTCCAGTCCTTGTAAAATCGGGTTCACAGGCATATTTCTAACTAAAGGATCCCTGGACAGGAAGTATTTACATGCCTCAACTCCATCTGCATGACAAATTGGTGTATATAGGGACTCTACATCAATTATGAGCCACTTCATACTATAATTCCATCTAAAATCTTTTAATTTCTCAAAGACATGCACAGTGTCACGCAAATAAGAGGGCAGGCATTGTACATGTCTCAGAAAAAAAATCAATGGATTGACATAGATGCGCAGATAAGGAGCCAGTACCAGATACTATTGGTCGTCCTGGTGAATTCAACGTGTTTTTAAGGATTTTAGGCAAGATGTTAAATGTAGGGGTTATAGGGAATTTTGGATATAAAAATTGAAATTCTGATTCTGTTATCTCTCCTTCATTTTTAGCAACTTCCCGAATAGACAAGATAGAGGATTGTGTATGAGCTGTCATACATAACAAGGATATTCTTGTAACGAGAGGTTTCCTTGGTAACAGGTGACCTCGAGAGCGCAGCTCGAGAGGTACTCTGTTACCAAGGGAACCTCAAGATACAAAAATTTCCTTGTTAGTGTATGACTGCTCATATACAATCTTTTATAGCGTATGGGCAGTCACAGCATAGAAAATCACACAAAACCAGCTGGAGAAGACAACAGAGAACAGACATTTTAACATTTTCTATTTTTTTTTAACTGACACAGTGTGCTGCAGATGTTTCTGCAAGTTCAAGTTTAAAAAAACAGCAACTTACAGCTTAACTGGATGGAGGAAAGCAACTATGTGGCAGCATTCCAAGTTGTTATGCTGCAGTAGTGACATAGCTAGTGTAGCATAGCAGCTGTGATGACATAGCTACTGCAGCATAACAACTCCATTCTAGTTATGGATTTCTACCCATAACATGGAGGATAATGTAGGTCCTGATCGGTAACCTACTTGTTAACTATAAAGAGAGGTTGCCATGGCAATCATGTAAACCTCGCGAGTGAAGCTAGAGAGGTTTATGTAAGCCAAGGCAACCTTGGGACCGTTAACAAGTAGGTCTGTCAGGACCCCATACTTTATATTTTATAGTGTATTGCTGCCATAAAGAAAGAAGAAAAGAAGCAGGTACCTTAACTAGAAGTGATTTATGCCACCGCAGGTCAAGTTCTCACCTCCGCAGCCGTTTCGGGGAGTCACTCGCTTCCTCTATCAAGCATGCGCAGATCGAGCCTGGTTATTATACCAGCGATGTGACGTACCTTCGATGGGTTAACCACAAAGTGACGTCACATCGATGGCATAACAACCATGGGAAAAGATAGATTTTAGTAGATAACAGCGTTCTACCATACATTATAACATTCTACCATACACTATAGGTCTGTTTTAAACTGAGTTGTAGGATTACCATTAAATAAGCAATAAGACACGATGGGGTGTGCATTACGATTGTGATAACCACACTCCTTGGAGGCGTGAATTAGGCATGAGGGCTGAAGGCGAGTGCTGAGTCATCCCTAAAGTGTGGTTATTACACCGTAATGCACAACCTCAGGTGTCTTATTGCACTTATAAATGGCCCTTTATTTTTAGAAGCAGTTTTTTTTATTTTGAAACACATTTTTAAATAAGTACAAATGTAAGTGAATCTGTGCTTTACATAAAATAGTCCTTCCGCCTATTGGTGCTAAATTAAATTGGTGTTATACAGTGTGTGCCTCCTTGCCAGCCACAATTCACAAATGCTGTTTTCCTCATTCTAAGTATGACACATTGCCCCCTTACTTTATTTCATTCTCCTCACTCTGTAGACAAAACTAAAAGGAAGCCATAACAGAGGCTTCTCAGTTCCCCAATGTTGCAAGCACGAGCGTGGTTCAAAACTGCCACACTCGCTGACAGCATCATGAACTGCTCACTCTGTCTTAAAAGATAAACAGCAGGGTGAGTCATTTATCACCTTTTCTCTTTGTTTATGTAGTATTATTGCTTACTTTCTTCATTCTGTTTTTTCTATGTGTTTCCCATTCAAGAAGAAATATTACTCACCTTAGTAATTATATTTCTTCTAATGGAGTCTTGCTGTATTCTGACAATTACAGTGATTTCCAACCTTTGACCTGCCCCAGAGAACTAAGGGTTAACTTTCCATGCAGGGCATGGAATGCTGAGCTCGAGCTCGGTTGAAGTCTCTGTCTGGAGTGTTTTGAACCTAAACCGTCAGATTTTTATGAGCCTAACAAAACTAAAATTTCCATGTGGAAATTGTAAAATTCTACTAGCCAACTGGCTGAAAGTTTCAGATTCCCAAGGAAGACTCAAGTCAGGAAACCCAAAAACTAAACCCAATGTACTTAAAAACAGCAATAATAAATATGCACCAAACAAAATGAGGAGGGTGCCGAAATCACCCTAGCGGTGCAACACTGCACCTGCCCACCCACTTCCCAAAACAGGTTCTGAGAGGGAGGCAGGGAGCATATCTCTCAACCTGTAAACCTGCCAATGTGGAACAAAGACCATGGCAATGTGTGACAAATGACCCAAATGTGGAACACCCTTATTTTCTGTAGCATCGCAGTAGCGCAGCCATCTGATGGTGCACCAATAAAGTTATTTTAACCATGTGTGGTGGTGTTGTGTTTTTGTAATAAAACTTACTATACCAATGTGTTGTCTGTACTTTATTTTAATGCTACACTCATGAATAAACACAATACACACAAAATTAGATTTAGAAACACTTTATTTTGCACATATTAAAAGCAAGCAATCACAATACACCTGCTACACTACACATCCACACTTTCTACATTTGTTCCATGCTACAGTTCCTACATTTCTACATTATGCAGCCTGCACTTTCTACATTGCTATGCTACATTTTCTACATTGCTATGCTACACTTTCTACATTGCTGTGCTAAACAGTAAATGCCACACAGTAAATAAAACATTATTCAAACAACCTGAACAATGCAAAGCTTTTAGTTAGTGCAACCACAGCCCAACTCCAACACAATGCAATCAAGACCATCAGTGTATGCAGAACAGAAGAAATGAAGATTAAACAGCAAATACAAATAAAACACGAGAAACATTCAGGAAACTTGTGGCTGCACACCTGCCAGTGTAACCTAAATTAGATCATCACAAGTATTACTGAGATTTTTTTGTTGTATGCTGCTGTGGCTTTTTTGGCAGCATCTAGCACTTGCTTTGGCTGCTTGACCTCATAGCAGTCCTTGTCTTCGTTCATTTTGATAGCCAGCAGAGAGTTCAGTGGCTTCAGGCTTAGTGAATTACGCAGCTCGGTTTTTACCTTCCTCACCATGCTGAAGGCCCTTTCGGCTTCAGCAATCGAATGCGGCAAGCAAAGTAAAGTCAACACTAATCTTTTGAAAAGCTGAAGTCTTTCAGAGTCACATAATTCTTGCAGAACATGAGCCCAATATTTAGAAATGCATGAATGTGGTCCATTGACTGGTTCTGTTAATTTACCTGTATCTTCAATCTGATACACTGAAAACTCATCTAATAATTGTTCAGAGTCTTCCTCAGTTACGCAGACTCCGAGACGTTTGGCAACATCAACCACAAGTTGGGTGGATATGTCCAGCTTAATTGCTGGATTGAGAATGGATGTGGCATTTTTTAATAGGTGATCCTGAATTGGGAACTTTTTCAGGATTTTTTCCAGCATAGCAGTATAAAACACTACAGTTTTCTTGTAAAAACTGTGTTCAGTTATTGTCCCCAAAATGTCATCCTCATTATTACTTATGTACTGCTTGACCTCCAGTCCAACCCTGAGGTCCCCATTGGCCAAGACACTGCTTGAGTCATGTAGTACAGACATGTATTTTGCCTGATTAATTTTACAGCTGCTGCTGGTTTCAGTACTCTGCTTGCATACTGCTGCATCAGTTTGTGCACATCTCCATGCAGAGTCATAAGCTGGCTTTCTGCTTTGTAGCTGGGTGCTGAACTGCAGCAAGGGTTCTAGTGCATATTTAAGAAACAAAGACCATTCTGAGTTCATGGCTTTGCAGATGATTACAGATTAGGTCGATTTGGATGATTTTGGTTCCAGTGTTAGAAAATATGACAGCAGAGCGGCCACATATCCAAGTCTCGGTTGATAACTTTTCCAAGACCCAGCCATCTAGTTGGGGCATGCTTAATTATTTTGAGGGGTCAACATCTGTGAACAATGCAAATTCCTTTAGTTTCTGTTGTCTTTGTGAACTGGTTGAGAAGTGGCAGTACACATCAGAGAATAATTCTTCAACAGGTGAACGTAGAGCTTTTACCCCAGCTTTGCTGCACAGACCAGCCAAGTGACAGAGGCATCCCATGTTAAGGATGTTTGGATTCACATTCTTTAAAACGTGACAGGACTGAATTGTTTTTCCCAATCATAGAAGCAGCGTTATCCGATGAAAAAGCTGCAATGTTTGACAGTGGGATTTCAAACTTATTCAGGCTTTCTACCAAGCAGTCAAACATCGCTTGCCCGGTCCCAGACACACAATCTGGCATATCTAAGAAACGGATGACATTTCTGCCAGCAGCTTCATTCAGGAAATCCACAAGAATTACTAACAGTTTTTCATCACCCATATCAGTGCACTGGTCCATGTACACACTGAAGGGTACTTTATGACACATTGCAGCTACATCATTTTGGTATTGTGGCCCAAGCACATCCCTTGCAATGCAGCTTGCTTTGGTTGGCCCACAGGTCATCTTCTTCAGAACTTCTGGGTCTTCTCCATATTTTTTCATGTACTTTAGAATATGCTCTCCTGCTGTAAAAGGAAGATTATGTTCTGCTATCAGGGACACAAAAGCCACCTCTGCCTCAATGACTTTCGTGCTCACCAGGTTTGGAGAGCCAAAGAAGTGTGACATATTCTTTCCAGTCACGTGCTTGGAATTTTGCCGGTGCTTTTCTGAATTAGCATGCCGCTGCACGTCATGTCGTCCTCCATGGTGGATGGTGAAATCTGTGCCACAGGTCTTGCAGAATGCATGCTTCACACTATGTTTGCTTCCGCTAACCAGTCAAACATGCTCATCCAGGTTGCTTGGAAAATTGTGTATCTTCGCCTCTTCTTCTCCGGAGATTTGTCACTATCATGGTCCTCATCATCAGCTTCGGCTCGGTTGTCTACACATGAAGTATTAATTTTGTATTTAGTGCTTGAACACATCAGTTTTAGTGTTCCAGTGGGGCAGGATTCTATTCTTCAAGAAGGTGGCAGAAGAAAAGAAAGAATTTCTCTGTCATCCTCCTGTTGAACAGATCCAGGCTCCCTCTGGATACACATCTTCAATTTAAAAAACAAAACAATCACACAAGAGATGCTGAAGAACAGGAGATGGAGAAACACACTTGTGCACCCCAACTTGTCAAGACATGGCAGCAGGATGGTTCAGGCAATGAAGTACAGAACATGGAGAAACACTTGTGTGGCCCAGCTTGACAGGACATGGCAGTAGGATGGTTCAACGATGAAGTACCGAAGATGGAGAAACACACTTGTGTGGCCCAACTTGGCAAGACATGGCAGCAAAGACAAGAATTCCATGAAAATGCATCTGAAGTAAGCTGCAGGCAAGTAGCAAAGTAAGCCAGAGCCAACTTTGCCAAGGGATGGCAAAGATAAATGAGTATTCCAGAAAACACATTTCAACCAAGTAATCCAACGTAGTGTCTAGCAGGCTAAACAATCACTGCCAAAACAGGACATGTACATCATTCTTTGAGTTGGGGGGATCCCGCTTGCTGTGACCAATCAATCCTGATGGTTTATTAGCATGCCCGTAGTGTGTTACACTAACACTACAATCATATTAATAAAACATCAGATACTGTTTGGACGCAGGAAGCAGCCCCCCCCCCATGTACCCAAATACTTGTACAAAGAATTCTGTTACACATGTAAAGTAACCCAGCGACATCACGTAGCAAACCACCACACCATCAAAACCAGCCCAAGTAAGTCATTTTCTGGGTTGGTGAGGGGGGGGGGGCCCGTTTGCTGTGACCAATCAATCCTGATGGTTTATTAACATGCCCGTAGTGTGTTACACTAACACTACAATCATAATAATAAAACATCAGACATTGTTGGACGCTGCACGTAGGTCCCCCCTGCTGCACCACCACAAACCACAAATACTTGCACAACCCATTTTATTAAACACATCCATCCAGGCCCAAGTACTCCAATGCATTCCTGTAGTGAGTCAGATCCTATGCCCCGCCAACAAAAAACAGGTCACATATGTCATTGTGTGGGCATGGGGGGAGGGTCCGGCTTGCTGTGCCCAATCACCCATATTGTTTTATGAATACAGCCAGCAGAGTCAAGTGCGTCATACACAAATTTTATTCCCCAAAATACCAGATGTTGTCAGACACAGCAAGCTTCACGCACCCCCCCCCAGCCTGCCAATAATGGTATACATGTATATCCTAAGGAAATTGGAGTCACGGAGGCAGCAACCCCCTAACAAATTACAAGTCACAAAAGAAAAGAAATTGGAGGTAGCATTGCCTACACCACCCCCAGACAGTTAAAGACACAGTCATTTTAAAAATACTTCACACTTTAAGATATCCCCAATTCCCCAGGAACATACCTATTGAATTCTGCTGCTGCCGATCCTCCTCTCGCCTCCCTTTGCTGGTGAGAAATGCCTGCATGGTGTAGACAGTCCTGAACTCCTGGTAGATGCACTGGTTGCTTGCTGAACTCGCTCTGCCTCTGATGGTAGAAGGTCAGTGTCCTAGGTTTGAGTTCTATGTAAAAAAATAAATAAATTAGCAGTTTGATACACATTGTATCCCAAAGTGCTTTACAAGCAATGAGAAACTGCTAGCAAAGTGAGTGCAGTGTGGCACGCAGAGTCACAATAACACACAGAACTGCATGCACCATCAGCAGTGACTGTGCTGGGTGAGTTAGGGCAAATCTGTAGGCAAGCCCATGGCTCAGAGTCATTGTGCTGTGTGTGCAGGACAGGCAAGCAGACATGCACCACTCCTGTCCTGGCAAACTCTGGCATGGCTGGCACTGTACAGGCAGCAAGGGACCCTCTTTTCTCACAAATCTCTGCAAGTACGATCAATGCCCAGGCAGTGCCCACCAGTTGCTCTTTTGTTGCTTGTCAGTTCTGCAGTGCCTGTGCTAATGGCACAAGGCACAAGCAAATTAGTACATGACAGAACCTGCCATGTGTGTACTGCAGTGCAGACCCAGACCCATCCCAAGGCAACAGCCAGCCAGCAGAGACTAGACCATCTCCCTCTTCACATTCTGGCTCCCAGGCCCACTCCCCTCCCCAAAAAGAAAAGAACTTAAAAGTTTGGCCTCTTCTCACTGCACACATGCACTACATCTTGCTCTGCCACCCACGAGAGAGCTAAGGAGACACCAAACAAGTTGCATGCACAGAGAGCAGAGACTAAGGAGTGAGCACTGGGCTGGGTATGCTCTCTCACTGTGACAGGGAACAAAATACGTTTTTTTTGTCCACTGCCAAATTCAATTTCTAAAGGACAGTTAAGTCTGAGAAGTCAGACAGTGTGGATACCATGCCAGCATTGGTCCTCTCTTGTAAAAGCATAACAAAGTGAAGCAAGGCAAGGCAGCAATAAAAAAAGCCCCAAACTGATAAAATCTGTGTTTCTCACCTCTTGAGACTATAGGTGATTGGCGCGTTTGTTCCTCAGGCTCCCTTTCACTGTGTGGTCTTCTCTCCAACCTATGGTGCAGCCCTGCCCGCTTCTTGTTCTCTGCTCCTCGGCTAGTCGGCTCCGACTCTGCGCGCCCAAACCCTCTGACCTCGGCTCTGACCACATGGTGCACATTGTTCTGTCCTCCTCCACGACTCTTCTTGAAACTGTCTACCAAAGCTCGGTTCCCCTCCAGCCACAAGAAAAAAGCACCCTATTGGTCTGCAGAAAAGCGCACCCTATTGGTCCATAGGGCACGTCAGGACGTCAGCAAAGAGACAGAAACCCAGAAGTGTTGGGGAACAAAGACAAGCCGCTGTTTTCGCATTTGGGATGGATTCGGGTGGAAAACACCGCAGAATGAGGGGTGGTGGAACAGGTTGACTGGGACAAGCTGAACACGGACATCACTGAAAATCCAGAGCAGTTGCGAGGTGTGGCAGGAGGAGGTCAGAATACAGCAAGACTCCATTAGAAGAAATATAATTACTAAGGTGAGTAATTTTGATTCAAACAACATTAAGTCTTGCTGTATTCTGACAACTGCTGACTACCAAACAGTACCTCCAAGGAGGAGGGACAGAACCTACTTTGGGAATAGGCTCTGAAGTACTGCTGTGCCTAAACCAGGCATCACTCCTAGCCTGATATCCAGAGAGTAATGCTTGGTAAAGGTATGGACTGTTTTCCAGGTGGCTCGTGACAAATTTCTAGTAGAGGAATATCCCTGGCTGCAGCCAGAGAAGCAGCTGTACCTCTTGTGGAATGAGCCCTCAGGCCTGTGGGTGGAGTTTTTCATAGCAGAATTGAATACAAGACACAATCCACCTGGCAATAGATCTTTTGGTGGCAGGTTTGCCCTTTTCCACTTCTCCATAAGTAAGGAACAACTGGAGGGAGTCAAACCTGTGACCCTTGGTATGCTCCATGTAGTAACTAAGGGCTCTTTTGACATCTAAACTGTGTAGCCTCCTCTCTCCTGAGGAAGAATGCTCAGTGAAGAAAACAGGGAGAGACATAGACTGGTTTAAATGGAAGTCTGAAACCACTTTGGGCAAGAACCTTCTATTTGTTCTAAGGACCACTTTATCCCTATGAAAGGAGATAAAATCAGGTTCCATTGACAGGGCTTGCAATTCACTGATACGCCTGGCAGAGGTAATGGCTACCAAGAACACAGTTTTCCAAGTCAAGTACTTAAGTTCTGCTGAAGACATAGGCTCAAAGGGGTGCATAAGCTGAGCAATGCAAACATTCAAATCCCAGGCAGGGGCAGGGTCTCTAAAGGGGAGATTGCTGTGAAACAATCCTTTAAAAAATTTACAGAACACAGAATGGGAAGATAGTGAGGAAGGCTTCCCCACAGACAAAAATGCAGAAACAGCTGACAAATGTACCTTGAGAGTAGCTGGTCTGAGGTCTAGGCCATTAAGATGGACCATATAATCCAGAACCATAGGCAATTCAGCAGTGTCTGGAGAAATATTCTTCTTAGAACACCAAATGCTGAATCTTTCCATTTGGAGTTGTAAGTCTTTCTGGTGGAGGGCTTTGAGAAGCCTTGAGGATGTCCAGAACCCTTGGGAAAGATGCAGATCTGCAAACTCTAACTCTTCAAGAGCCATGCCTTGAGATTGAGGGACCAAAGATTGGGGTACCAATCCTCCCTGAGAGGATGTTAACAGGTTGTAATTCCTGGGATGAGACAGGGGAGATGGACTGTCAGGGACAGCAACAGAGGGTACCAGGGCTGTCTGGCCCAATCTGGAGCAACCAGAATCACCTGCAAGGCTGAGACCTTATTTTGACTAAAACTTTGAACAGGAGGGAAGGGGAAGACATATAGAAACTTTCCTTCCCAATTCAGAATCAGTGCATCCAGGGGACTGAGCCCAAGACTGGAGGTCTGCAACAAAAGAGAGGAAGTTGGTGATTGTCTGGAGCACAAAGAGATCAATCTCTGGAGTGCCCCACCTTGAAAAAATCACTTTCAACACCTGAGGGTCCAGGGACCATTTGTGATGCCTGAGAAATCCTGCTCAGTGCATCTGCTAAAACATTGTCCTTGCCTGAAGGTGAACTGCTACAAGAGAGGCTTGCAGGGAATAAGTCAGGGACCACAACTTCATGGCTTCCGTGCACAAGGCTGTGGACTGAGTGCCTCCCTGCTTGTTGATGTACCACATGGTGGTAGTGTTGTCTGTTCTGACTTGAACCACCTTGTTCTGACTGTAAGAATGCTTTTAGAGTGAGAAAAATTGCCCTGAGCTCTAGAAGGTTGATGTGTAGAAGGGATTCTTGTGGGGACCACAGGCCCTGGGAAGTGAGGGACCCCAGATGGGCTCCCCAGCCCAGAAGAGGAGCATCCGTGGTAAGGACCACTGAACAAGGCTGAGCAACAAAATGAACACCTTGACTTAAATTATCCTGATCCTGCCACCACTGGAGGGCCTGGATCAAGGTCAGAGTCACTGGAATCAGTTTGGTAAGGGAGTCCTTTCTCTGAGACCAGTAAGCTCTCAGGTGGAACTGAATATCCCTCATCTGAATCTTGCCCCTTGGACCACTGCTGTTGAAGCTGCCATGTGGCCCAAGAGCTGGAGGAAATGTCTTGCTGGTCGAGATACCTGAAGACTGAAGGAAGAAGCTAGTTCCATAAGAGCCATTGCCCTTTCTAGAGGAAAAAAGACTCTTGCTCTGAGTGTGTCCAGTTCTGCCCCTATAAAGGTAAGGAGCTGGACTGGTTCGAGAACTGACTTGGGAAGGTGAGAAGAAATCCTAGGGAAGTGAGCACTTTCTGGGTCACTTGCAGGTGAGACTTGACTTGGTCTGGAGACTGACCCACTAATAGCCAATCGTCCAGATAAGGAAATATGGAAATCTTTTGCCTTCTTAGAAAGGCAACTACTACTGCCAGGCACTTTGTGAAAACCTTTGGAGCTGAGGTTAGGCCAAAGGGCATTGCTCTGAACTGATAGTGGCCTAAGGGCAACTTGAACTTGAGGTACTTTCTGTGGAAGCACCTGATGGGAATGTGAAAAGGCATCTTTGAGGTCCAGGGAGGCTAGCCAGTCCCCTGGCCTTAGAGAGGGAATGATTATTCCCAGAGTTACCATCTTGAACTTTGGTTTTAAAAGATGTTTGTTCAGATATCTGAGGTCTAGGATGGGTCACCACTCCTCTGTCTTTTTGGGGGTCAGGAAGTACCTGGAGTACAGTCCTTCGCCCAGTGTAGGGTAGATACTCTAGCGCTCTTCAAGTTAGGAGAGAAGAAACCTCTGCCTCTAGGGCAAGGGTTTCGAAAGATTGCAGGTGGAAAGATCTGGCTCTCATCTTTGGAAATTTTTTGAAGCTGAGAACCAGTCCCTGGCTTACTACTCCAGGACCCACTTGTTGGATGCACAGACATCCAGTCCTGGACAAAGTAAGCCAGCCTGCCCCCTACTGGAATAGGACAGTCGATCTCAGCAGACCTATCAGGGTGTCTGCTTGGCAGGGCTTTAGGCTGAGGGTGGATGCAGGCCTGCTCATCCCCTTCTGCCTCTCCTCTGAAGAACCTCCTCTGCAAAATGAAGAAGAGGAGGCCTGTGTTTCTGGTAAAAGGCCTTTGAAAAAGGACTGCCCCTGCCCCCACACTGCTGCCTTTGAAGAATTGCCTGCCTTCCTGGCCTGGAGCACTCCTGTAAGTGGTCCTGTACTCGTCTGTTTTCTTCATGTAATTCTCTGTCTGCTCCCCAAACAAAGAATTACACACTACAGGAAAATCCATAGCCTTAGCCTGGGTGTCCTGCGAGAGGCTAGTACATCTGAACCAAGCCATCCTCCAAAGAGCCACAGATGTAGCCATGACTCTTGAGGAGACATCATTAGAGTCCACAGCAGCATGAAATTGCACTTTAGATGCCTCGATCTCATCTGCAGCCACCGCCTCCAGCTCCTTGGCTAGCTTGGGGGAGGCCTGTTTAGCCAGTGCCAGTACAGTGTCCCACCTGGACTTCTGGTACCTGGCTGTATAGGCCATGTAATTCGCTTGCCTGAGTCCCAAAGATGATGCCATGTACTGCTTCTTTGCCATGGCATCAATCTTCCTGGAGTCCTTGTCAGGGGGTGTGAAGCCAAGGGAATATTTGCCTTGTCACAGGCAGCATCATGGCTGCATTGCTGATATAAGAACTCCGTGTCTGAGCCTGAGAGTGTATACCTTTTGTCCATCCTTTTATCCGCAGGAGGTATAGTATTAGGAGACTAAGATTTTTAGTGTCTGTTTCCAAAAGATTTATGAGGGGAATAGACAGTCTCCTGACTATGGGATATCCATCATCTCTACTTAATCAGGCTCTTCTTCAAATTCCACAGCCTCCTCCATAGGAAGTTGGAGGGTTTCAGCCACTTTCCTGTAAAACATAAAATGGGAAGGGGACTCAGAAAGCCTAGGAGGGGAAACACCTGATGGTCTGTCTGGGGAGATGTCCGGTTCCACAGGCACATCCAGACCTTCACTTACATCACAATTCTCAAATTCCCCTTCCTCTTCAAACTCCAGTTCATAAAATTCTTCAAGGGTATACTCTTGAACCGGGGGGAACCAACCAAATCGAACCCCTGCCAGAAGGAGCCGGATCATTCGGAACCGGACAAAGTGATTCCACAATTTGAATCACCCTGGCAATCTCTTCGGTGGTCGGAACATGAACCTCTAGATCCAAACTGGTCGATTTATCTTTGCGCTTTCTTTGTCAGAACCGATCCTTGGAATCGGCTCTCCTTTGCCTGAAGTATATCGCCTGGTCAGAGGCACTCTTCTGGTTCGTCGAAACTGAACCGGCTGGCCATCCAGGTCAGCGGACTTCTCGGCCTCCTTTTCCCTCAGTCTACCTAATCTTTTCTCGAGGGTAGATTTGGGAAAATCTTTACATATTTGGCAGTCTGAAGCGAGGTGGTCAAACCCCAGACAATAAACACAGGTGGTGTGGGGATCTGCCTTGGCAAAGACCTCCCCCCACACACTGCAGTGTTGAAACCCAGTGGGCCCCCCCACGGAATCAGATATTTAAAGTCTTTCAGTTAAGGCATCTTATAGGGGCTCTTTTTGGCTTCAAGCCTAAAACAACAGGGACTAATTCTTTACTAGCTCAAATATCTGATTATGCTCGAAACACATAGCGTATCTACCATATATTCCTCCTAATTTCCTTGGCTGGTTCCAGTCCCCTTGTTGGTTCAACTACCTGGAATGTTTTACTCCCTGACTTATACCTTGACTGGGCTCAGATCTGGAAGGACTTTATATATACCATTCCAGGATAGATTTTGGCTTACTCAATACCATATTTTGAGTAAAATGTACTATACTCGATTAGATTGGCTAAAATTGGCAGACTTCTGGATTCTAAATGTACTCGTGGTAAAAAAGGTAATATGGTGCACACATTCTGGTATTGTGAAAAAGTTTTCCCGGTTTGGCAACAAATTGTTCTAAATTGGATCCCCTGTTGGGATTGGATGACCTGTTCACAATTGAAGTCTGTCTGATGGGTGTTTACTCTGGTATTCCAGTCAAAGGCTAGATTCAGTTGGCATTGATATCGATTATTGTCAAAAGTTAGTCCTTAAACATTGATGGACCAATTAACCATTTCCTATAGTGAATGGCTAAATGATATTTCAGTCTTTTTAGAACGGAGTGCCTAATTGCAGGATTCGTGAACAATATGATGGTTTTAATAGGAAATGGGTAAGCTTTATGTGTTATATTTATCTTAATGGGGTGGTTAATTGGTATAACTAGGATATTCAGGAGGTATGTTAATTTAGATGGTCCCTCTCCTCTGTTACCTATTGGTTGGCACACTCGGGGATGGGGTGGGTTTGGGTGATTGAGGGGGCTTATTTGGCTCATGTTCTTGAAGGTGGATGTACTTTTCTTCCATTTATGTATTCTATTTTTCATGTCTGGCTGGTTGCCCCCTTGGTTTGGTGTACTTAATGACATAATAAAAATCTCTTAAATTTCAAAGAAACCCAGTGGGCCGGTTTTTTTTTCTTGGGTTTCTCAGACATGGCCAACCTAACCAAACTTACCCTTTTTTCGGCAACCGCCAGGCAAGACTCCCTTATCGGTTCCTAACCGTGTCACGGGTATTGGAAAAAAATGGTTAAAACACTTTTTTTAGAACTGATAAGAACCGGTAACCACATACTAAATATAGCAGAAATCACAATCAAATGGTCGGTTCAGCCGAAATGACCGCACTTTTACAAGTTTCATACAAAAAGTATAACAATTCCTATCTAGTACTCACGCCACCACAGACAGAGACTGAACCGACTATGGATACTTTTTCGGTTTAAACCGGCGAAAAACTGAAAACTTTAACTGACTTGAACCCGAGCTGAAGGAGAAATCTCTGGAGCGACTGTTCAGTGAGGTGGAGTAAAGAATCTGATGGTTTAGGTTCAAAACACTCCAGACAGAGACTTCAACAAGCTGAGCTCAGCGTTCCATGGCCTGGATGGAAAGTTAACCCTAGTTTTCCGGGGCATTTCAAAGGTTGGGAATCACTGCAATTGTCAGAATACAGCAAGACTTCATGCTGTTTGAAATGGAATGTTTACCATGGAAGAAAAAATTACTCACCTTAGTAATGTTGTTTCTTCTAATGGAGTCTTGCTATATTATGACATATGCAGTGAGTCCCAACCTTCGAACTGCTCCGAAGTTGAAAGAGTTAACTTTCCATGCCAGGCATGGAACGCTGAGCTCGAGCTCGGTTGAAACTCTGTTGTTCTTCAAACTTAAACCGTCAGATCTTTACGAGCTAAACTCACTGAGGTCCTGTGGAAGCTGTAAACCTACACTAGCCAACTGGCTACTAAACATAAGAACGCATTTTTTGGTCCCAAAACAAAGATTCAAGTCAGGAGACCCAAAAAATGAAAAACACAACACCAAGTCACCCCAAGAAAGGAGGGGTGAAAACAACAAGGTGGGCACCTACTAAGTGCCAACACTGCACTGCCCACCCACATCCCAAAAACAGAGGTTCTGAGAGGGGCAGGCAGGGGAGGTCAGAATATAGCAAGACTCCATTAGAAGAAACAACATTACTAAGGTGAGTAATTTTTTCTTCAAACAACATGAAGTCTTGCTATATTATGACATATGCAGACTACAAAGCAGTACCTCCATGGAGGAGGGACAGAACCTACTTAGGAAATAGGCTCTGAAGCACAGCTGTGCCAAACCGAGCATCACTCCTAGCCTGGATGTCCAGGGAGTAATGCTTGGTAAAAGTGTGAACTGTTTTCCAGGTAGCTGCTTGACATATCTCTAGAATAGTGATGTCCCTGGCAGCAGCCAGGGAAGCAGCTGTACCTCTGGTAGAGTGAGCCCTCAGGCCTGAGGGAGGAACCTTACCCAGTTTTTCATAGCAAAATTGAATACAAGAGACAATCCACCTGGCAATGGATCTTTTGGTGGCAGGTTTCCTTTACCAACCTCACCATAAGTGAGGAACAGTTGGAGGAGTCAAACCTGTGACCCTTGGTACGCTCATGTAGTAACTAAGGGCCTCTTCATGTCTAGCAGCAGCCTCCTCGCCAGAGGAGGAATGGTCAGTGAAGTACACTGGAAGAGATATGGATTGATTAAGGTGGAACTCTGAAACCACCTTAGGCAAAAACTTCCTGTTAGTCCTGAGGACCACCTTATCGCTATGAAAGCAGATAAAATCAGGATCCACTGACGAAGCTTGTAATTCACTTATGCATCTGGCAGAAGTGATGGCTACCAGAAATACAGTCTTCCAAGTCAAGTACTTAAGCTCTGCTGAAGACAAAGGCTCAAAGAGGGGTTGCATAAGCTGAGCAATGCAAACATTAAGATCCCAGGCAGGGGCAGGGTCCCTGAATGGAGGGTTGGTGTGAAGCAATCCCTTGAAAAACTTGAAGAATACAGGATGAGCTGAAAGAGAAGAGGGCTTACCTGCTGAAATAAAAGCAGGCACAGCTGCCAAATGCACTTTTAGGGTAGCTGGTCTCAGCCCCAAGGTATTTAAGTGGACCATATAATCCAGGACTGTGGGTAAATCAGCAGATTCTGGGGAAATATGCTTTCCAGAGCACCATATGGAAAATCTTTCCATTTGGAATTATAAGTAGTTCTGGTGGAAGGCTTCCTAGAAGCCTTCAGGATATCCTACACCTTGGGAGAGGTGTAGATCAGCAAACTCTAACTCTTCAAGAGCCAGGCCTTGAGATTGAGAGATTTGAGGTTCGGGTACCAAACCCTCCCCTGAGCACAGGTTAACAGGTTGTGATTCCTGGGAAGACACAGGGGAAGATGGACTGCTAAGGACAATAGGAGTGGATACCAGGGTTGTCTGGCCCAATCTGGAGCAATCAGGATCATCTTGCAGGGTTGAGATCTGATTTTGACTAGCACTTTGAACAGGAGAGGGAAGGGGGAAGCATAGAGAAACTTCCCTTCCCAATTGAGAACTAAGGCATCCAGAGGGACTGAGCCCAACACTGGGGGCCTGCAGCAAAAAAGGGGAAGTTGGTGATTGTCTGGGGCTGCAAAAAGATCTATCTGCGGGGTGCCCCATCTGGCAAATATCACCTCCAAGACCAGGGGGTCCAGTGACCATTCGTGATGGCCCTGGGAAATCCTGCTGAGAGCATCTGCCAGGACATTGTCCTTGCCTGGGAGGTGAACTGCTGTAAGGGAGGTGTTCAGGGAGTAAGCCAGAGACCACAACTTCATTGCTTCGGTGCACAAGGCCGTAGACCGAGTGCCCCTTGCTTGTTGATGTACCACATTGTGGTGGTGTTGTCTGTTCTGACCTGTACAACTTTGTTCTGAACAGATTTGGAAAAGCTTGAAGTGCTAGAAAAACTGCTCTGAGTTCCAACAGATTGATGTGGAGCAGAGATTCCTGAGGGGACCACAACCCCTGCAGTGAGGTCACCCATGTGAGCTCCCCACCCCAAGAAGGATGCATCTGTAGTAAGGATTAAGGAGTGAGACTGAGTGACAAAAGGAACCCCTTGTCTCAGATTGCTTTGATCCTGCCACCACTGTAGGGCCTGGATTAGGTTCAAGTCACTGGGATCAATTTGGTTAGAGGGTCTTTCCTTTGAGACCAAAAGGCTCTCAAATGGAACTGGATGTCCTCATCTGAAATCTTGCTCCTGCACCACTGCTGTAGAAGCAGTCATGTGCCCCAGGAGCTGTAGAAAATGCCTTGCTGGTCAAGAGACCTGCAGGGTGGATGAGGAGGCCAGAGAGACCAGGGTCCTTGCCCTGTCCAAAGGAAGGAAGGCTCTGGCTTTCTCTATGTTCAGCTCTGCACCTATGAAGGTGAGGAGCTGGACAGGCTCTAGAACTGACTTTGAAAGATTCAGAAGGAAACCTAGAGAGGTGAGCAGTTGCTGAGTTATCTGTAGGTGTAACTTGACTTGGTCTGGGGACTGGCCTACTATGAGCCAATCGTCCAGGTAAGGGAAGATGGCAATTTTTTGCCTTCTTAGGGAAGCAACCGCTACTGCCAGGCATTTTGTGAATACCCTTGGAGCAGAGGTGAGATCAAAGGGCATTGCTCTGAACTGGTAATGGCCCGAGGGCAGCTCGAACCTGAGGTACTTTCGATGGGAGCTTCTGATAAGAATATGGAAGTAGGCATCCTTGAGGTCCAGGGACGCTAGCCAGTCCCCTGGTCTTAGAAAGGGTAGAATAATTCCCAGAGTCACCATTTTGAGTTTTGGTTTTAAAAGGTGCTTGTTTAAGTATCTGAGATCCAGAATGGGCCGCCATTCTCCTGTCTTTTTTGGGGCAAGGAAGTACCTGGAGTACAATCCTTTGCCCTGGTGTAGGGGTGGAACCCTTTCCACAGCTCTGAGAGCCAGTAGGGAAGAGACCTCTGCCTCTAGGGCAAGTGCCTCTGGTGGATTTGCAGGTGGAAAGGATCTGGTTCTCATCTTTGGAAACTTTTTGAAGCTGAGAACAGTCCCTGGCTTACTACTTCCAGGACCCACTTGTCTGATGTCAGAGACTCGCAGTCCTGGACAAAGTAAGCCAGCCCCCCAGGTAGCTGAGAATTGGCCCTGGCAACCCCATCAGGGTGCCTGCTTGGCAGGAGCTTTGGGCTGAGGTGTGGAAGCAGGTCTGCTTGTACCCCATCTGCTGCTCCCTCTAAAGAACCCCCTCGGGGCATAAGCAGAAGAGGAGGCCTGGGCTTGGTAAAAAGGCCTATGAAAAGGCCTGCCCCTGCCCCTGGGAAGCTGCCTTTGAGGAGTGGCCTGCCTTTCCTTGGCCTGTGCACTCCTATAGGTGGTCCTACACTCATCCATTTTTCATGTAATTCTCTGTCTGCTCCCCAAACAGAGAATTACCCACAACAGGAAAATCCATGGCTTTAGTCTGGGTATCCTGTGACAGGCTAGTATATCTGAGCCAAGCCATTCTGCGAAGTGCCACAGATGTAGCCATGACTCTTGATGACACATCATTTGAGTCCACTGCAGCATGGAATTGCACCTTGGATGTCTCAATACCATCAGCAACCACCTGCTCCAGCTCCTAGGCAAGCTGGCCAGGGACCTGTTTTGCTAGAGCCATAACAGTATCCCATCTGGATTTCTGATATCTAGCCACATAAGCCATATAATTTGCCTGTCTGAGTCCCAAGGATGCTGTCATGTACTGTTTCTTTGCCATGGCATCAATCCTCCTGGAGTTCTTGTCCGGGGTGAAGCCAAGGGAATATTTGCCTTGTCACAGGCTACAGCCTGCACTACCCCAACATGGCTGCATTGTTGTGTAAGGAATTTCGATCAGAGCCTGACAATGTGTACCTCTTTCCATCATTTCAACATAGTCAGGCTCCTCTTGATCATCCACAGCTTCTCCATAGGGAGCTGGAGGGTTTCAGCCACTTTTTATAAAACATAAATCAGAAAGCCTAGGAGGAGACACTCTGAAGGTCTGTCTGGGGAGATGTCCGGGTCAATGGGCACATCCAGACTTTCAAATCCACATTCACTCTCCGGTTTTCTTTTGGGTTTCTCAAACATAGTGCTAGTCCTAACAAACTTACCATTTATGGCAATCCACAGGTAAGACCTTCCTTATCGGTTCCCAACCGTGTTTATTGGTCGTGAAAAACGTAATAAAATCTGTTTTTAGAACCGATAAGAACTGTAACTACACTCTAAATCACAGATTAAGATATTTTAAATAACCTGATCGGTTCAAACCGAACCGATAAACCGTTTACAAGTTCCACACAGAAGAGAAATAATGTAAACCTATCTAGTACTCACAAATACCACAGACAGAGTTTGAACCGACCGGTTGCGGTTTAAATTCGGTCGAAAACCGAGAAAAACAATACTTTAACTGACAAAATGAACAGAGCAGAAGGAGAAATCTCCAGAGCGACTGTTCAGTGAGGCGGAGTAAAGAATCTGATGGTTTAAGTTTGAAGAACAACAGACAGAGTTTCAACCGAGCTCGAGCTCAGCATTCCATGCCTGGCATGGAAAGTTAACTCTTTCACCTCCGGAGCAGTTCGAAGGTTGGGACTCGCTGCATATGTCATAATATAGCAAGACTTCATGTTGTTTGAATACAGGGATTCAAAAGTCTGCTCGGTTCTACAAACAGAATGTTCCTCTACTAACATACTGTACACACACACACAACAAAGGCCTGTTTTAGAGCCAGAGACTCAATTTTCTAACTGTCTGGGCAATCAGAAGAGATTTCCTGATGAGCAGGTAAAGATAGAAGGGGATTTTCACTGTTAGCAAAGAAACAGTTATAATGAAAACTGTAAACAATGCTTAATGTTTATAATTTATGTGTATAAGGAGAATGTGATGATCTGGTAAACAACATTGAATTAATTTGTTTTATTTTGTATTTAAGGTAGTTTTATTTTTAGGGCCCAGGTGAAGGTTCTCCAGTGTATGAGGGTAGCAGCCATGTTTGTGGTGGAAGATCAGGTCTGGTTGTAGGAGGACTGATTTGCTCATTGTGTGATGTGGTTTAGGACCAGGATGACTGTGCGTATATAGAGATTTAATGTATGGTCAGCTTCTCTTGGCCAATGAGATTTCTAGATTTTTTCTTGCCATTTTATAAGTTTCTGATAATTATCAGTATTTCCTAACAACTCTAGAACCTTCTTGCAATAAAATTCCCTATCCATAATTACTATTTTGCCATCCTTGTCTGCTGGTTTAAACACCAGGTCTTTATTTGTTTTAGGCTTTTCAAGTGCCTCTTTCTCTCCCTGGGAAAGACTGTTACATTTTTGAACATTTTGTTCACTCAGTACTTTTTCTACCTCATTCAGTATGTTTTTTTATAACAAGTAATGTTAGGGTTTAAACGTTTGGGATAAAAAGTAGATTTAACTCTCAAATTCTCTTTTCTCCATGGTATGCTGATCTTCAAGTTGAAGAGCCTGGGAGCAGGGAGGAAACTGGTCACGTGGGTCGAGAACTGGCTGCAGAGTAGACAGCAGAAGGTAGTAGTGTGGGGGGGAGGCATCTGAACCCAGTGCAGTAACAAGGGGTGTACCACAGGGCTCAGTGCTGGGACCGGTTCTGTTTAACATTTTCATAGCTGACATTGCAGTAGGGATTAAGAGCAAGATCAGTCTCTTTGCAGATGACACAAAGATTTGTACCGCGGTAGATGGGGGAGGAGGGAGCAAAAGTACTTCAGGAGGATTTGGCAAAACTGGAGGAATGGTCTCACACTTGGCAGCTTGGTTTCAATGCCAAGAAGTGCAAAGTGATGCATTAAGGATGCAAGAACCCAGGACACAATTACTGGCTGGAGGGTGTCCCGTTAACAAAATCCAAGGAGGAGAAGGATCTGGGAGTGCTGCTAACCATGCAGTGGATGTTCTGTATCTGGACTTCAGTAAGGTATTTGACTCAGTGCCACATAGGAGGCTGGGAAGTAAGTTAGAAGGCACAGGGGTGAGTGCAAAGCTGGTGAGATTGGTAGGGAAGCAAGCGAGGAAGGCAACAGAGGTGGTGGTGGTGGGTGGGGAGCTCTTACACCCAAGGATAGTGATGAGCAGTGTTCCACAGGGCTCGGTGTTGGGACCAGTGTTGTTTGGGAAATTCATTGCAGACATATCATTGGACATCAAGTGCAAGATCAGTCTGTTTGCTGATGATACCAAGATGGGCGCGGTGGTGGATGACCTAGGGGGATGGCATGGCTTGCAGGATGATCAGGCAAAGCTTGAAGCCTGGTCAGCAACCTGGCAACTGGGGTTTAATGCCAAAAAGTGTAAGGTACTGCATTTTGGGGTGAAGAACCCAAGGAGGAGTTACTAGCGGGGGGGAGTGCAGCTAGCCCAGACAGAGGAGGAGAAGGATCTGAGAGTGGTCATTACAGAGTCAATTAACAACTTGGCAAAATGTAGGAAGGCAGCTGCAAAGGCCAACAAAATGCTGGGTTCCATTGCAAGGGGTATATCCTGGAGGAGAGAGGAGGTGATTCTGCCACTGTATAGGTCATTAGTTAGACCGCACCTGGAGTACTGTGTGCAGTACTGGTGCCCATATCTGAGAAGGGACATTAAGTTACTGGAGGGGGTGCAGCGCAGGCAACAAAGATGATCAAGGGGCTAGAGGACTTATCATATGAGAGGAGGCTGAGGGAGTTGAACATGTACTCGCTGGAGTAGAGGAGGGACAGTGGACATGATTGAAACCTTTAAGTACATGAAAGGAATAAACAAGACAGGTACAGAGGGGCTGTTTAAAGTAAGGGAAGGAAGGGACACCAGGGGCCATGATATGAGACTGGAAGGAGGAAGGTTTAGGCGGGAGATGAGGAGACACTTTTTTACAGAGAGGGTGGTAGCTGAGTGGAATGTGTTACCTGCAGAAGTGGTATCCAGTAGAACAGTAGACTGCTTCAAAAGTGGATGGGACAGGACAAAGGGGAGGATCAATGGAGGGGAAGAGTGGAAGGGAGGGGCAGCTGCAGAATAAGGGGTGCTAGCTGCACATTCGAGCAGACTTGATAGACCTCTTGGCCTTTATCTGCTGGCAAATTTTTTATGTTCCTAACCAGGGAGCTGAACCACTCTGCTCAGTGCAGGAAGGCAGCAGCAAAGGCAAACAGGTTGCTAGGCTGCATAGCCAGGAGGATTACTTCTAGGAGTGGGGAGGTCATCTTGCCCCTGTACAGGTCCCTGGTGAGACCACACCTAGAGTACTGCATACAATTCTGGTACTCCTACTTGAAAAGGGCCATCAAACAACTGGGGGGGTACAGCGCAGGGCAACAAAAAATGATTCTGGGGTTGGGGACAGACCATATGAGGAGCGACTGAGAGCTCAATATGTATACCCTGCAGGAAAGAAGGGTGAGAGGGGATATGACTGAGACCTTCAAGTACCTGAAGGGTTTAAACAGAGTAGACATCAGGTGTATGTTCAATCTGGAGGGCGGAAGGGAAACCAGGGGACACTATGAAGTTGGAAGGGGGCATGTTCAAGAGGAAACTGAGGAGGCACTATTTTACAGAAAGGAAGGTTGCAGGGTGGAACACTCTGCCAGAGGAAGTCATATCGCTGCAAAGTTTTGGGGGCTTCAAGAGGGGGTGGGACAGATTCAAGGGAAGGGTACAAACTGGGAGGGGGTAGGATTGGGAGGAGGGCATATGGGGGGCAGCAGCAGTCTAATGGACTGAAGTGCTACACACTCGAGCAGACTAGATAGACCGAATGGCCTGTATCTGCTGGCAATTTTGTGTGTTCGTATGTTCATATATGCGATATAACAGAGACATGGTGGAAAGATGACACATGAGACATGAATATTCCTGGCTACAAGGTGTACAATAAGAACAGAGGTACAAAACGTAGAGGTGGGGTAGCAATATATGCGGCAAATTCCATCAAATACCTCGAGGTTAAGACCACCACAACAAATGCTGAGCAGATGGAGCAAGTCTGGGTGAATATTTACCCAAGAAACAGCAAAAAACTGACACTGTGTGGGACATAGAGCACCAGATCTAACATGTCAAGAAAAAGTACAGTTACTTAAGAACTTACCGTAACAGTACATCTTCGAGAGAGGCTCTTGCAGTAGGTAATTACATATAAGACTGACGCCGGCAGGACCCCATGGAAAAATTTCTAGCTAGCAGTCCCTGGCGAGGGACCGCCCCCACTTCACGTGACTGGCATCAGGAGACGTTGGTATAAAGGGGCAGTCCCTGACGCCCGCCTTCCAGTTCTTTCCCGCCATGGGCCAGAAAGGCCAGACGAGAGAGGAGCGGATATTCCTCACTGGAAAAGGAGCTGAAAAGCCTAGGGGGTGGAGGGCGGGAAGGTACTACCTACTGCAAGAGCCTCTCTCGAAGATCTACTGTTACTTTAAGTTCTTAAGTAAATGTACTATCTTACTTCAAGAGGGCTC
The DNA here is from genome assembly GCA_016271365.2 of Neoceratodus forsteri. Lineage (NCBI taxonomy): Eukaryota > Metazoa > Chordata > Ceratodontiformes > Ceratodontidae > Neoceratodus > Neoceratodus forsteri. The sequence goes on along the minus strand of CM028131.1, from coordinate 1,032,267,939 downwards.
TTGCAGTAGGTAATTACATATAGGACTGAATCCCAAGCAGTCTGGAACAAAGAGAGGCACCGGAAGGAGGAAACTACTCCAAAAAGCAGATCTAGCTGTGCAAGCCTCAAGATAAGAGGCCTTGCAGAACAGCCAGCCCGAAGCCTGCTCTATGGCGAGAGGCAACATCCAAACTGTAGTGTTTTGTAAAGGTATGGACGGAAGTCCAGGTGGCAGCAGCACAGATGTCCGCCGCAGACACAATCTTGAAACAAGCCACTGAGGCAGCTACTCCTCTGGTAGAGTGGCCTCTTACTTGACCCGGGAGGGTCTTGTTGTATTTGTCATAACAGAAAGGGATGCAATGAGCCAACCATTTAGATAGGCATTGCTTGGAAACAGCATTGCCTTCCCTTTTATGAGCAAAAGAGACAAACTGATCAGTCTTCCTGAGATCCTTCGCCCTGTTGGCATAGTACCTCCGAACCCGGTGAACATCCATAGTATGGAGTAAATATTCCCCTTGGTTAGAGTACTGCGTGTGAAAAAGCAGGTAACTCTATGGACTGATTTAGAGTAGACTCTGCTACTACTTTAGGAAGAAACAGGATTCGTGTGAAGAGCAACACATTCCTTGTGAAAAATCAAGTATGGGATTTTGCACATCAGGGCCTGGAGCTCGGAAATTCTCCGAGCAGAAGTAATGGCCACTAGGAAGAGAGTTATCCATGAAAGGAACTTCAAATCCGCAGAAGCTGCAGGTTCGAAGGGAGGGAGAGTAAGTTTCTCGATGACAAAGTTTAAGTCCCAAGGGGGAGCAGGAGTATGGATGGGGGGCCTCAAATGGAGGACTCCTCTGAGAAAGGTCTTAGAGACCTCCAGTTGAGCGAAAGCTTCGTCTGCGAAGGGAACATGGTAGGCCCAGATAGCCGCCATGTGTACCTTCAGAGAAGAATGACTGCACCCAGGTCAAACAGATGACGAGATATTCCAGCAGAAGCCCGCTGAACAGGAGAAGGGTTCCACATTCTTGGAAGCAGCCCAGACAGTGAATCTTTTCCACTTCATGGCATAAGTGGATCTGGTGGAGGGTTTTCTGGCTTCCACCAAAATCTCCACCACTTTGGGAGACACTCCAAAACGGGATTGGGCTAAGTCAGCAGGAGCCATGCATGCAGTTGAAGGGATTTGAGGCCTGGATGGACCAGGGTCCCCTGATCCTGGGTCAGTAAACCTCGAGAGAGAGGAAGAGGAGGAACCTCTGAGTATTGTTGTAGAAGAGAGAACCAAACTTGCCTGGGCCAGAAAGGAGCGATCAGAATCATTCGCGCTCCTTCTGAAGCTAGCTTCTGCAAGATTCGTGGGATAAGTGGAATTGGGGGAAAGGCATAAAGGAATCTGTCCTTCCACTCTAGAGACAGAGCGTCGCTCCAAAAAGCGCCTCACTCTGGAACGAGCGAGCAGAAGGCGGGAAGTTTGTGTTTAGAGAGAATCTGACAGGTTGGACCTGTGGTGTTCCCCAAAGGTGGAAGATATTCTCTAGGACCCCTTGGTCCAGTTCCCACTCGTGAGTCAGAGCAGAAGAGCCGCCTTAGCTACGCTGTCAGGGTGTTGTCGACTCCCGGAACATGAATTGCCGTGAGGTGAAGGTCGTGTTGTGTTGCCCAATCCCAAACCCTCATTGCCTCCCTGCAAACAGGGTAGGACCGAGTCCCTCCCTGTTTGTTGATGTACCACACCACGCACATGTTGTCCGCCTGGACGGCTAGGTGGCCGGGATGGATGTATTGGTGAAGGGCTTGGAGAGCATTCAACACTGCCCAAAGCTCGAGCACATTGATGTGGAGAGCTTGTTCTAGCTTGGACCAGGAGCCCTGGGTCCAATGAGGGCCTAGATGGGCTCCCCAACCTTCGCCTCAAGGCGTCTGTGGTTAGAGTCTGGGAGGGGGGAGGACAAAAGAAAGGAAATCCCCGAAACAGGTTCTCTTGAACCATCCACCACTGCAAGTCTCAAAGCATCGGCGAGGAGACCAGAACTGGGTGATCTAGATCGTCCACTAGCTGATCCCATTGAGAGCGTAGAGTTCACTGAGAAATTCTCATGTGGAGTCGAGTGCGAGGAACCGTTGGAATAGCAGCAGCCATGAGCCCGAGAAGGCGAAGGACCAACCTCGCAGAGACCATCCTGCAGTTGGACAGCAGACTTATTTGGGTCTGGAGGGTGGACGCCCTGTCCGGAGGCAGGAAGGCCTTGCCCGTGGTCGTATCGAGAATCGCCCCAATAAACTGTAGTCTCTGGGATGGGACCAGATGAGACTTGGACTGGTTGTTGGTAATACCCAGGCAGGCAAAAACCTGCTGGGTAAGGGAGAGGCAACACAGGAGTTTCTCCCTGGATGAGGCCAACAGGAGCCAATCGTCCAGGTACGGGAAAACCTGCACTCCCCTGGTACGCAAGTGGGCCTCCACCACTGCCAGGCATTTGGTAAACACTCGGGGGGCCGAGGATAGATCAAATGGGAGTGCCTTGAACTGGTAGTGGTCCTCCTGGAATGCAAAACAAAGGTATTTGCGATGAGATGGGCAAATGGGAATGTGCAGATAAGCATCCTGCATATCCAGAGCACACAGCCATTCACCCGGCCGGAGGAGGACAGAAGGCTCTGAAAGAGAGCATCCTGAACCTTTTGTATTCTACGAAAAGATTCAGGGAACTGAGATCCAAAATTGGTCCGAGATCTCCTGTCTTCTTTGGGACCAGGAAGAAATGGGAATAGTAACCCATCCCTCGCGGATGAAGGGGGACAGGCTCTATTGCTTGTTTCAGCAGGAGAGCCGAAATTTCCTCCTGGACCAAGAGAAGATGTTCCTGTGAATATGACGACTTCAGAGGGGAGTGGCAGGGTGGTTTCTGAAGAAACTCTATCGAGTGTCCTTCTGCTATGAGCTGGAGCACCCAAGAATCTGTGGTTATCCTCTCCCATCCCGGAAGGTGGAAGGAAAACCTCCCTCCTAAAGGTTCCTCTGGAGAGTCCAGAGGCAGTGGGAGGAAAGGAGTCAGGTGGTGCTGGGGCAGTGCCACAGCTGAAGCTTCGCTGCTTTTTGGGCGGGGGGCTTAGCAGCTGTGGGGGCCCCGGCGTTTTGTGGCCCGCCTTCCCTGGGGTTTTGCCTTTGGCCGATTCCGTCTCGAAAGGCAGCTGCTGCTGATGGGGATGGTACATGGAATCAACCGACTTCAGTGCTGTCCCTTCTCTTGCAAATCGGTGATGATGTCCTGACATCACCCAACACAGACCCCTGGAAGGTGCTTCTCCAGACCAACCCTGACACACTGAGCCAGCATGACACCGTAGACCTACAGCAGCTGAGCTCAGCCCAGCAGTGTCCACTGCATCATATGTCGCACGAAGCATGTGTCGACTGGCCGAATGAGCAGAGTGGACAAGATCAGTCAACTCCTGCTTGACTTGGGAGTCAGGCAAGGAGTTCAGCTTGGCTTCCACCTGAGTCAGAATGGCCTTCTGGTAGTCCCCCATAAGGCCGACATAGTTCAGGGCCCTAATCCCCAGCGTGGAGGAAGCGTAAATCTTTCTCCCATACTGGTCCAGAAGGCATGATTCCTTATCAGGTGGTGACAAGCTAAGATGTTTGGGGTTTGCCGACCAGCCATGAGTGGCGCTAATCATGACTGAGTCAGCACGGGGTGCGAATCCAGGAAATCAACACCCTCTGGAGCCTGATATAGCCTGTTCGACTTCCTAGGAAGTGGGGCTAAAGCCAAGCGGCTGTTTCCATATTAGTAGTAGCGAGGTCGGCGTGAGGCTCTATCCAGGGTGGCACCAGGTGGAGCAGATCCAGATGTTCAGCGAGTTTCAGGCGCTGAGGATCTGGTTCAGGAGGCCACTGATGAACCTCCTGGATTTTCCTAAGCAACTCCATAAAAGAAGGATCCTCCGGAGGAGACTTCGGAGAAGTCCTTGGCCTGGGCTTCGACGGAGAGCGTGGCTCGTCGTCTCTCTCAGAGCAACCGTCGCAAGAATCCGAGGAGTCTGAGGGTGAAGAGGAGGATGAAGAGGAAAAGGACTCCATATCCAGACCTGAGGGAGGAACGGACCCCTTGGGGAGTCCCCTGGGAAGTGTGTCCTGCCCTTCTCTGGATCCAGATGGAAGAAACCTGGAATCCGGAGGTGGTGAGGGAGTGTGCCGCCTCAGACATACGGGAACCTGGGATGGCACCATCGTCGTTAGGCAGCTCTCGACCTCTTTGGTGAGCTGAGCCTTGGCCTCAGCCCACCAGGAGGCCAGAGTCTCCTGCAGGTCCACCGGCGGCCGCGAGGGTGGTGGAGGAGGAGGAGGCAGGGGATAAGGATACTGGTTATAACCGTATGGAGCTTATCCAAAACCCAGCTGCGGGTAGCCCGGCATCGGGTATTGTGGCGTCGGGTACTGCGGTCCCGGGTACGCCGGCGTTGGATAGGATGGAGGATACCTGGGAGTCGGGAGGGCTGCTGGAGCAGATGGCCCAGCAGGTGGCCTCATGGGTGGGTCCACAGTGGAGGGCCTGGAGGGCCCGATGGGAGCAGGATGTCTCCCGGAGATGGTAGGGCCGGCGTCAGGGCCGACGTTGGAGGCCCTGGCATCGGAGGTACCAACGTCGGAGGGGGCGACGTCGGAGTCGCGTCCAGGGAGCCGACGTCAGATCCAGCGCACCAGGTGGTGGAAGGACTGATGGAGGAGGAAGATCCCCAGCTTCACCCGGGGATGGAGGGGGGAAATCCCTGGGGTCATGTTGGGGAGACTCTGGGTCCCCAGAAAGCAGCAAGGGCTGCAGGGAACTGGGTACAATGGACATGGGGGGACCATTGTTGGTTCCTTTGCCAGCCGGACGTCGGGCAAGCTGACGTGTGGCTTAAGGGCGAGCTCCCGGTGGGCGCCAGAGGAGCTGGCGTCCGACTTATGAGAGCCATCACCGGAGGCAGGTCGAGTAGAGGGATCGGCCTGGTCCAGTGGAGTGGAGGCCACGCGCCGCCCCGAAGGGTCGGGCGTCTTATTGGCCCTCTCCGAGCGGGCGTCAGAGGAGCCGGCGCCTGACTTACCGGGAGTCGCCCATGGTAGGTCAAGAAGCTGCGGCGAACCGGGTGGAGGCCTCCAATTGTCTGAGGCACCCGAAATCCCTCCGAGGCGGTCGCCGAGGAGCGGTCACCCGAGGGGATGTTACCTGTGTCCCAGCGACTCCCAAGAGAGACACGAGAGGAGCCCTGTCCCAGTGCTCTCTTCTCCTCCTTCTTCCGATGGCCTTCGGGGAAGTGGACGCCTGCCTCAGTTTTTTGAGCTCCTTTTCCATAGAACTCACTTTCTTCTTCAGAATATGGGCTTCCAGGGATTGCTGCCGCCTTTTCCAGGTAGCCACATTGAAGCTGAGGCAGTGCTGGCACTTCTCGACCAGGTGATCGGGGCCTAGGCAGAACAGGCACAGGAATGGCGTCCTTGTCTCAGCGGTAGTTAGCGCCGCATGAATCGCACTTATTTTTGTGCTTGGAGGGTGTAGGGGACGACATACACCGACGATAGTACTGACGTTAGTCAAGAAAAGCAATTATTTCAGTAATAAACAGCAAAATAGGGCTGACTAAGCACAAAAGCGTTTCCATGGGCGCTACGCGAGCTAACGGCGGGAAAGAACTGGAAGGCGGGCATCAGGGACCGCCTCTTTATACCGACGCCTCCTGACACCGTCACCTGATGGGGGCGGTCCCTTGCCAGGGACTGCTAGCTAGAAATTTTTCCTTGGGGTCCTGCTGCCCGTCGCGGCCAGTCCTATATGTAATTACCTACTGCAAGAGCCCTCTCGAAGTAAGATCAATAGATTATTCTAGTCTCTATTATTGTACAATAGTCCACCTGGACCATCTCTCAACAAACGCCTCCTGCCTGTTCTGCACCTGGAAGGTATGGTCCTCCATATGCTGTATGGTCAAAATTATATCTCTCCACTCCTGTATTGTAGGAGGCAGGGGCTTTAACCACCTACAAGTTATTGCTTTGTTGTATGCTGTGATACAAATATATCACAGATATGATGAGCTAGTGTCCTGAATACCTCTCATGGGGAGACCCAGCACCATATTGTAAAAAGAAAGAGATCCTTCAATCTGGAATAGCTGGTCCAGGTGTTCTTGTACCTGTGTTCTGAAGGCCTCCAGGTGCAGGTATGCAAAAAATACATGAAACTGGATGGCATTCGCTTCCCCACACAGTCTCCAGCAGTGAGAAAGAACCTTAGGATCTCATGTTGATATTTAATCAGGGGTCAGGAAGAACCTCACCTTCACCCACCAAGAGAATTCCTGCCATAATGGAGACAAGGTTACCTTGGATGAGCCAGACCAGATCTTCCTTCATTCCTTCAGGGAAATCTGTTCTGCCACTGCTTGTTCCCATTTATTTATAATATATTGACTTGCCCTTCCTCTATATGAATTTAAAAGCTGATAGATTTTAGAAATGGCATGTTTAGGTGTGGTTAAGGCAGAGTTAATCAAGTGTGATGTTCCCAATGTCTTCTCTAGGGTCAGAGACCATCAGTCTTTGTTTTCCTGGATATATGTTGCTATCTGTAGGTGATGCCATCTAACTATTAGGTCCAGCCCATTTTGTTGGCACATTCTTCCAATGTGAGGAAAGTTTCCTTCGCATGATCTGTTTAGGGTATCTGAAAAAAACCTTCATAGCCTGCTGTGTAAACCAGGAATCTTATTTACTTGGTATGAAGTCTGTTGCATCAACTAGCCAACAATACTTCCAGAGTTCCTTTTTAACCTGTGAGTAACTGCAAATCCTGTCCCATGCTTCTAGTGTTATCTGGATTGCATTATATTTCTAAGTCGTCATGGGTCTGTCATGAGGGGGTGTATATAAACAAGAGGATGGACTGCCCTTCTGCATGAGGGCTATCTCCATATCCTACCAGTGTGTCCATGTGGGTTTCTGTCCCCATAGGAAAGCATGTTTTATCTGGGCTGCCATCCAATATTCTATCAAATCAGGAACCGCCTGCCCCCCACTTTTCTTACCTGCCATAAGTATCACTCTGCAAACTCTGGGTTTCTTGTCAGACCATATAAATTTAAAGAGTCTGCCTTGTACATCTCTAAACCATTTCTGAGAGAGGTGTGTAGGGGCACATTGAAAAAGATATAAAATCCTAGGTAGTATATTCATCTTGGTTGTCTGGATCCTGGCATGCATTGGGATGGGTAATAAGGTTCATCATTTTATGTCTCTTTCTATTTGGGTCAGCATGGGTTTATAATTATCCATACATAGATAGTGGTAGCTCTGAAAGTGACCCCCAAATATTTAAGAGTAGAGAGATCCCACCGCATTCTATATTTTATTCTTAGGGTCTGATTAGGGGTGTAATTTATCTGTAATATCTCAGTTTTTGTGGTATTAAGTGTATAGCCAGAGAGAGATGAATATTCCTCTATCATGTTCCTCACTCTGGGTAGTGAAGCACTTGGAGAGGTCAAATAGAGGAGGACACTGTCCATATAAGGCGATTCTGTGCTCCTGCCCTTTCACCCGGACTCCCTGACACTCTGGTCCATTGGTATCCATTGTGCCAATAGCTCAATATATAATACAAATAGTAAGGTGATAGAGGGCTGCCCTGGCAGGCTCCTCCCTAAGGCTATCACCATTGAAATCATTCCATTGGTGCATATATATGTTAATGGATCTGTGTATAATCTCTCAATTGTATCCACAAAACTATCCGTGAACCCAAATACTGCAAGAGCTTTGTGTAAAAAGACCAATTCACTTGATCAAATGCTTTTCAGCATCGAGACTCATTATTAAGGCTGTGCCTTTATTCTTATTTAGATGACTGATTATATGTATTGTCCAACACACACTGTCTGCTGCCTGCCTATTTGGGATGAATCCGGCCTGGTCTCTGTGGACTATGTTTGGAATTATATTTTGAGCCTCTTTCTTAAGGTGGCAGTAAAGAATTTGTAGTCCATGTTCAGAACCTGAATTGGTCTATATGAAGAACAAGCGGTTAGGTCCTTGCCGGGCTTGGGTATCACAGATATTACCACCTGTCTTCAAGGGGGGGGGGGGTTCTCTTCTTTTAACAATTTCGGATAGGCGGGTCTTATTAAGGGGATGATAGTTTGGCAAAATGTTTTATATAATTCAGTGAGGAGACCTTCGTTACCGGGTGACTCACCTGTTTTCCCTTCTGGTATTACCCTGTTGATTTCTTCATCTCTTATAGGAGCCATTCGTTCAGCATTCCACTCCTCAGTCACCTATGGGAGACCTAGTCCCCTCAGAAAGGAGTTAATTTGTTCAGGGCTTGGGTTACTATGTTGAGTGTAGAGGGTCTTATAGTATTCCCTAAATGTTTCTGAAATCTTTTCAAGGTTACTGGCTTTTAGTTTTGTTTAGGGGTGCACTATATGTGTTATACGGGCACAGGCCCTCCTCGCTCTAAGTCTTATAGCAAGAAGCCTGTGTGATCTGGGCCCCCCCCCCCCATAGTATTTTTGTTTTAGAAAATGTAGGTTTCTCTCCACTCTCATGTCTAGTAATTTATTTAATTGCGTCCTTAGTGCTAACAATTTTTCCGTTCCTCTATCAAACTTTGTTTGCTGTTGCACCTCTAAGACTTTTATCTGCCCTTCCAGTTCTTTTTGTTTTTCCGCTCTCTCTTTTCCTGGCTGCTGCAATTACCATTAGTTTACCCCTGATAACCGCTTTGATGGTGTCCCATAGCATCCCATTACTCACCCCACTATCTTTATTGTCTTGCAGGGTCTGAGTCACAAGCTATGGTATCTGTTCCAAGACTGCTGGGTCATTAAGGAGGGACAGATTCAGTCTCCAAAATGTATCCCTTTCTCAGTATGGAGAGATCTATTGTTAGAGACAGTGGGGCGTGGTCCGAGACCCTTAATGTACCAAACTCACACCTCTGAACCTTAGTGACGGATTCCCTGGTGGTAAAGAAGTAGTCAAGTCAAGAGTATAGGTTATAAGTGGCCAAATAGTGAGTGAAGCCCTTCCGTTGCCTTTTAGAAATTTCCATACATCCGGAAGACTAATTTTGTCAAAAGTGCCCTGACTTGTTTTACTGTTTATAAGATTCCTTGGGGATCCTAGAGGTAGTGTCATTCGTAGGGTCCAAAGTAAAATTGCAATCCCCCAGAATGGTCATTCCTCTGCTTTTCTGCTATAAGTAATAGTATTTTTTATAAAGTTCAAATGGAAGGTTAGGAGGTACATAAACCCGAGGCCAAGGTAACTTTCTGTCCATTTAGGATGCCCTTTATATGGCATACCTCCTTCAGTATCTTGAATCCAGTTAGTGACCTCTAAAGGTAAATGCTGTGGTACTAGGACAGCCACATTCCGTGCCTGCATTGTTTATACGATGAGGCACATATCTCAGCATATCCAAAATTTAATAATTTATTGTGTTCTGCCATTGATAAACGAGTCTCCGTAGGAGAATAATGTCTGGCTTCAATTGTTTTATATATTTCAAAGTTTTCTTGCACTTAATTGAACTTGTCAGACTGTTTTACATTATAGGTCAATATTGTAGTCCCCATTTTGAGCTATTAAAGACTCTCTGGGCCAGATATTCAAAGCATAGCACAGTCGCAAACCAATTGCATGGGAATAGCGCAGGGAGTAGCATGGATCAGCCATATTAAAGGACTGGATAGTACTGTGTGCTAACAGCAATAGTGCAGCGCAAAACCAATAATGTATGCAAGGCAAAGGGGTGGCCTGCATACACACGCTGAGGGATATGCTAGGACACATAGCACGACACCTAGCGTGGCACAAGCTACCACCTATAAAAGGCTGGTCTTAATCCAGGGCAAAACACATAGGAGAAGAGACCACAACAGGAAGTGGGAATGAGTGTAGTACCAGTTGCAGTGATGCTGCCATTGATGGCAGCTGTAGTGGAGGAGGAGAGGGAGCAGGCCCAACATGTGCCACAACACAGGCCGAGGAGAAGGTATGCTGCAAACAGGTGCTACTGGCCCAAGGTCTCCTTCGAGACCCTGCCAGATGACCACATCACTGGCCGGTACAGGATGAACAGGGGAATGTTGAGGCAGCTATGTGAACTCCTGCATGAGCAGCTGCACCCAAACACCAGACGCAGCCAAACCATGACAGTGAAGGAGAAGGTAACAGCAGCAATGTGCTTCCTTGCCACAGGGATGTTCCAACGACCAATGGAGGACACCATTGGGGTATCACAGCCTGCCACCTCATGCCTCCTGACCCAGTTCCTAGAGGCTTTCCAGCCACATGCTGGGGAATTCATAGTATTCCTCAGCATGGCAGCAGAGCGCAGAGAAACAATGCAGCAATTCCATCGAGTTGCACACCTACCAGCTGTACTGGGTGCCATTGACTGCACCAATGTCCCCATCTGTGCACCACCTGGTGATGGCAGTGATGTGTACAAAAACAGGAAGGGGTACCACTCCATCAACTGCCAGGTGGTGTGCGATGCGACTGGGCACATCAGCAATGTCTATGCACAGTACCCGGCAGTGCCCATGACGCCTTCATCTGGCACCAGTCACAGCTGTGCCAAGCATTCGAGGAGGGCAGGATACCCAGTAGGCATCTAGTAAGTGAGTATCAGCTGACAAGGCACACACACCCCAGCATGGATGGGGACAGGCAGTGGAGGATAGGGAAGGGGTGTGGGAGGGCAACACAGGGGTGCAGGACAGTAACGGGCAAGGCAGTGGTACAGCACTAACAGGTACACATCTCTTGACAGGGGACAGTGCCCATCCCTGCAACCCTGGCTGCTGACACTGGTACCCCGCCAGCCACAGTGGTCGAGGAGATGTACAACGAGGCACATGCCAGCACGAGAAACATCATAGAGGGTGTTTGGCATACTGAAGATGCGCTTCAGATGCATAGACACGTCAGACGGTGCCCTACCGTATATACCTCAGAAGGTATGCCGTATCTTCCTAGCCTGTTGTATGCTGCACAACATGGCAATGAACCATGGGATACAGGCACCTGAACCTGAGGGACAGGCTGACAGTGGCCCAGAGCCAGCAGTCAGGGGGATAGTGGAGCAACTCGAGAGGCGGGACCTCGTATGGCCCACAGGGCCATAGAGCACAGGGCCAACATCATCAGGATACTGCCACAGGCCAGAGGGTAAGTACAGACTGCACAGCAACATGAACCAGTGATGGATGATGTGAGGTGGGAGTGTGTGGAGGTCCACCATGGCAGTGACACTGTGAGTGTGCATGGCATGGAGAGAGAGAGAGTATGTGTGTGTGTGTGCGTGCGCGAAGGGTCGTGGGTGTGCCAATGTGGAGATGGTGGTGATGACAGTGCAGAGGTGCAGGCCACCCGTGACAATCACTGGCGACTACCACCATGCACATGTTGTGCACCAGGGGTGCGGGTCACAGACCCGGGGTGCTCTAAGCCGAGGACATGGTTGAGGAACAAGGTGAGGCAGGCAGGGCAGCCTCCTGTTCCCCGTTGACCAGTGGAGCCAGACAGGGTGGGTGGATGGCCACGGTGGGCTGTGTGCCTGAAGAGGTGCATGTAGCATTTGAGCTGGAGTCAGTGCCAGCCCTGTGGCCTGGGTTGCCCACCTGTGGGGCCCCTGTGCCATGTACACCTTGACTAGCAAGCACAGGCTGGCGACCCCATGCACCCATGAAGTACAGTGATGAGGTCAACCACCGCAGTTGTCAGCAAAGTCACGGTCAATCGCAGCCACCATGCAGCCCATCCTGTCCCTCTGCCCACTGTTCTGCATGGCAAAGCCCATTGACACTGTCTCCACATCAGTGCCAGTTCATGCCTCAGCTCCCTCCGTATGCCATGCAGGTCCATTTGTGCCTCCTGCTGGGAACTTACTGCAGCCTGCAGGAGTGGGCGGGCACCAGGGGAATCCTGCTCTGGGGCACAGCCCCCTCTATGGCAGCTGGCACTGGTGCCTGCTGCTCAAAAGGTACGGGACGCTGTTGCACGTCCAGCATGTCCTGCCGCTGCACACCGCTGGCAGTGTGCTGGAGGTCCGGACAGCCAAGAACCACATTCTGTGTGGGACACTGCATGTCCAGCAGTGCACACATGCCCCCCCCACAGCCCACCACTGGCTGCACAGGTACAGCCATGCCAGCAATACTGAACACCCCCTGGCACCTGTTCCACGGCCTGCACCCAGCCCGCCCTGTATCCCCATCAACAGGCATGTCCATGGGCAGGCGGTATGCACCCTCAGACACGTCTGTGGTCAATGTCACTAGTGACCGCCACCAGGAGTACCTGCCCAACACCCAGCTCCCCACCTGGGCATCCTCCAGTTGCTCAGTGTATTCCAGTTTCCCACCTGCAGTGTGTCCCCGGCAGATGAAAAATTACTCACTTTAGTAATTGTATTTCTTCTAATGGAGTCTTGCTGTATTCTGACTATTGCAGTGATTCCCAACCTTTGAACTGCCTGGGAGAACTAAGGGTTAACTTTACATGCAGGGCATGGAACACTGAGCTCGAGCTTGGTTGAAGTCTCTGGAGTGTTTTGAACCTAAACCGTCAGATTCTTACAAGCCCAACTAAACTAAAATTCTATGTGGAAATTGTAAAAATCTACTAGCAACTGGCTGAAAAGTTTGGATTCCCAAGGAAGACTCAAGTCAGGAAACCCAAAAACTAAACCCCATGTACTGAAAAAATAATAATAAATAAGCACCCAAACAAAAGGAAGGAGGGTGCCAGCAAATACACCCTTGGGGTGCAACACTGCACCTGCCCACCTACTTCCCAAAAACAGGTTCTGAGAGGGGAGGCAGGTCAGAATACAGCAAGACTCCATTAGAAGAAATATAATTACTAAGGTGAGTAATTTTTTCTTCAAACAACATGAAGTCTTGCTGTATTCTGACTATTGCAGACTACCAAGCAGTACCTCCAAGGAGGAAGGACAGAGCCTACTTTGGGAATAGGCTCTGAAGTACTGCTGTGCCAAACCGAGCATCACTCCTAGCCTGGATATCCAGAGAGTAGTGCTTGGTAAAGGTGTGGACTGTTTTCCAGGTGGCTGCTTGACAAATTTCTTGCAGAGGAATATCCCTGGCCGCAGCCAGGGAAGCAGCTGTACCTCTTGAGGAATGAGCCCTCAGGCCTGAGGGTGGAGTTTTTCCCAGTTTGTCATAGTAGAATTGTATACAAGACACAATCCACCTGGCAATAGATCTTGGTGGCAGGTTTGCCCTTTCCCACTTCTCCATAAGTGAGGAACAACTGGAAGGAGTCAAACCTGTGACCCTTGGTACGCTCCATGTAGTAACTAAGGGCTCTTTTGACATCTAAACTGTGTGGTCTCCTCTCTCCTGAGGAAGAATGCTCAGTGAAGAAAACGGAGAGACATAGACTGGTTTAAATGGAAGTCTGAAACCACTTTGGGCAAGAACCTTCTATTTGTTCTAAGGACCACTTTATCCCTATGAAAGGAGATAAAATCAGGTTCCACTGACAGGGCTCGTAATTCACTGATACGCCTGGCAGAGGTAATGATACCAAGAACACAGTTTTCCAAGTCGTACTTAAGCTCAGCTGAAGACATAGGCTCAAAGGGGGGTTGCATAAGCTGAGCAATGCAAACATTCAAATCCCAGGCAGGGGCAGGGTCTCTAAAGGGGGGACTGGTGTGAAACAATCCTTTAAAAAATTTACAGAACACAGGATGGGAAGATAGTGAGGAAGGCTTCCCCACAGACAAAACTGCAGAAACAGCTGACAAATGTAACTTGAGAGTAGCTGGTCTGAGGCCTAGGCCATTAAGATGGACCATATAATCCAGAACCGTAGGCAATTCAGCAGTGTCTGGAGAAATATGCTTCTTAGAACACCAAATGCTGAATCTTTTCCATTTGGAGTTGTAAGTCTTTCTGGTGGAGGGCTTTCAAGAAGCCTTGAGGATGTCCAGAACCCCTTGGGAAAGATGCAGATCTGCAAACTCTAACTCTTCAAGAGCCATGCCTTGAGATTGAGGGACTGAAGATTGGGGTACCAAATCCTCCCCTGAGAGGATGTAAACAGGTTGTAATTCCTAGGAAGAGACAGGGGGAGATGGACTGCCAGGGACAGCAACAGAGGGTACCAGGGATGTCTGGCCCAATCTGGAGCAACCAGAATCACCTTGCAAGGTTCAGACCTTATTTTGACTAAAACTTTGAACAGGAGTGGGAAGGGGGGAAAGGCATACAGAAACTTCCCTTCCAAATTCAGAATCAGGGCATCCAGGGGGACTGAGCCGAAGACTGGAGGTCTGCAACAAAAGAGAGGAAGTTGGTGATTGTTTGGAGCTGCAAACAGATCCATCTCTGGAGTGCCCCACCTTGAAAAAATCACTTTCAACACCTGAAGGTCCAGGGACCATTTGTGATGGCCCTGAGAAATCCTGCTCAGTGCATCTGCTAGCACATTGTCCTTACCTGGAAGGTGAACTGCTACAAGAGAGGCTTGCAAGGAATAAGCCAGGGACCACAACTTCACGGCTTCTGTGCACAAGGCCAAAGACCGTGTGCCTCCCTGCTTGTTGATGTACCACATGGTGGTAGTGTTGTCTGTCCTGACTTGAACCACCTTGTTCTGAACTGACTGTGAGAACGCTTTTAGAGCTAGAAAAACTGCCCTGCGCTCTATAAGATTGATGTTAGAAGTGATTCTTGGGGGGACCCCAGGTGGGCTCCCCAGTCCAGAAGAGAAGCATCCGTGGTAAGGACCACTGAACAAGGCTGAGCAACAAAAAGAACACCTTGACTTAAATTGCCCTGATCCTGCCACCCCTGGAGGGCCTGGATCAAGGTCGGAGTCACTGGAATCAGTTTGGTAAGGGAGTCCTTTCTCTGAGACCAGTAAGCTCTCAGGTGGAACTGAATATCCCTCATCTGGAATCTTGCCCCTTGGACCACTGCTGTTGAAGCTGCCATGTGGCCCAAGAGCTGGAGGAAATGCCTTGCTGGTCGAGATACCTGAAGACTGGAGGAAGAGGCTAGTTCCATAAGAGCCCTTGCCCTTCCTAGAGGAAGAAAGGCTCTTGCTCTGAGTGTGTCCAGTTCTGCCCCTATAAAGGTAAGGAGCTGAACTGGTTCAAGAACTGACTTGGGAAGGTTGAGAAGAAATCCTAGGGAAGTGAGCACTTTCTGGGTCACTTGCAGGTGAGACTTCACTTGGTCTGGAGACTGACCCACTAACAGCCAATCATCCAGATAAGGAACATAGAATCTTTGCTCTTAGAAAGGCAACTACTACTACTGCCAGGCACTTTGTGAAAACCCTTGAGCTGAGGTTAGGCCAAAGGGCATTGCTCTGAACTGATAGTGGCCTGAAGGCAACCTGAACTTGAGGTATTTCCTGTGGGAGCACCTGATGGGAATGTGAAAATAGGCATCTTTGAGGTCCAGGGAGGCTAGCCAGTCCCCTGGCCTTAGAGAGGGAAGGATTATTCCCAGAGTTACCATCTTGAACTTTGGTTTTAAAAGATGTTTGTTCAGATATCTGAGATCTAGGATGGGTTGCCACTCCCCTGTCTTTTTGGGGGTCAGGAAGTACCTGGAGTACAGTCCTTTGCCCCAGTGTAGGGTAGGTACTCTCTCTATATAGCTCTTAAAGCTAGGAGAGAAGAAACCTCTACCTCTAGGGCAAGGGTTTCCGAAAGATTTGCAGGTGGAAAAGATCTGGCTCTCATCTTCGGAAATTTTTTGAAGCTGAGAACCAGTCCCTGGCTTACTACTTTCAGGACCCACTTGTCTGATGTAATAGGCATCCAGTCCTGGACAAAGTAAGCCAGCCTGCCCCCTACTGGAATAGGAGAGTCGACCTGGGCAGACCCATCAGGGTGTCTGCTTGGCAGAGGCTTTAGGCTGAGGGGTGGATGCAGGCCTGCTCATCTCCCTTTTGCCTCTCCCTCTGAAGAACCCCCTCTGTGAAAATGAAGAAGAGGCCTGTGCTTGGTAAAAAGCCCTTTGAAAAAGCCTGCCCCTGCCCCTAGACTGCTGCCTTTGAGGAGTTGCCTGCCTTTCCTTGGCCTGAGCACTCCTGTAAGTGGTCCTGTACTCAAACCCCAGACAATAAACACAGGTGGTGTGGGGACGGCCTTGCAAAGACCTCCCCACACTCACCGTGTTGAAACCCAGTGGGCCTGTTTCTTTTTCCTTGGGTTTCTCAGACATGGCCAACCCAACTAAACTTACCCTTTTTTCGGCAAACTGCCAGGCAAGACTCTTTATCGGTTCCTAACCGTGTTACAGGTATTGGAAAACAAAATGGTTAAAACAGTTTTTTTAGAATCGATAAGAACTGGTAACCACACACTAAATATAGCAAAAATCACAATAAAATGGTCGGTTCAGCTGAACTGACTGCACTTTTACAAGTTCCACACAGAAAAGTATAACAATTCCTGTCTAGTACTCATGGCACCACAGACAGAGACTGAACAGACTATACGGCTACTTTTTTTCGGTTTAAACCGACGAAAAACTGAAAACGTTAACTGACTTCGAACCGAGCTGAAGGAAGAATTCCGGAGCTAACTGCTCAGTGAGGCGGAGTAAATAATCTGATGGTTTAGGTTCAAAACATCCAGACAGAGACTCAATCGAGCTCAGCGTTCCATGCCCTACATGGAAAGCTAACCCTTAGTTCTCCGGGGCAGTTCAAAGGTTGGGAATCACTGCAATAGTCAGAATACAGCAAGACTTCATGTTGTTTGAAGCAGCCCCCGTACAATTGTTTGCCACACACACTGTGGCTCTGGGCGTCCTTGGCCGGCACCTAGACTGGACGTCGATGGCTGGTCATCCTCATCCTCCATGACCTCTGGACCATGGGCAGCCATCCTGGCCTGTTCTTGTGTTGCTGCAGGCCCTGCACACACCGCTGTGGAGGAAAACGGGACAGGGTCAGTCACCTGTACACACACATTGTGCCCTACCACCTCCACTACCACCACCACCACAACATGCACACTCTAGGGACACGTGCCACCTGCTGTGGACATACACGCCCACACACACAGCCCTAGCTCAGCCCACATGCACCCAAACAACATAATGCACATGCCAAGGTCAGTCAGCTGCTAGTCAGCCTACAGCAGTGCAGTCCTCACAGTGCACTCCATGCATGGCACCAACAGCAACACCCTGCACCTGTGCCATCACACCATGCAATGCACGCATGCAAATACAGACCTGTCCTGGGCAGTGTGAGAGGTGTCTCACACTCATCACCTGAGTACACCTGCAACTGCCACCAGCCGCAGTGCTGATGCCACCACAGCCATGAGCGGCTCATCCACCCGCTGCTGTTGTGCCTGTGGTCCACCACCGGTCCGGCAGATGTTCACGCAGCCACTGTGCCTCCTCCTCCTTTGTGCAGTGAAGCAGGTCACTCCACCGCTTTCGCACCGCCTCAGTCATCCTGCCACGCCCACCGACTGCATTGATCCCAGCAGTCACCTCCTCCTCCCATGCCTGGCACACCACTGCATCCATGGCCTTGTGCTGGCAGAGCACCTGCTCCCTCTCCTGCACTGCATGCACCAGGGTCTGTGCACACATATTAGCTCTGGTCTTGCTGCACTACCTATGGGACAGTTGGAAAGGGACACTGTCTCCAGTTGTGGCGCATCATCACGATGCACATCAGCGTGTGCATGCACACCCCTAGAGTGTCACTGGTCACATGGAGATGGCACAGGGCAGCATGTGCTTGTACGGTGCACACAGCCTCAGTGTATGTCGGCCCCCCTGTGTCTGGACAGCATACACTGGACCCACATGTGCACTGCTGTCACATGGCTGACATGTGCACCCAAAGCTGGGGACGCCCCTATGCCCACCACCTGGCACTGTACTGTGCATGACATGTGCACTGCACTGAGGTAGTGGACATAGAGACTGGCACACATACAATGGCAGGCTACCGGGCACAGGCCACATGTTACTGGGGACGGCACAGTGCCAGGACCCTGTGTTCCACCAGCAGAGCATTGACAGCCTTACACGCCACACTTCCAGGGCAGCATCCGAGGGCCCCTGGACCCCATGGCAGTGAGCAAGTGTTGAGGGGCGCACACGCACGCCACAGTATTGCACACTGGCCCCTGCCTGGCATCCACAGTGTGCAGGCAGTGCCACATGGCGCAGTATGATGCAGGAGCACGTGCACATTGCACATGCAGGTCTGCTGTACTGGCAGCCATATGTTGCTGTGCACCATTACTCAGCACAGTGCTTGCCTGTGGTTCTGCGTTTGGCTGCCTGTCCCCGGCCAGTACATCTGTGGGCTGCAGGTGCACCGTGCGTACGAGCTGACTCTGTTCCACACTACAGCCATTCCAGGAGTTCCCCAGCAATTGTACAGACCTGCCTCTTGCTGCTCTGCTGCCTGCTGAATATTTCCTCCTGTCCAGTGTTGTTCCACAGTATGTGATGCACGCTGCATTCCCACAACACAACACTGGTGGTGCACTACTTCCCTTTTATAGCCCGGCCATGCAATCCAGCCTGTTATGCATACAAATCAGCATATAATGATATGCTAATCACACTGTTTGCACCATGTATGAACAAGTACCCCTATTTGCATATGCCCGGTTGAATATGGGCTGATTAGCGCCAGGCTAACGCCTTAGCACCGTGCAAATGTCTTTGCCGGGCTACTAGGTGTCCAGCGCCATGCTATCCTGGTACCGCGGTGATCTGTGGCATAGCACAACCACCACGCATGCCCATGAGGCCCCATGGCCATGTTAGCATCTGGGTACAGCATGATGTAGTGCCATGCTAGCCCACACAGCGCAGTAGAATGCACGTGCATGATGTTGTCCTCCAGAGTCATGCTAGGAGTTGCGCATGCGCAGTGCCCCCTCTTCCGAGTAGCTCTACGCTATGTCATGTGATAGCGCGGCACTACGGATGTTGTTGCTGGAGAGTCCTGAGTGTGGCATATGCTGGGTCTTGCAACAGGTGGCAGGGTATCTGTGCTGTGTGGGCAATGCCAGGACGTGGGAGACAGCGTGCTGTGGTGCACAGGGACAGGCTCTGGAAGGAGGTGGAGACTGCAATTCTGGTCAAGCTGGTAAAACAGCGGTACAGGCGGATTTTTGGAGAGGTCAGGGAGGGTGACCCCCCCCACAGAGGCAGGTGTGGGCGTCCATCGCCAGGTGGCTCATAGAGCTGACAAGCATCCACAGGGATGCTAAGAAGTGCCGACACAGGTACACGGACCTGTGCCACCGCCAGAGAGGCCAGCTGGAGGTTTACAGATGCATGGTGCATGTAGACACTGTGCTGGTGGCAGGTGAGTGCCCCCGCATGTTGCACACATCCACAGTGTGTGATGTGGTCTGGGTTTGTGTGTCTGTGTGTGCACACGGCTGTGTGCACAGGGGTGCATGTGTGCAGGGTGGTGGGGTCACGTGGTGCAGGCTGTGAAGCATGATGTGTGGCACAGTGGTCCGGGAGGGCATGGTCATCACGTGATGGGTGCAGTGGTGTCATATTGTGCATGGGTGATGTGGCTGGTGGGGCATGCTGGCCCATCACAAGGCCTTCACCAGTGTTGTGCGAGTGTACTAATGCATGGACACCAGACCGCATACACAGGCGTGTGTGCCTCCAGTCGCTATGCCCAGCAACATTTCGCATGGCACATGGTCGATAAGTCATGGATCCACTGTGTGGATGTCCCATGCATGTTATCACTGTTCCTGGGCTACCCTGCCCATATGGTGTCTTTGTGGTGGATGTGTATCCTGGTGTTGTGACGCAGTTCTTGCTCTTCAGTGCAGTAATGCTGCTTTTCTCCTGTCCACTGTACCGTGGACTGTGCAGTCCAGCACTGGGGACGGGGGCACAGAGCAGTCCTAGGCACATTCCAGAGGCAGCCCGAGGTGCCGCTCATGCAGCAGCGGGCTCAGGAGAGTAGCCCTGAGGCAGGGGGCTATTAGTGGAGAGTACATCTCAGTCTTCAATTGTGCTGTGCTTCTGTAATGTGTTTTTCTACACTGGACTATTTGGACTGTGCTGGGGTTTAGGCCACCATGGGTATCATGCTGCTGTGCTTTCTGCTGTGTTGCGCGCTTTATTGTCTTGTTGCTAGCTTGTATCTGGGTGTGTGTATGCCATGTCCTGTGATGGGGGGACGGTGTGTGCCAGTGACTGCAGCCATGACAGGCATTGTCGTGCTGTCCACATTCAATGCTGGCTATATTCGGATGGTCGCCTGCCGTGTGGCTGTTCTGGCTGCAGGACACCACACGCATTGCTGTACTTAGGGCCATGTGGCAGCATCTGTTGGTCCTCCCTGCTGGTGTGTGTGCCCTGTGGGTTTGCAGCTCCTGCAGGTCGGATCTGACCTGGCATGGGATGCCATTGGACACACACACTGCCTGCAGTGCGCTGACCCTGCACACCTGTTTGCTGTTTCCACTCTGCTGTGGTACATTTGCATTGTGACCGTGGACAGCATGTCCTGATGTTAGGTTACCCATGTGTATGTTGTGTGGCCCATGCCCACCACCATTTGGGGTCTGCCTGTGTGTCTGCACTCGCTCACTGTCTGCAGTGCTGGGGTGGGTGTTGCTGTCCATGCCTTGTGTTGTCGGGCCTGCATCTCCATGTGTGTTGGGTTTCGGGTTGCTGCTTGTGTCCCCTGAGGGGCATGTGGGTGAGGTGTGCCTACCACTGTGTTCTCAACACCACATGGGCATG
The DNA here is from genome assembly GCA_016271365.2 of Neoceratodus forsteri. Classification (NCBI taxonomy): domain Eukaryota; kingdom Metazoa; phylum Chordata; order Ceratodontiformes; family Ceratodontidae; genus Neoceratodus; species Neoceratodus forsteri. Next base: position 1,032,247,150 of record CM028131.1, on the reverse strand, counting down.
TCCGTCGGGATATGCTGTCCATCTCTGCCTGGCCATCTGTGGCTGCTGTTTGCCTCCCGGCTGGTTTGCCGTGCTCACATGCTCCCCCTTCCTCTTGTAGGTCCACTCCATTCATCATTGTGGGCTACACGGCCAGAGGAGTCCGAGGGCACAGAGGACCTCCTGCGGAGGATGGTGCTCCAGCAATGCACGCTCATAGAGCAGCAGGCTGTGATCATCGTAGAGACCCAGAGGGTGGCCACTGTTCTCGAGGCCCGTCTTCCAGAATCTGCCTGCTCCCAACCATGACCTGCAGCAGCGCACCTTTGTTTACCTTGCACACCCCACCACTCCTGGACTTTGCATCTGTTGCCACCCTTATCCCCTCCTTGTTTGTGTTACTTATCCCTTCACCGCCTGTGCCTTTGGTCTGCTGCTTTCTCCACCACTGAACCTCTGTGCATCCCTGTGTTTAGCTTTTGTTGTTGTTGTTCACTTGTTAGTTGTAGTGAAGTCACCGTTGTCGCTTAGTGTGTAGTTGTAGTGGTATTGTATGTTGTTTTCTTGTAGTGATAGTTGTAGTGTTAGCCATTGTAGTAGTTGTAATTGTAGTCCTAGTTATAGGTCCTATTCATGTGTGTATGGTGTTTTGTGTAGGTTTCCTTTTGCATTTCTAGTCAGTTTACATTAGGAGGTGGAGGAATGACCCCACCACCACCTCCTGGCTCAGGAAAGGAGGAGGGATCAGGCAAAAATCATGCTGTGGTAGAACCAGCAGCCAAAGCCACAGCACCACCTTTGAGGCTCTTGATGGAGGCACCAGTGGTGGAAGAAGGAGTAGGCAGGGTGGATCTGCCCTGATGCTTGCCCTGGGACCTGGATCTTGAACCAGCCCTTTGGGAGACCCTACAAAGGAGGACTTGGCCTGCTCCTAGGCTGAGTGTGGTAAGGGAATAAACAGACCTAACAGCCTGCCAGAGGCCTGCAGATCGTTAATAATATCCTTTATATCTGGGCCAAAAGCTCAAAACTATTGAAGGGGCATTTAGCACCTCTGTTGAACATCAGCTGCAAACCCAGAGACCCATATCCAGGAATGTCTCCTAAGGCAAATGCAATTGGCAGAAGCCCTGGCGTAGTATCAGGCATGTCATAAATAGCCCTCAAGAGGTGCTTGCTTACATCAGCTGCAGCCTGCCCATTTGTGCAGCAAGATGAACATCTCCTCTCTGAGCAATGAAATATGGTCTGGAGGGTAAGTGGGAGGAACAGGCAGAAACTATAAGGACTGTTCCAAAAGTTCTAGAGCATGCCCCTGCTCTATTAGCTGCAGGACCAAAGCATCCATAGTAAGGGTCCTCCACTGATCTAGGTGTAGAGAGAAATGACCCCCTACCACAACCTCCTGGCCCAGGACAGATTGGGGGGGGTCAGGCATGGAGTCATGCTGTGGTAGAACCAGCAGCCATGGCCACAGCACCACCTTTGGGGCTCTTGGCGGAGGCACCAGTGGTGGAGGAAGGAATGGGCAGGGCGGATCTGGCCCAACACTTGCACTAGGGCCTGAATCCTGAACCAGCCCTTTGGGAGACCCTAAGAGACTTCGGCCTGTTCCTAGGCTGGGTGTGGTAAAGGGAATGAACAGACCTAACAGCCCTACCAGAGGCCTGCAGATCATTAATAATATCCTGCATATCTGGGCCAAAAAGCTTAAAACCATTGAAGGGGGCATTTAGCACCTTCTGCTGAACATCAACTGCAAACCTAGAGACCCGCACCCAGGAGTGTCTTCTAAGACAAATGCCATTGGCAGCAGCCCTGGCAGTATCAGACATGTCATAAATAGCCCTCCAGAGGTGCTTCCTTACATCAGCTGCAGCCTGAAGGGATTTGAAGCGTCCTGCTTCTGGGGACTCTCAGGAAGGGCTTGTGCTGCAGCCTTGCCCTTCTTCCAGAGAGGTTCTGGTACTTGACCATGTGAGAGGTAGCTGGCAATCCTGAGGTCCAAAGTGGCTAAGGCGAAAGTCCTTGCCCCAAAGGTCAATACTCCCAGACACCCTGTCAGGGGAGGGAACTACAGTGCTTGGGCACCTCGGACCTATCATGAGCCACCTTGATAACCACTGAGTCAGTTTCTGGTTGGGTGGCATAAAGGGCTTCCCCAAGGGGCCTGATAAAGTTTGTCTGCCTTCCTAGGGATGGCTGGGACCATGTTGAGCCTGTGCCAGGCAAAGTGGCAACATCATCCGGGGCTGGCAGCATGGGAGGATTACCTTAAGTGAAGACTCAGGAACCTCTGGGATATCCACCAGGTTTCTCCTGGTGATATCTCTTCCTCAGTCTGGAACCCCATTGCGACTTACAGTTGCATCATAAGGAGAAAAAAGGAAGTGTTCTCAGGGGGGTATCTCCGGGTATGCTTGGTGGAGTCTTCACTCCCAGATGAGACAGTGGACCTATCTGAAGACTCAGCCCCAAGATCTTCCTTCACATAGACTTTCTCAGGGAGGAGAAGATCTGGGTGGTATTTCTCCTCTGCATCAATGTCGGCCTGGTCTGAAGCAGACGCTGACAGCAAAAACGCTAATGATGCCCATGAAGGCACGGAGCGCTGGAGTCTAAGTGGTGTCAACACAGTAGTAGTAACCCCCTGGCAGTGGGGATGATGGCCCAGGCTTTGGAATAAGCTGCTGAATAAAAACTGTGGTGATAGAGGACAGCACAGTATTCAGGTTGACAGTAGGCAGAGGCAACACCGTGGAGACCGCTGGTGATGGAGCAGGCACAGGCTCCTGCGTCATCAGTGTACCACTTGCTGAAGTGGTGGAACTTATCATTGGTGGACCATGCGAGAATGGAGGTTGAAGCAGTGGAGCTGTCATCAGCGACCCAAGCGAGTCCGAGGTCGATAGCCCTCACATGCCAAAAGCAGGCCAGGGAGAACTAGCTGCCGAGGGTAGTCCGGAAGAAGTCGAGGCCAGGGTGGCAGGAGGGGTAGACACCGAAGCCGTCGATGGTACTATCCAGAGGAACAGGCAGCAGCTATCAAGAAATGGAGCACCTTCTGGGGAACATGTTTTACTATGTTTCTGGTCTCTGAGAGTGTTTCCTCAAAGCCTTGTCCCAGGCCCTGGAAGCCTGAGAGCCTGAAGAATGAGCTGGCGACTGGGAAGAAGTAGTCCCTGAAGGTCCTTGCTCCAGAAGAAAAGCTTTCAGGGTGTTATTGTGACACTGCCAAGTAGCAAAGTTGAACTTCAGGCACAGCTGGCAGGTGAGGATGTCGTGGGTAGGCCCGAGGCAGCAGACACTGACATCGTGCTCGTCAGTGGCAGAAATCTTCTTTCTGCAGTGGCAGTAATGGAAAAGGTGTGATGAGTCTTTAGTTCTCGACATGCAAAGGAAAAAGAATCACTTTAAAAATAAAATGATTCAACACTTGAAGGAGAGCCGGACTGAGGCACTGGAAGCCACACCTTGTACCATGCCGGCGACCCAGGTTCAGGAGTGAGCTCGAGGCACCAGGGGTCAGTCGGAGAGGAGAAGGCTTGAGCATCCAATGACAGTTTGCCTTCTCCAGAGAGGGAGGGTGGAAGATCTTGGCAATAGGATGCCACCCAGCAGTGGCTGGGTGGTATTGGGCTGAAGGACTCCAAACCGCACGAGGTGTGCTGTGGTGGACGCCGGTAAGGCACATGCAGAAGTGTGCGCACCTCCCTGGATGTCATTGCATATCTGAGCTCTCTGCCAGGGTGGGGGTACGCCATCACATATGAAAATTAAAGACCCATCCCTGAGTCGGCGTGTCACGGCCCCATGCCTACCACTGATCCAGCCCTCCAGGTCCCCGGCATCCTTCAACCCTACCTTGCCTGCAGAAACAGTTGGATTTAAGGAGCACCAATGTAGTGGTGGTGGTGGCCCTGCCATGTGGGGTACAAGCCAGGGGGATTCGCTGCAGGTAAGATGTGGAGGTTCAGAGCACTAGGGGGCACTCAGGCCAGGCAGGAGAAGCCAAAGTGCCATCTTAGGGAGCAGTGACCAGAGAAAAACAGAGTTAAAAAACAAAACACTTGAAGGAAAAGAAAACAAACATGAAAATTGCGTTCAACTGAAAGATAACGTTTCCATTGAGTCTTGCGACAGCAGGAAAGAACTGAGGAGGGAGCAGGGCTGCCCACACTTATATACAGGGATGTTGGCATATGACGTGGGTGTAGATGGCCCCTACTAGTCTGCTACAGAAAAGGTTCCACATGGTCCTAGACTGGTGGGAATAGTTCCATCATACCTCTCAACTGTCACATATTACGAGGTATGTCACCATTTTCCCTCAGAAATTCTTTGTCCCACATGGTGAAGGTGATATTCCACATTGTGCACTGAGACTTTAAAGCAGAAATTCATAATACTCTATTATGTTCAGTTATCAGCAAACATTAAGAACATTAGTGCACTGATAGCCATAGTGTTCTGAGCTTGCAGTGCCATGTTTGATGATATGTCACATTTTGGTCATCTGTCACACATCTTGTCACACATTTCGGTGAAGAAAGGTTGAGAGGTATGAGTTCCATGGCTGTGACCTGATGAAAGAGATATCCCCAAAGAAGATTGAGAAAGAGAAATGATACTGTACTGGAAAAAGGACAGTGACACTGAAAAAAACATTGCAACACTGCAAACTGAGATGACTTATCCCATGGTGCACACCTGATTGGAGGAAGAACAGAAGCAACAGTTATGTACTTATGTGACAGTAGATCTTTAAGAGACTCATCAGGTAACACTTTTGAATCTATACCGCGTTAGCACTAGGACCACATGGAAACTTTTGCCAGCAATCAGCCAGGGCCTGCCCATGACGACGTCATACATTAGCGTCCATATAAGACGTGGGCTGCTCCCTTTCTCCTCAGTTTCCTGCCAGAGAACATGATTTGAGGACTATGATCCAGGCAACCAGAAGATTAGAGCAGCACCCTACATTCCAGGTGACAGAGTGCACCAAAAGGATCCAGAGATGGAGTGAAACTGGTGTACAGAAATTGATTGCCAACACCATGGAGGACAAAGAGAGGGACAGCATGACCTGATGAAACAGATTATTTTGAAGATCTACTGTTACAGTGAGTACGTAACTGGTCTGTCTTCATCGAAGGTATTGCTTTCATCAGGTCACACCTCTGAAGCGAGTCCCCTGCAGTACCCAAAACCCAGCAGACCAGGTAGATTGGAACCAAGAGCTGTGAGGGAGGCTGTATTCTCCACAAAGGCCAACACCTACTCCTGTAATCCATAAGATGGTCAGACTAATACACCTAAAATGATCTTATAGTACTGCATGGGGGTGACTGCACCAATGCCTGCAGTACACATAGCTCAAAAGTCTGCCCTAAGGGTGCATAATTCTGTAAAGAAGTAACACAACATGGTTCAGCAGTACACTACCATACTTCCTAGGGCTGAAAAAAATAGGGATCCACCCATGGAGCAAACCCTGTGGTGGACCCAGAAAATCCTCTTGGGTATATATTTTTGTAAACAAAACACTTCCTCAGTCCTTGGGGCAAGTAATAGGATATCCCTAGGAGGAACAATGCTCCCTTGAGTGGCATTCCCAGAGAAACAGAAATAAAAATAGACAAAGACTTACCTCGAGCAAGCAACCTATAACAAACCAAAGGAAAAACAGTGAAACAAATAAAAGATCGCATTCTGTAAAAGAAAGGGAAAGGTATAGCTCACACTAAGCAGTTACCTTCCGAAGAGCCCACATAAAAATTCCCTCAAGACAATAAGCCAGGCCCAAACTGGGACCTGAAGGGTGGGCTATAGTTGCCAATGTTAAAAGGAAAACAGGAACAGTCAGAACCTCGATTACTGAGGAGGTGTAGGAATCGAAATGGCTGTTGACATGTTATCAAATGAGCCATTCCTCTTATTTAGTAATGGTTTTGAATAGAGGAGGTCTAGTGAATACCAAGTCGCTGCCATGTTGGATGAGATTCTCAGAGGGACAGAAAGCACAGAGGCCCAAAACCAGATATGGAGGAATAAATACCTCTTGTTCTAGGATATGTATGGTGACTTTAGTAGCAAAGGATACCCTCTGTTGCCTAATATAAGCATTTTGTGTGTGTGTGTGTCTTAGATACATGCAATTAGTACAGCTCAGTTATACTTTAGGCCCTGTTGCTGGGACTGCAGATTCAAAACAAGCTTACAGTTCTATTATTTGTAAGAGACTGAAATAAAGTACCCATGGTTCATCAACATGACCATGTCAACCACAACACCTTGCAGCCACTGCCTGGTAGCAGAGCTGAAGCCACGGCAAATGTTACAGGCCTGAATCTCGGGTCAGGGGCCTGGCTGCAAACACACACTGTGCACATCACCTTTGCAGATTCGCTACCCACAGTCGCAGAAGCAGAATAATTTTGAAGACTCTTCGGCAGCATAGAAAAAGATGAAAATGTCAAATACACTATGTTGTTAATTAAAATAATGAACTGGCATTGCTAACTCCACTGACAGGTCTGATGAGTGTAATTGGTTGTGGTAAAAGAACTGAGAAGAGTGGGCTGCCCATGTCTTATATGGATGTTGATGTACTGTATAACATTGTTGTGGGTGGCTCCTGGCTGACTGCTGGCAAAGGTTTCCATGTGGTCCTAGCACTGACATGGTATAGTTTCAAAGGTGTGACCTGATGAAAGAGATATACTCGATGAAGATCTTAGGTTGGTAAGAAAGCCGGCACAGTTTTTGGCAGGACGTGGCATCATGTGGCGATATGCAGGCGCCATGCCCAGTAGCCATTATCAACCCCCTGGCCAAAAAATTTGTGCCTCCGGCACCGACCCATAAGTGGGATTCAATGGAGAATATAGATTCAGAGAAGATCAGTGCAATTCAATGGCAATTAAACCCTTGTGTCACACAGTATTTTGTGACATGTCAGTTACTGCAAGGTATTGTGTTGCATCCAGGCTGGCTTCACTGTATGCATTCTGGAGGTCCAAGCAGCCAACCCAAGCCTGTGCCTCTGGGGATGGAGTGGGCTGCCCCTGACACCTCTTTTGAGAACCATAGCACTTTTTTCCTTCATTGTGTTTTGTTGATTTGCTTCACACAAAGGCTTGTTGCCTTTGTGATGGCTGTTTTGATTACTCCCCATTGTTCCTCCACCCCTCCTTCTTGCCTGTTTGCTAGTGCTTTTCTGAGGCACTCTCTCATTTTCCCAAAGTCATCCCTCCTAAAGTCCAATACTCTTGCTTTTGTATGGCTTGACTCTATGGCTGTGTTTATCGTGAACCACACTGTTTGGTGGTCGCTTGTTCCTAGATGGCTACCCACTTCTAAATCAGAGATTCTTTCTCCATCCCTGTTTAAGAGTACCAGGTCTAAAATTGCTCCCTCCCGAGTAGGTTCCAATACTAGCTGTCTGAGGCATGCCCCTTGTAGGGCATCAAGAATGACCCTGCTCTTGGATGTGCCTGCAGCAAAGGTGCTCCAGTTAACATCTGGCATATTCAGGTCCCCCATCAACAATATCTCCCCTTTTTCTGCCATTCTAAGGATGCCTTCTATCATTTCCTTATCCATTCCATCCCCCCCGAGATGGCGGTCTGTATACAACCCCCATGCGGATTGTGGTGCCATTTCCTGTCTCCAGGGTGACCCAGAGTGCCTCATCTGCTCCTGTTTACTCTTTAGTTCTGTTGCTTTGATCTCTTCCTTACATAGAGAGCCGCCTCCTCTTTTAACCCCTGTCCCTCCTGTAGATTGTGTATTCTGGTGTGCTGACATCCCAGTCATGGTTCTCTGTGTACCATGTTTCTGTGACTGCCACAATATCCAGGCATCCCTCTTCCATCAAGGCCACTAGTTCAGAGAGCTTGTTACACAGACTATGAGCATTGGTAATCATCACCCTCCATTTTTTGATGGCCTTACCCCCTTTTAGCCCCATCCCTGTCCTTACTGCCTTTGTCTTTTTTACGTCTACCTCTGTCCTGCTCCCTAATGACTTCTCTACCTTGGTGTTTACCTCATTAATTACCGTGTTTTATGGGGGAAGGCTGAAATTTCCCTGCTCCTTTTCAGTGCCTCCCTCTTGGCTGGTTTAAAAGCTTGGCAATGAAGCATTCAAACCTATAACCTAGGATCCTGGTCTCTCCCCCCCCCAGACAGATGCAGACCAGTATAGGTCTACATCCCTCCAGCTGGCTCCCCAGTCCCCAATGAAGCCAAAACCCTGAGCTCCACATCAGTTTTTCAACCATTCATTGAATTCCATGGAGTGGAGTACCCTAGCATCACCCTTGCCATAGACAGGCAGGACCTCCGAGAAGGTTACCGTAGGCGCTACTTGTCTAAGGCCTCTCCCCAACTCTACAAATGCCTCTTGCGCTGCTCTGATCCCATTCCGAGCCAGGTCATTTGTCCCTAGGTGGAAAATGACATCCAGCTTCCTCCCTCGTGCAGCTGCTCCCACGATCCTGAGGATCCACTTCCTGTCCCTCCAAGCTGTGGCGCCAGGCAGGCACCTTACCTCCTCTCCACTCTCCCCACTTCTACCCCCTAATGATTGAGTTCCTCACCAGGAGTCATTTCTTCCCTGTGGGGTCCCGTGCCACCCTCCTGTGGGTCTCCTTTGTGGAGGTTCCCAGCATCCTCCTTGGTCTCCACTGCAGGTGCCTCCATAGAGGAACTACTATCCACCAGAACAGCGTATGAATTGTGGAGAGGTACAGCTGGAGGGATGCATCTTTGTTCCACCACCCTCCCCCTCCCTGAGCCCACCTTGGTCCAGCCGCTCCTCTTTCTTGGCAACCTCTGAGGTAGCAGTGGTGGCCCTGGAGGTCCCTGCGTGGGGGAGGAGGTTTCACGAATCCTAGCCAGGTCAGCCTGGAGAGGGGCAACCTTCTCCCTCAGACCAGAGAGGTGCCTGCAAATAGGGCAGCATCACAGCCTCCAGAATGTCTCCCAGAATACTGCCGCCCCACAGCCATTGCACTGCACCACTCCCATCATGTCTTATTTTGTGTCACCTCTCCTGTTGCTCTGTATGCTTACTCTTTCCTCTCCTTACAACTCTCACCCTTCCTGTTCTGGGACAGCAACTTCCTGTATACTCCTTCTTCCTTGCTCAGAGTCAGACTTGAAAGCTAAAGGGTGCATGGTCTTGCATCACTGGCAGTGGATCATCCAATAGTGGCTACAGACATCATGGCCATCAGTGATGGACATGGTGAGCCTGCAAATCACACATCTTTTAAATCCTGGCACTCTCTTCTGTCCCATGGTATAATTCCATGGAGCAGGTGCATACTATAAGTTAACTGGAGAATTAAAACTTTTGAAGAAAATTATAAAAAGCTTGAAGACTTTTCTGAAGTAACCTAATTCACAAGCAGGAGATGTGGAAGAGACCTTTCTTTCAAGTGAAAGAAAATATCTGAGAGCAGTGGGGAGAGGGGCCCACATGACTGGGAGAAGAGAGTATAGCTCGAAGACTGTTTCCAGTTACTGAGCTCGCATAAGTCAGTGTGAGACTATCTATGTATGGATAGTAAACAGAATCAATGGGAGGAGTGGTACTGATGCCCACCAAGAAGGAAAGAGGACTGGGGTAATCATATTGGATGACAAAGATGTTCAGGCGGTCCAACAAAGCAGTTGGAAGGGCTAGTAGGATACTGGGGTGCACAGGGAAGGGATATCACCAGCAGAGAGAGGGAGGTGGTATAGCCTCTTTATAGATTGTTAGTAAGACCCCACCTAGAGTAGTGTCCAGTTCTGGAGAACACATCTTCTGAAGGACATAGAAAGAGTGGAGGCAGTCCAGAGGAGGGCAACTAAAATGGTGCAGGATCTGCATCTGATACCCTATGACTGAGGTGAGACTTAAGGATCCAAACATGTACAACCTGGAAGGGGGGGAATATGATACAGACCTTTCAATACCTCATGAGGTACAGGAAGGAAGTACCCCCTCGCCCACCCCAAAAAAAGTGCTCAAGTACAAGGGGGCATGATGAGAAGCTGGAGAGGGGTAGATTCAGAAAAAGTTGTAAGGAAGTACTTCTTCACAGAAAGAGTGATGGAGTCCTGGAATAGTCTCCCAGCCCAGGTGGTGGGGGTGAAAACAGTGATGGGGTTCAAGAATGCATGGGATAGGCAAAGGGAACCTTGGGGAAAGGGAAGTGGGTGAGTGCTGAATGGGCCAGAGGTCAAGTAGGATCTGCAGTGTTACTATAAGCAGGGAAAATGGGCAGACTAGGTGGGACCAAGTGGTCCTTATTTGTGACCTTGTCACTCTTGTAACTGCTCACCATAACCCACTGTACAGCTCCCTTATACAGTATGTCTACACAACATTCCCAAAACCAGTCTCCTCCAACTGACCCTTTGGGCCTTGCTCCTTTCTCTTAATGTGGTCCCCTGGACTGAATTTTTTTCTCTTTTCTTTGTCTCTGTTAAACCTACACACCTACCTCTTCCTTCCCTGGTCTCCACTTGTCTGAATCCTCTCTGAACATAATTATCTCTCAGCCACTCGTTACAACACCTTCCCTTGTCCACTCCTCTAGCCTGACACATTAGTACTTAGCCTAGTATGGTGTTTCTACTTCTTGTAAATGTAATCCTAAATTGTTCAGCACAGTACACATAGTCCAATATTTGCCTATTACCTGTATTTCCAACTGTTTGCTTACTGTATTATCTATTGTAACTTTTTATTATCTGTTGTAACTGTTGTTCTACCTTTACCTGACGTGGAATCTATGTGATGATCTTGTTCTCAAAGGTGTTAATCCGAGATCACAATAAATAAATAAATAAAATGCACTGGCTAATTCTCTATTTCTGCATTTGTAAGAATCTAGGTAGTTAGAGCCTTAATTACCAAAGGCATTCTTAATGTCAAGGCTATAAATGAAGTCCAAAATGACAAAGTATTTCATGAACCTTCTGAAAGGGTCAACATACACTATTCCAGCAGTGCTTATGCAGTGCATGTGGAACATTATTATTTTAACTTAACAAAACTACTATTAGTTTGACAAAGTTATTTAAAGACTTGTCAGGTAGTTTTGACAATATACATCTGGTATTTGACACTTCCGTTGTAACTACTGAAGCTGTTAATGTAACTTGAAACTAAATTTAGAGTCAGTAATTTTAAGTCTCAAACAGCTATTGGCAGTGTGTGTGATAACACTATCTATTGTTTTGCAAATATTTTTCAACAAGAGGGGGTACTTGCAAGTCAGATAAAGACAGACCAATGCACAAACTTTTATATGCAATGGAAAAAGACAGGTCTATTCTACAAGGTCACAACTGTATATTCTCATCACCCAGCACTCGTTTAGTTATCAGGAACATTTCACAGGTCCTTGAGATTTGTGACGTTTGGCATGTAAACGAATCATTATAATGGACTGAGAATTGCCTGCAAGACCGACTCCATACTAAGCTTACCGTAGCAGACCCTGAAAGGTTTTACTGTTGGAAAACGTTCTTTAAATGTAGCAGAACTATCCAGCATTAACAACATGGGAAATACAGTTATGGCTATTATTGCATTCATCCTTCTAATGAATGCCAAAGCACTTACTCGGGATCTTGAAGAAATGCCAATAGATAAAATGGTGGATTTAAGTGGCAAACATTTAAGAAGGTTTCCGCTCAAGTCTGTGACTTCACAGAACTAGTCAAGCTGTATCTGAGTGACAACAACTTGAACTACCTGCCCTAAGAGTTGGAACTGCTGCAGAACTTGCAAATCTTAGCTCTGATTTTAACAGATTCAAGCAGCTTCCATTGGTCATCTGTACTTTGAGGCAACTGTCAATTTTGTACCTAGGCAACAACAAACTTCGTGATTTACCCCTAGAGTTAAAAATGCTGAAAAATCTGAAGACCTTGTGGATTGAATGCAACTATTTCCATCATTTACCACAAGTAATATGTGAACTAAGTCTCCTAAAGACTCTTCATGCTGGTTACACTTTAATCAGTTCTCTCCCAAATGAGCTTAAAAATCTTCATGAACTTCGCAACATATGGCTATCGGGGAATCTTCTCAGCCACTTTCCCAAAGTCTTGCTTGAAATGGATTTTGTGGAAGCAATTGATGTGGACAGCAACAAGATCAGGTACTTTCCTAGCTTAGCCCATCTGAAAGGACTAAAGCTGATAATATATGATCACAATCCATGTGCAAATGCCCCCAAGGTGGCCAAAGGAGTGAGAAGATGGGCAGGTGGTCAGAGGAAACACCAGAACTTGAAAGGCGTGCACAGGTAGAAGAGGACGCAGAACAAGCATGGAAACAAAGAACCATCACCATCAGCCAAGGAAGAAACAGACACGTAGACAAACCCCATAGCTGACATGTAAGAGAAAGCAACGCTTAAATTGAAACTGCCTGTTAAGGTTGCAAAATCAGAATTTTTGTTATACTAGTTGTTTATAAAAACACTGTTATTTTGTAATGCTGAAAAGGCAAGTCAGTTATAGCTGTTGCATTTTTAACACTGTCTAATGAAATTCTGGTCTAACACAAACTTTTTTAGAGATTTTAATGCTACGTGCTGCATATGCATTACTGACTATTAAGAACCTCTGAATTTCATAATTAAAAGCTGAGTTACATTGTGCAGTTAAGCATCTTTTGGTTAGAAAAGAAAAACTTGCAAATGGTATGACTAAATAAAAAAAATTAGCCACAGCTCGTTTCATGATTTCCATAGCACTTATCTCTAAATGTAAACATTTTATACAATTTTATCAAAGAACATTTTATGATGTTTTAATGACCCATTCTTACTATTGCTTAAGACCTGTTTTAGTATACAAAATTGTTTGCAAAACTGGTTTTATGAACAATTTTCACATTTACTATTAAAAACAGTTCCATACTTTTGTTAAAATGGTACTTACCTGATGAGGCGTAATAAAGAACATTAGTGACAAAATGGTGTTTCTGTATAGATGATTTAAAGAATCTTTTTTAAACTTATTTCTCTGTAAATCACGAAGCATATCTCCCAGTCTTCACATTCCATGGCATGTCCCATGTGTTGGTATATTTTGTCATATAGTGTATATGGTTAAGTATTGACGGTATGGGAAAATCATTCAAAACAAAGTTATGCCAGCGTTCACAAAATATGTTGTACCATACATCAAAGGTCACACATGGTACCACAGTAGTGCTGCGACTACTGTGGTACATTTCAATCTTGTGCGACTTCAAGTACAGCAGATGTTGTGTTATCATGCACTAAAACATACATTCGCAGACTGCTCTGTATTTTATAATAGATAAAACCATCTTCAGATGTCATGTCCCCAGACAAAATGTTGCTGTCACAATGACACAGACAAAATGCCACAGGGACTAAAGGAAGATGTAGAGTCAGAGTGTAGCCCATATTGGAGGGAGGAGATAAGGGTGGGCATAATGTGTACTCCCATGTCAAAGGAGTACAAGGACAGGCACCTGAGGCAAAATTAGGAAATCATCAGCAAGAGAGGGGGGAGGTAGGCTATCTCCTTCACTAAGATCCTGCCGGTCTGGGGGCGGGGGGGCAGATGGACGGAAGGTCGGAGAAGGGGAGATAGGGGAGCTAAACATGTGGCTCAAGGGCTGGTGCCAGGAAAAAGGACACAAATTTGTAGGTGACTGGCAACTGTTTTGGGAGCAAAAGTTTTTAAATTCGATGGCCTGTATCTGACTAAGGAGGGAGTCAGTGCATTGGGGAAAAAGTTTGATGTCTTTGCAGAATATTTAAACTAGCAAATGGGGAGAGGGGTGCAGCACCCGATATACTGAAGGGAAAGAACACCCCTCCACCCTCAGCTAGTGATCAAACAGCAGTTCAGTATGTCTTGCAGTTCATTTGTATCACCAGGTAAAGAAAAAGGTCTGGCTCCCCATATGATGCACAGGGGAAACACTGGACCTTGCCCAACAACTAACGCACTGAAATCTGGCTAACGGAAAATCATGTACACAAATGCACACAGTTTTGGAAACAAGATCCCAGACCTACAGTCAACAATGACAGATGCTAGACTGGACATAGTAGCCATTAGCGAGACATGGTTCACCAGTAACCACATTTGGGAGACTTCAGTACCTGGTTGTGTACTGTTCAGAAGAGACTGAGGTGCAAGTGGGGGGGGAGTGGTCCTTTATGTCAATAAACATTTCAAAGCTACAGAAATTCAGAATACACATAAGGAGCCAGAAGAACTGTGGGTCACCCTGGAAACAGGAAATGGGACAGCCATACGAACTGGGGTTGTCTACAGGCCTCCAGTCCAGGGGATGACATAGACACATTACTGTTAGAAGATATACAAAGCATGACAGCTAAAGGGAGGTTCTGATAATGGGAGACTTCAAAATGCTAGATACAGATTGGTCAATACCAGCAGGAACATCCACCAGAACTAGACACACAGTGTATTCCCTGAAGGGGAGGGCCTCAAACAACTGGTACAACAACCCACAAGAGACAGGGCTACCCTGGATCTAGTATTGACTAATGGGGAAAGGATAACAGATCTCCAGGTAGAAGGTCACCTGGGGGCCAGTGACCATCACATGGTGTGGTTCAGTTTGGCCACTAGACCTAAATCATCCCATTCCAAGGCAAAATATGGGACTTCAGAGAAGCTGACTTGATGAGATGGCAAACAGAGTTAGCTAGCCCTGGCAAGAAGAAATACAGGTAAGGGGTATAGGCAAAGTTGGCAAGCATTAAGGATGCAATACTTGAAGCAACATTCCATCATCCAAACATCTCATATTACTCTCTGTTCTGCGTAGTCTGCACCGACTGCCGATTCAGTGGCAGATCACCTTTAAAGTTGGCTTACTGACCTATAAAGCCCTACATGGACTTGACCCTGACTACTTGAAAGAGTTTCTGGTTCTCTATCACTCAGAGTGACAGCACCGTTCAGCTGACGAGGGGTTGCTAGAGATCCTGAGGGTGTCCTTGAAATCTTCCGGGGCCCGTGCTTTTATATACATTACCCCTACCCTCTGGAATTCTCTACCCCATCGGCTTCAGGAGTGCACAACAGTGGGAGGCTTTAAACAAGCATTAAAAACTTTTCTCTGGCCCCAGGATTTTAATGGTATTTAGTGAATTGAACCCTGTGGATTATTGTTTTCTCTTATACTGTATTTATTGATTTTATTATTCTTATGTCAATCTTTTTGTAAAGCGTCTTGATAATTTGAAAGGCGCTTTTGAGAAATAAAGTTATTTAATATTATTATTATTATGATTGTGTTAGGAGAAAAGCAAGGGCAAAAGAGGAGGAAACCACTTTGGTTCTCAAAACAGTAGCAGAAAAGATCAGAGCCAAAAGGCTAGCCTTCAAGAAATATAAGGGAATGCAGTGGGAAGAAGATAGGGAGGCATACCAAACTTCCCTAAGGAAAGCAGGGAAGGCAAAGACAGACAAAGGCCCAAACTTAGGAAACACTAGCACAAACAGTAAAAGAAGGGGACAAGACTTTCTATAGATACATTAGTGAAAGGAGAAAGTCCAGAGGGGGTATTGCTAAGATCAAAGGGGATAAGGGGGAGTGTGTGGAGGAGGACCAAGGAAAAGCATCTATCCTAAATAGATACTTCTGATCAGTATTTACTGAGGAGAGGGTAGGGCAGGGCCCACACCTCAGCACCATGGACAAGGGGAGGGAAGTGCACAAGTCCCTTCAAAAAAGAAAGGGTCCTACAAGAGCTCACTAAGCTCAAGGTGGACAAGGCAATAGGACCTGATGGCATACATCCCGGATACTAAAGGAGCTAAGGGTGGAACTAGCAGAGCCATTAGCAGAACGGTTTAGTGAGTCTCTGAGCACAGGAGTGGTCCCAGAAGACTGGAGAAGGGCTCATGTGATCCCACCCACAAGAGTGGCAGCAGGAGGAGGCAGGAACTACAGACCAGTCAGTCTTACCTCAGTAGTGGGCAAGATTATGGAGGCACTCCTTAAGGAAAGGATAGTGCAACACCTGGCATCTGATAGGAGCACAGGATCCTAGACAGCATGGGTTTACAACAGGAAGGTCCTGTCAAACTAATATCATAGATTTCTTTGACTGGGTAACCAGAGTGGTGGACCATAGGTACAGTTGATGTCACCTACCTTGACATCAGCAAAGCTTTTGATACTGTTCCGCATAGAAGATTGATTAATAAGCTGGGGTAGGCTTGGGGTGGTCAGAGGCTGGTCAACTGGATAGCAAACTGGACTGGCTGGCAGAAAACAGAGAGTGGTGGTAAATGGTATACAGTCAGAAGAGATGCAAGTCACAAGGTACCTCAGGGATCTGTCCTGGGCTAGTCCTCTCAATATCTTCATCAGTGACACTGCAGATGGACTGAGGTAAAGGTTTGTCTGTTTGCAGATGACACCAAGATCTGCAAAGAGTAGATGATCCAGATGGGTGGGCAGAATGAGAAGAGATCTGGATAAACTGGCAAAATGGTCAGAAGAGTGGCACCTGGGGTATAAGCAAAGAAGTGCAAGACCATGCACATAAGGAAGAGAAACCCTGAGCTACCTATAGGTTGGGATGGGAGTTGCTGGCAATCACAAGGAAGAAAGAGACTTGGGCATCATCATCACATATGAGCTGCAATCATCCAAGCAGACCTCTAAAGGCAGTAGGTAAGGCTAGAGGATGTTGGGGTGTATTAATAGGGTATCACAAGTCTTAAGGGGAGGTAATAATCCTCTTTACAAGACTCTGGTTAGGCTTCATCTGGAGTACTGCATGCAGTACTGAGGCCGCACTGCACAAGGACAGTAACAAAATGGAGGCAATCCAGAGAAGGGCAACCAAATGGTACAGGGACTGCATCAGAAAACATATGAGGACAGATTGTCAGAGCTCAACGCGGCATCCTAGAGCAAAGGAGGAGAGAGGTGATATGATCAAACATTTAAACATCTTAAGGGCATTAAAAGGTGAAAGAGTGTAACATGTTTCAATATAATAAAAATAGCAGGACAAGAGGACAAAGCATGAGACTAGAGGGAGGCCGATTAAGGGGAATGCGAGGAAGTTCTTTTTCACAGAAAGGGTGGTGGAATTATGGAACAACCTACCTCAGGAAGTGGTGGATATGAATACAGTGCAGGGCTTCAAACAGGCATAAGGAGCAATACAGAGGAGTATGAATAGATAGGCCATTGACAGAGAAAGGCCTATGGCACATTCATAAGGTAGGAAAATTGGCAGACTGAATGGGCCTTACGGTCCTTATCTGCCATCAACTTCTATGTTTCTATGTTTCAGTGTAAGATGAATTGGAGACCTTAAACTACCAAAAGTAGACTGGGCAATATCAGCGCCAACAGTGCCAGATGCCAAGCTTTGTTAGAGGTGCTACAGGACTGCTTTCTTGTGCAGTGGGTCAAGGAACCTACCAGGAAGGGACTTTCCTGGATCTGGTACTCTCAATGGGAATTTCACTGGGGATGTCAGGGTGTCAGAGCTACTCGGGTCCAGTGATCACAGTTCAGTAAGGTTTCAGACTGACCCGCAGCCTCATCACACCAACTCAAAACAAAGGTCCTAGACTTTAGAATGGTAGCAGTATGGAGGGCAAAGGTCAAACAGGATATGATCAAAAGGACAGCTGTAGGCAGGTGGGAAGAAATACAGAAAAACAATGTGGTTTACCAAAGGGGTAGGGGAGGCAGAGCTACAGGGTAGCATTTCAGAAGTAGAGAGAACATAATAACAGTAATAGGAGAGAATAATTAGAAAGCTAATGTAGGCCAACAGGCCAGTCAGAAAGGCACAGGCAGATACAGAGTTAAGAGCTGCAGAAATGATCAAGGAGGGAATTAAAGCATTTTCATAATGTTAAGGAAAAAGGAAAACAAAACAGAATTTTCAGGCTGACGAGCAGGACCAGATGGATGGAGATAATCAAAAAGGAAGAAATCCTGAATAAATATGTTTGTTCAGTATTTACAGTGGAAGAAGGTGGGTCACTCCCAGATTGTGGGATCATGGACAGAGGAGCACAGGGAAGGTGAGCAGGGTGGGAATGGTATCAGAGGAAAGGGTGCTCAAGGGACTCTGCCCAGCGAATACATCACTGGGACTGATGGTATGCAGACTAGGGTGTTGAGACAGGGAGTTGGACATTGGTGGCAACACTAGCTGATCTGTTTAACTGCTCTCTGGAAACAGGTGTCATGCCTATGAATTGGAGGGTAGCTAATGTGGTGTCACTTCACAAGAGTGGGGAGAGAGATGACCCAGGAGACTACAGGCCATTAATCCTATGAAGCCTATCCATTTTATCATCCAAAGTGCCTATTGGTCTAAACACTTTGAGAATGGCAGAGACTTCTGCACATTCCAGTATGTACAGAAAGAAAAACATGTGACTGGCTCAGAGTTGTGTTTTTCTTACTCCCAGATCAAAGTAAGAACAAGGAACCTACCAGGAAGGGGACTTTCCTGGATCTGGTACTCCAAGAGAGATTTCATTGGGGATGTCAGGGTGATGGAGCTGCTCAGGTGCAGAGATCACAATTCAGTAAGGTTTGAGACCTGAAGGCCCATCACACTAACTCAAAAACAAAGGTCCTAGACTTCAGAATAGGTAGAGGTACGGAGGGCAAAGGCCAAATGAGATATGATTAAGCGGGGACAGCCACAGCAATCAATACATGCATTTGGCAGGTGGGTAAGAATGACAGAAAATCAATGTGGGTTACCAAAGGGGTAGGGGAGGCAGTTAGAGCTACAAGGGTAGCATTCCAGAAGTAGAAGAGAGTATAATGACAGTAATGGGAGAGAATATTTACCAAAACTAAAAGAGGCCAACAGGACAGTTAGAAAGGCACAGGTAGATACAGAGTTAAGAGCTACAGAAATGATCAAGGAGGGAGTGAAAGCCTTTTTTCATAATGTTAAGGAAAAGAAGAAACAAAACAGAATTTTCAGGCTGACAAGCAGAACTAGATGGGTCGAGAATAGCCACAAAAAGAAGAAATCCTGAATAAATATGTTTGTTCAGTATTTACAGTAAAAGAAATGGAAATTACGTACCTACCGTAATTCTTGATCTTCTTGGACGAGTCTCCACCACTCATTCACACTAATGGGAACTGCGCCGGAGGCACTAGGACCCATCAGGAGCAAACTTTTTTGTTAGAAGGTCGGCGCCTGAGACGGAGCCGTGAGGAGCGGCACCGTGAGCCTCAGCTCGTGTGGTAATGAATATCTCAGCCGACCTTCCAACTGCCTCAGTACCTTTTTTCTGAGGAGATGCAGCATAACTAACCTAGAAGGATAGCTTAACCAAAACCAGACATAAGATAGTCCGGAAGACCCATATAAGAAGGGTCAACAAAGAAATCTTCACAGCCTAAAGATTGAGGGAGTGAAGGCCAACAACAGAGGTGAGCTCGGGGGATGGAGGGTGGGCGTGTGAATGAGTGGTGGAGACTCGTCCAAGAAGATCAAGAATTACGATAGGCACGTAATTTACATATCTTCCTGGACACAAGTCTCCACCACTCATTCACACTAATGGGAGAGTACCGAGCTAATAATCCCCCGAGAGGGTGGCAGGAGAGACCAAGAGCTCACAGTTTTAGGACAGAAGTCCATTAAGGATGGTTCTGCCAAAGGAAAGATGTTGTCTGGCATGGACATCCAGGGCACAGTGTTTAACGAAAGTATGCACTGAGCTCCAGGTAGCCGCATTGCAAATATCTGCAATGGGTACATTGTGGATTTCCGCCCAAGATGCCACTGACCGCCTAGTAGAGTAAGCGTACACTCTGCCCTCCAGCCTAACCTGTGCCATGGAATAACAGTGATGAAGGCATGCCACTAGCCATGCTGAGATACATCTGATAGCGACAGGCTGACCCAGGCGGGTCTTGCTGAAGGAAACAAACAGTTGCTGAGCTTTAAGAAAGTCTTTTGTTCTATCTAGATAGAAATGCAAAGCTCTCTTGATGTCCAAGGAATGAAGAGAATGTTCTCCTTCATTTTGGAAGTTCGCAAAGTAAGAGGAAAGGACCAAAGGTTGGTTTAGATGGAATTCCGAAACAACCTTAGGAAGAAATTCAGGATGGGTTCTAAGGACTACTTTGTCTTTATGGAACACAGTATACTGGAGGATCTGTGACCAAGGCATGTATCTCAGAGACCCTGCAGGCTGAGGTAATGGCCACCAGGAAGGCCATTTTCCAGGTGAGAAATTTTACACACAGGTAGCCAGAGGTTCGAAAGGTTTTGAGTGAGCATGTCTAGCACAAGATTAATGTCCCAGACTGCAACTGGTCATCTTATAGGAGGTCTGGTATGCAGAATTCCCTTAAGAAACCTCTAACACAGGTAACTGAGCCAGTGACAAGGAAAGTACCGGCTCATGATAAGCTGAAATGACACAAAGGTGATCTTTGACTGTAGAGTACTGCAGACCTGAATTTGAGAGGTCTAAGAGGTACTCTAAAATTTTATCTGGTGGGTAGAAAAAGGGATTCAAAGAGGATTACGCACACCAGAGCGAAATACGCTTCCATTTGGCTGTGTAAGTGTTCCTAGTGGCTGGCTTATGCGCAGCCACAAGAATATCTGAAACCCTGTGAGAGACATTGAACCTGTTCACTTCTATCTCTTCAGGAGCCAAGCGTGAAGGTGAAGCCACCTCAGGTTGGGATGAACTACAGGCCCCTGAGTCAAGAGGTTCGTCTGAAGGGAAGTGGTTTCATGAGCTGCCGACATACTGTTGAGTAGTGGAAACCACATCTGTCGAGGCCAGAAGGGAGCAATAAGGATCATTTTGTCCCCCTTGGAGTCTAACTTGAGAAGTACCCTCTGAATTAGAGAAAGAGGCGGAAAGGCGTATAGAAAGCGTTTTGTCCACTGCAGCCTGAACGCATCCTGACAGAAAATGCCAGGCCCTGGATTTCTGGAGCAGAAGAGAGGCAGTTTTGTGTTGAGTGGGGATGCAAAAAGGTCCAGGTCTGGAGTTCCCCACTCTGTGAATATTGACTGAACTACGGCTGAGTCGAGAGACCATTCGTGAGAATCTGTCTCTGTTCTGTTGAGGCGATCTGCCATTCTGCCTGCACTGGCAGGTAGACCGCTTGAATTAGAGACTTGTGCTGCAAGCACCATTCCCACACTCTCATCGCTTCTCTGCATAAGGGGTAAGAGTGAGCACCGCCCTGTTTGTTGATGTAATACATCATTGCTTTGTTGGCCATTTGAAGGAGAATGTTCTTGCGACAGAGAATGTCCTTCAAAGCCCGGACTGCATAAAGGACGGCTCTCATTTCTAAGACATTTATGTGAAGCTGGGACTCGACCTGAGTCCACGTACCTTGAGTGTGGAGAGCCTGACAGTGAACTCACCACCCCATCAGGGATGCGTCTGTGGTAATGGAAATCTGATGATCCAGAGGAGCAATGTGATACCCTTCTAGAAGATTGTTCTCTTGCGACCACCAGGTGAGTGACCTCTTTAGAGGTTCCGTCACCTTGATGAGAAAGGACTGTGGGTGAGTGGTTGGGGACCACTGAGTACTGAGCATCCACTGAGAAGTTCTCATGTGAAAGTGTACTAGGGGTGCAGTGAACACCGAGGATGCCATGAGACCCTAGCATCCATTGCATCAAGAGAGCTGGAACCGAGTTGCTCCCCCCGATGTGACTGGCCATCTGAAGGATATCGCTCCTCCTGTCCTCTGGAAGAAAAGTCTTCACGCAGGAAGTGTCCAGAAGAGTTCCTATAAAAAGGAGCCTCTGGGAGGGCTGCAGCTGTGATTTTTTGAGGTTTAGCAGAACTCCCATGGACGTGAGAAAGCGTGACGCCTTGGCTATGGCGTCCAGAGTTCCCTGTCTGGAAGGACTTGCCAGAAGCCAATTGTCCAGATAAGAGAACACCTGTATTCTGATCTTTCTGAGATGCGCTGCGAGAACTGCACAACACTTTGTAAAAACTCGTGGCGCCAAGGATAGCCCAAAGGGCAGGACTCTGAACTGATAATGCTGTCCCAGAGCCATGAACCTTAGGAATTTGTGATGCTTTGGGTGAATAGAAATGTGCTGGTAAGCATCCTGCATGTCTAGGGAGGCTAACCAGTCATGTTGATGAAGCAAAGGTAACAGGGTTCCTAGTGAAATCATTTTGAATTTCTCCTTAGGCAGAAATTTGTTTAGTTTTCTGAGGTCCAAATGGGGCGCATTGCCCAGTTTCTTTGGAACCAGAAAGTAATGGAGTAGACCTGTGTCTCGTTGATGCAGCGGAACTACTTCTACTGCCCTGTTGTTCAGAAGGCCTTGTATCTCAGCAGCGAGAAGGTCTGACTGAAGGGTTGACAGTTTGGGCTGTCGTCTGGGAGGACGATCCGGAAGGGTCTCCACAAGATTGAGTGACTACCCCATGCGGATTATCCGGAGGACCCATTTGTCTGAGGTTATGGACTTCTATTGATTGTAGAAGTGAGTCAGATGACCTCCCACCACTGAGGAAGAGTCCACCTCGGGCAGCTGAGGTGGGACTTGGGCCAACAACTCTGAAGGAGGCACTGGGCGCTTTAGGTCCTTGCGCTTTCTGTTGCATTTTCTTTTGAGGCTGGGGGGGCTTGGCTTTTATGAAAACTTCCTCTGCCTTTGCCTCAAATGGACTGACGGTTATGAAGCGAGTTTATTAACACCCCCGAGAGGGGACAGGAGGAGGTCTAGCCAACAATGGCTGACCTAGTCTTTTGTGTAGCTAGAGCCTGTTCTGCTTGATGGCTGAGATACACACACCATCAAAAAGAACGCTATTACCTGCTGCTATGCATCATTTGTGAAACCTGGAAGTGCGAACTAGAATGACGGCGGTACAACGTTCGCCACCCAGGAAGCAGTATCGAAAGCATCCATAGCCGCTTAACCTGCTGGTTGTTGGATCGATACCCCTGGTAATGGTTTGAAGTAGCTCTGACTTTATGTCTGATTCTGCAGAGCTTCAACCATTTGTTTGAGTGAGTGCAAAGGATATACTCATATTGAGAGAAATAGCCTCGGTAGCTGGCAATACACATACCAAGGTGGAAGCAGCAAAGACTCTCTTACCTAAAGTGTCTATCTTACGAGATTCTTTGTTAATAGGTTGAGCTGTAGTAGTCTGGGAAGGACGACCTTATCATTCTCTGCCAAGACTACAATAGGATCCGCAAGGCTTGGGACACCAAATGGAGTCGATCCTTGGGGGCTCAGTATTTCCATCTATGGATTTAGCCACCAAGGAATGAGAGCAGGATTATTCCATACCATTTGAGACAGCGTTTCAAAGGAGGGCTGTACGGAGGAGTCAAATCCACAGGAATCTCTGGGACATAGAAATTACGATACTTACCATAATTATGATCTTTCTGTATCTTCCTATTCATCACAGATGGGTACTGGCCGGGTCGGACCCAGGGCTCTTTTTTTTTTTTAAAAGGGCAGGCGGAGCTGATGCAGCATCGATGCAGCATCGGCGCCCTCAAGGCCGACGTACTATGTGGCACTTTGAGGATTAGCCATTAGTTAGTCGACTCCGCCTGACTACCAGTTCTGAGTCGCCGGAGAGGTAAGAGGAAGGGATGGAGGGTGGGACAAGAGAGTCCAAGGGACAGAAAAAGGAAGGAAGAGCTGAACCAAAAGGAGAAATAATGACTGAGAGGACAGCAGAGACAAGATGAAACTAAGGGGATTGGGTAGGGGCCCCAATCTCTGGAAGCGGAAGAAGGGAGGGAAGGGGGGGAGAAATTTCAGGAGAGAGTGAGACAAAACAAGGATCCAGGACCCCTGTTCTGCACCAGATTGTATAGGAACTGCAAGGAGTAGCAAAGCTTACTTGCCAGTATTCAAGGCACAGAATATATGGCAATACCCCAAAAGCAGAGTCAGCTATACTGGAGAAGGACAGGGTACAGGGATTAGTACTCTCTCTGAAATAAATTTGGTGAAAAAAAAAAGGGGTTCTTTTTTTTTTTTCAACATTTGGATGACAGGAGGAGGGCAATCAACAACTCCCACCCTGCTAGGGTGGAGATATGCTGTAGAGAAGGAATGCCACTTGGGCTGTACCCTTTTTAAGGGGAAAAATTACACCCCCGTGTGTCCCTACTTTACCCTACTCAAGAGAGGGAGAGGCACAGAGGGAGGGGGACCCAGAGACTGAGGCCCCAGGGGGATGGTGGGTGGATTGTGATGAATGGTGAAGATACACAGAAAGATCATAATTACGGTAAGTATGTAATTTCTATATCTTATCTGTGTCAATCTTCACCATTCATCACAGATGGTGAGACCAGCCCCGAAGGGTTGACTGATTGCACCCTAAGGACAGTGTCCCTAGCCTCAGTGGGTGACACACTAAGGGGGGGAACCTTCTGGGCCTGGGGAGGCCCAAGAGTGGGGAGAGTGAGAAGGGTTCCCCGAGGGGGAAGGAAGTTGCCCCGACAAACGCCATCTTGCCCTACGGGAAAAGAGATAGGTTCCCTGGTGAGCGGAGCAAATCACCCTATGCCGGGCCAAGGGTGACAACCGGGAAAGGCGAAGCCATGCCAATCTTCTGGTGCAGATCGCTGTCCCTACCACCCTGGTAGCTACCTCGTTGGCGTCATAAGACACCCTTGCTTGGTGCCTTGCTAGCTCCAGGCCACGTGCAGAGAGAGCGATGGCTTGCCTGGTTTGCTCCAAGTTAGGCAAAGCAGCTAGGATCTGACCCAGCGCTGACCACAAGAACCTGTTGTAGGCTGCATAGTGGGCCTGATGAGCGGAGATGGAGAGAAGCAACCGTGCCAAGTAGAAATTCCTCCTCCCCCAGAAATCAAAATCCGAAGAGTCTTGATCAGGGAGCCGGTCACGGTGGAGGGTGCGAAGCCCGTCAGGAGTGTCCAGGTGCGTCAATCCAGACTGCGGATGAGGCATGGAACCTGGAGACTCCGGGGGTGCGCAATACCTCTGGCTGAGGTCCCTAGGGGCAGGAACTCTGGAGAAGGGCCTCTGCCAGAAACGCATGGACGCCTCCTGAAAAGGAGCAGGCCAGGGGGGCACCACAAGGGTGGCCACCCCAAAATCGCCTAGAAAGGCATGCGCCGCATGCTCTGGATTGCTCGCGGATAGAGGGAAAGGTGAAGGTCCTCCAACATTCTCGCGAGGAAACGCTGATACTCCGAGAGATCAGTGGCAGGAGAGATGTGGACAGAAGGTTCCTCACCCCCAGAAGAGGGGGATGAGGAGCTGGAGGTCACCATCTGCTCGAGGGTGGCTGCTCGGGGAGGTTGAAAACCTGACTGTCCATGGCCCTAACGTAAGCAGGGAACCGAGAAGTCACCGCCTGAACTGCTCCCAGGTGAGAGGCCCAGGAGGATCAAGAATGTCCGGGAGCGCTGGAGAATGTGGCAGAGGGGTAGGGGCAGAGCTGAGGGAAGGAATTGGCTGGCCTCTGCCAAGGCTAGGGAGCGGACCATGGACACCCAGTGAAGGTGTCCCAGAAGACTCCGCAGCCGACAGCTGTACAACCACATTGGTACTGCCTAGGCTGCGCCCAGAAGAATCCCCCCAGTGAGGTGACCGGGGCCGTATAGGTCCAGAAGGACGGTCCCCTGCCTTCAAAGAATAGGACCCTCTCAAGGAACCAGAAGGGGAAGGGGAAGGGCAGAAGTCCGCACTTCGGCTTCGTCCAGGGCCCGGGTTGACCCCAGAGAAAGGCCGATGCACCGACCCCACACCCCTCGACCCCTCAGAGTCTGAGAAGGTCCTGGTCCTCAGAAGGGTCAGCCTAGGTAGCTGGCAGCTCTGGGATGTCCCCGAGGGGGAAATCTAGGGTGCGGCACCCTCCCCAGCCGTAGGCTTCCCAATGGGCCCCAAAGTTGGGTGATCGAGACACACCACAGGAGGGGGTACATCTGCTGAAGGGTCAAGGAACCCTCCCAGACCAGGCTGCAAGGCTATAGTGGCACGCACCACAGCTTGCTGGTCAGTGCCACTGACCCCGATCTGGAGGGGAACCCGGCTCTTCAGCAGGGGCTGACTCTGACTCATCAGAGACCACTGGCTCACCCTCCTGTGCAGTCAACCCCAAAGGTGTGACTGCCCATCCGACTCTGAGCCGGACTCTGACCAAGAGGTGGAATCTGAGGCCTGAGCCAGACAGTAGAGGGCGAGAAAAGCGACCTTCGCGGGGGCCCAGAAACCATGGCAGTGGACAAGGCCACCCCGCGCCCTCCATGGCCCCGGGGCAGAGCTGGCAGAAGGCGGTAGGGCAGCAAGACCAAAGGTCCGGAGCTAGGGCCAGCCGCGGCGCCGCCAAGTCCATCAGCACCAGGAGCAGCGCCGGGGACAAAGACGGCGCCGGCGGCAGCCCCAACAGCTGCTCTGGAGATGCAGACACCGCCAGACCCTGGCGCCACGAGCGCACTGAGAATCGGGCGGCGCTTCGCGCCTCCCGGAAGAGGCTCGTGCCGACAATTGCCAGGCCCCACGGAGGCCGCGAGCGGCACCGAACCAAGGTGGTGTCGACTGCCCCAAAATGACCTGGCACCACCCACTGCACCGCCCAGCTCCCCAGCGCCCGCAAGTGGCGCAAGAGCAGAGGCGGCGCGCTGGCGATGCCGACCAACGACTTCGAGGGTCCCACAGTGCTGTGCTCAACCTCGGCACTGAGAGCGGCGCTGACGCAAGACATAGTGAAAGGCGACGCCGATCCAGGGTCGCGTGCCACAAGCAGAGTCAACGCCGCAAGCGGGCGCCACAGGGCCCACGGCACCGAGACGAAGTCGGCACTGACGCTGGTAAGGCAGGGTCTCGGCACCGCGAACGGTGCCAAGGCCCTCAACGACACGGACCGACGGCATCGAGGACGGCACCGACCCGGCCTTGGACCGCGGGAGCGACACCGGGGGGGTCTTCATCCCTGAAGGGGTGATTGCCATGGCGGCACCTCCCACCCGCTCCAGGGGGGAAGCGGGACGGCCTTCTGCGCCGCGGGAGAAGCCTCGACCAAGGCTAGGCTATGGGAGGTCGAGGCTCCCTCCTCCACGGTCCGTAAAGAACCGGGAAGGGACCCGGAGGAAAGGCCAAGAGAGCGCAGCTTGGCCCGACGAGTGCGAACCCGTCCCCCGAAAGTCGGCGGAGCTCGTCCAACTTTCCACGCTGTCTGCAAGGACGGCGGGTCCATAGAGAAGTAGGCGCGACGTAATCCATGCCGCGAAGCGGCCAAGACACGGAGACACCGGGTCATGCTGGTCGGTCACAGAGAAATTGGGTGCGACGGCACCGACGAGGGGCCGCCCCGCCTTAGAGAACTCTTGCCCTCCGACCGCGGCATGACCGACGGAAACAACATCAAAAAGACTCAACGCCACTTAATGTTAATAAAAAGGAAAGATCTTACCGCGACGCTCGGTGAGGCAGAACCTAGAACTAGCAGACCGCGGACTGGCGACGGAAATATCGCAGGCGAAGGCCCAGAAAACTGACAGACTTCTTCAAACTTCAGGCTTCCCACGAGGCAACCTTGACGGAGGAGACGAAGAACTGGTAGTCAGGCGGAGTCAACACAGCTTAACGGTTAATCCTCGAGCACCACGTAGTACGTCGGCCTCGAGGGCTCGGCGTTATGCCAGCTCAGCCTGCCCTTTAAAAAAAAAAGGTTCGCTGGGTCCTGACCTCCGCCAGTACCCATCTGTGATGAATGGTAAAGATTGACACAGATAAGATATGGAGGTATTGGAGTCTTAACAATTTCCCAGGATCGATGTCTGTCGTTTAGAGAGAAAGAGTGGAAATCAATTTTTCAGCAGAGACTTAAAAGACAGGTCCTCGACCACAGGCTCTGCAGTAGGAATAGATCCTGTTCCTTCCACTTCATCACCCAGCCTAAAGTCTGGGTCAGGCTCAATGTCATCTCCTGACAGTCCAGGAGGGACAGCATGGACAGGAAAGGAGTGAAAATCAGAGGGAAATGAGGAAGGAAAAGGGTTAAAGGAGGAGTCCTGAAAGGTGGACGACGCCCTAACAACCCCCGGCGCTGCAGAAACGCATGGAGCCAAAAGAATGCAAGTCACCGAAGATGGTGCCGAGGAGCCACACGGCACTGAAGACGGAGCCGAGAGGCCACACGGTGCCATGACACCACATGGCACCAATGAAGGGCACGGCGCTGAGGATGGCGCCGACGATGCACAAGGCACCAAGTAACTCAACGGCGCCAGGACAGCGCCGACAGACACATCGGCGCCAAAGACGGTGCCAAGCATGCTATCAATGCCGAGGGCATCAAAAACACCCAAGACTCTGAAAACAGGATTTGAGGAGAAGGGAGGAAGAAGAGCAGGAGATAGAGGCATCGATGTGGCTCCCGCGCCGCAGCCATATGGGGGAGAGACACCTAAGACGGAGTCGGGCAGCACCAAGACAGTGTCGCGTGACTAGGGAGGCTCAACCGCCCTACCTGATCTCCAAAGAAGCCCGAAGGCCCCTTAGTGACCGGGCCAGGCAGCTGGACCAACCTCTGAGCCCATTGCTCCATAAGAGCAGCCCACTGATGAAACTGCTCATCTGAAGACCTACCAGAGGGTGGGGTAGGGCTCCGATGTTGAAGACGTCGGCTACCAGAAACAGAAGCTGGTGACTCCGAAGGAGGAGACCAGCAACTAGCTCCAATAACTGACTGTCTACGTGCAGACATATCAGAGGGCGACCTCGAGGGACGCCTTCTCTTTTTTGACCTGTGGGCCAAAGAAGAGCTCAAGGTCGAACGGTGCCGAGAATGTGACCGTTTAATTTTATGCTTTCGAGGGGACCGCCCTTCCCCTCGGCATTGGACTGACCATTGTCAGACCCTCCCCCAGAAGACGGCGGACTGGACTCCAGCCCAGCTGACTGAACAGCTTTCATAAAGTCTCCCTATCATCACCTGACACGCCCACGGTCAATTCCGCCAAAGTAGGCTGAGACTTCTTTGTAAATAAGAATAAACTAATGATACTTATTCCAGATATTACTACAAAACAACAAAACTGAAAACTATGCTGCTAGTTTGAAGTTTGACTCCCAGCAGGCGAGCGACGCCTCACTGAAGTGCACCCAATGGCGGGAAAAAGGAACTGAGGCGGTTGGAAGGTCGACGCTGAGATATTCATTACCGCATGAGCTGAGACTCATGGTGCCGCCCTCATGGCTCCATCTCAGGCGCCGACATTCTAACAAAAAGTTTGCTCCCATGGGTCCTAGGCCCGGCGCAGTTCCCATTAGTGTGAATGAGTGGTGGAGACTGGAATGTCCAGGAAGATGATGGGTCTTCCAGGTTGTGGGATCAAGGACAGAAGGGCACAGGGAAGGGGAGTATGGGTAGGAATGGTATCAGAGGAAAGGGTGTTCAAGGGACTCTGACCTGAAAGTGAACACTGTACATCACCGGGACCTGATGGTATGCAGACTAGGGTGCTGTGAGAGGGGAGCTGGACTCTGGCAGCACCACTGGCTTATCTATTTAACTGCTCTCTGGAAACAGGTGTCATGCCAGTGGATTGGTGGGTAGCTAATGTGATGTCACTTCGTAAAAGTAGGGGGAGAGAGAGTGGACACAGAAGACAACAAGCCATTAACCCTATGCAGCCTATCTATTTTCACATCCAAAGTGCCTACTGGCCTAAGCACTTTTGGGAATGGCAGAGACTTCTACGCATTCCAGCAGGTACAGAAAGAAAAACATGTGACTGGCTCAGAGTCATCTTTTTTCTGACTCCCAGCTCAAAGCACTGCAATCAGTCATTCTTAGGAGACTTAAGGCTGTAAAGGGCTAAGAATGATGTTGATAGTAGGGAAACTGATGGAAACTATCATAAAGGAGTGCCTGGTGAGTTCTTGGAGTCCAATTACAGGACAAGAGGCAGAATGAGTTTGTGGCAGGCAGGTTATGCCAGACTAATCAACTTTTTTTTTTATTTAGTTAGGCAACAGAAGAGGGATCAGCAGTTGATGTGTAATACTTGGACTTCAGCAAGTCCTTGACCATAACACACAGAAGGCTTGTTAAACTCTGGTCAGAGCCGATATGGCTGTGAACAGCTTTTGGGATGCTTTTACCCATTATTTCTAATGAATTGCACAATGCAGATCTGTGGAGAGGCAGTTTCAATGTGATCTTCCTTTTATACATTTTTACAGTGTGTTTTCTTGGAATATGCCTACTGATTGCTATATATTTAGCCTGGATAGTTCACAGAAGAAATGGCATCTTATTTTCAGTGGGGCTCTACATCTACACAATATTATGCTGCATTGTGTAAAATTAGAACACACTGAAAACAATATTTTACATCTGGGGGAATATATTAAGTGCCAGATCGATGCATTAGCAGAAAGATACATTGCACAAAGAGGGTGCGCTGGTCAGCACTGATACAATATTCAAAAAGAATGTGCCACCACTACAGGGTGTGCATACAGTGAAGCTCACTAGGATGAAGCGCAGCACTGCATAATTCTGCAGTAGAGTTACTGCAGCAAACAATGCAGTTTCAAAGGAAGTTAATCCCTTTTGTCATGCAGTAAACCTCTGACACTGCACTCCATCCTGGAGGGCTTCATCGTTACTGTTGAAAATGTGACCCTGGATGGGAGCCACAGTGCAGGCATACCTCTCAACTGTCCCTGATTTTCAGGGACATCCCTGATTTTGCCTCTAAATTTTACTCTGTCTCTCCTAAAAATTGTGTTTCCGTGACTAAACAGCGGGGATTATAAACACAAAATAATGTCAACCATTAAAGTTACAGACTTGTTCTTCCTTAGAAAATGCATTTTACACTAAGCCCTTTATTCTATCGGTTTCCTGAGTGGATATCTCCAATATAAAAGAAGTGCCCTGATTTTGGTCTTTTGTCCCTGATTTTTTTTAAGCCTTGTCCCTGATTTATGAGGCAGGAGGTTGAGAGGTATGAGTGCAGGTGACCGCCAAGTCAGGTGCATCCAGGGTGACCCTGAATGAATACCTTCCAGGAGGAATGTGTGGCACATATGGGTATGCACCGCAGCCCCTATGGGTGATATTCAGCCCAGAAATGTAAATGAACTAATTGAGCATGCAGGGTGAAAAGGGGCCTTATGCATGCTCATTACCAGCCCATTTGCATGTTGGCATGGGGATGAATGAGCCAGAGCAGCTCTTGCCCTCAAGCACTGACCCTGACTGCTCCCATGTGGGACAGGCCCTGAAGTCTCTGGTGGTATGGTGACACCCTCCATCCGTTCCACCAGCCCTGATAGTACTAGAGTCCAGGCTCCATCATTTCATATTGTAGGGACCCCAATGCCATCCCTAATTACACCCTAAATACACCTACAGTCCATGTCCATAGTGTAGTGGCCCTGCTCCCCTCAACGGTGCACAAACACCCCTCCCTGCCCCTGCCAATCCCATTGAGATGACTGGCTCTGTAATGGGATCATACCACTCTATCGGCAGGTGGTGGAGCACTCCCAGTAGGATGCTGGAATGTGTTATACGTAGGCACGAGCTGTGTGTGGGTGATAACACCCAGTGGCCATAATCCTCAGGCACTGGCATGCGGATCCATCATCCTGGTGCCATTGCACTGCTCAGTGTGGGTGACGGCCAATGCTGTACCCACTCACACAGGTCCCAAAACAGGCATGTTACAGCTGACCTCCCATTCATTTGTTCAACTGGGGAACTGCAGATGAACTGTCTATAGCCTGAAGCATACACTGCAAATGGCATTACAGGATACTGCACCCTGTGGCACCTGGGATACTTCAGCAGTCCAGAGGTTGGCATGTTACACAGGGAAACAGGGGAAACTGTGGACTTGCAGTGGTGTATGACAGCAGGAATATACAATATCGGCAAGGCATGCATTAGAGGTACGTAATTCCTCTTCAGTTTGCCTATGGAGTACACACAGCTGCTATACACTGGTGGATCCAGCTGGCATGGTGCCCAATGTAAGGCTGTTACAGTTGGGTCATTACAGAGTACTCCAGCCCAGGTTTAGTGCAGTCAATGATTGGCTATGGCAGGGTGTGGAGGGCAGTGCCAGTCTTTGCAACAGGTGGAGTATGGGAGGAGTGAGGGTGTCTGTGTACAGGGGCAGTGGATGGGAGTCCTCTAGACTATGGATATGGACCATGGTTTCGTCTGGTGCAATCAGGTCATGGGGGGCCTACACCATGGAGCTCTTCAGGGATGGAGTTGGCTAGATTGGGGATGGAAAGGGGGTACCTCTAGTCCACCAGGGCTGCCAGGCTGCTCTGCACCTTTGTGCACATCTGCAGCCTGCCTGTGGGTGGCTGGCCAGGTTAGGCCAGCTATTCATGGCCTAACTGTGGGTCACAGTACTCTGGACTGTGAGGGGCACATTAACACTGAATATACTGCAGCATGGCATATGCATGGGATTGCCCCCTCAACTTGAACAGCATACCATTTGTGTGTGCCCTGGCCCATTCCCTTGTGGCCAGCGCATCCCACACATTTGAATATCACGCTGTTGTGCATTGTTGGAGTTGCGCAGCACATCTCCTTTTCCACCAGGATGCACTGCGTATATCCTTTGAATACGGGGGCCCTGGACAAGGTAGACTTAATAAATACATTATAAAAATGGTAAAATCATGACCCCACTGAAAACAAGATATTGCATCTAATCTGGGACATCCTGAGTAAATACAGTACAAAAATGTGTAAATGAACATCCCTGTGACAATGAGATGTAGCATCTCCCCTGCCCTATCCAGGATACAAAATATAGGATAAGAAATATTCAGTGCTCCCAGATTCAAATAACCATTACTCTGTAAGAAATCATTTTCCCTGTGCTTTCCCACAAAGGCAGATTCAAATCCTTGTATAAATCCCTGTAGATTTTTCCATAAGACACTGGTTTCTTATTTATGACTTTGTTCTTTATTATATCAGCAGCCTTTTATAAGAAGAGAGCTCTGATTTGCTGCCCAGCATTAATATTGTGTGTCACGATAGCCTTGGAGTGATTTGGATTTATATGCGTATAAGGCATAATTGGAGACTATTTTGAAATAACAAATATCAAGCTCATCATTTCATGAACTGTACTCAACATTAGTAATCACAAGTCAGACAATCTTTCAAAAGATACTAGTAATGCCTGTAATCAAATTTATTGCAAATAGAGACATATATATATATATATATACACACACAACAGGTGTGAAAATAAATTTGCCAAGATAAACATGTTATCTTGGGCAACATGAAGCAAGATAAATGAAGTTGGCTACTGAGCATGCTCAGAAATTTATCTCACTCATTGTGGTTACACTGAGCATGCTCAGAAATGTATTCTCACATTTGAAGATACATTTGAGTATGCTTAGTGACCAGTTTCATTTACTTTTCCACAGGACACCAGTGGAAATGAGTTTTATGGCTCATTAGGCCTTTTATGATAAAACTTTCAATAAAAAAGTAAAATGTGAGATGACATTCATTTTTTGATTGAATGTACAGTAATCTGAATAGTTTACATTGATTTTTTTTGTAGCTTTTTAGCATTTCTATTACAAGACCTTAAAAAAACCAAAACAATGCTCTTCGCCCACCCCCAAAACAAAGCCTAATACTACCCACTCCCTATCCTCCCTAGCACCAAACAACCGCTTGAACAAGTCTGCTCCTACAAATACCTTGGGGTTACCTTCGATTCAGCCCTCACCTTCCACACCCACATTAATACCCTTGCATCCGCCACTAATACACAACTTGGCATCCTCTACCGCTATAAAAATTGCCTCCCCCCGATGATCTCCGACTTGCTGTTACGTCTTCAGTACTGTCCCTTGTAGACTATGGCCTGACAGTTTATGGTGCTGCTGACACTACTGCCCTCAACAAAATTCGACTCACTCTAAATAAGGTCTGCAGGCTGATTACTGGTGCCCCCAGGCTCACACATACATGTCAACTCTATGATGAGGCAAAATTCCTTAACCTAGATGAACGGCTACCACCAAACCTGCCTCCCTCACAAAAAAACTCTACTTGGGCTCTTCCCTCCCGGGTGACAGCCTCCATCCAACGCGACTTCACCCACTATCACAAACCGAACCTCCAACAAGACCACTCTACTGGTGCCTCAGATCCAGGACCATCCATGGTCAGAGGTCCTTCTGCTACAGAGCCCCATCCTGGTTTAGCTCTCTCCTGCTCCAATCTCCAACACCCCCACAATCTCCAACTTCAAAACTGCCCTTCGGAGACAACTGTTTAACACTGCAGCTGCCCTGTCTCTAAATGGGCCCTAGATCTCTCAACACCGACAACGCCCACTGACTGCACTCCACCTCACCCCCACCTTCTCCACTGCGCACCCTGCCTCTGTAAAAATAAGCATGTACTCAGCTGTCTCACTGTACTTGCTACTAATTGAATAATGTATGAAATGATTTCTGTGCAACTCTAGTCAGTGACTTGTATTCTGTAACCTAAAATTGTTCTGTTTGTCCTCAATGTGACGAGGTACCTTTGGAAATGAGCCTCTGGCTCAAAGATTGTAAACCAATTTACAAAAAAAAATAAAATAAAAAGACCACCTGAACACCTGTTGTATAAATCAAATATGACATGGACTGACTTAAGATATCATTTTTATCTTCATTTGAGGGTACTGGTCTATTGCTATCTCGCTGTGGGCTTTGCCACGCATGAGACATCAACAGACCAATCCTCTCATGAAGATAAAATGATATCTTAAGTCAGCCCATGTCATATCATATATATATATATATAAAATCACACATGCCCCCACAATGCAAAGCATCATGGGCTGCATATGCAAATCACCACAGAATGTTATGCTGGTCCAACTTTAAGCAGAATTGCATGGTGCCGAAAGGCCTCTCACACAGTTTGCAAAGGATGCTAACAGAAGACATAGACACGTGTTTCGTCCTACCAGGACTCATCAGTATGCCTCATCTGTTTGACACCCCAGTGGAATGGACCAGCTACCCCTAAGGCAGTGTGCCTGGGATATATTGTGGTGAACCCATTAATATATATATATATATATACACATATACACACACAAATGCTATTTTTGCATCTTACAGTTGTTAGTTTTCAGACAAATTCTTCTAGACTTTTTTCTGTCCACCTGATGGAATTTTGAACGAGTTAAGTAAATGTTATTATTTTATCAAGGCCCTGATCCAGCAACTCAGTAAATACACACTCAATATATAGGGGATACATGATGCCCCAGAGTGTGATATGGCATAATATTCCTCACTCCTGCAGAGTGAGTATCCAGAGCTCACGATGCAGGAGTGAGAATATATGATAACACATGATCTGGGCATCATGTGTGTGATTTATACAATAGAGTCCATGTATTGTGCCATTTTAAATGTTTATTGTATTGTGTTTTTCTTCTAGGTTCAAGTATTTGGAGGTGTAAGTCGGCTGCTTGTGTGGTAGTGTGATATTTGTGAATTGGTTGTATGTGTAGTTTTTGAATGGCTGTATATAGGAATGGGAGTGTTTTTAATTGGGTATTGCTGTGGGGAGTTGTGGTTGTTATGGTATGATTGGTTGTGGTGTTTTGTGTAGTGATTGGGAAGTGCGCTACAGCGTGCATTTCTATTAGATGCGTACTAGTTGTGGGAGGGGGTTGACGGAACGGGAGTGTTCACCGAGGATTGCTGACTTCATATTGTTAGGACGGGGATATATTTTATTTTGTTTGTGTTCCTTTCTAACTCTCTTTTGCTATATGTCCTGAAAATAAACCTACTGCTGAAATGTAGTGCAGAAGCTGCTTGATAAGAAGATATGTTCCTCGGATTGAGACAGGTGTCTGTGATTATATTTTATTTGAAGTGAATGTACGGCATGTGTTTTACGTTTCTATTGCTATAGAGATGTGACGTATGCACAGTGGTGATTTTATGTAGTGACTTAGGTAGTGTATGTATAAATATAATAGTTTACATTTATACACATCTTGCATACATGAGTGACATGTTTATTCAACTGGGGTGAGAAATACATGTTTTTAACTAACTGCATATCAGCTCACCCCTATCATATAAATCATATTATAAAATGACAAAAAACAGTCTTCTGTTTGCAGTTGTTTGATCAGGAATTTTATAAATGATATAAGTTCTTTTTGTTACATCTGTGTTGGTCCAATAAAATGTATCAAATCTTTTGCTTCTGTATCACTCATGGTTTGTCAGCAGTTAATTCATTAAGTGAGGTCTACCTTGCCAGAGTTTGACTGTTTCTCCACCCCTCCCACAAACACACACACACACACACACACAAACATACACTCTCTTACTATAAGAGATCTCAGTAGCTCTTATCTGTTATGTTTGGGAAGCAGGCCGCAGCCTTTTCTGTCAAAAATAAATGTATGTGTTTAGTCTAGGTAGTTCACTGAGGATCTGGCATTTTATCAGATAGGTATTGAGAGGTTAAAAACAGTGTAAATCTTTACAAAATTTGCCGGAAAGGGTAATATTTATGGGTATGAATCTTTCTTGAAAGATATTCATCCCCAACTGAAGTTAGTAGCAAAAAATGTTTAAATGCTAATCATTTTAATGTGCAAGCTGTTGTATTTTGAAGGGGGTAAACAAATCTCCAGTTTAATAGGCAACCAATATTTAACAAGCTGTTTCAGTTTCCCAATGGCCATCAGATAAGCAGCTTGGAGTTATGTCTCCAACATTCTAAACAGAAAGAAGGAATTATTTTATTTTAATTTTCATAGTGATTTGTAGATGTGGAAGGATATATTGAAAAGTCCAAAAAAATGTGTTTCACGAAACTCCATTTTCAAGCTTCAGATAGCAAAATGGCTGTAGGCTCTGCCCACAGCCATAAAAACTGAAGGGCAGGAGAGTGGGAAACAAGCTCAATAAATGAACAGAGAACTAGCTGGGGGACAGGACTCCGTGGGTGGTAGTTAATGAGGAATTCTTGAGAGATTGGGGGAAAGGGGTTACTAGCAGGGCACCACAATGATTGATGCTGGGGCTGGTGTTTTTCAACATCTTCATATGACATAGCAGAGGGAAATACAGGGCAAGGTAAGTCTCTGATGAAAACACCAAGATTTGTGAGAAGGTGGGCACAAAGGAGGAACTAAGGGTCATAAAAAAGGATCTAGAAAGTGTGGAGAAGTGGTCTAAGGAGTGATGTCAATTTAGTGCCAAGGAATGTAAGGTTATCACATACAGGGTACATAACTGGGGGCTCTGATAAGCCGGAAAAGAAGATGTGGGAATAGGAGCATGGACTGTGACCAGGATAGTGCAGGGAGAGTGGTAAACTGCAATGGCTCTGGGGCAGCAGTTTGCCTGGGAACAATGTAGAATACAAGGGGCTGCTTAGTGTGCAGGATCCTGTAGCAGCTTAAGGCAGAGGTAAAACTGCTCTGATAGGGGCTAGGGAGGATGGCGTGAAGAGTCAGAGGAACAGAGCAGTGGTAGAGATGTGCATGAACAAGGGGGCACAATTTGAATGTAGAGGGGGACAGCTCAGGGGTAACATGAGGAAGTACTTTTTCAAGAGAGGGTGGTGGATGCATGGAACAGCCTTCCTGAGGAAGTTATGGGGTCAAAAACAGTGGGGGCATTCAAGAATGCATGGGACAGACATAAAGCAATTCTAGTGGGGGGTAGAAGGAGGAAGTAGGCTGTTGGTTAACTAGGATCTGCAGCTTATCCAATAGGTAGGAAAATTGGCAGACTGGGTGGGCCAAGCGGTCCTGTCTGCCATCAAAGTCTGTTTCTATGTGGGAGGAGGATAGGGAGGTGTATCAGGAAAACAGAGGGAGGCAGGGAAAGCAGTCAGGAGCGCAAATGAGCAAATGGAGGAGAAAAGGGCAAGACATTTTCAGGTAAGTGAGTGAAAAGAGAAAGACCAGGGAGGGAGTGTAAGACCCAGGAGGGTTTAGCTCTAGGGTCTAGCATGTCCAGTGGGAACAGCAGGAACCAGGGCAAGGTATTGGTATTTCATTACTAGTACAAGTATGTTGACCTACGACAAACAAATTGCTGTGTGGGGAGTTAGGGCTGTTACATAGGAAGTAATTCAGGCCACCAGTTGTACCACAGACCTCCATATTTGTTATTTTACTGAAATGAAAAAAAACTGAATTTTCCCTACATATTTCACTGAAGTCAGATTTACCATAAATCGATAATTGTGTTATACTAGCACCCAAAATGGCAGAACCGAATGAGCAACTACTAGATATTCTGTGTTGCACAGGATCAGCACCCAAATGTAAATCATGTAACGTATGTGCCTCAGAGGAAATTGAAACACAAGGTATGGATGTCATATGTCAGAAATGTCAGGCAACTGAGATGTTCAAACAGAAACAGCATCGCTTAATAGACTATTACAGGGCAAAGACCTCCTAATAGAATGAAAAGGACAAGCGTAAAAAGCAAGGGTGATACAGAGGCTATTGATTAAGCTCTAACAAGTTTAAAACCTGAAGAAGGGATTGGACTTTTGTCTGTAAGAATAAAACTATGAAAAGATGTAAGGCCTTAGGGCATATTGATACTGATCTAACAAACAGATTTTCAGCCTTATCCAAACAAGATAACTCCCTTCCAGCAGTCACACCAATACAATACTCGAGATGCACAATGCAATGAAGGACAAACTAATAATGATACCAACAAATTATTATTACTGGGTGACTCAGTTATAAGGGGATATGATTCTGTAATATGTCAGCCTGATAAATACAATAGAGAAACTAATTGCCTCCTGAAGGTAGAATTAAGGATACAAATGATGTATCAATAGTAGGGTAGGCGGATCTGTAATTTTCGCCAGATATTGGATCCAGATTTATTTATCACTGTATCTGACCGGGTCAGGATATTTATCGGTTGGATATAGTGATACAGTAACACAGGTAGAAACACAGGTAGACAACCACACATTGTAAATTGGAAATTATTTTTTATTTAAAAGTAAATTGTTTGATTTGTATAAAGAAAAAATATTAAAAATAATAGTGCAGTCTTAGAAGTTGTGCATATTCTGTTTTATGAACAGCAACATGTTCGTGTTCTCAGGCGTGAGCTGGGACTCCTCTCTGTTGCTATGTCACCGGCAACACTAAAATATGCTCGCTGGGCACACTGGTCGGAGCAGCCGTTAAATAGCGCTTAGCAATTGTATTCAGGGCTGGGAATCGATGTCCTTGTGTTTTCCAAAACATTAGTGCTTCTGGTGTGCTTTTCTTGGGGATTAAGCTCTCAGTTAGGTAAAGTTCCTGGCTGCATTGCGATACATTGTCAATCACCGAAGCTGAAAGATAAAATAAAAGCTGGCAGCTTGCTAGGCAATGTTACCAAAATACCACCAATGTAAAAAGTTTACTTACTGTCTTCAGGTAGGGAATTAGTTTGAGAGAATACATCCCATGGGTCATCAGCATCGGGGTTACCTCTCATTGATGTTTGCTGGAATGGTTGTTTTGATTTATTAGGCTCATCGGACTGCTCCTCCACAAGCTATTTTAATACCTTCTGGTAAATGATTTCCACATTCAGTGTGAAAAATGAAGCTTGTATCTCGCATCAAGTACTGTTGCCACTACAACCTCCTTTATGGACTTGTATTTGAGCAGGCACTTGTCCATTGACTGAACCAATTTTGCAAGTGATTTAGCAACCCTGAAGTTCAAAAACTTCTTACTGATGACCCCTTGCTAATGAAGGTTGGAGTACGGCACAGACAATACTTTGCTTCTGAACTAGTGTTACTATCAATTGTGAAATAAGTCCATACCAGGCTTTTGTGTGACATGTTCGCTCATAATCTCAGACTGGCACTTCAGGTATGGCTGAAAGAAGCAGTGGTGGCAGTCTGTATTGGACTTCTGGAAGCTCGATCTGAATGTAGTTCTGACAAGCACCGCAAAGCACCTAACTGCTTTCAAATTATTTGTGCTAGCAAACAGATTCACACGTGCTCGACTATCAGGTCCTAATTACATCTAATTAACTTGCTAATGATTCAAAGGCAGCATGTCTGGAAAGTGAGTTAATGGCAAGTGACTTTTCAATGTGTGAATTCTTGAACTGTTGAACCATCATCAGTATGCTAAGTGCGTAGTACTTTGCTGGTGCCTGGTATAGCTGACCCAAGAAACGGACAGCAAACATCCAATTGGAATGGATTTAACCATAAAGGGTGATATCCGACGGAATATTTTTATCGGATCGGTTATCCACCCATCCCTAATCAACAGACTACTAAACAGAAAGGATAAGTACTCCAAAGCAGCAATTCACATAGGCACCAGTGATGCCGGTAAGGAACACGAAAAAGACATTGTTAGCAAGCTCCTGGAAATTGGAAACTAAATTAAAAGCACTGGTACAACTGCTATAAGTTCTGGTATACTCCCCCTAGCAAACTGCCACCCAGAAAAAAACCTTACTATACAGAGAATAAATGCTCAACTGTCCTAAAAATGTAAACAGTCAGGGATGCTATATTTGAATACATAGGAACTATTTCAGGGGAAAACACACCTTTACTCGCGAGATGGCCTTCACCTAATCCAGGCTGGGAAAAACATTTTGGGTAGAGTGTTAAGAGATACACTTTCAGGCAGAAAACAAAATACAGAGCATTTAATCTGAACAATAAGGGGGGAAGGGAAAATTTGAATTAAAAGGACTTAAGGTAATTTAGCAAATGCAAGAAGTCTATTAAGAAAAAAAAGATGACTTGGAATACCTACTTAAATCCAAAGAGGTACACATATGCTGGACATCCACCCAGAAATGAACACAGAACAAAAATGGGCAGTCATCAAGGAAGGACTGGCATGAAGCCACTAAAATTGTGTCAAGAGCCAGAGCAAGAAAGCCAGGACCAAGAAACCAAGTTGGATGAGTAGAGAGGTAGTGGAGAAGGTAAGAGAAAAGAGGAATGCATTTTGAACCTCCAAGAGATCCAACAGGGCAGAAGACAGAGAAGAATATGTGAAGAAATCCAAAGAAGTGAGCAGAGTGGTAAGGGCAGCAAAGGCAGCTAGTGAACGGAGGTTAGCGCAAGGGATCAAAGAAGGAGAAAAGGATTTCTTCAGATATATCAGAGAGAAGAGGAAAAGCAAGGATCAAATTGTTAGGATCAGGAGGGGAAGTGGGTGGGTAGAAAAGGGGGCTGGGCAGGCAGAAGTACTTAATGAATAATTCTGTTCAGTCTTCACCAAGGAGAGGGATATGCCCATAACTGAGAGGAACGGCGAGGTGGGAGAGGGTGGGGGACAAGCAACCACATGGATGGGGAAATCATGGTGAAAGGGTGAGGAGGGCCTTAAGTCCCTGGGGCAGGGCAAGGCACCTGGCCCAGACAGAGTCCACCCCAGGGTGCTGAGAGTGTTGGCAGAAGTACTGGCAGGGCCATTGGCAGACCTGTTCAATACCTCTCTGAACTCAGGGTGCATGCCCAGGGACTGGAGGGAAGCACATGGAATCTCTCCATAAGAGTAGGCCCAAGGACTAACCGGAGAATTACAGACCGGACAGCCTTAATGCAATTGTGGGAAAACTGATGGAGACAATTCTCAAGGAAAGACTGGTGCAATTTCTTGAGGATAACAATCTCCAGGACAGCAGGCAGCATGGGTTTGTCTTGGGCAGATCCTGCCAGATGAACTTGGTTGATTTTTACGACTAGGATTAGAGCACTGGACAGAGGACATGTGGTGGATGTCCTCACCTGGATTTCAGCAAGGCCTTGACTCAGTGCCACACGGTAGTCTGAACAACAAAACCACCTGCACTCCAGAGCCAGGAGGTTATTTAGAGCTCCAGTGAAGGTACTGAAGATGCTGCAAATGATACCATGCTCCCGTTTTGCTATTTGCAAAAAATACAGGTTTATTACACAAAATACTGCAGGAAATCTTCAGTATACACACAGTAGTCACATCAACAAGCTCCCCGGTACTTTGCCAGTTAAGGCTTCATCAGGGGGATAATCATTATTGCAGCTAGTTCTTCCTTTTATATCATTCACAATTCAAATTTGGTGACATCACTCACTAGTATCCAATCATTTTATAATAATCCCAAAAGTGATATTTAATACATTAAAATAGTTGCAATTAGAAAAACTAAACACATTAT
Organism: Neoceratodus forsteri; assembly: GCA_016271365.2. NCBI lineage: Eukaryota > Metazoa > Chordata > Ceratodontiformes > Ceratodontidae > Neoceratodus > Neoceratodus forsteri. Next base: position 1,032,204,914 of record CM028131.1, on the reverse strand, counting down.
TATGACCCATAATATACCAGCAACAAAACCAATTGATTGTTTTTATGATTTTCAGAACTTTTTTGTAACAGCCAATCAGATCCTCCGATTCAGAAATATCTAATTTTATGAAGAAAAAGGGGGCCAAAAATCAGAAAACTAAACCAAGTGTTATTTTAAGGAACACATTTGTGACATGATAAATTGAAAAGTTCTGAAAATTCAAAACTTTGTGCAACGGCCAATCAGATCGTCCGATTCTGAAATTTCCAATTTTATAAAGAAAATTACTAACATCTAAAACAAATTAGTGCACTATACAAGGCACACATTTGTAACATGATAAAGGAAACATTTCTAAATTGTCCAAACTTTTGCAGTAGCCTATCAGAATGTCTGATTCCAAATTTTCCTAAAATCAAAACTTTTGAATGTTTCACATTCCTCAATATTTACAGTTGTTTGTAAGCATAGAAAACTGTTTTGTCATGATTCAACTATTGTCAGGCTAGAAAACACAAACTGAGGTTCAAATCATTAACTTGAATAAAATCCTATTATATATATATATATATATATATATATATATATATAAACATATGTTTGTATCTTACAAATCATGAAACTCTTTGTGTTATACCTCTGTTTTTAACTGGAAGGTGGAAAGAAAGGGATCAGGAGCTGAATCCACTGGTCCATGCCATGTAATTATCAAGGTCACAAAGGGACCCCCCTTTGAAGACTTGCGAGAATCGAGGTGCTAGGGGGTTTGTGTCTTGCAGAGTTCCTACTCACTGTTTATGAACTGTGGAATTTTTTAATGTGGAAGACTTTATTCAGAATAAAATTGCATCCTCTGCTAATATATGGGAAATATTTCCTGTGGACTGTGTTCTGTGTTCAGTCTCCACTATAAAGGTCTTGCATTTACCAGTGGGTGAGGCACTGTTGCGCACTTCTTTGTGGATTTTCACACAGGGAAAGCAGGCATGACTGCATTCACAAATCACCTGTTAGGGAGGATACAAGAGAGAAAAATAAATAAAATAGTTAGATATTATTACCATCATTCGTAAAGCAAACACTTATTATGAACCAACTAAGATTTAAATCCTTTGTTCATCTGAATGATAGATCAGCTACACATCAGGTGTATTTATTTCAAAATAAAGAAAGCAAAATAATCGGAGAAAAGGGTGGAAAGAGTCAAGGGACGGGGAGAGGGAAAAAGAATGGGGAAGGGAGGGAAAAGGGAAGAGATGGAAAAGAGGGAGGGAAAGGGGAAGGAGGAGGCGGAGAAGGGGGAAATGAAAAGGAAGGGGGAAGGAAAAGGGGGAGAAGAGGGAGGAAAAAGGGGAACGGGGAAAAAAGAAAGAAAAGAAAAGAGGAAAGGGTAAAAGGGAAGAAAAAGGATTAAAGGGGACACTAAATGAACATCTGTTTCATAAATAATGCTTGGGGTTCCAGTCTCTATTTAGACCATCAGGGCTTAAAGCTTTTAAAACATAAATCCAAAACATTTCTCTTTGTTCTAATCTGTTTAAATGGTCCCCTCCTCTTATTCCAATCATTACTTGTTCCAAGCCAGTGAATCTTAGACCAGATGGATCACTATTATGTGAATCAAAAAAATGGACAGCTACTGGTCTTGTCAGATCTATATTCCCAATGTCCCTGATATGTTCCTGTATCCTAGTTTTTAAGGGTCTTATGGTTCTGCCAATGTATAATTTTTCACAGGGGCACTGAGGAGCATACTATATATAGGTACTGTGGAACACTTTTCAGAAGGGCAGTTTTACAGGATTTAGGACACCGTCATACATGCTGGGCCATTGGAGACCTAAGAGCTCAGCTCCAGGCAGCATTGGCAGAAATTCTGTGCCTCAAATTGCATATTCAAGAGGAAATATATTATAAGAACCACCCGCCATTTCCACAACATCCAACAGAAGTACCTCAACCACAGAGGGTAGTTGGTCTGGGAGGCTGGCAGGTGGTTAGGAGGGCAAATCAGGTGCTCCCATCACTCGGTGCTCTCCAACATATCACCTCCACAAACCATATAAAAACTACAAACAGGTATCTGCCTCTATCCAAAATCAAACAAAGGGGCAGAGGACACTGCACAGCAGGACACTGCAGCACAGGAGCTAGCACAACAAAACACACCCAAAACAGGAACCAAAGCAAAAAAAGCAAAAAGGAAATCCAAAAAAACTTCTGAGTTGATATGTATCTCAAGCCAGGGGTAATGGTCAGATGTCTCCCAGGTACATTAGCATGGAGAGACACTGACTGCATTGCTAAAATTGTTCAGGAAGCAGGAGAAAACATTGATGTCCTGGCACACATAGGGACTAACGATCTCACCAGCAGGTCAGTTGTGGAGACAAGGAACACCTGACCAGGCTGGGTGATAAACTATCATCCATTTTGTCCAGCATCTCCTTCTCTGAGATCCTGCCAGTCTGGGAGAGGGGGACAGATGGACGGAAGGTCAGAGAAGGGGAGATAGGGGAGCTAAACATGTGACTCAAGGGCTGGTGCCAGGAAAAAGGACACAAATTTGTAGGGAACTGGCAACAGTTTTGGGAGAGAAAGTAATTTAAATTTGATGGACTGCATCTGACTAAGGAGGGAGTCAGTGCATTGGGGCAGAAGTTTGATGTCTTTGCAGAATATTTAAACTAGCAAATGGGGAGAGGGGTGCAGCACCCGAACCATCGAATGAGAAGAACACTCCTCCCCCCTCAGCTAGTGGTCAAACAGGAGTTCAGCATGTTTGTAGTTCATTTGCATCACCAGGTAAAGAAAAAGGTCCGGCTCCCCATACGATGCACAGGGAAAACACCAGACCTCACACAACAACTAACACACTGAAATCTGACCAATGGAAAATCATGTTGTACACAAATGCTTGCAGTCTGGAAAACAAGATCTCAGACCTGCAGGCAATAATGACAGAGGCTAAACTGGACATAGTAGCCCTTAGCGAGACATGGTTTACCAGTAACCACACTTGGGAGGCTTCAGTACCTGGCTATGTACTGTTCAGAAGAGACCAAGGTGCAAAAGGGTGTGTGGAGTGGCATTTGTCAATGAAAATATCAAAGCTACAGAAATTTAGAACACATAAGGAGCCAGAAGAACTGTGGGTCACCCTGGAAACAGGAAATGGGACAGCCATACGAACTGGGGTTGTGTACAGGCCTCCAGACCAGGAGGAGAACACAGACACATTACTGTTAGAAGATATACAAAACATGACAGCTAAAGGGGAGGTTCTGATAATGGGAGACTTCAACATGACAGATACAGACTGGTCAATACCAGCAGGGACATCTGTCAGAACTAGACACATGGTGGATTCCCTGCAGGGGGAGGGCCTCAAACAATTGGTACAACAACCCACTAGAGAAGGGCTACCCTAGAGCTAGTACTGACTAACAGGGAAAGGACCACAGATCTCCAGGTGAAGGTCACCTGGGGCCAGTGACCATTACATGGTATGGTTCATTTGGCCTACTAGAACAAAATCATCCCATTCCAAGGCAAAAATATGGGACTTCAGAGGAGCTGATTTTGATAAGATGGCCAACAGAGTTAAGCTAGCCCTGGCAAAAAGAAATACAGGTGAGGGGGTACAGGCAAAGTGGGCAAGTATTAAAGATGCAATACTTGAAGCAACATCCCATTGTGTTAGTGAGAAAAGGAAGTGCTAAAGAAGAAGGAAACCACTTTGGTTCTCAAACACAGTAGCAGAAAGGTCAAAGCCAAAAGGCTGGCCTTCAGGAACTACAAGGGAACTCAGCAGGATGAAGATAGGGAGACATATTAAACTTCCCTAAGGGAAGCAGGGAAGGCAGTAAGGCAGGCAAAGGCCCAAACTGAGGAAACACTAGCACAAATAGTAAAAGAAGGTGACAAGACTTTCTATAGATACATTAGTGAAAGGAGAAAGTCCAGAGGGGGTATTGCTAAGATCAAAGGGAATAAGGGGACGTGTGAGGAGGAGGACCATGTAAAAGCACTATCCTAAATTAGTTTAGTTTAGTTTATTAGTCTAGGAATTAATACCTTTGAGCCAGGGCTCTTTTACAAAGGTTCCACGGCACAAAGAACATTTAACAAAGCACGATACACATTACAGGTAAAACCAGACAGAAAAGTTACATCATAAATTTGCTATTAACAGTTTAAGGCAGTAACGTTTTTAAGTTTCATAGAAAAACAAGCTATAACAGGTTCAAATGAGTAGACAATTTCGAGGTTAAGGAAACTTCCAGGAGAGAGGGTGATCATTAGGTGCCAAAAGGAGGCTAGAGAGGAGGGAAAGGTGGTGAGTGGGAGAGTAAGTGAGAGGGGACAGGAAAAAAGGGGGGGAGTGAGTTTGGGTGCGAGACAGGAAGTAGTAGAGGTACCAGAGGGTTCATTAGTCAGGGAGGAAGAGGCCTCAGATGTGAGGATGGACATGAGGAGTAGTAGTCTTTATCTAGCGCAATCACTAGATAGATACTTCTGCTCAGTATTTATTGAAGAGAAGGTAGGGCAGGGCCCACAGCTCTGCACCATGGACACGGGGAGGGAGGGAGGTGTGCACTAGTACCTTCACAAAAGAAAGGGTCCTACAAGAGCTCGATAAGCTCAGGGTGGACAAGGCAATGAGACCTGATGGCATACATCCCAGGGTACTAAAGGAGCTAAGGATGGAACTAGCAGAGCCATTGTTAGAACTGTTTAGTGAGTCTCTGAGCACAGGAGATGTCCCAAAAGACTGGAGAAGGGCTCATGTGATCCCACTCCATAAGAGTGGTAGCAGGGAGGAGGCAGGGAACTACAGACCAGTCAGTCTTACTTCAGTAGTGGGCAAGATTATGGAGACACTCCACAGGATCCAAGACAGCATGGGTTTACAAAAGGAAGGCCCTGTAAAACTAATCTCATAGATTTATTTGACTGGGTAACCAGTGTGGTGGACCAAGGGGGAGCAGTTGATGTTGCCTACCTTGACTTCAGCAAAGCTCGATACTGTTCCACATAAAAGATTGATTAATAAGCTGGGTAGGCTTAGGGTGGGTCAGAGCGTTGGCCAACTGGGTAGCAAACTTGTTGACGGGCAGAAAACAGAGTGGTGGTAAATGGTATACACTCAGAAGAGATGCAAGGCACAAGTGGCTACCTCAGAGATTAGTCCTGGGGCCAGTCCTCTTCAATATCTTCATCAGTGACATTGCAGATGGACTGGAGGGTAAGGTTTGTCTGTATGTAGATGACACCAAGATCTGCAACAGAGTAGATGATCCAGATGGGGTGGGCAGAATGAGAAGAGATCTGGATAAACTAGCAAAATGGTCGGAAGAGTGGCAACTGGGGTTTAGCAAAGAAGTGCAAGATCATGCACATAGGGAAGAGAAACCCTGAAGCCACCTATAGGCTGGGAGGGGAGCTGCTGGCAGTCACAAGGGAAGAAAGGGACTTCGGCGCTATCATCACCGATGATCTGAAATCATCCAAGCAGTAGGTAAGGCTAGAGGGATGTTGGGGTGTATTAGTAGGGGTATCACAAGTCAGAAGGGGGAGGTAATAATCCCTCTTTACAAGACACTTGTTAGGCCCCATCTGGAGTACTGCGTGCAGTACTGGATGCCACACCTTCACAAGGACATTAACCAAATTGAGGCAATCCAGAGAAGGGCAACCAAAATGGTGCAGGGACTGCATCAGAAAACATATGAGGACAGATTAATGGAGCTCAATATGTATATCCTAGAGCAAAGGAGGGAGAGAGGTGATATGATTGAAACATTCAAACACCTTAAGGGCATTAACAAGGAGAAAGAGTCTAACATGTTTCAATATAAGAAAAATAGTAGGACACAAGGACACAGCATGAGATTAGAGGGAGGCCAATTAAGGGGCAATGTGAGGAAGTTCTTTTTCACAGAAAGGATGGTGGATGCATGGAACAGCCTACCTCAGGAAGTGGTGGATATGAATACAGTGCAGGGCTTCAAATAGGCATGGAATAGGCATAAGGGAGCAATACAGATGAGTATGAATAGATAGGCCATTGACAGAGCAAAGGCCTATGGCACATTCATAAGGTAGAAAAAGAAATGGGCAGACTGGATGGGCCTTGCGGTCCTTATCTTCCATCAACTTCTATGTTTCTATACACTATAAATGTAGTGACACAAGATATAAATTGTCTTATGTGCACTAGTCTCTGGTTTGTTGGTTCCTTAAAAGTTTTCCCTTGTTGGCAGTTACTGCAAACATTATAATTCCCACATTTGAACATACCAGGGGGTTTAGTGGGTAACCAAGTTTGGATTTTTGTTTCCTTTAGCTAGAACTGGCTATGAACCAGTTCATCCCAGACTTTTCCTTTGAAAAAGTGATTCTTGCTTACTTCCAATATTACCTGATAATAAGGGATCATTTAACAGGAGAGGCCAATATTTAGTTACAATGTTGCCTATCTCACCTGCTTTCGAGAGTTATAGTCAGTGACAAGCATACTAAATTACTGTCTCTGTCCTTTGTTCTCATTTTCAGGACTAGTAACTCATCCCAATTCATGTTCTTGGCTTTACTTAAAGCTTTATTCAATAGTTCCTTCTTGTAACCCCTGTTTAAAAATATTTCCTTCAGTTCCTCAGCCTGAATTGTAAATCAATCCAAATCACCGCAATTTCTCAGTCTGAGAAACTGACTATAAGGGATATAATTTTTTAGGGACTTAGGGTGTGAGTTGTTGGCTAACAGATAGTTGTTAGTAGCTGTTTCTTTAGTGTCAATCTGGTTCTCATTACCCTTAGTTAGAGTCAGAACTAAGAACGTAATCTCAGTGTCACTGCTTTTGTATGTAAAATATAAACTTTTTTCATTTCTGTTCGGCCATTCCACAAATGTGACTATTTCCGACTCTGTCCCTTGCCAAATGCAAAGTATGTCATCAATAAATCGCATCCACCTGACAATATGTCAAATGGATTTGACTGATTGTCGAATATCACATTTTCTTCCTAATGTTCCAAAAACAAATTAGCAAAAGATGGGGGTCATTGCTCCACCCTTTGCTGTCCCACATTTCTTTAGGTAGAAGTCTCCATTGAATTCAAAAGTTGCATTTAAAACAAATTCCAGTCCTTGTAAAATCGGGTTCACAGGCATATTTCTAACTAAAGGATCCCTGGACAGGAAGTATTTACATGCCTCAACTCCATCTGCATGACAAATTGGTGTATATAGGGACTCTACATCAATTATGAGCCACTTCATACTATAATTCCATCTAAAATCTTTTAATTTCTCAAGACATGCACAGTGTCACGCAAATAAGAGGGCAGGCATTGTACATGTCTCAGAAAAAAAATCAATGGATTGACATAGATGCGCAGATAAGGAGCCAGTACCAGATACTATTGGTCGTCCTGGTGAATTCAACGTGTTTTTAAGGATTTTAGGCAAGATGTTAAATGTAGGGGTTATAGGGAATTTTGGATATAAAAATTGAAATTCTGATTCTGTTATCTCTCCTTCATTTTTAGCAACTTCCCGAATAGACAAGATAGAGGATTGTGTATGAGCTGTCATACATAACAAGGATATTCTTGTAACGAGAGGTTTCCTTGGTAACAGGTGACCTCGAGAGCGCAGCTCGTGAGGTACTCTGTTACCAAGGGAACCTCAAGATACAAAAATTTCCTTGTTAGTGTATGACTGCTCATATACAATCTTTTATAGCGTATGGGCAGTCACAGCATAGAAAATCACACAAAACCAGCTGGAGAAGACAACAGAGAACAGACATTTTAACATTTTCTATTTTTTTTTAACTGACACAGTGTGCTGCAGATGTTTCTGCAAGTTCAAGTTTAAAAAAACAGCAACTTACAGCTTAACTGGATGGAGGAAAGCAACTATGTGGCAGCATTCCAAGTTGTTATGCTGCAGTAGTGACATAGCTAGTGTAGCATAGCAGCTGTGATGACATAGCTACTGCAGCATAACAACTCCATTCTAGTTATGGATTTCTACCCATAACATGGAGGATAATGTATGGGTCCTGATCGGTAACCTACTTGTTAACTATCGAGAGGTTGCCATGGCAATCATGTAAACCTCGCGAGTGAAGCTAGAGAGGTTTATGTCGCCAAGGCAACCTTGAGACCGTTAACAAGTAGGTCACCAATCGGGACCCCATACTTTATATTTTATAGTGTATTGCTGCCATAAAGAAAGAAGAAAAGAAGCAGGTACCTTAACTAGAAGTGATTTATGCCACCGCAGGTCAAGTTCTCACCTCCACGGCCATTTCAGGGAGCCACTCGCTTCCTCTATCAAGCATGTGCAGATCGATCCTGGTTGTTATACCAGTGATATGACATACCTTCAATGGGTTAACAACAAAGTGACGTCACATCGATGGCATAACAACCATGGGAAAAGATAGATTTTAGTAGATAACAACGTTCTACCATACATTATAACATTCTACCATACACTATAGGTCTGTTTTAAACTGAGTTGTAGGATTACCATTAAATAAGCAATAAGACACGATGGGGTGTGCATTACGGTGTGATAACCACACTCCTTGGGGCGTAGTTAGGCATGAGGCTGAAGGCCGAGTGCTGGTCATCCCTAGGAGTGTGGTTATTACACCGTAATGCACAACCTCGGAGTGTCTTATTGCACTTATAAAATGGCCCTTTATTTTTAGAAGCAGTTTTTTTTTTTTATTTTGAAACACATTTTTAAATAAGTACAAATGTAAGTGAATCTGTGCTTTTCACATAAAATAGTCCTTCCGCCTATTGGTGCTAAATTAAATTGGTGTTATACAGTGTGTGCCTCCTTGCCAGCCACAATTCACAAATGCTGTTTTCCTCATTCTAAGTATGACACATTGCCCCCTTACTTTATTTCATTCTCCTCACTCTGTAGACAAAACTAAAAGGAAGCCATAACAGAGGCTTCTCAGTTCCCCAATGTTGCAAGCACGAGCGTGGTTCAAAACTGCCACACTCGCTGACAGCATCATGAACTGCTCACTCTGTCTTAAAAGATAAACAGCAGGGTGAGTCATTTATCACCTTTTCTCTTTGTTTATGTAGTATTATTGCTTACTTTCTTCATTCTGTTTTTTTCTATGTGTTTCCCCACATTCAAGAAGAAAATATTACTCACCTTAGTAATTATATTTCTTCTAATGGAGTCTTGCTGTATTCTGACAATTACAGTGATTTCCAACCTTTGACCTGCCCCAGAGAACTAAGGGTTAACTTTCCATGCAGGGCATGGAATGCTGAGCTCGAGCTCGGTTGAAGTCTCTGTCTGGAGTGTTTTGAACCTAAACCGTCAGATTTTTATGAGCCCAACAAAACTAAAATTTCCATGTGGAAATTGTAAAAATTCTACTAGCCAACTGGCTGAAAAGTTTCAGATTCCCAAGGAAGACTCAAGTCAGGAAACCCAAAAACTAAACCCAATGTACTTAAAAAAACAGCAATAATAAATATGCACCCAAACAAAAATGAGGAGGGTGCCAGCAAATACACCCTTGCGGTGCAACACTGCACCTGCCCACCCACTTCCCAAAAACAGGTTCTGAGAGGGGAGGCAGGGAGCATATCTCTCAACCTGTAAACCTGCCAATGTGGAACAAAGACCATGGCAATGTGTGACAAATGACCCAAATGTGGAACACCCTATTTTCTGTAGCATGCGAGTAGCGCAGCCATCTGATGGTGCACCAATAAAGTTATTTTAACCATGTGTGGTGGTGTTGTGTTTTTGTAATAAAAACTTACTATACCAATGTGTTGTCTGTACTTTATTTTAATGCTACACTCATGAATAAACACAATACACACAAAATTAGATTTAGAAACACTTTATTTTGCACATATTAAAAGCAAGCAATCACAATACACCTGCTACACTACACATCCACACTTTCTACATTTGTTCCATGCTACAGTTCCTACATTTCTACATTATGCAGCCTGCACTTTCTACATTGCTATGCTACATTTTCTACATTGCTATGCTACACTTTCTACATTGCTGTGCTAAACAGTAAATGCCACACAGTAAATAAAACATTATTCAAACAACCTGAACAATGCAAAGCTTTTAGTTAGTGCAACCACAGCCCAACTCCAACACAATGCAATCAAGACCATCAGTGTATGCAGAACAGAAGAAATGAAGATTAAACAGCAAATACAAATAAAACACGAGAAACATTCAGGAAACTTGTGGCTGCACACCTGCCAGTGTAACCTAAATTAGATCATCACAAGTATTACTGAGATTTTTTTGTTGTATGCTGCTGTGGCTTTTTTGGCAGCATCTAGCACTTGCTTTGGCTGCTTGACCTCATAGCAGTCCTTGTCTTCGTTCATTTTGATAGCCAGCAGAGAGTTCAGTGGCTTCAGGCTTAGTGAATTACTAGCTCGGTTTTACCTTCTCACCATGCTGAAGGCCCTTTCGGCTTCAGCAATCGAATCTGCAAGCAAAGTAAAGTCAACACTAATCTTTTGAAAAGCTGAAGTCTTTCAAGTCACATAATTCTTGCAGAACATAGGCCAATATTTAGAAATGCATGAATGTGGTCCATTGACTGGTTCTGTTAATTTACCTGTATCTTCAATCTGATACACTGAAAACTCATCTAATAATTGTTCAGAGTCTTCCTCAGTTCACGCAGACTCGAGGCGTTTGGCAACATCAACCACAAGTTGGTGGATATGTCCAGCTTAATTGCTGGATTGAGAATGGATGTGGCATTTTTAATAGGTGATCCTAATTGGGAACTTTTTCAGGATTTTTCCAGCATAGCAGTATAAAACACTACAGTTTTCTTTGTAAAAACTGTGTTCAGTTATTGTCCCCAAAATGTCATCCTCATTATTACTTATGTACTGCTTGACCTCCAGTCCAACCCTGAGGTCCCCATTGGCCAAGACACTGCTTGAGTCATGTAGTACAGACATGTATTTTGCCTGATTAATTTTACAGCTGCTGCTGGTTTCAGTACTCTGCTTGCATACTGCTGCATCAGTTTGTGCACATCTCCATGCAGAGTCATAAGCTGGCTTTCTCTGCTTTGTAGCTGGGTGCTGAACTGCAGCAAGGGTTCTAGTGCATATTTAAGAAACAAAGACCATTCTGAGTTCATGGCTTTGCAGATGATTACAGATTAGGTCGATTTTGGATGATTTTGGTTCCAGTGTTAGAAAATATGACAGCAGAGCCGGCCACATATCCAAGTCTCGGTTGATAACTTTTCCAAGACCCAGCCATCTAGTTGGGGCATGCTTAATTATTTTGAGTGGGTCAACATCTGTGAACAATGCAAATTCCTTTAGTTTCTGTTGTCTTTGTGAACTGGTTGAGAAGTGGCAGTACACATCAGAGAATAATTCTTCAACAGGTGAACGTAGAGCTTTTACCCCAGCTTTGCTGCACAGACCAGCCAAGTGACAGAGGCATCCCATGTTAAGGATGTTTGGATTCACATTCTTTAAAACGTGACAGGACTGAATTGTTTTTTCCCAATCATAGAAGCAGCGTTATCCGATGAAAAAGCTGCAATGTTTGACAGTGGGATTTCAAACTTATTCAGGCTTTCTACCAAGCAGTCAAACATCGCTTGCCCGGTCCCAGACACACAATCTGGCATATCTAAGAAACGGATGACATTTCTGCCAGCAGCTTCATTCAGGAAATCCACAAGAATTACTAACAGTTTTTCATCACCCATATCAGTGCACTGGTCCATGTACACACACTGAAGGGTACTTTATGACACATTGCAGCTACATCATTTTGGTATTGTGGCCCAAGCACATCCCTTGCAATGCAGCTTGCTTTGGTTGGCCCACAGGTCATCTTCTTCAGAACTTCTGGGTCTTCTCCATATTTTTTCATGTACTTTAGAATATGCTCTCCTGTTGTAAAAGGAAGATTATGTTCTGCTATCAGGGACACAAAAGCCACCTCTGCCTCAATGACTTTCGTGCTCACCAGGTTTGGAGAGCCAAAGAAGTGTGACATATTCTTTCCAGTCACGTGCTTGGAATTTTGCCCGGTGCTTTTCTGAATTAGCATGCCGCTGCACGTCATGTCGTCCTCCATGGTGGATGGTGAAATCTGTGCCACAGGTCTTGCAGAATGCATGCTTCACACTATGTTTGCTTCCTGCTAACCAGTCAAACATGCTCATCCAGGTTGCTTGGAAAATTGTGTATCTTCCGCCTCTTCTTCTCCGGAGATTTGTCACTATCATGGTCCTCATCATCAGCTTCGGCTCGGTTGTCTACACATGAAGTATTAATTTTGTATTTAGTGCTTGAACACATCAGTTTTAGTGTTCCAGTGGGGCAGGATTCTATTCTTCAAGAAGGTGGCAGAAGAAAAGAAAGAATTTCTCTGTCATCCTCCTGTTGAACAGATCCAGGCTCCTCTGGATACATCTTCAATTTAAAAAACAAAACAATCACACAAGAGATGCTGAAGAACAGGAGATGGAGAAACACACTTGTGCACCCCAACTTGTCAAGACATGGCAGCAGGATGGTTCAGGCAATGAAGTACAGAACATGGAGAAACACTTGTGTGGCCCAGCTTGACAGGACATGGCAGTAGGATGGTTCAACGATGAAGTACCGAAGATGGAGAAACACACTTGTGTGGCCCAACTTGGCAAGACATGGCAGCAAAGACAAGAATTCCATGAAAATGCATCTGAAGTAAGCTGCAGGCAAGTAGCAAAAGTAAGCCAGAGCCAACTTTGCCAAGGGATGGCAAAGATAAATGAGTATTCCAGAAAACACATTTCAACCAAGTAATCCAACGTAGTGTCTCAGCAGGCTAAACAATCACTGCCAAAACAGGACATGTACATCATTCTTTGAGTTGGGGATCCGCTTGCTGTGACCAATCAATCCTGATGGTTTATTAGCATGCCCGTAGTGTGTTACACTAACACTACAATCATATTAATAAAACATCAGATACTGTTTGGATGCAGAAGCAGCCCCCATGTACCCAAATACTTGTACAAAGAATTCTGTTACACATGTAAAGTAACCCAGCGACATCACGTAGCAAACCACCACACCATCAAAACCAGCCCAAGTAAGTCATTTTCTGGGTTGGTGAGAGAGAGTCCGTTGCTGTGAACAATCAATCCTGATGGTTTATTAACATGCCCGTAGTGTGTTACACTAACACTACAATCATAATAATAAAACATCAGACATTGTTAGACGCTCACGTGAGTCCCCCTGCTGCACCACCACAAACCACAAATACTTGCACAACCCATTTTATTAAACACATCCATCCAGGCCCAAGTACTCCAATGCATTCCTGTAGTGAGTCAGATCCCATGCCCGCCAACAAAAACAGGTCACATATGTCATTGTGTGGGTTGGGGGGGGTCCGGCTTGCTGTGCCCAATCACCCATATTGTTTTATGAATACAGCCAGCAGAGTCAAGTGCGTCATACACAAATTTTATTCCCCAAAATACCAGATGTTGTCAGACACAGCAAGCTTCACGCACCCCCAGCCTGCCAATAATGGTATACATGTATATCCTAAGGAAATTGGAGTCACTGAGGCAGCAACCCCCTAACAAATTACAAGTCACAAAAGAAAAGAAATTGGAGGTAGCATTGCCTACACCACCCCCAGACAGTTAAAGACACAGTCATTTTAAAAATACTTCACACTTTAAGATATCCCCAATTCCCCAGGAACATACCTATTGAATTCTGCTGCTGCCGATCCTCCTCTCGCCTCCCTTTGCTGGTGAGAAATGCCTGCATGGTGTAGACAGTCCTGAACTCCTGGTAGATGCACTGGTTGCTTGCTGAACTCGCTCTGCCTCTGATGGTAGAAGGTCAGTGTCCTAGGTTTGAGTTCTATGTAAAAAAATAAATAAATTAGCAGTTTGATACATTGTATCCCAAAGTGCTTTACAAGCAATGAGAAACTGCTAGCAAAGTGAGTGCAGTGTGGCACAGAGTCACAATAACACACAGAACTGCATGCACCATCAGCAGTGACTGTGCTGGGTGAGTTAGGGCAAATCTGTAGGCAAGCCCATGGCTCAGAGTCATTGTGCTGTGTGTGCAGGACAGGCAAGCAGACATGCACCACTCCTGTCCTGGCAAACTCTGGCATGGCTGGCACTGTACAGGCAGCAAGGGACCCTCTTTTCTCACAAATCTCTGCAAGTACGATCAATGCCCAGGCAGTGCCCACCAGTTGCTCTTTTGTTGCTTGTCAGTTCTGCAGTGCCTGTGCTAATAGGCACAAGCAAATTAGTACACGACAGAACTGCTGCCATGTGTGTACTGCAGTGCAGACCCAGACCCATCCCAAGGCAACAGCCAGCCAGCAGAGACTAGACCATCTCCCTCTTCACATTCTGGCTCCCAGGCCCACTCCCCTCCCCAAAAAGAAAAGAACTTAAAAGTTTGGCCTCTTCTCACTGCACACATGCACTACATCTTGCTCTGCCACCCACAGAGAGCTAAGGAGACACCAAACAAGTTGCATGCACAAGAGCAGAGACTAAGGAGTGAGCACTGGGCTGGGTATGCTCTCTCACTGTGACAGGGAACAAAATACGTTTTTTTTGTCCACTGCCAAATTCAATTTCTAAAGGACAGTTAAGTCTGAGAAGTCAGACAGTGTGGATACCATGCCAGCATTGGTCCTCTCTTGTAAAAGCATAACAAAGTGAAGCAAGGCAAGGCAGCAATAAAAAAAGCCCCAAACTGATAAAATCTGTGTTTCTCACCTCTTGAGACTATAGGTGATTGGCGGCGTTTGTTCCTCAGGCTCCCTTTCACTGTGTGGTCTTCTCTCCAACCTATGGTGCAGCCGCTGCCCGCTTCTTGTTCTCTGCTCCTCGGCTAGTCGGCTCCGACTCTGGGTGCGCTCCAAATCCCCTCTGACCTCGGCTCTGACCACATGGTGTGCACATTGTTCTGTCCTCCTCCACGACTCTTCTTGAAACTGTCTACCAAAGCTCTGGTTCCCCCTCCAGCCACAAGAAAAAAGCACCCTATTGGTCTGCAGTAGAAAAGCGCACCCTATTGGTCCATAGGGCACGTCAGACGTCAGCAAAGAGAGACAGAAACCCAGAAGTGTTGGGGAACAAAGACAAGCGCGTGTTTTCGGCATTCGGGATGGATTCGGGTGGAAAAACACCGCAGAATGAGGGGTGGTGGAACAGGCTGACTGGGACAAGCTGAATACGGGACATCACGGAAAATCCAGAGCAGTTGCGAGGTGTGGCAGGGAGGGAGGTCAGAATACAGCAAGACTCCATTAGAAGAAATATAATTACTAAGGTGAGTAATTTTTGATTCAAACAACATTAAGTCTTGCTGTATTCTGACAACTGCAGACTACCAAGCAGTACCTCCAAGGAGGAGGGACAGAACCTACTTTGGGAATAGGCTCTGAAGTACTGCTGTGCCAAACCGAGCATCACTCCTAGCCTGGATATCCAGAGAGTAATGCTTGGTAAAGGTATGGACTGTTTTCCAGGTGGCTGCGTGACAAATTTCTAGTAGAGGAATATCCCCTGGCTGCAGCCAGAGAAGCAGCTGTACCTCTTGTGGAATGAGCCCTCAGGCCTGTGGGTGGAGTTTTTCATAGCAGAATTGAATACAAGACACAATCCACCTGGCAATAGATCTTTTGGTGGCAGGTTTGCCCTTTTCCACTTCTCCATAAGTAAGGAACAACTGGAGGGAGTCAAACCTGTGACCCTTGGTATGCTCCATGTAGTAACTAAGGGCTCTTTTGACATCTAAAATGTGTAGCCTCCTCTCTCCTGAGGAAGAATGCTCAGTGAAGAAAACAGGGAGAGACATAGACTGGTTTAAATGGAAGTCTGAAACCACTTTGGGCAAGAACCTTCTATTTGTTCTAAGGACCACTTTATCCCTATGAAAGGAGATAAAATCAGGTTCCATTGACAGGGCTTGCAATTCACTGATACGCCTGGCAGAGGTAATGGCTACCAAGAACACAGTTTTCCAAGTCAAGTACTTAAGTTCTGCTGAAGACATAGGCTCAAAGGGGGGTTGCATAAGCTGAGCAATGCAAACATTCAAATCCCAGGCAGGGGCAGGGTCTCTAAAGGGGGGGAGATTGCTGTGAAACAATCCTTTAAAAAATTTACAGAATACAGAATGGGAAGATAGTGAGGAAGGCTTCCCCACAGACAAAAATGCAGAAACAGCTGACAAATGTACCTTGAGAGTAGCTGGTCTGAGGTCTAGGCCATTAAGATGGACCATATAATCCAGAACCATAGGCAATTCAGCAGTGTCTGGAGAAATATTCTTCTTAGAACACCAAATGCTGAATCTTTTCCATTTGGAGTTGTAAGTCTTTCTGGTGGAGGGCTTTTGAGAAGCCTTGAGGATGTCCAGAACCCCTTGGGAAAGATGCAGATCTGCAAACTCTAACTCTTCAAGAGCCATGCCTTGAGATTGAGGGACCAAAGATTGGGGTACCAAATCCTCCCCTGAGAGGATGTTAACAGGTTGTAATTCCTGGGATGAGACAGGGGGAGATGGACTGTCAGGGACAGCAACAGAGGGTACCAGGGCTGTCTGGCCCAATCTGGAGCAACCAGAATCACCTTGCAAGGCTGAGACCTTATTTTGACTAAAACTTTGAACAGGAGTGGGAAGGGGGGGAAGACATATAGAAACTTTCCTTCCCAATTCAGAATCAGTGCATCCAGGGGGACTGAGCCCAAGACTGGAGGTCTGCAACAAAAGAGAGGAAGTTGGTGATTGTCTGGAGCACAAAGAGATCAATCTCTGGAGTGCCCCACCTTGAAAAAATCACTTTCAACACCTGAGGGTCCAGGGACCATTTGTGATGGCCCGGAGAAATCCTGCTCAGTGCATCTGCTAGCACATTGTCCTTGCCTGGAAGGTGAACTGCTACAAGAGAGGCTTGCAGGGAATAAGTCAGGGACCACAACTTCATGGCTTCCGTGCACAAGGCTGTGGACTGAGTGCCTCCCTGCTTGTTGATGTACCACATGGTGGTAGTGTTGTCTGTTCTGACTTGAACCACCTTGTTCTGACTGTAAGAATGCTTTTAGAGTGAGAAAAATTGCCCTGAGCTCTAGAAGGTTGATGTGTAGAAGGGGATTCTTGTGGGGACCACAGGCCCTGGGAAGTGAGGGACCCCAGATGGGCTCCCCAGCCCAGAAGAGGAGCATCCGTGGTAAGGACCACTGAACAAGGCTGAGCAACAAAATGAACACCTTGACTTAAATTATCCTGATCCTGCCACCACTGGAGGGCCTGGATCAAGGTCAGAGTCACTGGAATCAGTTTGGTAAGGGAGTCCTTTCTCTGAGACCAGTAAGCTCTCAGGTGGAACTGAATATCCCTCATCTGGAATCTTGCCCCTTGGACCACTGCTGTTGAAGCTGCCATGTGGCCCAAGAGCTGGAGGAAATGTCTTGCTGGTCGAGATACCTGAAGACTGAAGGAAGAAGCTAGTTCCATAAGAGCCATTGCCCTTTCTAGAGGAAAAAAGACTCTTGCTCTGAGTGTGTCCAGTTCTGCCCCTATAAAGGTAAGGAGCTGGACTGGTTCGAGAACTGACTTGGGAAGGTGAGAAGAAATCCTAGGGAAGTGAGCACTTTCTGGGTCACTTGCAGGTGAGACTTGACTTGGTCTGGAGACTGACCCACTAATAGCCAATCGTCCAGATAAGGAAATATGGAAATCTTTTTGCCTTCTTAGAAAGGCAACTACTACTGCCAGGCACTTTGTGAAAACCCTTGGAGCTGAGGTTAGGCCAAAGGGCATTGCTCTGAACTGATAGTGGCCTAAGGGCAACTTGAACTTGAGGTACTTTCTGTGGAAGCACCTGATGGGAATGTGAAAATGGGCATCTTTGAGGTCCAGGGAGGCTAGCCAGTCCCCTGGCCTTAGAGAGGGAATGATTATTCCCAGAGTTACCATCTTGAACTTTGGTTTTAAAAGATGTTTGTTCAGATATCTGAGGTCTAGGATGGGTCACCACTCCTCTGTCTTTTTGGGGGTCAGGAAGTACCTGGAGTACAGTCCTTTGCCCCAGTGTAGGGTAGATACTCTCTCTATATAGCTCTTCAAGCTAGGAGAGAAGAAACCTCTGCCTCTAGGGCAAGGGTTTCTGAAAGATTTGCAGGTGGAAAAGATCTGGCTCTCATCTTTGGAAATTTTTTGAAGCTGAGAACCAGTCCCTGGCTTACTACTTCCAGGACCCACTTGTTGGATGCAATAGACATCCAGTCCTGGACAAAGTAAGCCAGCCTGCCCCCTACTGGAATAGGACAGTCGATCTCAGCAGACCTATCAGGGTGTCTGCTTGGCAGGGGCTTTAGGCTGAGGGGTGGATGCAGGCCTGCTCATCCCCCTTCTGCCTCTCCCTCTGAAGAACCTCCTCTGCAAAAATGAAGAAGAGGAGGCCTGTGCTTGGTAAAAAGGCCTTTGAAAAGGACTGCCCCTGCCCTACACTGCTGCCTTTGAAGAATTGCCTGCCTTTCCCTGGCCTGAGCACTCCTGTAAGTGGTCCTGTACTCGTCTGTTTTCTTCATGTAATTCTCTGTCTGCTCCCCAAACAAAGAATTACACACTACAGGAAAATCCATAGCCTTAGCCTGGGTGTCCTGCGAGAGGCTAGTACATCTGAACCAAGCCATCCTCCAAAGAGCCACAGATGTAGCCATGACTCTTGAGGAGACATCATTAAGTCCACAGCAGCATGAAATTGCACTTTAGATGCCTCGACCATCTGCAGCCACCGGGCCCAGCTCCCTTGGCTAGCTTTGGGGAGGCCTGTTTAGCCAGTGCCAGTACAGTGTCCCACCTGGACTTCTGGTACCTGGCTGTATAGGCCATGTAATCGCTTGCCTGAGTCCCAAAGATGATGCCATGTACTGCTTCTTTGCCATGGCATCAATCTTCCTGGAGTCCTTGTCAGGGGGTGTGAAGCCAAGGGAATATTTGCCTTGTCACAGGCAGCATCATGGCTGCATTGCTGATATAAGAACTCCGTGTCTGAGCCTGAGAGTGTATACCTTTTGTCCATCCTTTTATCCGCAGGAGGTATAGTATTAGGAGACTAAGATTTTTAGTGTCTGTTTCCCAAAAGATTTATGGAGGGGAATAGACAGTCTCCTGGACTATGGGATATCCATCATCTCTACTTAATCAGGCTCTTCTTCAAATTCCACAGCCTCCTCCATAGGAAGTTGGAGGGTTTCAGCCACTTTCCTGTAAAACATAAAATGGGAAGGGGACTCAGAAAGCCTAGGAGGGGAAACACCTGATGGTCTGTCTGGGGAGATGTCCGGTTCCACAGGCACATCCAGACCTTCACTTACATCACAATTCTCAAATTCTTCCTCTTCAAACTCCAGTTCATAAAATTCTTCAAGGGTATACTCTTGAACCGTGGGGAACCAACCAAATCGAACCCCTGCCAGAAGGAGCCGGATCATTCGGAACCGGACAAAGTGATTCCACAATTTGAATCACCCTGGCAATCTCTTCGGTGGTCGGAACATGAACCTCTAGATCCAAACTGGTCGATTTATCTTTGCGCTTTCTTTTTGTCAGAACCGATCCCTTGGAATCGGCTCTCCTTTTGCCTGAAGAAGTATCGCCCTGGTCAGAGGGCACTCCTTCTGGTTCGGTCGAAACTGAACCGGGCTGGCCATCCAGGTCAGCGGACTTCTCGGCCTCCTTTTCCCTCAGTCTACCTAATCTTTTCTCGAGGGTAGATTTGGGAAAATCTTTACATATTTGGCAGTCTGAAGCGAGGTGGTCAAACCCCAGACAATAAACACAGGTGGTGTGGGGATCTGCCTTGGCAAAGACCTCCCCACACTGCAGTGTTGAAACCCAGTGGGCCCCCAATGAATCAGATATTTAAAGTCTTTCAGTTAAGGCATCTTATAGGGGCTCTTTTTGGCTTCAAGCCTAAAACAACAGGGACTAATTCTTTACTAGCTCAAATATCTGATTATGCTCCGAAACCACATAGCGTATCTACCATATATTCCCTCCTAATTTCCTTGGCTGGTTCCAGTCCCCTTGCTGGTTCAACTACCTGGAATGTTTTACTCCCTGACTTATACCTTGACTGGGCTCAGATCTGGAAGGACTTTTATATATACCATTCCCAGGATAGATTTTGGCTTACTCAATACCATATTTTGAGTAAAATGTACTATACTCCGATTAGATTGGCTAAAATTGGCAGACTTCTGGATTCTAAATGTACTCGCTGTGGTAAAATGGAAGGTAATATGGTGCACACATTCTGGTATTGTGAAAAAGTTTTCCCGGTTTGGCAACAAATTCGTTCTAAATTGGATCCCCTGTTGGGATTGGATGACCTGTTCACAATTGAAGTCTGTCTGATGGGTGTTTACTCTGGTATTCCAGTCAAAGAGCGCAGATTCCAGTTGGCATTGATATCGATTATTGTCAAAAAGTTAGTCCTTAAACATTGGATGGACCAATTAACCATTTCCTATAGTGAATGGCTAAATGATATTTCAGTCTTTTTTAGAACGGAGTGCCTAATTGCAGGATTCCGTAACAATATGGCAGGTTTTAATAGGAAATGGGGTAAGCTTTATGTGTTATATTTATCTTAATGGGGTGGTTAATTGGTATAACTAGGATATTCAGGAGGTATGTTAATTTAGATGGTCCCTCTCTCCTCTGTTACCTATTGGTTGGCACACTCCTGGGGGATGGGGTGGGTTTGGGTGATTGAGGGGGGGCTTATTTGGCTCATGTTCTTTGAAGGTGGATGTACTTCTTTCTTCCATTTATGTATTCTATTTTTCATGTCTGGCTGGTTGCCCCCTTGGTTTGGTGTACTTAATGACATAATAAAAATCTCTTAAATTTCAAAGAAACCCAGTGGGCCCGTTTTTTTTTCTTGGGTTTCTCAGACATGGCCAACCTAACCAAACTTACCCTTTTTTCGGCAACCGCCAGGCAAGACTCCCTTATCGGTTCCTAACCGTGTCACGGGTATTGGAAAAAAATGGTTAAAACACTTTTTTTAGAACTGATAAGAACCGGTAACCACATACTAAATATAGCAGAAATCACAATCAAATGGTCGGTTCAGCCGAAATGACCGCACTTTTACAAGTTTCATACACAAAAGTATAACAATTCCTATCTAGTACTCACGCCACCACAGACAGAGACTGAACCGACTATGCGGATACTTTTTTTCGGTTTAAACCGACGAAAAACTGAAAACTTTAACTGACTTCGAACCGAGCTGAAGGAGAAATCTCTGGAGCGACCGTTCAGTGAGGTGGAGTAAAGAATCTGATGGTTTAGGTTCAAAACACTCCAGACAGAGACTTCAACCAAGCTCGAGCTCAGCGTTCCATGGCCTGGATGGAAAGTTAACCCTAGTTTTCCGGGGCATTTCAAAGGTTGGGAATCACTGCAATTGTCAGAATACAGCAAGACTTCATGCTGTTTGAAATGGAATGTTTACCATGGAAGAAAAAATTACTCACCTTAGTAATGTTGTTTCTTCTAATGGAGTCTTGCTATATTATGACATATGCAGTGAGTCCCAACCTGAACTGCTCGAAGTTGAAAAGTTAACTTTCCATGCCAGGCATGAGACGCTGAGCTCAAGCTCGTTGAAACTCTGTTGTTCTTCAAACTTAAACCGTCAGATCTTTACAGCTAAACTCACTGAGGTCCTGTGGAAGCTGTAAACCTACACTAGCCAACTGGCTACTAAACATAAAGCATTTTTGGTCCCAAAACAAAGATTCAAGTCAGGAGACCCAAAAATGAAAAACACAACACCAAGTCACCCCAAGAAAGGAGGGTGAAAACAACAAGGTGGGCACCTACTAAGTGCCAACACTGCACTGCCACCCACATCCCAAAACAGAGGTTCTGAGAGGGCAGGCAGGGGGGGAGGTCATAATATAGCAAGACTCCATTAGAAGAAACAACATTACTAAGGTGAGTAATTTTTCTTCAAACAACATGAAGTCTTGCTATATTATGACATATGCAGACTACAAAGCAGTACCTCCATGGAGGAGGGACAGAACCTACTTAGGAAATAGGCTCTGAAGCACAGCTGTGCCAAACCGAGCATCACTCCTAGCCTGGATGTCCAGGGAGTAATGCTTGGTAAAAGTGTGAACTGTTTTCCAGGTAGCTGCTTGACATATCTCTAGAATAGTGATGTCCCTGGCAGCAGCCAGGGAAGCAGCTGTACCTCTGGTAGAGTGAGCCCTCAGGCCTGAGGGAGGAACCTTACCCAGTTTTTCATAGCAAAATTGAATACAAGAGACAATCCACCTGGCAATGGATCTTTTAGTGGCAGGTTTCCCTTTACCAACCTCACCATAAGTGAGGAACAGTTGGAGGGAGTCAAACCTGTGACCCTTGGTACGCTCTATGTAGTAACTAAGGGCTCTCTTCATGTCTAAGCTGTGCAGCCTCCTCTCGCCAGAGGAGGAATGGTCAGTGAAGTACACTGGAAGAGATATGGATTGATTAAGGTGGAACTCTGAAACCACCTTAGGCAAAAACTTCCTGTTAGTCCTGAGGACCACCTTATCGCTATGAAAGCAGATAAAATCAGGATCCACTGACGAAGCTTGTAATTCACTTATGCATCTGGCAGAAGTGATGGCTACCAGAAATACAGTCTTCCAAGTCAAGTACTTAAGCTCTGCTGAAGACAAAGGCTCAAAGAGGGGTTGCATAAGCTGAGCAATGCAAACATTAAGATCCCAGGCAGGGGCAGGGTCCCTGAATGGAGGGTTGGTGTGAAGCAATCCCTTGAAAAACTTGAAGAATACAGGATGAGCTGAAAGAGAAGAGGGCTTACCTGCTGAAATAAAAGCAGGCACAGCTGCCAAATGCACTTTTAGGGTAGCTGGTCTCAGCCCCAAGGTATTTAAGTGGACCATATAATCCAGGACTGTGGGTAAATCAGCAGATTCTGGGGAAATATGCTTTCCAGAGCACCATATGGAAAATCTTTTCCATTTGGAATTATAAGTAGCCCTGGTGGAAGGCTTCCTAGAAGCCTTCAGGATATCCATTACACCTTGGGAGAGGTTAGATCAGCAAACTCTAACTCTTCAAGAGCCAGGCCTTGAGATTGAGAGATTTGAGGTTCGGGTACCAAACCCTCCCCTGAGCACAGGTTAACAGGTTGTGATTCCTGGGAAGACACAGGGGAAGATGGACTGCTAAGGACAATAGGAGTGGATACCAGGGTTGTCTGGCCCAATCTGGAGCAATCAGGATCATCTTGCAGGGTTGAGATCTGATTTTGACTAGCACTTTGAACAGGAGAGGGAAGGGGAAGCATAGAGAAACTTCCCTTCCCAATTGAGAACTAAGGCATCCAGAGGGACTGAGCCCAACACTGGGGGCCTGCAGCAAAAAAGGGGAAGTTGGTGATTGCCTGGGGCTGCAAAAAGATCTATCTGCGGGGTGCCCCATCTGGCAAATATCACCTCCAAGACCAGGGGTCCAGTGACCATTCGTGATGGCCCTGGGAAATCCTGCTGAGAGCATCTGCCAGGACATTGTCCTTGCCTGGGAGGTGAACTGCTGTAAGGGAGGTGTTCAGGGAGTAAGCCAGAGACCACAACTTCATTGCTTCGGTGCACAAGGCCGTAGACCAAGTGCCCCTTTGCTTGTTGATGTACCACATTGTGGTGGTGTTGTCTGTTCTAACCTGTACAACTTTGTTCTGAACAGATTTGGAAAAAGCTTGAAGTGCTAGAAAAACTGCTCTGAGTTCCAACAGATTGATGTGGAGCAGAGATTCCTGAGGGGACCACAACCCCTGGGTAGTGAGGTCACCCATGTGAGCTCCCCACCCCAAGAAGGATGCATCTGTAGTAAGGATTAAGGAGTGAGACTGAGTGACAAAAGGAACCCCTTGTCTCAGATTGCTTTGATCCTGCCACCACTGTAGGGCCTGGATTAGGGTTCAAGTCACTGGGATCAATTTGGTTAGAGGGTCTTTCCTTTGAGACCAAAAGGCTCTCAAATGGAACTGGATGTCCCTCATCTGAAATCTTGCTCCCTGCACCACTGCTGTAGAAGCAGTCATGTGCCCCAGGAGCTGTAGAAAATGCCTTGCTGGTCAAGAGACCTGCAGGGTGGATGAGGAGGCCAGAGAGACCAGGGTCCTTGCCCTGTCCAAAGGAAGGAAGGCTCTGGCTTTCTCTATGTTCAGCTCTGCACCTATGAAGGTGAGGAGCTGGACAGGCTCTAGAACTGACTTTGAAAGATTCAGAAGGAAACCTAGAGAGGTGAGCAGTTGCTGAGTTATCTGTAGGTGTAACTTGACTTGGTCTGGGGACTGGCCTACTATGAGCCAATCGTCCAGGTAAGGGAAGATGGCAATTTTTTGCCTTCTTAGGGAAGCAACCGCTACTGCCAGGCATTTTGTGAATACCCTTGGAGCAGAGGTGAGATCAAAGGGCATTGCTCTGAACTGGTAATGGCCGAGGGCAGCTCGAACCTGAGGTACTTTCGATGGGAGCTTCTGATAAGAATATGGAAGTAGGCATCCTTGAGGTCCAGGGACGCTAGCCAGTCCCCTGGTCTTAGAAAGGGTAGAATAATTCCCAGAGTCACCATTTTGAGTTTTGGTTTTAAAAGGTGCTTGTTTAAGTATCTGAGATCCAGAATGGGCCGCCATTCTCCTGTCTTTTTTGGGGCAAGGAAGTACCTGGAGTACAATCCTTTGCCCTGGTGTAAGGTGGAACCCTTTCCACAGCTCTGAGAGCCAGTAGGGAAGAGACCTCTGCCTCTAGGGCAGAAGTGCCTCTGGTGGATTTGCAGGTGGAAAGGATCTGGTTCTCATCTTTGGAAACTTTTTGAAGCTGAGAACCAGTCCCTGGCTTACTACTTCCAGGACCCACTTGTCTGATGTCAGAGACTCGCAGTCCTGGACAAAGTAAGCCAGCCTGCCCCCTACAGGTAGCTGAGAATTGGCCCTGGCAACCCCATCAGGGTGCCTGCTTGGCAGGAGCTTTGGGCTGAGGTGTGGAAGCAGGTCTGCTTGTACCCCATCTGCTGCTCCCTCTAAAGAACCCCCTCGGGGCATAAGCAGAAGAGGAGGCCTGGGCTTGGTAAAAAGGCCTATGAAAAGGCCTGCCCCTGCCCCTGGGAAGCTGCCTTTGAGGAGTGGCCTGCCTTTCCTTGGCCTGTGCACTCCTATAGGTGGTCCTACACTCATCCATTTTCTTCATGTAATTCTCTGTCTGCTCCCCAAACAGAGAATTACCCCTAACAAGGAAAATCCATGGCTTTAGTCTGGGTATCCTGTGACAGGCTAGTATATCTGAGCCAAGCCATTCTGCAGTGCCACAGATGTAGCCATGACTCTTGATGACACATCATTTGAGTCCACTGCAGCATGGAATTGCACCTTGGATGTCTCAATACCATCAGCAACCACCTGCTCCAGCTCCTAGGCAAGCTGGCCAGGGACCTGTTTTGCTAGAGCCATAACAGTATCCCATCTGGATTTCTGATATCTAGCCACATAAGCCATATAATTTGCCTGTCTGAGTCCCAAGGATGCTGTCATGTACTGTTTCTTTGCCATGGCATCAATCCTCCTGGAGTTCTTGTCCGGGGGGTGTGAAGCCAAGGGAATATTTGCCTTGTCACAGGCTACAGCCTGCACTACCCCAACATGGCTGCATTGTTGTGTAAGGAATTCCGTATCAGAGCCTGACAATGTGTACCTCTTTCCATCATTTCAACATAGTCAGGCTCCTCTTGATCATCCACAGCTTCCTCCATAGGGAGCTGGAGGGTTTCAGCCACTTTTTTATAAAACATAAAATCAGAAAGCCTAGGAGGAGACACTCCTGAAGGTCTGTCTGGGGAGATGTCCGGGTCAATGGGCACATCCAGACTTTCAAATCCACATTCACTCTCCCGGTTTTTCTTTTGGGTTTCTCAAACATAGTGCTAGTCCTAACCAAACTTACCCATTTATGGCAATCCGACAGGTAAGACCCTCTTATCGGTTCCCAACCGTGTCACGGGTCGTGGAAAAAAACGTAATAAAATCTGTTTTTTTAGAACCGATAAGAACCGGTAACCACACTCTAAATCACAGATTAAGATATTTTAAATAACCTGATCGGTTCAAACCGAACCGATAAACCGTTTACAAGTTCCACACAGAAGAGAAATAATGTAAACCTATCTAGTACTCACAAATACCACAGACAGAGTTTGAACCGACCGGTTGCGGTTTAAATTCGGTCGAAAACCGAGAAAAACAATACTTTAACTGACAAAATGAACAGAGCAGAAGGAGAAATCTCCAGAGCGACTGTTCAGTGAGGCGGAGTAAAGAATCTGATGGTTTAAGTTTGAAGAACAACAGACAGAGTTTCAACCGAGCTCGAGCTCAGCATTCCATGCCTGGCATGGAAAGTTAACTCTTTCACCTCCGGAGCAGTTCGAAGGTTGGGACTCGCTGCATATGTCATAATATAGCAAGACTTCATGTTGTTTGAATACAGGGATTCAAAAGTCTGCTCGGTTCTACAAACAGAATGTTCCTCTACTAACATACTGTACACACACACACAACAAAGGCCTGTTTTAGAGCCAGAGACTCAATTTTCTAACTGTCTGGGCAATCAGAAGAGATTTCCCTGATGAGCAGGTAAAGATAGAAGGGGGATTTTTCACTGTTAGCAAAGAAACAGTTATAATGAAAACTGTAAACAATGCTTAATGTTTATAATTTATGTGTATAAGGAGAATGTGATGATCTGGTAAACAACATTGAATTAATTTGTTTTATTTTGTATTTAAGGTAGTTTTATTTTTAGGGCCCAGGTGAAGGTTTCTAAAGTGTAAGGGTAGCAGCCATGTTTGTGGTGGAAGATCAGGTCTGGTTGTAGGAGGACTGATTTGCTCATTGTGTGATGTGGTTTAGGACCAGGATGACTGTGCGTATATAGAGATTTAATGTATGGTCAGCTTCTCTCTTGGCCAATGAGATTTCTAGATTTTTTCTTGCCATTTTATAAGTTTCTGATAATTATCAGTATTTCCTAACAACTCTAGAACCTTCTTGCAATAAAATTCCCTATCCATAATTACTATTTTGCCATCCTTGTCTGCTGGTTTAAACACCAGGTCTTTATTTGTTTTAGGCTTTTCAAGTGCCTCTTTCTCTCCCTAGGAAAGACTGTTACATTTTGAACATTTTGTTCACTCAGTACTTTTCTACCCTCATTCAGTATGTTTTTATAACAAGTAATGTTGGGTTTAAGCGTTTGGGATAAAAATAGATTTAACTCTCAAATTCTCTTTCTCCATGGTATGCTGATCTTCAAGTTGAAGAGCCTGGGAGCAGGAGGAAACTGGTCACGTGGTCGAGAACTGGCTGCAGAGTAGACAGCAGAAGGTAGTAGTGTGGGGAGGCATCTGAACCCAGTGCAGTAACAAGGGTGTACCACAGGGCTCAGTGCTGGGACCGGTTCTGTTTAACATTTTCATAGCTGACATTGCAGTAGGGATTAAGAGCAAGATCAGTCTCTTTCAGATGACACAAAGATTTGTACCGCGGTAGATGGGGAGGAGGGAGCAAAAGTACTTCAGGAGGATTTGGCAAAACTGGAGAATGGTCTCACACTTGGCAGCTTGGTTTCAATGCCAAGAAGTGCAAAGTGATGCATTAAGGATGCAAGAACCCAGGACACAATTACTGGCTGGAGGGTGTCCCGTTAACAAAATCCAAGGAGGAGAAGGATCTGGGAGTGCTGCTAACCATGCAGTGGATGTTCTGTATCTGGACTTCAGTAAGGTATTTGACTCAGTGCCACATAGGAGGCTGGGAAGTAAGTTAGAAGGCACAGGGGTGAGTGCAAAGCTGGTGAGATTGGTAGGGAACTGGCTTAAGGGAAGGCAACAGAGGGTGGTGGTGGTGGGTGGGGAGCTCTTACACCCAAGGATAGTGATGAGCAGTGTTCCACAGGGCTCGGTGTTGGGACCAGTGTTGTTTGGGAAATTCATTGCAGACATATCATTGGACATCAAGTGCAAGATCAGTCTGTTTGCTGATGATACCAAGATGGGCGCGGTGGTGGATGACCTAGGGGGATGGCATGGCTTGCAGGATGATCAGGCAAAGCTTGAAGCCTGGTCAGCAACCTGGCAACTGGGGTTTAATGCCAAAAGTGTAAGGTGACTGCATTTTGGGGTGAAGAACCCAAGGAGGAGTTACTAGCGGGGAGTGCAGCTAGCCCAGACAGAGGAGGAGAAGGATCTGAGAGTGGTCATTACAGAGTCAATTAACAACTTGGCAAAATGTAGGAAGGCAGCTGCAAAGGCCAACAAAATGCTGGGTTCCATTGCAGGGGTATATCCTGGAGAGAGAGGAGGTGATTCTGCCACTGTATAGGTCATTAGTTAGACCGCACCTGGAGTACTGTGTGCAGTACTGGTGCCATATCTGAGAAGGACGACATTAAGTTACTGGAGGGTGCAGCGCAGGCAACAAAAGATGATCAAGGGGCTAGAGGACTTATCAATGAGAGGAGGCTGAGGGAGTTGAACATGTACTCGCTGGAGTAGAGGAGGACAGTGGACATGATTGAAACCTTTAAGTCACATGAAAGGAATAAACAAGACAGGTACAGAGGGCTGTTTAAAGTAAGGGAAGGAAGGGACACCAGGGGCCAAGATATGAGACTGGAAGGAGGAAGGTTTAGGCGGGAGATGAGGAGACACTTTTTTACAGAGAGGGTGGTAGCTGAGTGGAATGTGTTACCTGCAGAAGTGGTATCCAGTAGAACAGTAGACTGCTTCAAAAGTGGATGGGACAGGACAAAGGGGAGGATCAATGGAGGGGAAGAGTGGAAGGGAGGGGCAGCTGCAGAATAAGGGGTGCTAGCTGCACATTCGAGCAGACTTGATAGACCTCTTGGCCTTTATCTGCTGGCAAATTTTTATGTTCCTAACCAGGAGCTGAACCACTCTGCTCCAGTGCAGGAAGGCAGCAGCAAAGGCAAACAGGTTGCAGGCTGCATAGCCAGGAGGATTACTTCTAGGAGTGGGGAGGTCATCTTGCCCCTGTACAGGTCCCTGGTGAGACCACACCTAGAGTACTGCATACAATTCTGGTACTCCTACTTGAAAAGGGCCATCAAACAACTGGGGGGGTACAGCGCAGGGCAACAAAAAATGATTCTGGGGTTGGGGGACAGACCATATGAGGAGCGACTGAGAGAGCTCAATATGTATACCCTGCAGGAAAGAAGGGTGAGAGGGGATATGACTGAGACCTTCAAGTACCTGAAGGGTTTAAACAGAGTAGACATCAGGTGTATGTTCAATCTGGAGGGCGGAAGGGAAACCAGGGGACACTATGAAGTTGGAAGGGGGCATGTTCAAGAGGAAACTGAGGAGGCACTATTTTACAGAAAGGAAGGTTGCAGGGTGGAACACTCTGCCAGAGGAAATCATATCGCTGCAAAGTTTTGGGGGCTTCAGAGGGGGTGGGACAGATTCAAGGGAGGGTACAAACTGGGAGGGGGTAGGATTGGGAGGAGGGCATATGGGGGGCAGCAGCAGTCTAATGGACTGAAGTGCTACACTCCGAGCAGACTAGATAGACCGAATGGCCTGTATCTGCTGGCAATTTTGTGTGTTCGTATGTTCATATATGCGATATAACAGAGACATGGTGGAAAGATGACACATGAGACATGAATATTCCTGGCTACAAGGTGTACAATAAGAACAGAGGTACAAAACGTAGAGGTGGGGTAGCAATATATGCGGCAAATTCCATCAAATACCTCGAGGTTAAGACCACCACAACAAATGCTGAGCAGATGGAGCAAGTCTGGGTGAATATTTACCCAAGAAACAGCAAAAACTGACACTGTGTGGGACATAGAGCACCAGATCTAACATGTCAAGAAAAGTACAGTTACTTAAGAACTTACAGTAACAGTACATCTTAGAAGGCTCTTGCAGTAGGTAATTACATATAAGATTGAGCTTGGCAGGACCCATGGAAAAATTTCTAGCTAGCAGTCCTGGCGAGGGACCGCCCCCACTTCACGTGACTGGCATCAGGAGACGTTGGTATAAAGGGGCAGTCCCTGACGCCCGTCTTCCAGTTCTTTCCCGCCATGGGCCAGAAAGGCCAGACGAGAGAGGAGCGGATATTTCCCTCACTGGAAAAGGAGCTGAAAAAGCCTAGGGGGTGGAGGGCGGGAAGGTACTACCTACTGCAAGAGCCTCTCTCGAAGATCTACTGTTACTTTAAGTTCTTAAGTAAATGTACTATCTTACTTCAAGAGGGCTCTTGCAGTAGGTAATTACATATAGGACTGAATCCCAAGCAGTCTGGAACAAAGAGAGGCACCGGAAGGAGAAACTACTCCAAAAAGCAGATCTAGCTGTGCAAGCCTCAAGATAAGAGGCCTTGCAGAACAGCCAGCCCGAAGCCTGCTCTATGGCGAGAGGCAACATCCAAACTGTAGTGTTTTGTAAAGGTATGGACGGAAGTCCAGGTGGCAGCAGCACAGATGTCCGCCGCAGACACAATCTTGAAACAAGCCACTGAGGCAGCTACTCCTCTGGTAGAGTGGCCTCTTACTTGACCCGGGAGGGTCTTGTTGTATTTGTCATAACAGAAAGGGATGCAATGAGCCAACCATTTAGATAGGCATTGCTTGGAAACAGCATTGCCTTCCCTTTTATGAGCAAAAGAGACAAACTGATCAGTCTTCCTGAGATCCTTCGCCCTGTTGGCATAGTACCTCCGAACCCGGTGAACATCCATAGTATGGAGTAAATATTCCCCTTGGTTAGAGTACTGCGTGAAAAAAGCAGGTAACTCTATGGACTGATTTAGAGTAGACTCTGCTACTACTTTAGGAAGAAACAGGATTCGTGTGAAGAGCAACACATTCCTTGTGAAAAATCAAGTATGGGATTTTGCACATCAGGGCCTGGAGCTCGGAAATTCTCCGAGCAGAAGTAATGGCCACTAGGAAGAGAGTTATCCATGAAAGGAACTTCAAATCCGCAGAAGCTGCAGGTTCGAAGGGAGGGAGAGTAAGTTTCTCGATGACAAAGTTTAAGTCCCAAGGGGGAGCAGGAGTATGGATGGGGGGCCTCAAATGGAGGACTCCTCTGAGAAAGGTCTTAGAGACCTCCAGTTGAGCGAAAGCTTCGTCTGCGAAGGGAACATGGTAGGCCCAGATAGCCGCCATGTGTACCTTCAGAGAAGAATGACTGCGACCCAGGTCAAACAGATGACGTAGATATTCCAGCAGAAGCCCCGCTGAACAGGAAAAGGGTTCCACATTCTTGGAAGCAGCCCAGACAGTGAATCTTTTCCACTTCATGGCATAAGTGGATCTGGTGGAGGGTTTTCTGGCTTCCACCAAAATCTCCACCACTTTGGGAGACACTCCAAAACGGGATTGGGCTAAGTCAGCAGGAGCCATGCATGCAGTTGAAGGGATTTGAGGCCTGGATGGACCAGGGTCCCTGATCCTGGGTCAGTAAACCTCGAGAAGAGGAAGGGAGGAACCTCTGAGTATTGTTGTAGAAGAGAGAACCAAACTTGCCTGGGCCAGAAAGGGCGATCAGAATCATTGCGCTCCTTCTGAAGCTAGCTTCTCTGCAAGATTAAGTGGGATAAGTGGAATTGGGGGAAAGGCATAAACGGATCTGTCCTTCCACTCTAGAGACAGAGCGTCGCTCCAAAAAGCGCCTCACTCTGGAACGAGCGAGCAGAAGACGGGAAGTTTTGTGTTTAGAGAGAATGCGAACAGGTCGACCTGTGGTGTTCCCCAAAGGTGGAAGATATTCTCTAGGACCCCTTGGTCCAGTTCCCACTCGTGAGTCAGAGCAGAAGAGCGTCTTAGCTTGGCTGCCATGGTGTTGTCGACTCCCGGAACATGAATTGCCGTGAGGTGAAGGTCGTGTTGTGTTGCCCAATCCCAAACCCTCATTGCCTCCCTGCAAACAGGGTAGGACCGAGTCCCTCCCTGTTTGTTGATGTACCACACCACGCACATGTTGTCCGCCTGGACGGCTAGGTGGCCGGGATGGATGTATTGGTGAAGGGCTTGGAGAGCATTCAACACTGCCCAAGCTCGAGCACATTGATGTGGAGAGCTTGTTCTAGCTTGGACCAGGAGCCCTGGGTCCAATGAGGGCCTAGATGGGCTCCCCAACCTTCGCTCAAGGCGTCTGTGGTTAGAGTCTGGGAGGGGGGAGGACAAAAGAAAGGAAATCCCCGAAACAGGTTCTCTTGAACCATCCACCACTGCAAGTCTCAAAGCATCGGGAGGAGACCAGAACTGGGTGATCTAGATGGTCCCACTAGCTGATCCCATTGAGGCGTGAGTTCACTGAGAAATTCTCATGTGGAGTCAGTGCGAGGAACCGTTGGAATAGCAGCAGCCATGAGCCGAGAAAGGCGAAGGACCAACCTGCAGAGACCATCCTGCAGTTGGACAGCAGACTTATTTGGGTCTGGAGGGTGGGGCGCCTGTCCGGAGGCAGGAAGGCCTTGCCGTGGTCGTATCGAGAATCGCCCCAATAAACTGTAGTCTCTGGGATGGGACCAGATGAGACTTGGACTGGTTGTTGGTAATACCCAGGCAGGCAAAAACCTGCTGGGTAAGGGAGAGGCAACACAGGAGTTTCTCCCTGGATGAGGCCAACAGGAGCCAATCGTCCAGGTGCGGGAAAACCTGCACTCCCCTGATGCATGAAGTGGGCCTCCACCACTGCCAGGCATTTGGTAAACACTCGGGGGCGAGGATAGACCAAATGGGAGCGCCTTGACCTGGTAGTGGTCCCCCTGGAATGCAAAACAAAGGTATTTGCGATGAGATGGGCAAATGGGAATGTGCAGATAAGCATCCTGCATATCCAGAGCACAAAGCCATTGACCCGGCCGGAGGAGGGACAGAAGGCTCTGCAAAGAGAGCATCCTGAACCTTTTGTATTCTACGAAAAGATTCAGGGAACTGAGATCCAAAATTGGTCCGAGATCTCCTGTCTTCTTTGGGACCAGGAAGAAATGGGAATAGTAACCCATCCCTCGCGGATGAAGGGGACAGGCTCTATTGCTTGTTTCAGCAGGAGCGAAATTTCCTCCTGGACCAGAGAAGATGTTCCTGTGAATATGACGACTTCAGAGGGGAGTGGCAGGGTGGTTTCTGAAGAAACTCTATCGAGTGTCCTTCTGCTATGAGCTGGAGCACCCAAGAATCTGTGGTTATCCTCTCCCATCCCGGAAGGTGGAAGGAAAACCTCCCTCCTAAAGGTTCCTCTGGGGAGTCCAGAGGCAGTGGGAGAGGAAAGGAGTCAGGTGGTGCTGGGGCAGTGCCACAGCTGAAGCACCCGCTGCTTTTTTGGGCGGGCGGGGGCTTAGCAGCTGTGGGGGCCCGGCGTTTTGTGGCCCGCCTTCCCTGGGGTTTTGCCTTTGGCCGATTCCGTCTGCGAAAGGGACGGCGCTGCTGCTGATGGGGATGGTACATGGAATCAACCGACTTCAGTGCTGTCCCTTCTCTTGCAAATCGGTGATGATGTCCTGACATCACCCAACACAGACCCCTGGAAGGTGCTTCTCCAGACCAACCCTGACACACTGAGCCAGCATGACACCGTAGACCTACAGCAGCTGAGCTCAGCCAAGCAGTGTCCACTGCATCATATGTCTTACGAGAAGCATGTATTAGACTGGCGAGATGAGCAGAGTGGACAAGATCAGTCAACTCCTGCTTGACTTGGGAGTCAGGCAAGGAGTTCAGCTTAGCTTCCACCTGAGTCAGAATGGCCTTCTGGTAGTCCCCCATAAGGCCGACATAGTTCAGGGCCCTAATCCCCAGCGTGGAGGAAGCGTAAATCTTTCTCCCATACTGGTCCAGAAGGCATGATTCCTTATCAGGTGGTGACAAGCTAAGATGTTTGGGGTTTGCCGACCAGCCATGAGTGGCGCTAATCATGACTGAGTCAGCACGAGGGTGCGAATCCAGGAAATCAACACCCTCTGGAGCCTGATATAGCCTGTTCGACTTCCTAGGAAGTGGGGCTAAAGCCAACGGCTGTTTCCATATTGTGGTAACGAGGTCGGCGTGAGGCTCTATCCAGGGTGGCACCAGGGTAGGAGCAGATCCAGATGTTCAGCGAGTTTCAGGCGGCTGAGGATCTGGTTCCAGAGTGCCACTGATGAACCTCCTGGATTTTCCTAAGCAACTCCATAAAGAAGGATCCTCCGGAGGAGAACTTGGAGAAGTCCTTGGCCTGGGCTTCGCGGAGGCGTGGCTCGTCGTCTCTCTCAGAGCAACGTCCGCAAGAATCCGAGGAGTCTGAGGGAAGAGGAGGATGAAGAGGAAAAGGACTCCCTTTCCAGACCTGGGGAGGAACGGACCCCTTGGGGAGTCCCCTGGGAAGTGTGTCCTGCCCTTCTCTGGATCCAGATGGAAGAACCCTGGAATCCGGAGGTGGTGAGGGAGTGTGCCGCCTCAGACATACGGGAACCTGGGATGGCACCATCGTCGTTAGGCAGCTCTCGACCTCTTTGGTGAGCTGAGCCTTGGCCTCAGCCCACCAGGAGGCCAGAGTCTCCTGCAGGTCCACCGGCGGCCGCGAGGGTGGTGGAGGAGGAGGAGGCAGGGGATAAGGATACTGGTTATAACCGTATGGAGCTTATCCAAACCCAGCTGCGGGTAGCCCGGCATCGGGTATTGTGGCGCGGGTACTGCGTCCCGGTACGCCGGCGTTGGATAGGATGGAGGATACCTGGGAGTCGGGAGGGCTGCTGGAGCAGATGGCCCAGCAGGTGGCCTCATGGGTGGGTCCACAGTGGAGGGCCTGGAGGGCCCGATGGGAGCAGGATGTCTCCCGGAGATGGTAGGGCCGGCGTCAGGGCCGACGTTGGAGGCCCTGGCATCGGAGGTACCAACGTCGGAGGGGCCGACGTCGGAGTCGACGTCCAGGGAGCCGACGTCAGATCCAGCGCACCAGGTGGTGGAAGGACTGATGGAGGAGGAAGATCCCCAGCTTCACCCGGGGATGGAGGGGGGAAATCCCTGGGGTCATGTTGGGGAGACTCTGGGTCCCCAGACAGCAGCAAGGGCTGCAGGGAACTGGGTACAATGGACATGGGGGGACCATTGTTGGTTCCTTTCGCCAGCGGACGTCGGGCAAGCTGCGTGTGGCTTAGGCGGCTCGGTGGGCGCCAGAGGGCTGGCGTCCGACTTATGAGAGCCATCACCGGAGCAGGTCGAGTAGAGGGATCGGCCTGGTCCAGTGGAGTGGAGGCCACGCGCCGGCCCGAAGGGTCGGGCGTCTTATTGGCCCTCTCCGAGCGGACGTCAGAGGAGCCGACGCCTGACTTACCGGAGTCGCCCATGGTGGTAGGCCGCAAGCCTGCGGCCGAACCCGGGGTGGAGGCCTCCAATTGTCTGGAGGCACCCGCAAACCTCCGAGGCGGTCGTCGAGGAGCGGTCACCCGGAGGGGATGTTACCTGTGTCCCAGCGACTCCCAAGAGAGACACGGTAGAGGAGCCCTTGTCCCAGTGCCTCTCCTTCTCCTCCTTCTTCCGATGGCCTTCGGGGGAAGTGGACGCCTGCCTCAGTTTTTTGAGCTCCTTTTCCATAGAACTCACTTTCTTCTTCAGAATATGGGCTTCCAGGGATTGCTGCCGCCTTTTCCAGGTAGCCACATTGAAGCTGAGGCAGTGCTGGCACTTCTCGACCAGGTGATCGGGGCCTAGGCAGAACAGGCACAGGGAATGGCCGTCCTTGTGCGGTAGTTGGGCGCCGCATGAATCGCACTTATTTTTGTGCTTGGAGGGTGTAGGGGACGACATACACCGACGATAGTACTGACGTTAGTCAAGAAAAGCAATTATTTCAGTAATAAAACGACGAAAATAGGGCTGACTAAGCACAAAAGCGTTTCCATGGGCGCTACTGCGAGCTTCTTGTTGAGGAAAGAACTGGAAAGGCGGGCATCAGGGACCGCCCTTTATACCGACGTCTCCTGACACGGTCACCTGATGTGGGCGGTCCCTTGCCAGGGACTGCTAGCTAGAAATTTTTCCGTTGGGTCCTGCTGCCTGCCGGCGTCAGTCCTATATGTAATTACCTACTGCAAGAGCCCTCTCGAAGTAAGATCAATAGATTATTCTAGTCTCTATTATTGTACAATAGTCCACCTGGACCATCTCTCAACAAACGCCTCCTGCCTGTTCTGCACCTGGAAGGTATGGTCCTCCATATGCTGTATGGTCAAAATTATATCTCTCCACTCCTGTATTGTAGGAGGCAGGGCTTTAACCACCTACAAGTTATTGCTTTGTTGTATGCTGTGATACAAATATATCACAGATATGATGAGCTAGTGTCCTGAATACCTCTCATGGGGAGACCCAGCACCATATTGTAAAAAGAAAGAGATCCTTCAATCTGGAATAGCTGGTCCAGGTGTTCTTGTACCTGTGTTCTGAAGGCCTCCAGGTGCAGGTATGCAAAAAATACATGAAACTGGATGGCATTCGCTTCCCCACACAGTCTCCAGCAGTGAGAAAGAACCTTAGGATCTCATGTTGATATTTAATCAGGGGTCAGGAAGAACCTCACCTTCACCCACCAAGAGAATTCCTGCCATAATGGAGACAAGGTTACCTTGGATGAGCCAGACCAGATCTTCCTTCATTCCTTCAGGGAAATCTGTTCTGCCACTGCTTGTTCCCATTTATTTATAATATATTGACTTGCCCTTCCTCTATATGAATTTAAAAGCTGATAGATTTTAGAAATGGCATGTTTAGGTGTGGTTAAGGCAGAGTTAATCAAGTGTGATGTTCCCAATGTCTTCTCTAGGGTCAGAGACCATCAGTCTTTGTTTTTCCTGGATATATGTTGCTATCTGTAGGTGATGCCATCTAACTATTAGGGTCCAGCCCATTTTGTTGGCACATTCTTCCAATGTGAGGAAAGTTTCCCTTCGCATGATCTGTTTAGGGTATCTGAAAAAAACCTTCATAGCCTGCTGTGTAAACCAGGAATCTTATTTACTTGGTATGAAGTCTGTTGCATCAACTAGCCAACAATACTTCCAGAGTTCCTTTTTAACCTGTGAGTAACTGCAAATCCTGTCCCATGCTTCTAGTGTTATCTGGATTGCATTATATTTCTAAGTCGTCATGGGTCTGTCATGAGGGGTGTATATAAACAAGAGGATGGACTGCCCTTCTGCATGGGGCTATCTCCATATCCTACCAGTGTGTCCATGTGGGTTTCTGTCCCCATAGGAAAGCATGTTTTATCTGGGCTGCCATCCAATATTCTATCAAATCAGGAACCGCCTGCCCCCCACTTTTCTTACCTGCCATAAGTATCACTCTGCAAACTCTGGGTTTCTTGTCAGACCATATAAATTTAAAGAGTCTGCCTTGTACATCTCTAAACCATTTCTGAGAGAGGTGTGTAGGGGCACATTGAAAAAGATATAAAATCCTAGGTAGTATATTCATCTTGTTGTCTGGATCCTGGCATGCATTGGGATGGGTAATAAGGTTCATCATTTTATGTCTCTTTCTATTTGGGTCAGCATGGGTTTATAATTATCCATA
This sequence comes from Neoceratodus forsteri, assembly GCA_016271365.2. Lineage (NCBI taxonomy): Eukaryota > Metazoa > Chordata > Ceratodontiformes > Ceratodontidae > Neoceratodus > Neoceratodus forsteri. The sequence goes on along the minus strand of CM028131.1, from coordinate 1,032,167,188 downwards.
CATAGATAGTGGTAGCTCTGAAAGTGACCCCCAAATATTTAAGAGTAGAGATCCCACCGCATTCTATATTTTATTCTTAGGGTCTGATTAGGGGTGTAATTTATCTGTAATATCTCAGTTTTTGTGGTATTAAGTGTATAGCCAGAGAGAGATGAATATTCCTCTATCATGTTCCTCACTCTGGGTAGTGAAGCACTTGGAGAGGTCAAATAGAGGAGGACACTGTCCGCATATAGGGCGATTCTGTGCTCCTGCCCTTTCACCCGGACTCCCTGGACACTCTGGTCCATTGGTATCCATTGTGCCAATAGCTCAATATATAATACAAATAGTAAAGGTGATAGAGGGCTGCCCTGGCAGGCTCCCCTTCCCAAGGCTATCACCATTGAAATCATTCCATTGGTGCATATATATGTTAATGGATCTGTGTATAATCTCTCAATTGTATCCACAAAACTATCCGTGAACCCAAATACGGCAAGAGCTTTGTGTAAAAAAGACCAATTCACTTGATCAAATGCTTTTTCAGCATCGAGACTCATTATTAAGGCTGTGCCTTTATTCTTATTTAGATGACTGATTATATGTATTGTCCAACACACACTGTCTGCTGCCTGCCTATTTGGGATGAATCCCGTCTGGTCTCTGTGGACTATGTTTGGAATTATATTTTGGAGCCTCTTTCTTAAGGTGGCAGTAAAGAATTTGTAGTCCATGTTCAGAACCGAAATTGGTCTATATGAAGAACAGGCGGTTAGGTCCTTGCCGGGCTTGGGTATCACAGATATTACCACCGTCTTCAAGGGGGGGGTCGTTCCTTCTTTTAACAATTTCGGATAGGCGGGTCTTATTAAGGGGATGATAGTTTGGCAAATGTTTTATATAATTCAGTGAGGAGACCTTCTGACACTGGGTGACTCACCTGTTTTCCCTTCTGGTATTACCCTGTTGATTTCTTCATCTCTTATAGGAGCCATTCGTTCAGCATTCCACTCCTCAGTCACCTATGGGAGACTAGTCCCCTCAGAAAGGAGTTAATTTGTTCAGGGCTTGAGGTTACTATGTTGAGTGTAGAGGGTCTTATAGTATTCCCTAAATGTTTCTGAAATCTTTTCAAGGTTACTGGCTTTTAGTTTTGTTTAGGGGTGCACTATATGTGTTATACGGGCACAGGCCCTCCTCGCTCTAAGTCTTATAGCAAGAAGCCTGTGTGATCTGGGCCCCCCCCCCCCATAGTATTTTTGTTTTAGAAAATGTAGGTTTCTCTCCACTCTCATGTCTAGTAATTTATTTAATTGCGTCCTTAGTGCTAACAATTCTTTTTCCGTTCCTCTATCAAACTTTGTTTGCTGTTGCACCTCTAAGACTTTTATCTGCCCTTCCAGTTCTTTTTGTTTTTCCGCCCTCTCTTTTCCTGGCTGCTGCAATTACCATTAGTTTACCCCTGATAACCGCTTTGATGGTGTCCCATAGCATCCCATTACTCACCCCACTATCTTTATTGTCTTGCAGGGTCTGAGTCACAAGCTATGGTATCTGTTCCAAGACTGCTGGGTCATTAAGGAGGGACAGATTCAGTCTCCAAAATGTATCCCTTTCTCAGTATGGAGAGATCTATTGTTAGAGACAGTGGGGCGTGGTCCGAGACCCTTAATGTACCAAACTCACACCTCTGAACCTTAGTGACGGATTCCCTGGTGGTAAAGAAGTAGTCAAGTCTAGAGTATAGGTTATAAGTGGCCAAATAGTGAGTGAAGCCCTTCCGTTGCCCTTTTAGAAATTTCCGTACATCCCGGAAGACTAATTTTGTCAAAAGTGCCCTGACTTGTTTTACTGTTTTATAAGATTCCTTGGGGATCCTAGAGGTAGTGTCATTCGCAGGGTCCAAAGTAAAATTGCAATCCCCCCCCAGAATGGTCATTCCTCTGCTTTTCTGCTATAAGTAATAGTATTTTTTTATAAAGTTCAAATGGAAGGTTAGGAGGTACATAAACCGAGGCCAAGGTAACTTTCTGTCCATTTAGGATGCCCTTTAATATGGCATACCTCCCTTCGGTATCTTGAATCCAGTTAGTGACCTCTAAAGGTAAATGCTGTGGTACTAGGACAGCCACCCCCCCGTGCCTGCATTGTTTATACGATGAGGCACATATCTCAGCATATCCAAAATTTAATAATTTATTGTGTTCTGCCATTGATAAACGAGTCTCCTGTAGGAGAATAATGTCTGGCTTCAATTGTTTTATATATTTCAAAGTTTTCTTGCACTTAATTGAACTTGTCAGACTGTTTACATTATAGGTCAATATTGTAGTCCCCATTTTGAGCTATTAAAGACTCTCTGGGCCAGATATTCAAAGCATAGCACAGTGCGCAAACCAATTGCATGGGAATAGCGCAGGAGTAGCATGGATCAGCCATATTAAAAGGACTGGATAGCACGTGCTAACAGCAATAGTGCAGCGCAAACCAATAATGTATGCAAGGGGCAAAGGGGGGGTGGCCTGCATACACACGCTGAGGGATATGCTAGGACACATAGCACGACACCTAGCGTGGCACAAGCTACCACCTATAAAAGGCTGGTCTTAATCCAGGGCAAAACACATAGGAGAAGAGACCACAACAGGAAGTGGGAATGAGTGTAGTACCAGTTGCAGTGATGCTGCCATTGATGGCAGCTGTAGTGGAGGAGGAGAGGGAGCAGGCCCAACATGTGCCACAACACAGGCCGAGGAGAAGGTATGCTGCAAACAGGTGCTACTGGCCCAAGGTCTCCTTCGAGACCCTGCCAGATGACCACATCACTGGCCGGTACAGGATGAACAGGGGAATGTTGAGGCAGCTATGTGAACTCCTGCATGAGCAGCTGCACCCAAACACCAGACGCAGCCAAACCATGACAGTGAAGGAGAAGGTAACAGCAGCAATGTGCTTCCTTGCCACAGGGATGTTCCAACGACCAATGGAGGACACCATTGGGGTATCACAGCCTGCCACCTCATGCCTCCTGACCCAGTTCCTAGAGGCTTTCCAGCCACATGCTGGGGAATTCATAGTATTCCTCAGCATGGCAGCAAGCATGAGAGAAACAATGCAGCAATTCCATCAGGTTGCACACTACCAGCTCTGTACTGGGTGCCATTGACTGCCCAATGTCCCCATCTGTGCACCACCTGGTGATGGCAGTGATGTGTACAAAAACAGGAAGGGTACCACTCCATCAACTGCCAGGTGGTGTGCGGCGCGACTGGGCACATCAGCAATGTCTATGCACAGTACCGCAGTGCCCATGCGACGCCTTCATCTGGCACCAGTCACAGCTGTGCCAAGCATTCGAGGAGGGCAGGATACCCAGTAGGCATCTAGTAAGTGAGTATCAGCTGACAAGGCACACACACCCCAGCATGGATGGGGACAGGCAGTGGAGGATAGGGAAGGGGTGTGGGAGGGCAACACAGGGGTGCAGGACAGTAACGGCAAGGCAGTGGTACAGCACTAACAGGTACACATCTCTTGACAGGGGACAGTGCCTATCCCCTGCAACCCTGGCTGCTGACACTGGTACCCCGGCCAGCCACAGTGGTCGAGGAGATGTACAACGAGGCACATGCCAGCACGAGAAACATCATAGAGAGGGTGTTTGGCATACTGAAGATGCGCTTCAGATGCATAGACACGTCAGACGGTGCCCTACCGTATATACCTCAGAAGGTATGCCGTATCTTCCTAGCCTGTTGTATGCTGCACAACATGGCAATGAACCATGGGATACAGGCACCTGAACCTGAGGGACAGGCTGACAGTGGCCCAGAGCCAGCAGTCAGGGGGATAGTGGAGCAACTCGAGAGGCGGGACCTCGTATGGCCCACAGGGCCATAGAGCACAGGGCCAACATCATCAGGATACTGCCACAGGCCAGAGGGTAAGTACAGACTGCACAGCAACATGAACCAGTGATGCATGATGTGAGGTGGGAGTGTGTGGAGGTCCACCATGGCAGTGACACTGTGAGTGTGCATGGCATGGAGAGAGAGAGAGTATGTGTGTGTGTGTGCGTGCGCGAAGGGTCGTGGGTGTGCCAATGTGGAGATGGTGGTGATGACAGTGCAGAGGTGCAGGCCACCCGTGACAATCACTGGCGACTACCACCATGCACATGTTGTGCACCAGGGGTGCGGGTCACAGACCCGGGGTGCTCTAAGCCGAGGACATGGTTGAGGAACAAGGTGAGGCAGGCAGGGCAGCCCTCCTGTTCCCCCGTTGACCAGTGGAGCCAGACAGGGTGGGTGGATGGCCACGGTGGCGCTGTGTGCCTGAAGAGGTGCATGTAGCATTTGAGCTGGAGTCAGTGCCAGCCCTGTGGCCATGGGTTGCCCACCTGTGGGCCCCTGTGCCATGTACACCTTGACTAGCAAGCACAGGCTGGCGACCCCCATGCACTCCATGAAGTACAGTGATGAGGTCAACCACCGCAGTTGTCAGCAAAGTCACGGTCAATCGCAGCCACCATGCAGCCCATCCTGTCCTCTGCCCACTGTTCTGCATGGGCAAAGCCCATTGACACTGTCTCCCACATCAGTGCCAGTTCATGCCTCAGCTCCCTCCGTATGCCATGCAGGTCCATTTGTGCCTCCTGCTGGGAACTTACTGCAGCCTGCAGGAGTGGGCGGGCACCAGGGGAATCCTGCTCTGGGGCACAGCCCCCTCTATGGCAGCTGGCACTGGTGCCTGCTGCTCAAAAGGTACGGGGCAGCTGTTGCACGTCCAGCATGTCCTGCCGCTGCACACCGCTGGCAGTGTGCTGTAGGTCCGGACAGCCAAGAACCACATTCTGTGTGGGACACTGCATGTCCAGCAGTGCACACATGCCCCCCCCACAGCCCACCACTGGCTGCACAGGTACAGCCATGCCAGCAATACTGAACACCCCCCTGGCACCTGTTCCACGGCCTGCACCCAGCCCTGCCCCTGTATCCCCATCAACAGGCATGTCCATGGGCAGGCGGTATGCACCCTCAGACACGTCCGTGTCAATGTCACTAGTGACCGTCACCAGGAGTACCTGCCCAACACCCAGCTCCCCCACCTGGGCATCCTCCAGTTGCTCAGTGTATTCCAGTTTCCCACCTGCAGTGTGTCCCCGGCAGATGAAAAAATTACTCACTTTAGTAATTGTATTTCTTCTAATGGAGTCTTGCTGTATTCTGACTATTGCAGTGATTCCCAACCTTTGAACTGCCTGGGAGAACTAAGGGTTAACTTTACATGCAGGGCATGGAACACTGAGCTCGAGCTTGGTTGAAGTCTCTGGAGTGTTTTGAACCTAAACCGTCAGATTCTTACAAGCCCAACTAAACTAAAAATTCTATGTGGAAATTGTAAAAAATCTACTAGCCAACTGGCTGAAAAGTTTCGGATTCCCAAGGAAGACTCAAGTCAGGAAACCCAAAAACTAAACCCCATGTACTGAAAAAATAATAATAAATAAGCACCCAAACAAAAGGAAGGAGGGTGCCAGCAAATACACCCCTGAGGTGCAACACTGCACCTGCCCACCTACTTCCCAAAAACAGGTTCTGAGGAGGGCAGGTCAGAATACAGCAAGACTCCATTAGAAGAAATATAATTACTAAGGTGAGTAATTTTTCTTCAAACAACATGAAAGTCTTGCTGTATTCTGACTATTGCAGACTACCAAGCAGTACCTCCAAGGAGGAAGGACAGAGCCTACTTTGGGAATAGGCTCTGAAGTACTGCTGTGCCAAACCGAGCATCACTCCTAGCCTGGATATCCAGAGAGTAGTGCTTGGTAAAGGTGTGGACTGTTTTCCAGGTGGCTGCTTGACAAATTTCTTGCAGAGGAATATCCCTGGCCGCAGCCAGGGAAGCAGCTGTACCTCTTGAGGAATGAGCCCTCAGGCCTGAGGGTGGAGTTTTTCCCAGTTTGTCATAGTAGAATTGTATACAAGACACAATCCACCTGGCAATAGATCTTGGTGGCAGGTTTGCCCTTTCCACTTCTCCATAAGTGAGGAACAACTGGAAGGAGTCAAACCTGTGACCCTTGGTACGCTCCATGTAGTAACTAAGGGCTCTTTTGACATCTAAACTGTGTGGTCTCCTCTCTCCTGAGGAAGAATGCTCAGTGAAGAAAACGGAGAGACATAGACTGGTTTAAATGGAAGTCTGAAACCACTTTGGGCAAGAACCTTCTATTTGTTCTAAGGACCACTTTATCCCTATGAAAGGAGATAAAATCAGGTTCCACTGACAGGGCTCGCAATTCACTGATACGCCTGGCAGAGGTAATGGCTACCAAGAACACAGTTTTCCAAGTCAAGTACTTAAGCTCAGCTGAAGACATAGGCTCAAAGGGGGGTTGCATAAGCTGAGCAATGCAAACATTCAAATCCCAGGCAGGGGCAGGGTCTCTAAAGGGGGGGGACTGGTGTGAAACAATCCTTTACAAAATTTACAGAACACAAGATGGGAAGATAGTGAGGAAGGCTTCCCCACAGACAAAACTGCAGAAACAGCTGACAAATGTAACTTGAGAGTAGCTGGTCTGAGGCCTAGGCCATTAAGATGGACCATATAATCCAGAACCGTAGGCAATTCAGCAGTGTCTGGAGAAATATGCTTCTTAGAACACCAAATGCTGAATCTTTTCCATTTGGAGTTGTAAGTCTTTCTGGTGGAGGGCTTTCAAGAAGCCTTGAGGATGTCCAGAACCCCTTGGGAAAGATGCAGATCTGCAAACTCTAACTCTTCAAGAGCCATGCCTTGAGATTGAGGACTGAAGATTGGGGTACCAAATCCTCCCCTGAGAGGATGTAAACAGGTTGTAATTCCTAGGAAGAGACAGGGGAGATGGACTGCCAGGGACAGCAACAGAGGGGTACCAGGGATGTCTGGCCCAATCTGGAGCAACCAGAATCACCTTGCAAGGTTCAGACCTTATTTTGACTAAAACTTTGAACAGGAGTGGGAAGGGGGGGAAAGGCATACAGAAACTTCCCTTCCAAATTCAGAATCAGGGCATCCAGGGGGACTGAGCCGAAGACTGGAGGTCTGCAACAAAAGAGAGGAAGTTGGTGATTGTTTGGAGCTGCAAACAGATCCATCTCTGGAGTGCCCCACCTTGAAAAAATCACTTTCAACACCTGAAGGTCCAGGGACCATTTGTGATGGCCCTGAGAAATCCTGCTCAGTGCATCTGCTAGCACATTGTCCTTACCTGGAAGGTGAACTGCTACAAGAGAGGCTTGCAAGGAATAAGCCAGGGACCACAACTTCACGGCTTCTGTGCACAAGGCCAAAGACCGTGTGCCTCCCTGCTTGTTGATGTACCACATGGTGGTAGTGTTGTCTGTCCTGACTTGAACCACCTTGTTCTGAACTGACTGTGAGAACGCTTTTAGAGCTAGAAAAACTGCCCTGCGCTCTATAAGATTGATGTTGAAGTGATTCTTGGGGACCCCAGGTGGCTCCCAGTCCAGAAGAAAGCATCCGTGGTAAGGACCACTGAACAAGGCTGAGCAACAAAAGAACACCTTGACTTAAATTGCCCTGATCCTGCCACCCCTGGAGAGCCTGGATCAAGGTCGAGATCACTGGAATCAGTTTGGTAAGGAGTCCTTTCTCTGAGACCAGTAAGCTCTCAGGTGGAACTGAATATCCCTCATCTGGAATCTTGCCCTTGGACCACTGCTGGAAGCTGCCATGTGGCCCAAGAGCTGGAGGAAATGCCTTGCTGGTCGAGATACCTGAAGACTGGAGGAAGAGGCTAGTTCCATAAGAGCCCTTGCCCTTCCTAGAGGAAGAAAGGCTCTTGCTCTGAGTGTGTCCAGTTCTGCCCCTATAAAGGTAAGGAGCTGAACTGGTTCAAGAACTGACTTGGGAAGGTTGAGAAGAAATCCTAGGGAAGTGAGCACTTTCTGGGTCACTTGCAGGTGAGACTTCACTTGGTCTGGAGACTGACCCACTAACAGCCAATCATCCAGATAAGGAAATACAGAAATCTTTTGCCTTCTTAGAAAGGCAACTACTACTACTGCCAGGCACTTTGTGAAAACCCTTGGAGCTGAGGTTAGGCCAAAGGGCATTGCTCTGAACTGATAGTGGCCTGAAGGCAACCTGAACTTGAGGTATTTCCTGTGGGAGCACCTGATGGGAATGTGAAAATAGGCATCTTTGAGGTCCAGGGAGGCTAGCCAGTCCCCTGGCCTTAGAGAGGGAAGGATTATTCCCAGAGTTATCATCTTGAACTTTGGTTTTAAAAGATGTTTGTTCAGATATCTGAGATCTAGGATGGGTGCTACCTCCCTGTCTTTTGGGGTCAGGAAGTACCTGGAGTACAGTCCTTTGCCCCAGTGTAGGGTAGGTACTCTCTCTATATAGCTCTTAAAGTTAGGAGAGAAGAAACCTCTACCTCTAGGGCAAGGGTTTCCGAAAGATTTGCAGGTGGAAAAGATCTGGCTCTCATCTTCGGAAATTTTTTGAAGCTGAGAACCAGTCCCTGGCTTACTACTTTCAGGACCCACTTGTCTGATGTAATAGGCATCCAGTCCTGGACAAAGTAAGCCAGCCTGCCCCCTACTGGAATAGGAGAGTCGACCTTGGCAGACCCATCAGGGTGTCTGCTTGGCAGAGGCTTTAGGCTGAGGGGTGGATGCAGGCCTGCTCATCCCCCTTTTGCCTCTCCCTCTGAAGAACCCCCTCTGTGAAAATGAAGAAGAGGCCTGTGCTTGGTTAAAAGCCCTTTGAAAAAGCCTGCCCCTGCCCCTAGACTGCTGCCTTTGAGGAGTTGCCTGCCTTTCCTTGGCCTGAGCACTCCTGTAAGTGGTCCTGTACTCGTCAAACCCCAGACAATAAACACAGGTGGTGTGGGGATCGGCCTTGGCAAAGACCTCCCCACACTCACTGCAGTGTTGAAACCCAGTGGGCCTGTTTTTTTTCTTGGGTTTCTCAGACATGGCCAACCTAACCAAACTTACCCTTTTTTCGGCAACCGCCAGGCAAGACTCCCTTATCGGTTCCTAACCGTGTTACAGGTATTGGAAAACAAAATGGTTAAAACAGTTTTTTTAGAATCGATAAGAACTGGTAACCACACACTAAATATAGCAAAAATCACAATAAAATGGTCGGTTCAGCTGAACTGACTGCACTTTTACAAGTTCCACACAGAAAAGTATAACAATTCCTGTCTAGTACTCATGGCACCACAGACAGAGACTGAACAGACTATACGGCTACTTTTTTTCGGTTTAAACCGACGAAAAACTGAAAACGTTAACTGACTTCGAACCGAGCTGAAGGAAGAATCTCCGGAGCGACCGTTCAGTGAGGCGGAGTAAATAATCTGATGGTTTAGGTTCAAAACACTCCAGACAGAGACCTCAACCGAGCTCAGCGTTCCATGCCCTACATGGAAAGCTAACCCTTAGTTCTCCGGGGCAGTTCAAAGGTTGGGAATCACTGCAATAGTCAGAATACAGCAAGACTTCATGTTGTTTGAAGCAGCCCGTACAATTGTTTGCCACACACTGTGGCTCTGGGCGTCCTTGGCGGCACCTAGACTGGCGTCGATGGCTGGTCATCCTCATCCTCCATGACCTCTGGACCATGGGCAGCCATCCTGGCCTGTTCTTGTGTTGCTGCAGGCCCTGCACACACCGCTGTGGAGGAAAACGGGACAGGGTCAGTCACCTGTACACACACATTGTGCCCTACCACCTCCACTACCACCACCACCACAACATGCACACTCTAGGACACGTGCCACCTGCTGTGGACATACACGCCCCACACACACAGCCCTAGCCTGTGCCCACATGCACCCAAACAACGCATAATGCACATGCCAAGGTCAGTCAGCTGCTAGTCAGCCTACAGCAGTGCAGTCCTACAGTGCACTCCATGCATGGCACCAACAGCAACACCCTGCACCTGTGCCATCACACCATGCAATGCACGCACATGCAAATACAGACCTGTCCTGGGCAGTGTGAGAGGTGTCTCACACTCATCACCTGGTACACCTGCAACTGCCACCAGCCGCAGTGCTGATGCCACCACAGCCATGAGCGGCTCATCCACCCGCTGCTGTTGTGCCTGTGGTCCACCACCGGTCCGCAGATGTTCACGCAGCCACTGTGCCTCCTCCTCCTTTGTGCAGTGAAGCAGGTCACTCCACCGCTTGCGCACCGCCTCAGTCATCCTGCCACGCCCACCGACTGCATTGATCCCAGCAGTCACCTCCTCCTCCCATGCCTGGCACACCACTGCATCCATGGCCTTGTGCTGGCAGAGCACCTGCTCCCTCTCCTGCACTGCATGCACCAGGGTCTGTGCACACATATTAGCTCTGGTCTTGCTGCACTACCTATGGGACAGTTGGAAAGGGACACTGTCTCCAGTTGTGGCGCATCACGGATGCACATCAGCGTGTGCATGCACACCCCTAGAGTGTCACTGGTCACATGGAGATGGCACAGGGCAGCATGTGCTTGTACGGTGCACACAGCCTCAGTGTATGTCGGCCCCCCTGTGTCTGGACAGCATACACTGGACCCACATGTGCACTGCTGTCACATGGCTGACATGTGCACCCAAAGCTGGGGAGCCCCTATGCCCACCACCTGGCACTGTACTGTGCATGACATGTGCACTGCACTGAGGTAGTGGACATAGAGACTGGCACACATACAATGGCAGGCTACGGGCACAGGCCACATGTTACTGGGGCGGCACAGTGCCAGGACCCTGTGTTCCACCAGCAGAGCATTGACAGCCTTACACGCCACACTTCCAGGGCAGCATCCGAGGGCCCCTGACCCACAGTGAGCAAGTGTTGAGGCGCACACACGCGCCACAGTATTGCACACTGGCCCCTGCCTAGCATCCACAGTGTGCAGGCAGTGCCACATGGCGCAGTATGATGCAGGAGCACGTGCACATTGCACATGCAGGTCTGCTGTACTGGCAGCCATATGTTGCTGTGCACCATTACTCAGCACAGTGCTTGCCTGTGGTTCTGGCGTTGGCTGCCTGTCCCAGCCAGTACATCTGTGGGCTGCAGGTGCATCACGCACGAACGCTGACTCTGTCCACACTACAGCCATTCCAGGAGTTCCCCAGCAATTGTACAGACCTGCCTCTTGCTGCTCTGCTGCCTGCTGAATATTTCCTCCTGTCCAGTGTTGTTCCACAGTATGTGATGCACGCTGCATTCCCACAACACAACACTGGTGGTGCACTACTTCCCTTTTATAGCCCGGCCATGCAATCCAGCCTGTTATGCATACAAATCAGCATATAATGATATGCTAATCACACTGTTTGCACCATGTATGAACAAGTACCCTCATTTGCATATGCCGGTTGAATATGGGCCTGATTAGCGCCAGGCTAACGCCTTAGCACCGTGCAAATGTCTTTGCCGGGCTACTAGGTGTCCAGCGCCATGCTATCCTGGTACCGCGGTGATCTGTGGCATAGCACAACCACCACGCATGCCCATGAGGCCCCATGGCCATGGTAGCATCTGGGTACAGCATGATGTAGTGCCATGCTAGCCCACACAGCGCAGTAGAATGCACGTGCATGATGTTGTCCTCCAGAGTCATGCTAGGAGTTGCGCATGCGCAGTGCCCCCTCTTCCGAGTAGCTCTACGCTATGTCATGTGATAGCGCGGCACTACGGATGTTGTTGCTGGAGAGTCCTGAGTGTGGCATATGCTGGGTCTTGCAACAGGTGGCAGGGTATCTGTGCTGTGTGGGCAATGCCAGGACGTGGGAGACAGCGTGCTGTGGTGCACAGGGACAGGCTCTGGAAGGAGGTGGAGACTGCAATTCTGGTCAAGCTGGTAAAACAGCGGTACAGGCGGATTTTTGGAGAGGTCAGGGAGGGTGACCCCCCCCACAGAGGCAGGTGTGGGCGTCCATCGCCAGGTGGCTCATAGAGCTGACAAGCATCCACAGGGATGCTAAGAAGTGCCGACACAGGTACACGGACCTGTGCCACCGCCAGAGAGGCCAGCTGGAGGTTTACAGATGCATGGTGCATGTAGACACTGTGCTGGTGGCAGGTGAGTGCCCCTGCATGTTGCACACATCCACAGTGTGTGATGTGGTCTGGGTTTGTGTGTCTGTGTGTGCACACGGCTGTGTGCACAGGGGTGCATGTGTGCCGGGTGGTGGGGTCACGTGGTGCAGGCTGTGAAGCATGATGTGTGGCACAGTGGTCCGGGAGGGCATGGTCATCACGTGATGGGTGCAGTGGTGTCATATTGTGCATGGGTGATGTGGCTGGTGGGGCATGCTACAGGCCCATCACAAGGCCTTCACCAGTGTTGTGCGAGTGTACTAATGCATGGACACCAGACCGCATACACAGGCGTGTGTGCCTCCAGTCGCTATGCCCAGCAACATTTCGCATGGCACATGGTCGATAAGTCATGGATCCACTGTGTGGATGTCCCATGCATGTTATCACTGTTCCTGGGCTACCCTGCCCATATGGTGTCTTTGTGGTGGATGTGTATCCTGATGTTGTGATCGCAGTTCTTGCTCTTCAGTGCAGTAATGCTGCTTTTTCTCCTGTCCACTGTACAGCGGACTGTGCAGTCCAGCACTGGGAGCGGGGGCACAGAGCAGTCCCAGGCACATTCCAGAGGCAGCCCGAGGGTGCCGGCCATGCAGCAGCGGGCTCAGGAGAGTAGCCCCGAGGCAGGGGGCCTATTGCGTGAGTACATCTCAGTCTTCAATTGTGCTGTGCTTCTGTAATGTGTTTTTTCTACACTGGACTATTTGGACTGTGCTGGGGGTTTGGCCACCATGGGTATCATGCTGCTGTGCTTTCTGCTGTGTTGCGCAGCACTGTGTCTTGGTACTGGCAGTATCTGGGTGTGTGTATGCCATGTCCTGTGATGGGGGGACGGTGTGTGCCAGTGACTGCAGCCATGACAGGCATTGTCGTGCTGTCCACATTCAATGCTGGCCATATTCGGATGGTCGCCTGCCGTGTGGCTGTTCTGGCTGCAGGACACCACACGCATTGCTGTACTTGGGCCATGTGTGGCAGCATCTGTTGGTCCTCCCCTGCTGGTGTGTGTGCCCTGTGGGTTTGCAGCTCCTGCAGGTCGGATCTGACCTGGCATGGGATGCCATTGGACACACACGATGCCTGCAGTGCGCTGACCCTGCACACCTGTTTGCTGTTTCACTCTGCTGTGTGGTACATTGCATTGTGACTGTGGACAGCATGTCCTGATGTTAGGTTACCCATGTGCATGTTGTTGTGTGGCCCATGCCCACCACCATTTGGGGGTCTGCCTGTGTGTCTGCACTCGCTCACTGTCTGCAGTGCTGGGGTGGGTGGTGCTGTCCATGCCTTGGTGTTGTCGGGGCCTGCATCTCCATGTGTGTTGGGTTTCGGGTTGCTGCTTGTGTCCCCCTGGGGGCATGGGTGAGGTGTGCCTACCACTGTGTTCCTCAACACCACATGGGCATGTCCGTCGGGATATGCTGTCCATCTCTGCCTGGCCATCTGTGGCTGCTGTTTGCCTCCCGGCTGGTTTGCCGTGCTCACATGCTCCCCTTCCTCTTGTAGGTCCTCCATTCATCATTGTGGGCTACACGGCCAGAGGAGTCCGAGGCACAGGGACCTCCTGCGAGGATGGTGCTCCAGCAATGCACGCCATAGAGCAGCAGGCTGTGATCATCGTGAGACCCAGAGGGTGGCCACTGTTCTCGAGGCCCGTCTTCCAGAATCTGCCTGCTCCCAACCATGACCTGCAGCAGCGCACCTTTGTTTACCTTGCACACCCCACCACTCCTGGACTTTGCATCTGTTGCCACCCTTATCCCTCCTTGTTTGTGTTACTATCCCCTTCACCGCCTGTGCCTTTGGTCTGCTGCTTTCCTCCACCACTGAACCTCTGTGCATCCCTGTGTTTAGCTTTGTTGCTGTTGTTCACTTGTTAGTTGTAGTGAAGTCACCGTTGTCGTTTAGTGTGTAGTTGTAGTGGTAGCATTGTATGTTGTATTTCTTGTAGTGATAGTTGTAGTGTTAGCCATTGTAGTAGTTGTAATTGTAGTCCTAGTTATAGGTCCTATTCATGTGTGTATGGTGTTTTGTGTAAGTTTCCTTTTGCATTTCTAGTCAGTTTACATTACATTCTCGATTGGTTACATTGTGTTGTTCACCTGTTACCTGCATCACCTGTACTATATATGCCTTTCTCATACTTGCACTGTGTCCTGTGTCTTTATTGTGTGCCTGCCATTTGCTACAGGGTTTTCCTGTACACTGGTTCTGCTCATGGGTCCTGGCGCACTGTGGCCTGTTCCCTGGCTGTGTGTGTATCAGTGTCTGGGTTCTGCACCACTGTCTACTCTTGTGGTCCCTTTCCAGCCTGTGCTCCTTTGCCTGTGGTGCTGGGATTGACTGCTCCGTCTGCATTATGTACCTGTTGGTGTTTGCACTGCCTACCTTGGGTTCTATATTCAGTGCTGTCTTATTTGCCATATTTAGTGTTGTGTTATTCCTGGGCTGGTTTTGCCCTGCACTCCTGGCCCTGTTTGCCCAGCTTCCTTTGCTTGCTATATTCAGCAGGTTTTGCCCTGGGCTATTCCTTTTTATTATGGCTTGCATTTTGCTCTGGGCTAAGTTTGCACTCCACACAGTGCTAATTTCGGCAAGGGGCTAACCTTTGAATATCTGGCCCTTAGTTTGTATCTTGACCTATGGCAGGACCGCCCTCTTCTCCCCTTTGTCCTCCTGATATCCCAAGCATCTAAAAATGAGTAACCCAGTGTGTGATCCAATAGACAAAACCTTACTACACATTATGAAACTAGTAACCAATATAACAGCAACTTTCAACTTGTAACCTATATTACAGAAATGGTTTCCAAAGTAGGGGAGCAGAAACTGTCGCTCCCTTTCTCTGTGCAGGATCATTATCCTTTGGATCAGTACAGGGGCAAGTTGCTAGTTGTATACAGCAAGAAATCCATTGTCCAATAAGCAAAAACATCCACCATCCCATCGTCTGTTCATATCCTTCCTACATACCCCCCCACAAAAGCATACACTGTTAAAAATGTTCCCTTTTTATTTCTCATCTCCCTGCCAGCATGTAGATAAAACAGATATTTTTTAAATGTCTGGATTGGCCCGTTTTGTACTTTTCCTTTGTTTTACTTTTCTCTTTACTCCCTCCCACCCTCCCATTGACACTCTGCCTTCCAGCCAGCTACTGTGAAGAAAAAAGTAATCAGTTCTGTTTTGGGGCTGGAATGGCATTCCCATTTGTAAAAGTACAGTCCCTGTGAAACCCAAAACCTCTCCTACATTTGCCATGTAAAGAATTCTACAAACATCATATACAGTAAAATCACTACTTATCCTGCATGTTGGATAAAGATCACACGGTTTGGCAACAGAGTCCACTCACTGTCTATTTTGATATCCCATTTAAATGTTAACGAACTGGATATTGTGGAAAGTCTCAGCCAAATCCAGGAATCTCTGATATTTTCTCCCCCTCTCCAGAGTAGGAGGGACATAGGGCCTGATCTCCCCCTCCACTCTGCACCGATATGGTTCAGTTCCTCCCGCCTCTTCGAGCAGCAGAGCATCTGTGAGGGGAGTAGACCATTGCTAAAGAAAGAGGACCTCGTAGAGAAGAAAAACCTGTACCTTCTCCACAGGTGCATAGTGGGCCTGATGTGCAGAAATAGAAAGCAGCAACTGTGCAGAGTAGAAAGTCCTCCTACCCCAGAAGTCAAAATCCGAGGAGTCTTGATCTGGGGGCCGGTCACGGTGGAGGGCGCGAAGCCCGTCGGGAGTGTCCAGCTGCGTCAATCCTGACTGAGAATGAGGCATGGAACCTGGAGACTCCGGGGGGCGCAATACCACTGGCAAAGATCCCTAGGGGCCGGGACTCCTGAGAAGGGTCTCTGCCAGGAACACGACGACACCTCCCTAAAGGGAGCAGGCCAGGGGGGCACCACAAGGATGTCCTCGCTGAAATCGCCCAAAAAGGCATGTGTCAATTGCTCTGGATTGCTCTGAGTGACAGGGGAGAGATGCAGGTCTTTCAACATCCTCACGAGGAATTGCTGATACTCTGTGAGATCAGCAGTTGGGGAGATGTGGATAGAAGGTTCCTCTACCCCAGAAGAGGTGGATGAGTTAGAGGACCTCAACTGTTCAGAGGGTGGCTGCTTGGGGGGAGATTGAAAAACCTGCCTGTCCATGGCCCTGACATAAAGGGGGAAAATGAGCAGCCACGACTCTAAACTGCTCCCAGGAGAGAGGCCCGCTAGGACCAAGGATGCCTGGGAGTGCAGGAGGGTGCAGTAGAGGGATGGGGACAGAGCTGAGAAGTCGGCTGACCTCCTCCTGGGCTAGGGAGCAGACCAGGAGCACCAGAGGATGAAGGTGCTCCAGAAGACTCCACAGCCGACAGCTGAACAACCATTTCGGAACTGCCTTGACTGCGCCCAGAAGAATCCCCCGTGAGGCGACCGGGGCTGTATAGGTCCAGAAGGACGGTCCCCTACCTCAAAAGAATGGGGCTCTCTCAAAGACAGTGAGGGGGAAGAGCGGAGATCCGCACTGCGGCTTCTTCCAGAGCCTGGATGGGCCCCCGAAAAAGGCCTCCATGCAGACCCTATGCCCCTCGACCCCTCTGAATCAGAGAGTGCCCTCCTCCTCAAGATGGCCAGCCTAGGTAGCTGACAGCCCTGGTCAGCACCCGAAGGAGCTATCCAAGGCACAGTACCCTCCCCTCTCATAGTTGCTCTGGTTGGCCCCAAAGTTGGGCAGTCCAGGCACACCACCTGAGGGGGGGACCACCGCTGAGGGGTCAGCATATCCTCCAAGGCAGGGCTGCAGTGCAATGGTGGCCTGCACCACTGACCACTGGTCAGCGCCCCTGACCCCAGCCTTAGTAGTTGCCAGCCACTCCTCAGAGGGGGGCTGACTCCGGTCTCTCGAAGACACCACTAGGCTACCCACACTAGCAGCTAGTCCCAGGGAGCCCGACTGCTCATCTGACTCAGAGCCCGACTCCTCCTCCGAAGAAGTGAAGGCAGAGGCCCTGTGCCATACCGTAGGTGGACGCCTTTTGCCATCCTTTCCAAACAGGGTGCCAGAAATGGAGACTGCACCCAAGCCGGTGCCAGTGCCCTCCCCAGTACCGTGAACAGTGGCCGAAGGAGAGACGCCTCCAGCCCGAACAGCGGCCTCGGAGTCGGGACCTGCCATGGCGCCGTTGCACCCCATGATGCTTCAAACAGCACTGAGGGCAGAGATGGCGCTGACAATGGCTCCGACGACGTCGGAGCCAGAACCCCCCCATGGCACCGCAAATGGGGCCAAGAGCAGAGACGGCGCTGATGATGGCTCTGACTCACCTTCTGAATCCCTCATGGTGGCATGCCCCTGCTCGGCACCGTGAACAGCTCCGGAATTGGACACGGCGCCAAGCTCAAACTCGGTGCCGCGAACAGCGCTGAGGCGAGGAGTATAAAAGATGGCGCTGTAACAACTCCCACGGCACCGACAGCAGTATCAGCACCGCAAACGGCACTGACAGCAGCCACGGCGCTGCACAACGGACTGGCGCTGATGACACCACCAGGGCCCACGGTGCCATGAATGGTGCAGAGGCCCAAAACGGCACCAACCGACAGCATCGAGGATAGCGCTGACCCAGGCCTTGTGAACCGTGGGTCTGACACAGGGGGAGCCTTCGCCCCTGAAGGGGCAATTGCCATGGCGGAGCCTCCCGCCTGCCCCCCAAAGGGAACAGACTGGGCTTCCTGCACTGTGGGAGGAGCCTTGGCCATGGCTAGGCTACTAGAAGCTGAGGCTCCCTCCTCCTCGGTCCTATAGAACTGGGAGAGGACCCAGAGGAAAGGCCGAGAGAGTGTGGCTTGGCCCGAGCGCACACCGACCCCCGAAAGTTGGTGGAGCTCGCACCACTTTCCACGTGCGCTGTTCAATGACCCGGTGGTCCATGGAGAAGCAGGCATCGCACGAATCCATGTCATGAAGCAGGCCAAGACACGAAAGGCAACGGTCGTGCAGGTCGGTGATGGAAAATTTTCGGCCGCATGGGCACCGTCGTATGGGGGGCTGACCAGTCTTCAAAGTCTTCTTGCCCTCTGACCTAGACATGACCTTCGAAAAGAAATACAAACAAGACTTGACATTGCTGGAAGAAGAAAAAATGGAAAGGTCTTACCAGCAACGTCGAGAGGCTAGCAGAACCAGCAGGAACCGATGGACTTTTCATCGAAATCAGTTTTTTTGTGACAAACTACAAGGTAGGCCGAGTCAGCAGAGAGAAGCTTCCCCATGAGGTAACCTCGGCGGTGGAGATGAAGAACTGGCAGGCAGGTGGAGTGTGGCTAAAGGCCAACCGCTAAGCGCGCCACATTGAGCGTCGGCCTCATGGGTGGTGTGTGGAGAGCTATGGCTCCACCCCACTTCTAAAAAAAATCTCCGGGGTCCTAGCCTCCAGCCAAGTACCCATATGTGATGAATTGTGAAGACTGACACAGATAAGATCCACCAGCTCTGGCTTAGTGTGCATCTAGGAACACCAAAACCCAAATCATTTCCATTTGGAGTTATAAGTCTTTCTAGTGGCAGGTTTCCTGCTAATCTTTAAAATATCCAGAACTGATTGAGAAAGGTGCAAACTTACAAATTCTAGCTCTTCACGAGCCAGGATTTGAGCCTGAGGGTCCAAAGATTGGGATACAGAATCCTCCCCTGAGAGGAGGTGAGGAGATTGTGTTGTCTGGGAAGACACAAGGGCAGTGCTGCTGACAGTGACAACAGTGGAGGATGTCACACACCCACTCAGCAGGTTAGGCCCTCTGCTCCCACAGTGCCAACCTCCGAGCGCAGTCTTGTGAACAGTTAACAGAAAATAGAAATTACGTGCCTACCGTAATTCTTGATCTTCTTGGACGAGTCTCCACCACTCATTCACACTAATGGGATCTGCGCTGGAGGCACTAGGATCCAGCGGGAGCAAACTTTTTTGCTGGAGGGTCGGCGCCAGAGATGGAGCCATGAGGAGCGGCACCACGAGCCTCAGCTCATGCAGTAATGACTATCTTGGCGTCAACCCTCCAACCACCTCAGTACCTTTTTTCCCCCCAAGGAGGTGCAGCGTAACTAACCTAGAAGGATAGCCTAACCAAAACCTGGACATAAGATAGTCCGGATGACCCATATAAGAAGGGTCAACAAAGAAGTCTTCACAGCCTAAGATTGAGGCAGTGAAGACCAACACAGAGGTAAGCTCGGGGGATGGAGGGTGGGTGTGTGAATGAGTGGTGGAGACTCGTCCAAGAAGATCAAGAATTAAGTACGCAATTTCCATATCTTCCTGGACATAAAGTCTACACCACTCATTCACACTAATGGGAGAGTACCGAGCTAATAATCCCCCGAGAGGGCGGCAGGAGAGACCAACAGCTCACAGTTTTAGGACAGGAGTCCATTAAGGATGGTTCAGCCAAAAGAAAGATGTCGTCTGGCATGGACATCCAGGGCATAGTGTTTGATGAAAGTATGCACTGAGCTCCAGGTAGCCGCATTGCAAATATCTGCAATGGGCACATTGCGGATTTCTGCTAGGGATGCCGTAGTCGCTCTAGTAGAGTGAGCGTACACTCTGCCTTCCAGCTTAACCTGTGCCATGGAATAACAGTGGCGAAGGCATGCTACTAGCCATGCTGAAATACATCTGATAGTGACAGGTTGGCCCAGCTGGGTCTCGCTGAAGGAAACAAACAGTTGTTGAGCTTTGCGAAAGTCTTTTGTTCTATCTAGATAAAACAAAGCTCTTTTGATGTCCAAGGAGTGAAGAGAACGCTCTCCTTCATTTTGGAAGTTCGCGAAGTAAGTAGGAAGGACCAAGGGTTGGTTTAGATGGAATTCTGAAACAATCTTAGGTAGAAACTTAGGATGGGTCCTAAGAACTACTTTGTCTTTCTGAAACACAGTATACAGAGGGTCTGTGACCAAGGCATGTATCTCAGAGACCCTGTGGGCCGAGGTAATGGCCACTAGGAAGGCAGTTTTCCAAGTGAGAAATTTTAACTCACAGGTAGCTAGAGGCTCGAAAGGTTTTCAAGTGAGCATGTCTAGCACAAGATTAATGTCCCAGGCTGCGACTGGATGTCTTATAGGAAGTCTGGTATGCAGAATTCCCTTAAGAAACCTCTTAACTACAGGTAACTGAGCCAGTGACAAGGAAAGTACTGGCTCATGATAAGCTGAAATGGCACAAAGGTGAACCTTAACTGTAGAGTATTGCAGACCTGAATTGAGAGGTCTAAGAGGTACTCTAAAACTTCATCTGGTGGGCAGGAAAAGGGATTCAAAGAGGACTTTGCACACCAGAGCGAAAAACGCTTCCATTTGGCTGTCTAAGTTTTTCTAGTGACTGGCTTGCGTGCAGCCAGAAGAATATCTGAAACCCTGCGAGACATTGAACCTGTTCACTTCTCTCTCTTCAGGAGCCAAGCATGAAGGTGAAGCGACCTCAGGTTGGGATGGACCACAGGCCCCTGAGTCAGAGGGTTTGTCTGAAGGGGAAGCGGTTTCGGAGGAGCTTCTGACATACTGCTGAGTAGTGGAAACCATATTTGTCGAGGCCAGAAGGGAGCAATGAGGATCATTTTGTCCCCCTGGGACTCGAACTTGAGAAGTACCCTCTGAATTAGGGGAAGAGGCGGAAAGGCGTATAGAAAGCGTTTTGTCCACTGCAGCCTGAACGCATCTTGACAGAAAATGCCAGGCCCTGGATTTCTGGAGCAGAAGAGAGGCAGTTTTGTGTTGAGTGGGGATGCAAAAATGTCCAGGTCTGGAGTTCCCCACTCTGTGAATAGTGAGTGAACTATGGTTGAGTCGAGAGACCATTCGTGAGTATCTGTCTGTTCTGCTGAGACGGTCTGTCAGTTTGTTCTGCACTCCCGACAGGTAGACCGCTTGAATTAGAGCCTTGTGCTCCAAGCACCATTCCCACACTCTCATCGCTTCTCTGCATAAGGGGTAAGAGTGAGCACCACACTGCTTGTTGATGCAATACATCACTGCTTTGTTGTCCATTTGAAAGAGAAAGTTCTTGTGACAGAGAATGTCCTTCAAAGCCCGAACTGTATAAAGGACGGCTCATCTCTAAGACATTTATGTGAATCTGGGACTCGTCCTGAGTCCACGTACCTTGAGTGTGAAGAGTCTGACAGTGAGCTCCCCACCCCATCAGGGACGCGTCTGTGGTAATGGAAATCTGATGATCCAGAGGAGCAAAGGGATACCCTTCCAGAAGATTGTCCTCTTGCGACCACCAGGTGAGTGATCTCTTCAGAGGTTCTGTCACCTTGATGAGAAAGGACTGAGGGTGAGTGGTCACGGACCACTGAGTACTGAGCATCCATTGGGAAGTTCTCATGTGGAGGCGAGTATCTAGAGGCCAGAGGGGCACAGGACCCAAGGCAGCATGGATTCACAGTGGGAAGGTCATGCCAGACAAATCTGATAGATTTCTTTGACTGGGTAACCAAAGTAGTAGATCAGGGAGGGGCTGTTGACATGGCCTACCTAGACTTTAGCAAGGCATTTGACACAGTCCCACACAAAGATTAATATACAAGTTAGCCAGCCTGGGAATGGGTCCCAAGATGACAGCCTGGGTAAAGAATTGGCTGGAGAATAGGACACAGAGAGTAATAGTAAATGGAGTCCACTCTGAAGAAAGGGGGGTTACTAGTGGGGTACTGCAGGGTTCAGTATTAGGACCGGTCCTCTTCAATGTCTTTATAAGCGACATTGCAGAGGGACTGGAAGGAAAAGTATGTCTCTTTGCAGAAGACACAAAGATCTGCAACAGAGTTGGTGCACAAGGTGGGGTGGAAAGGATGAGAAGGGACTTGGCAAGGTTAGAGGAATGGTCAAATGTATGGCAGCTTAGATTCAATGCTAAGAAGTGCAAGGTAATGCACCTGGAAACAAAACCCAGGGAAGAGTACACAATGGGTGAGGTACTAACAACAACAAAATGGAAGGGACCTGGGGTAGTCATATCAGATGACCTAAAGGTGGGCAAGCAATGTGAGGAGGGCAGCAAGGAGGCTGGGGATACTGGGATACATAGGGAGAGGCATCACCAGTAGAAAACAGGAAGTTATTATCCCTCTGTACAGACAGCTGGTGAGACCCCATCTGTGCACTGCATGCAGTTCTGGACACCCAATCTCCACAAAGACATAGACAGGATGGAAGCTGTCCAGAGGAGGGCACTAAAATGGTGCAGGGTCTGCACCGAAGAACATATGAAGAGAGACTTAAGGAGCTTAATATGTATAGCCTCGAGGAAAGGAGGAGAGGGGACATGATAGAAACTTTCAAGTACCTCAAGGAATCAACAAAGTCCAAGAGGGTAGCATCTTTCAAAAAAAGAGGTGTGCAAGAACAAGGGGGCACAATTTGAAGATGGGGGGGCGGCTCAGAGGTAATTTAAGGAAGTATTTTTTCACAGAGAGGGTTGTGGATGCATGGAACAGCCTTCCGGAAGAGATTGTGGAGTCAAAAACAGTGGTGGAATTCAAGCATGCATGGGACAGTCATAAGGCAATTCTAGGGGGTTGGGGTAGGAAGAAGTAGGCTGCTGATTAACTAGGATCTGCAGCTTATCCATTAGGTAGGGAAATGGGCAGACTGGGTGGGCCAAGCAGTCCTTATCTGCAGTCAAATTCTATGTTTCTATGAGGCGTGCTAAGGGTACAGTGAACACCGCAGATGCCATGAGACCTAGCATCCATTGCATCGAGAGAGCTGAAACTGAGCTGTTCTCTCGTATGTATCGGGCCATCTGAAGGATATCGCTCCTCCTGTCCTCTGGAAGAAATGCTTTCACACAGGAGGTGTCCAGAAGGGTTCCTATGAAAAGGAGTCTTTGGGAGGGCTGCAGCTGCGATTTTTTTTAGGTTTAGCAGTACTCCCATGGATGTGAGAAAGTGTGAAGCCGTGGCTACAGCATCAAGAGTTCCCTGTCTGGAAGGGCTTGCTAGAAGCCAATCGTCCAGATATGGGAACACCTGTATTCCAATTTTTCTGAGATGCGCTGCGAGAACTGCACACTTTGTAAAAACTTGTGGCGCTAAGAATAGCCCAAAGGGCAGGACTCTGAACTGATAATGCTGTCCCAAAGCCAAGAACCTTAGACAGTTGTGATGCTTTGGGTGAATAGGAATGTGCTGGTAAGCATCCTGCATGTCCAGGGAGGCTAACCAGTCATGTTGATGAAGCAAAGGTAACAGGGTTCCTAGTGATATTTTGAATTTCTCTCTGGGAAGGAATTTGTTTAGCTTTCTGAGGTCCAAAATGGGGCGCATGCCCCCGGTTTTCTTTGGAACCAGAAAGTAATGGGAGTAGAACCCTGTGTTCCATTGATCCAGCGGAACTGCTTCCACTGCCCTGTTGTTCAGAAGGCCTTGTATCTCGGAGGTGAAAAGATATGACTGAAGAGGTGACAGCCTGGGCTGTCGTCTGGGAGGACGATCCGGAGGGGTGTCCAAAAGATTGAGGGAATACTCCTCGTAGATTATCCGGAGGACCCATTTGTCCGAGGTTATGGACTTCCATTGATTGTAGAAGTGAGTCAGATGACCTCCCACCACTGAGGAAGAGTCCCCCTCGGGCAGCTGAGGTGGGACTTGGGCCAACAACTCAGAAGGCGGCACTGGGCGCTTTGGGTCCTTGCGCCTTCTGCTACATTTTCTTTTGAGGCTGGGGGGCTTGGTTTTTATTAAAACTTCCCCAGCCTTTGCCTCGAAAGGACTGACGGTTATGAAACTGGCATTTATTAACACCCCCTCGAGAGGGGACAGGAGGAGGTCGAGCCAATTTAATGGCTGACCTAGTCTTTTGTGTAGCCTCTAGAGCCTGTTCTACTTGAGGGCCGAAGAGATACACACCATCGAAGGGCAACGCCATTACCTGTTGCTGTGCATCATTCATGAAACCTGAAGTGCGTAGCCAGGAGTGACGGCGGTTACAAATGCCCGCCGCCGCCGCTCGGGAAGCAGTATCGAAAGCGTCCATAGCTGCTTTAACCTGTTGGTTGTTGGACTCTATACCTCTAGTTATGGTTTGAAGAAGCTCTGAATTTGTGTCCAACTCCAGTAGAGCTTCAACCATTTGTTTGAGTGAATGCCAAAGGATATACTCATATTGAGAGAAATAGCCTTGGTAGCTGGCAATACACATACCTAGGGTGGAAGCAGCAAAGACTCTCTTACCTAAAGTGTCTATCTTATGAGATTCTTTGTTAATAGGTCGAGCTGTAGTAGTCTGGGGAAAGACAACCTTATCATTCTCTGCCAAGACTACAATAGGATCCGCAAAGGCTTGGGATGCCAAAATTGGTCGATTCTTGGGAGCAGCATATTTCCTATCTAAGGACTTAGCCACCGAAGGAATGAGAGCAGGATTATTCCGTACCATTTGAGACAGCGTCTCAAAGGAGGGCTGTACCGGAGGAGTCAAATCCATAGGGATCTCCGAAACATGAAGGTATTGGAGTCTTAACAGTTTCCCAGGATCAATATCTGTAGTTTGGAGAGAAAAAGTGGAAATCAAGTTTTTCAGCAGAGACTTAAAAGACAGGTCCTCGACCACAGGCTCTGCAGCAGGAACAGATCCTGTTCCTTCCACATCATCCCCAGCCTAAGGTCTGGGTCAGGCTCAATGTCATCTCCTGACAGTCCAAGAGGGACTGTATGGACAGGAAAGGAGTGAGAATCAGAAGGAAATGAGGAAGGAAAAGGGTTGAAGGAGGAGTCTTAAAGGCTGGATGACATCCTAACAGGCCTCGGTGCCGAAAATATGCAGGGCACTGAGGAGCCACACGGCACCAAAGGTGGCGCCGAGAAGCCGGACGGTGCCGACAGATGCATCGGCACAGAGGACGGCGCAAAGCGAGCCATCGACGCCGAGGGCGAAAACATCCCAAGACTCCGAAAAACAGGATTTGAGGAGAAAGAAGGATGAAAACCAGGAGATAAAGGCATCGGTGTGGCCCCCTGCGCCACAGCCGTGTGAGGGGGGGAAAACATCTAAGCGTGGAGTTGACGGCACCGAAGACAGCGCCGTGTGACTAGGGAGGCTCAACCGCCTACCTGATCTCCCAAAGCCGTGAGGCCCCTGGAGGACCGGGCCAGGCAGCTGGACCAACCTCCGAACCCATTGCTCCATAGAGTGGCCCACTGATGAAACTGCTCATCTGAAGACCTACCAGAAGCTGAGTAGGGCTCCGATGTCGAGCGGCTGCAGAAATAGAACGAAGCGACTCGAAGGAGATACAACAACTAGCCCCAACAACTGACCATCTCGCGCAGACATATCAGAGGGCAACCTCAGAATGATGCCTTCTCTTTCTTGACCTGCAGGTCGAAGAAAAGCTCAAGGACGAACGGTGCCGAGAGTGGTACCGTTTATTTTTATGCTTTCGAGGGGACCGCCCACCCTCTCGGGCATTGGACTGTCCGTTGTCAGATTCCCCCTCTGGAGAAGGCAGCGGACCGGACCCAGCCCGGCTGACTGAACAGCTTTCGTACAAAGTCTCCCTACCGTCACCTGACCCACTCATGGTCGACTCCGTCAGTGTAGGCTGAGACTTCTTCTTAAATTGAGAATAAATAAACTAAGCGAAACTTATTTGAGATATTACTACAAAACAATAAAACTGAAAAACAAAGCTGCTAGTTTGAAGTTTGACTCCCCGGCGAGCGACATTGTCACTGAAGTGCACGCGACGGTGGGAAAAAGGAACTGAGGTGGTTGGAGGGTCGATGCAGAGATAGTCATTACCGCACAAACTGAGGCTCGCGGTGCCGCTCCTCGGGGCTCCATCTCTGGTGCCGACCCTCCAGCAAAAAAGTTTGCTCCCGCTGGGTCCTAGTGCCTCCAGCGCAGATCCCATTAGTGTGAATGAGTGGAGGAGACTCTATGTCCAGGAAGATCAGGGTAACCCTCCTGTCTGTTTTGTGGGTTCGAATCAAACTTTGGTCCCAGTTCTGGAGGGATTCAAACTGTGAACCTCTTGTTAGCATACCCAATGTACAGGCTTACATAATTCTGCTCTTCGGGGGGGGGGGGGTCCATATATCTTTCACCTATGGGCACCTAACCAGGTATACAAAATTAACCCTTAAAACTCTAATAAAGACCTCAGATAACACTTACCTTTTCCCAGTTTGGTATTACCAGTAAGCTTTGCACAGTGTCAACTTTAACCATATATACTCTACTTGTAAAATAAAGAATTTCAAAGGCAACCAAGTAATCTCTAAAGTAGAAGCTTACTTAAAAATAGATAAATGTAAAATGTAAATACAGAACCATATATCACAAAACATACAAATCACTTAAACAGGTTTAAAAGTGCAGACAAAATCTCCTACAACAGTACACTTAGAATTGTCTTTCCTAATCTTATAGTGCTATAGATGTTTCTTTTTTCAGAGTCCAAGCATGTGTGTCTTAGTGGAAAACAGAATACTGTTTTTAAAACTGGCTTTGCCAACCTCATTGCATGAGGCCACCTAGCTCCTCCCTGTCAGAGTATAAAAAAAATCATACCAACAGGATATCTTATTCAGAAGGTAAATTAAAATTATGTGACCTCAGCAAAACACTTTTTTTTTTTTTCAAATGACTTTCTTTGATCTTATGAGCAGCTTCCCCTTTCCAGGACATCAAAGGACTTGCTATGACTCTCTGCCAGATCTCACAGAGGTGCAACATGCTTTGTATCACCATGTGAAATTTAACTGCGTTTCCTCTGAACGTCATAAAAGTTTATGATCTATCTTGGCAGCTGGCAAGCTGCAATTAGTCACATAAACAAGAGATTCTTAAATTTAAGGTATTTTCTAGCCTGTAATTATCTCTTGGCCTTCCAGGTCACACTTTGTAGCTAAAACCTGGGAGGGGTGTGTGTGTGGGGGTCATCCCACAGGCTTTCTCAGCATCTCTCATGAGAGACATTCAATAACACATTTTTATATACAAAAATCATAGATTAATCAGAACCAGCTGTCTGAGTGTCACAATTCCTCCCCACCTAGACTGAATTTGGGGGCTCTATCCCCTGCATGGGATGAGCTTCCAAAATCAGTTCACTCCTGGTACACACGAGACAGCCCATTTTAGTTCTGATTTTTGGCTCCAGCTCTATGTAGAATTGTCATATAATACCCTTGCAAAGCAAGACTCCATCTTAGCAATCTACCATTGTTTTTCCCCCATCTGTGTCAGCCAAACCAGGGGGTTGTGGTCAGTCTGCACCTCAAAATGCTACCCAAATAAGTATGGCTCCAACTTCTTTAGGGCCCACACTATGGCAAGACATTTTTCCACAGTACAGTATACCTGCTCCCTTGGAAGAAACTTCCTACTTAGGTACACTACTGGGTGATCTCTCCCTTGGCTGCATGTCTGACTCAGTACTGCCCCAATACCCATGTCTGAGGCATCAGTCTGAATTATAAAGGGTTTGCTATAGTCAGAACTTGTCAAAACAAGAGCACTGCACAGTGCCTTCTTTAGTTTGGAAAAGGCTTCCTCACAGGCTGGTCCCCAGGTGATTTTCTTGGGCATCCTTTTCTTCGTCAGGTCAGATAGGGGAGCAGCCAGGGCACTGTAATTGGGTAAACATTTTCTGTAGTACCCTGCTGTCCTTGGAAAACTCCTGACCTGCTTCTTCGTTTCTGGTCTGGGCCACGCCCGGATTACCTCTATCTTTATTTGGTTAGGATGGAGCTGTCCTCGGCCTACCACATGCCCAAGGTATGCCACTTCTCCCATGGCCACCTGGCACTTTTCAGCTTTGACAGTGAGCCCAGCCCTCTGTATCCTGCCCAGCACTTCCATAAGGTGGGATAAGTGTTCCTCCCAGCTGGCACTAAAGATGGCAATGTCATCCAGGTATGCCACGGCGTACTCCTCAGCACCATTTAACACCTGGTTCACCAACCTTTGGAAAGTTGCTGGGGCATTCTTCATTCCGGAAGGCATTACTTTAAATTCAAATAAGCCTATCGGAGTGATGAAGGCCGACCTCTTCCTAGCTCTATCCATCAACTCTACCTGCCAATACCCCTTGGTCAGGTCAATGGTCGTATGGTAGGTCGCCCCTCCCAACTTGTCCAGGAGTTCATCGGTCTGGGGCATTGGGTGGGTGTCGGACTTAGTGACTGCATTCAGTCCACAATAGTCCACACAGAAACTAGTAGAGCCATCTGGCTTAGGCACAAGGACTATGGGTGAGGCCCAGAGGCTGTGGGATCTCTGGATTACCCTAAAATCCAGCATCTCCTCCACTTCCCTCCTAATGTCCTTTTGGACAGCCTCTGACACCCGATATAGTGTCCGCTGTATGGGCATCCGTGTCCCTGTCTCCACATTGTGCGTCGCTAAGGGGGTTAGTCCAGGCTTGGCGCTAAACAATGGGGCAAAGTCTGCTAAAACCTCCTTTACTTCCTGGATCTGGTGTGGGGCCAGCTGGGGAGGCAATTTTACTGCCTCCACAGAGGACTCCTGCTTGCTTTCTTCCAGCAAGTCCAGAAGGGGGCCTCCATCTCTCCCCTCCCCAGGACTACACACTGCAAACACCATGTCAGCCCTATTTGCATATGGCTTCATCATGCTGACATGATACATCCTTTCTGTCTGTCTTTTGGTCAGGTAACTCTACAATATAGTTCACATCATTTACCTTCCAAACCACTTTGTACAGTCCTGCCCACTCACCCTGCAGCTTGTCTTTCCGGATCGGAATAAGGACCATGACTTCCTGACCCACCATGTACGAGCGAGCTCTGGCTCTGCGGTCGTACCACACTTTTGTTTCTGTTGGGCAGCTGCCAGGTTGCTCTGGGCAGCCCCCATAAGCTCCTTCAACCTTTCCCTAAACCTAAGGATGTAATCCACAATGGGAGTTCCCTGGGTGGCGTGCTTGCCTTCCCAGTCCTCTCGGATCAGGTCTAGGGGACCATGTACCCGGCATCCATATAAGAGTTCGAAGGGGGAAAATCCTGTAGACTCTTGGGGCACCTCCCAATACGCAAACAGGTGGGGAAGGTATTTCTCCCAGTCCCTCCCATGCTGTTCAGCAAACGCCCGGAGCATTGACTTCAGGGTACCATTGAATCTTTCCACAAACCCATTGGCTTGTGGGTGATACGGTGTCGTGCATCTCTGCACCACCCCGCACTTCTCCCATAAACATTTCATCAGGTCCGACATGAAGGACCCGAGTATACACAAGTCCATTTTCCCAATAAACTTTATGTCTGCTGTCACCTCCCTGTGCCCCGTTAGAGTCTGCCCAAGCCCTCAGCTTCTCTAGACTAGGGTCACTTCTCTGAGCAGCTACAAACCCCTCACACATTCCCAAGGCAATGGACAGGTCCCCTTCAGTCGCCAAACTAGGGTCCCTAGCACTAGCGTCTGGGCAGTCAGGATCACTGTAAATCCCAACCCTCTGACAATGGGTCACCCCTCCCTCCTTACAGTAATCCTCTGTAGCTGTGAGGTTACTTGCTACTGGGGAAATTTCTACCCCTTTTTCATTAATCTCCACATCTGGAGACACAGACTGGGGAACCAGCCTCTCAGTGCTTTCCACAATGGCTTCTGTGGGGTTCAGAGAACTGCAATTTTCCCTTGCCGCTTGGCTACAGGTAACTGCACACACCATCTCCTGTTTGAGATTGTTTCCCAGGATCACATCCACTGCTAAGGCCTGGGCTACAGCCACCTGTCCCCCCTGTTTCACCCCAGTCTAGGAGAACACTAGCGAGGGGCAATGTTTTCTCTTCACCAGTAAAGTCCTGTACAGTGACATATTTATTGGGTATAAGCTGACCCGGCTCTACTAGATCCCCCTTTACCAAGGTCAAGGATGTCCCTGTGTCCCTTAACCCTTGCATCTGTACACCATTCACCATGACTGGATGCATGTGTTCCCTCATGTTCACTGGCATGCTTCAAGGGACACACAAACAACCCACTTCTGTCCTAGCACCACCTTGAATATTGTTGCTCACCTTTTTGGGACACTGTCTGGCAATATGCCCCGTTTCTCTACACAACCAACATTCATTTCTTTTCTCAGAGAAATCTTTTCTCTGAAACCTGGGGCTAACTGGTTTTGGTGGAGGCAGTGAGGATTTTAGCTGTCCTGAAGGTACGCTTTTCCCTTTCTGCACTGCCGCGCCCACCCCATTCGCTCTCAGAGCAGGTCTGCTCTTGGCATAGCGATCCGAGAGTTCAGCAGCCTCTTGCATGGTTTTGGTATCTCGGTCCTCCAGCCAGGTTTTCAGCTCTACTGGGCATGCCCAGAAAAACTGTTCTAACGGAATCATATTTTCAATTTTATCAACAGAGTTTGCTTCAGTTCCTTCCCACCGTTTTAAAAAACTGATGCTGTTTTGTGGCTAGCTCCTCGTAGCTCATGTCAGAGCTTCTCCTGAGCTTACGGAATTTATTTGACCCAATGCATCCCGAGCTTTCCCGGTAAGTAGTGGGGATAGCTGGAAGCTCCAAGACTCCCTAGGAATTTTAGCCTGAATACAAACTTTTTCAAAAGAATTTAAAAAGGCATTCATATCCTCCCCCCTCTTTAAATTCGGCTATCGATTTGGAATTCAATTTGTAACCCAGTCCTGTAGTCCCAGTTAAACCTAAGCCACTTACCTGCTCTGGTGCCGCTGGTTGGAGTTGTAGCTTCTCCATTTCATGTTGCCTCTGGTGCTTACGCTCTTCATGGTCCGCCTCTCGCCATTCTTGCTCCTTCTTCCCTGCAGCTCACTGGTGCTCATGCTCAGCGTCTCTCTGTTCTCACTCTGTCTCCTGCTGTTCACGGTCCCTTTCCCTCTGGAGCTCCAGCTCCATTCTGTGCAACTCAATTTGCAGCTCGAGTACTTCTGGATCCAGTATACTGGTGACCTTCCCCTGCAGCTGTGGCCCTTCGCTGACGTGGAACCTTTTGCATTTCTCATTGGATCTGGACACTGCACTGGCTGTTAGCCCTGCCACACTCAAGGTCTGGTCCTTTTCAGTCACGGTCTGTGACTCACTGCTCTGGGTATCTGCTACCATCAGGGCATCCACGAGGTTCTGTTTGCTGGCTTTCACTTCGGACGGGACTCCTCTGTCCCCGCACAACTGCTTTAAGTAGTCTACAGTGTGCCTGCTGTAGTTGGAAGCCATCTTCTTTCCTAACTATGGCTACTCTGACTTGCACTTTAGAAAAAAAAATTAAACGGGTAGGAACTTGACTGTACACCAAGTGATATACTGTAGTTCTGTCTCCTTTTTTAAAAATAAATCACTGCCTTTTTCTTTCTTTGCAAGTGAGCTGATGGTCTCAAGCTGACACACTGAACAATAAAAGCTTGTAATACCAAAATTTATCGCACCACTGCCAACCAATCTGTCACAAACCCACTCAGTAGGTCAAGCCCTCTGCTCCTACAGTGCCAAGCTAGTAGTGCAGTCATGTGAACAGTTAACAGAAACAGGTTAACCGTACTGTTTTGTGGATTCAAATCAAACTTTGGTCTCAGTTCTGGAGGGATTCAAACTGTGAACCTCTTGTTAGCATACCCAATGCATACTCTTTGGCATGTCCCTTTCCCTTTAAATCTGGATGGAAAGTCTTCAAGCTGGCTCCTCCCATCCACCTGGGTGGTAAATACCTTGGCTACACCCCATGATGCCAGATCTTAGCCCACTGGAAGCAAGATGATGTGCCTAAAGCCAGGGAGGTTGGGTGGGTGCGTGTGGATGAACAACATATACCACTCCTAGAACTACTGTTGCAGGTGAGTAACCTGTTCTAGGAACATGAATATGTCGTTCATCCACACTCTTTGGCAGACTCCTAGCAGTTCTCCAGGAGGGGAGAGGCAAGGTGCACACCCCCTACTTAGGAAACAGAGATTGGAGAACCGAAGCCCCAAAACCAGCATCTCGGCATGACTCAAGGTCGAAGTGGTAGTGGGAAATAAAGGTGTTTGCTGACTTCCAGGTAGCAGCCCAACAGATTTCCTGGATAGGGATGTCCCTGGAAGCAGCCACCAATGCAGCAGTATGATGGTAGAATGAGCTCTTAACCCCCTGGGAGGCTCCTTGTCCACCAACTCATAGCACAGACCTATGGCATGATGTTATCCATCTTGTAATGGTCCGTTTAGCAGCAGGTCTGCCAGAAGCGGCTTCAGCGTAGGTGACAAACAGCTGGCAAACCTCTCCACGAATTTCAGCCATTCTTTCCTTATACAGTCAGATCTGGTTAATCCATGCACATTTGTGTTTGCCAATTTTGTTATGTAATACAAATCTACATAGTAACCAGACAGTGATAATAAAGAGGTCAATATCTCAACAAAAAATCCGTATGTAGTGTTTTTCATTCGGATAGTCAGACATATGGGTTAACCAGTCACAGATTAACCAGGTCTGACTGTAGTAGGAGAGAGCACGTCTCACGTCCAGAGTATGGAGCCTGTACTCGGCATCTGAGGTGTAGTTAGGGTAGTATACTGGTGGAGTCAACGCCTGATTAAGGTGAAACTCTGAGACCACCTTCGGAAGGAATTTCGGGTGGGGGCGCAGGACAACTTTGTCCCTGTGAAAGACCAGATAAGGGGAGTCCACTGAAAATGCCTGAGCTCCTCTGTCCTTCTGGCTGACATGACAGCCACTAGGAAGGCTGTCTTCCACGACAAGTGTGAGAGCTCACACTTGAGCATGGGTTTGAATTGCTTGCCCATGAGCTTTGCCAAAACCAGCAAGAGATCCCATGGAGGTGGAGGTTCATGCACCAGAGGGGATATGTGATCCAGGCCTTTGAAGAAGTGCCCAACCACTGTCTCCTGTGCCAATATCGGCTGACTGGCCTGTGCCCGGTAAGTAGAAATGGCTGGCAAGTGCACCCTAAGGGTCGAGAACTGCAGACCCCCTTTGGAGAGAGACCAAAGGTAGTCTAGAATGTTAGCCACACAGCAGGATAAGGGGTCCAGATTCTTACCATGACACCAAATGGAAAATCTCTTCCATTTGAAGGCATGACATTTCCCTGGTCAATTCCTTGTGAGATGCCTCCACCACAGTCTAGACATCCTCGGAAAGACCCAGATCCGCTCAGGTACCAGGCTGTGAGGTGCAGGTATTGAAGGTCCGGATGGAAGACCTTCCCCTGGTTTAATGATATCAGGTCCAGGCATGTGCAAAGTCGCTCCGGGGGCCTGCAGCTGAGGCTGAGGAGATCTGGGTACCAGAATTGGCACGGCCAATCTGGGGCTACCAGAATCACCTTCGCCTTGTCCCTCCTCACCTTGAGTAACACCTTGTGGATCAAGGGAAATGGAAGGAAGGCATAGAGGAGGCCTGGGGTCCACGGCCTCGAAAAGGCATCCCCCTGCAGCGAGCCCTGCTGAGGGGGGGCAGGCATGGTAAAGACTCACCTTGGCATTCTCCCCTGGAGGCAAACAGGTCCACCAACGGTTTTCCCCAATGGGAGAACAGACTGTAAGCTACCTATGGATGGAGGGACCACTTGTGGGATGTCTGGCCTAAGCGGCTGAGAACATCTGCCAGTTGGTTCGAGACTCCTGCCACATGGATGGATAGGAGATCCGCCTCCAACCGGTTGATGAGGGTCCAGATGTGGAGCGCCTCCTTGCACAGCAGACGGCAGTGCGTGCCACCCTGTTTGTTGAGGTAGTACATGGTCGTGGTATTGTCCATCTGGACTTGAACCACTTGACCCCGGAGCTGAGGAGCAAATGCCGACAGCGCCAGTCTGACTGCTCTGAGCTCCAACAGGTTGATGTGGCATCAGGACTCCTTGGGGGTCCAGAACCCATGGGCCCTGTTTTCCCCCATGTGGGCTCCCCAAGCCCATGAGGACAACCGTCGGCTCAGGGCGGACAAATGGGATCCCTTCCTGCAACCGTTCTGGGACGTTCCACCATTGGAGAGCATCCCGCATCCTCAGGGTTACCATGATCAGCTGGTTGAACTGACCATGGCACTGAGTCCATTGAGTGGCCAGCTCTCACTGGAGGGGGCACATGTGCCACCTGGCCCAACAGACCACTGAGGTGCATGCCGCCATGTAACCCAGAAGGTGCAGAAAGTCCCGGGCAGGGCGCAAGAGCCCAACCAGAAATGATACGGCAAAGTAGGAAAGAACCTCCGCCCTGTCCGCTGGGAGCCGGGCTCTGGCTTGACAAAAGTCGAGCTCTGCCCCAATAAAGCCCATCACCTAAGATGGCATGAGTTCCGACTTGGCCTCGTTGATCAGGAGGCCAAGCTGAGAGCAGGTGCTGAGAGCCAGATCCCTGGATCTCTCCACCTCCTGAAGGGAGGAACCCACCAGAAGTCAGTCATCAAGATAAGGGAAGATTTGAACTCTTCGATGATGAAGATCGGTTGCCACCATTGTAATTCACTTGGTGAAGACCCACGGGGCCGATGACAGGCCGAACGGCATGGCTCGGAACTTGTACAGGGTCCCCTCAACCCTGAAGCGGAGGAACCGCTGGTGGGATGGATGGATTGGGACGCGAAAGAACACGTCCTTCAGATCCAGTGAACAAAACAACATGTTTCGCTCCAGGGATGATATGATCTGGTTCAGAGTTACCATCCAGAAGGTGCGAGACCTGAGATACTGATTCAGGTCATGGAGATCTAGGATGGGGCACCAACCCCCATCCGCTTGGGCACCAGGAAGTGCCTGGATACGAAGCCTGGGTCTACAGGCAGATTCGGCACTGGAGCTACCGTCTCCTTGCGGAGGAGCTGAGCTATGTCATCTTGAAGAGCTGACTGTGCAAGTTGAGATCCTTTCCTCTCGAGGGGCTTGGCTTGGCTGGGTGGGTACTGCTCAAATTCCAGAGGCAGTCCCTGCCCGACCACTTCTAGAACCCACCTGTCCGAAGTGATATCGGACCAGGCGGAAAGTGGTGGAGCCGACCCCCCATGGGAGGACCCAGGGCAGGCGTGATGTGAGTAGGGGTGGCAACCCCCAACCCGTCACTGAGCAGGCTTAGAGGAGGAGGAGGAGGAGGAAGTTCCTGGACCAGCGCCTCTGCCTCCTTTATGGGGCTATTGAGGGTACTGCTTGGGCCTAGGGCGCCAAGCTTGAGCCTGCTTCTGCTGTTGGTGCTGCTGACCTCCTTGATAGGACGACTGCTGAAAGGGCTTCCTCTTCCTCTTCTGCTGGTTCTTGCCAGAGGACCTCTTAGCAGAAGTGGCGTCCAAAGTGGTACTGGACTGTTCAATACACTGAAGGTGGCCTGCCACTCTTCAGCAGAACAAGTCGGTACCAAGGAAAGGCACATCAGCTAACTTGTGCTGGGTATCCGCTGGAAAGGAGGATAACTGCAGCCAAGCCCTGCGGCGGATGTCCACTGCGGCTGCTAAAGAGTGGGCACAAGAATCCCTGATGTCTAGGGCCATCTGGAGCTGCTGTTTGGCGACAGCACGGCCCTGATCACGGACTTGCTTGACCGTGGTCTGCATGTCCACAGGGAGGTGAGGAAGTACTTCATCCAGTGACCCTAGGAGGGCATGGGAGAAGTGTGCTGCGTAGACCTTATGGGCAGAGTGGTCCATGTTCTTGGAATCCTTGTCCGGAGGTTGGTCGGTGTCAGCCGAGTTACCAGTACCGTCTGAAGATGGAAGCAGTCACCAGGCTCTCAGCCGAGGGATGTTCTGTGAATCCCGTTAGGGATTCCATAGGCACCACGTACTTATGGGCCATACAGGCAGACGGTGCTGGGAAGGAGGCTGGATGCTGCCAAAGCTCAAGGGCTGGACCAGTAATGGCTTCAGCCACTGGGAAGGCCTCCATTGGGGTATCCCCCCTCTTAAGGATATACATAAGAGGGTATTCCATCTTTTTCTGGATAGACTCCATAGGCATTCCGGTGGAATCGGAAATGAAGAGGATGCCCCGGAAGGAGGAAGGACCTTCCTCCAGGCCTGCCGAGAGTGACTCCCCATCACCCGGATGGGAGTGCAAACCGGTGACATCCAAATCTGAAGAGTAGGGATACAGCGGTCTCCTGCCTATGACCCCCTCGATACGCCGAGGACAGTCAGGGGTAACTGTGATGGACAGACAACGGGGAAGCCCGGTGTCTAGACGAGCCCCTTTCTGAGGAGCCCCAGAGAGAGGCTGCTTAGGTGGTGGTTCCACCCTAATCGGTGGTGAGACCGGTATGGGCTTAGGAATAATGGCCGGCCCCACAGGTGCAGGGGTCGGTGTCGTCCCTTGAGGCACAGGGCAAGTAATGGCTGGGGTGGACGGTGTAGCCAGCTTCTGCCCGGCCAAAATCAGCTGTTGCCACATAAGCTCCTCATAGCGCTGGAGTTTCCGTTGAAGCCTCTCCTCATCCGACAAGGATGAGGATCTGTGGCAGCGCCTCTCTTTTGAATGTCTGTGGCCTTTCTTCGGTTTTCCTGCCGAAGGAGGAGACAGAGCCCTCGATTGAGACCGATGGGATCAGCCAGGATTGGGAGAAACCGGGCTTGGGGAAAATAGAGGCTCCGGATCAATTCCCTTGATGGGGACACCCGAAGGAAGTGTCTCGTCATCGGGGAAAGAAAGGACCAGGGTCCTTTCTAAAGAATCGTCAACCGGAGTCAGTGAAATTAGCTCAAGAACAATCTCGGCCAGATCAGCTGATTCCTCAGTCTCTGCCTGGCCAGATGGAAGATCCGTGAAGCCGGCAGCCGAGGAAGCGATCTCGACCGAAGTCAAGGTCGCAGTGTCCTGGGACTCGTACCTCTCTCAGTCCCAGGAACATCTCTTTCTCAAAGATGTTGGATCCTTGTCCCTCTTCCGAGGGTGGGAGGAGTGCAAGCCCGAGGGAGCCTCACCCCTGGTGGGGAGAGACTGGCACATCTCACTGAAGGAACCTGTGAAGGAAGAACCGAGGTTGAGAGGCACAAAGAAACTTCAGCTGGCCAAAGCCTGGGCAGCTTCTTCTTCAAAGGACTTCATCTGCTCTAGCTGCTCGGCGGAAACCGCCCACCTCGCCTCTTTCAATTTCACTGGCGGGTTCCTTTTCTCCGGTCTTCCCAGCTTAACTCATTCCGTCCTGATGACGCCATATGGCGTCATAAAAAAACATACCTCTTTTTCCTGATGACGCCTTATGGCGTCCTAAATCATTTGCTGTAGTGCCTGATGACGCCAATTGGCGTCCATATCTTTCTTTTAGTGCAGCTCAAGTATTTGTTTACATTTGATGAATTGAGTTGTACCAGCTAATAGGGGACATCGTACCTTTACTGATTTTACCTAATATAATATGTGTTCCCATTGGCTATTTTGAGAAAACAAGCCTTAATACATAAATAAATAAATTTACTATTTTTTGCAAGTGCTGTGAAAAATGTATTATGTTCATTCTGCCATTAGTTTGTATCGTAACAACAAATTATCTTGTTTTAGTGTAACATGTTAAGCTGATCAGGTTTACACTATAATTAATTTCATAATTTTTTTTTTTTATTCGAGAAATCCGATTGGCTGTCACCACTTTGGTGTATTTTTTTGTCTTTTGGGGTATTTTTCTACAATAACATGTCACTGATATCATGATTGTTATAACTATTAGTCCATTTATACCACTAAATGAGCTGAATATTTCTGTATTTAAAAATCGAGCTCTGTGATTGGTCGGATTTTCTGACATCATCAATTCTGAATTTAACTGGTGTAAAGGGATTGTCTTAGATGCAAGCACCATCCCACTGATGACGCCTTAGTTGTTGAAGCGCCAGGGAACCTGCACGCAAATCTTTTGTTGTATCTTCCACTATTCTATTCAATGTGTGTGTCTGAAACGTTAGACTAAATCCTTATTTAGCATTCAAGCAAGGACTCGTATTTTTTTACAACCGTCACTGGAGGGAAAGTGGCTCTCTGGGCTCTGGAGTGTACAGTGATTTTTTTTTGATGTTTCAGTTAGGGGTGACAGCCCTCACCTGCACCCGCTCTAGCTCTGTAGTGCGTCACCATTTGGTCATATTGATCCACACTGTTGCCATGCTTGCTCTATGCTTACTGCACACGTCACTATTTCCATTAACCAGTCAGAGCGCACATTGGTGCAGGGAGAGCATGGTGACTAGAAACTTAGTTTCAAGATGGAGGTGCTGCTCTTATCCTAAAATACTCACTTCGTTTCGGTGCCAAAACCTCGATTTGTAATCTGTATTTACTTTATTTGTTTTTAATTTTATTTATGATAAAAGGTTTTTCATAGTTGTTACTTTATTCATTTTGGGATAATGTCTGGTCATCCTGTGTGATCACATCTTATGGATCCAGCTGGCATTCCTGATGGAGAGAGTGTTTCTTGTGCATGTACTAGATGAGTTCACATGAATTCAGCACCTTTTGTTACTTTTTAAAGAGTTTATGTTCGGATTATGGCTATATTAAAATCTATGTGGCATGTTGCTCCCTGCGTTATGGATGATAAGTGGGTTAGGGTCAGTAGCATGTTTGTCTCATCCTCTGCACTTGAGTTTTCTCCCTAATACGCAGTTGCTGATTGTTTAAAATGAAAAAAAATAATGGTGTTGCCTTCAGCTTATCTGGCATCAGTCCAGCCCCAATCTTTGATGCATTGTAAAGGCCAAATCAATTTTGAATCCCTCCACAGTCACTGGTGTTGTCCATCGACTCGTATGATGTCAGTCCAGACTCAACCTCTGATGCACTGTAAAGTGTTCTTCAGGTTAAAATCCCTTCACAGCCACTTGTAGATCTAGCTCCTTACCATGCATCAGTCGAGTCCCAAACTGTAGTGAACAGTGAAGTGCATTTCAGGTTCAGATCCCTCCTGAACTGATGGTGTTGTCCATCGACTTACCATGCATCAGTCCAGACCAATCCCATAATGCACTGTGAAGTGCATTTCATGTTCAAAACCCTCCACATCCACTGGTGTAGTCCATCAGTTCAGCCCCAATCTGTGATGCACTGTAAAGTATTCTTCAGGTTCAAATCCCTCCACAGCCACTTGTAAAATCTGTCTCCTTATCATGTGTCATTCGAGCCCCAAACTGTAGTGAACACTGAAGTGCATTTCAGGATCAGATCCCTCCACAGCTGATGGTGTTGTCCATCGACTTACCATGTATCAGTCCAGACCAATCCCATAACGCACTGTGAAGTGCACTTGATGTTCAAAACCCTCTACATACACTGGTGTAGCCCATCAATTCATATGACATCAGTTCAGCCCCAATCTCTGATGCACTGTAAAGTATTCTTCACGCTCAAATCCCTCCACAGCCACTTGTAAAATCTATCTCCTTATCATGCATCCCTCGAGCTCCAAACTGTAGTGAACAGTGAAGTGCATTTCAGGTTCAGATCTCTCCACAGCCAATGGTGTTGTCCATTGACTGATCTGGTGTCAGTCCAGCCCCAACCTCTACTGCACTGTAAAGTGCTGTTCAGGTTCAAATCCCACCAGAGTCACTGATTTAGTCCATCTGTTCATCAGTCTTCAGTCCAACCTTTATCTCTGACACTCTGTGATGTGCATTACTGATATGGATCCCTCCTCAGTCACCATGGTGTAGTCCATCATACACATCAGGATTCATTCCAACATTACCCTCAGATGCACTGTAATTTTCTATTCAAGTTCGAATCACTCCACAACCACTTTAGTCCCTTGTGCTCATAATGCTTCAGACCATCCCTTACCTCTGATGCACTGTGATGTGATCAGTGCCAGTGTATGACGTATACAGTCCATTCAAATGAAACATAGCACACAGTACACATGTGCGCCAATGAGCATCACTCCATGGTGCAGGCATACCCACACTCCTTCCCACCCACACAGTGCACCATACTGAATGCTGCAACATATCACATGTGTAGGCAGGCAATCCATGTGACACAGCACATAGTACACAACCCTTTATAGGTGCCCATGTCATCACCCTGTATGTGTACCCACAATGTTTCTGCATGGCATATGAACACCATTACCAGGTGCAGGCAGCCCCACCTGCTTCCCTGCAACTGAGTATACCCCAAGGATAGGTGCCAATTCATGACACAAAATAACTGCAGTGCCTATGAGCATCATTCCTTGGTACAGGCACACACACCCCCTTCCCCACGACACAGTATACCCCAAATTACCAGTGCCTTTTCAGTAATTTCATCATCCTATACGTATACCCATAATGTATCTACAGTGCCTGTTAGCACCATTATTACATGCATACAGCCCCTCTCATTTCCCCAGAACATATGAAGTACATCTGAGCCTGTATTATGAATGCAGGACCCCCCCCCACACACCACCACTAACACACAGTGCTTCCTCATACAGTCATTCCCTCACCTTAAACCATCCCATAATACAACCCCAAAAAATAAACTATGCCAGGAAATTAAATAATGCACAGATTTATGTAACATGATGTTTACTGAAAGGCTGTGAACCTTTACATGAACATTATGCTTCATTTACAGTATGATAAAGCAAACAGCACAAATAAAATACAGTTTCCTATACTTATCATGGGATTTTATTGCAAAAATAAAATAAAAGTTTATTTCAATGAAATTATACATTTTAACTATAGCACATATGCAATTAATCATAGAGAGCCCTCCAGCAGTAACAAATGTCTCCATTTCCTGTGTCAGCTCACTGACCTACACTGGCAGGGTTCTTCCTGTTTACATCACTTGACCTCACAAAGCACTTCCTTCCTGCATCACTTCCTGATATGTCCTTCTAAGGTAATGTGTAAATATGTTCTTACTAAACTAGGGGAAAAACAAAAAAAATTGATAATCAGATTCATAAGCTAAAATCAGTGGGTAGGAAGAATTGAACACTGCAAAAATCCCAACCAGTGGAGTGGAATAAAAAACTCAAACTGTAATAACAAGAGATTCAGATATTGATTTCTGACTAAAAAAATGGTAAACACTTGCACAATTTATATTTAGACAATGACATATGTTTATTGTATATTTTTAACTATTTTAATCAACAATTTTACAGAAATGTAATATTTTTGCATGACTAAGTAAACAGAGCATAATTATATTTAGATAAAATCATCAGAATTTATTAAAATATGAAAACAACCTACACAACATTAAATCCAGTAAAATAGACATTACCAAACCTCACTCATTTTCAAAACTTTTGTCCTGAAAAACTTTTCTTTTTACAGTTTTAAAATTGGATGTATGGATTTTAAGATATGTAGGTTTAAGCACAGTGAGTTTGTATGAATGCTGCAGATCTAAAACCCCTTCAGGCACACAGGTGTTCTAGCAGCAGGCAGAGGCTACCTGAACATTCTAAGTGACAATAGGATAGAATGAGTTAAGGCGCACCATGCGGTCCTCAAGGACATTGGGATGGAAAGCCAAGCAAAAGGTACAGGTGTTGGTGTCATGACCGACACCTAGGCAGTACACGCAGGTAAGGTGGGGATTGGTGCGTGACATTTTCCGGCCGCACGCACACTGGCGAAATCCGGGGGATGACTTGTCCTCCATATCCGATGCGCTATTATCGGAATCGAAAACTCTTGACGAGTTTGAGAGATAAATTCGGTAAAAACCGATTATGCGAATCCAGGGCCTACTATGGCTAAAGTTAGCATGAGGGAACCCAATTTTTCCAGCGGAAAGGAAGATCTGGCGTCATGGGGCGGAGCCGAGGTATTTACCACCCCGGGTGAGTGGGAGCAGCCAGCTTGCAGACTTTCCAGCCAGATTTAAAGGGAAAGGGACATGCCAAAGACTGTGGATGAACAACATATCCATACTTCTAGAACTACTGTTACAGATGAGTAAATACAGGTTACTCACCTGTAACAGGAGTTCTAGGAGTGGTATATGTTGTTCATCCACACTTACTGGCAGGTTCCTTGCCGCTTTAAATCTTGCCGGCAGGTCTTCAAGCTGGCTCCTCCCACCCACCCGGTGGTAAAACTCTCGGTTCCACCCCATGACGCCAGATCTAGCCCGCTGGAAGTCAGGCTCATGGTCGGAAGCCAGGGAGGTCGGGTGGGTTGTGTGATGAACAACATATACCACTCCTAGAAAGTACAGTTACTTAAGAACTTACCGTAACAGTAGATCTTCGAGAGGCTCCTGCAGTAGGTAATTACATATAGGGACTGGCGCCGGCAGGCGCAGGACCCCACGGAAAATTTCTAGCTAGCAGTCCCTGACGTAGGGACCGCCTCTTGTCAGGTGACCGTGTCAGGAGACGCCGGTATAAAGGTGCGGTCCTCACGCCTAACTTCAAGTTCTTTCCGCCAAAGGAGGCCGGACGAGAGAGAAGCGAATATTTCCCCTCACTGGAAAAGGAGCTGAAAAAGCTTAGGGGGGTGGAGGGCGGGAAGGTATAACCTACTGCTAGAGGCTCTCTCGAAGATCTACTGTTACGGTATGTTCTTACGTAACTGTACTATCTTACTTCGAGAGGGCTCTTGCAGTAGGTAATTATGTATAGGACTGAGTCCCAAGCAGTCTGAAACAAGAAGCAGCACACGGGAGGAGGAAAGCTACTCAGAGTAGATCCTTTAGCTGTGAAGGCCTTAAGAAAGGAGGCCTTGCAGGACAGCCAACCCGAAGCCAGCTCTACAGCAAGAGGCAATATCCAAACTGTAATGTTTCGTAAAGGTATGGACGGAAGTCCAAGTGGCGGCAGCGCAGATGTCTGCCGCTGACACATTCTTGAAACAAGCCACTGAGGCAGCGACTCCTCTGGTGGAGTGGCCTTTTACTTGACCCGGAAGGGTCTTGTTGTACTTGTCATAACAGAAAGTGATGCAATGAGCCAACCATTTGGATAGGCATTGCCTAGAAATAGCATTGCCTTCTCTTTTGGGTGCAAAGGAGACAAACAGTTGATCAGTCTTTCTGAGAACCTTTGTCCTGTTAGTGTAGTATCTCAGAATCCGGTGAACATCCATAGTATGTAGTAAATACTCCCCTTGATTGGACTACCGCGTAAAGAAAGTGGGTAACTCTATGGACTGGTTCAATGTAGATTCCGCTACCACCTTGGGGAGAAACTTAGGATTGGTGCGCAGAGCCACACGTTCCTTGTGGAAAATCAAGTATGGAATTTTACACATCAGGACCTGGAGCTTGGAAATCCTCCGAGCCGAGGTAATGGCCGTGAGAAAAAGTGTCTTCCAAGAAAGGAACTTCAAGTCTGCGGAGGCTGCCGGTTCAAAAGGAGGCAGAGTTGGTTTCTCAAGAACAAATTCAAATCCCAAGGAGGGGCGGGAACTCGAACAGGAGGTCTCAGGTGGAGAAGCCCTCTGAGGAAAGTCTTCGAGACTTCCAGTTGAGCAAACATTCTGTCTGCAAAGGGAACGTGACAGGCCGAAATGGCCACCATGTGGACTTTCAGAGAGGAGTGACTAAGACCTAGGTTGAAGAGATGGCGCAGGTACTCCAGCAAATGTCCCGCGGGGCAGGAGAAAGGCTCGACATCTTTCCGAGCAGCCCAGATTGTGAACCTTTTCCACTTCATGGCATAGGTAGACCTAGTGGAGAGTTTCCTAGCCTCCACCAGAATTTCTGCCACCTGGGGAGAAACTCCAAAGTGGGTTTGGGCTATGTCTGCAGGAGCCATGCATGTAGCTGAAGGGACTTGAGACCTGGATGGGCCAGGGTCCCCCAATCCTGGGTCAGTAAACATCGTGACAGAGGAAGAGGGAGTGGAAGTTCCTCTGAGAATTGTTGCAGAAGAGAGGACCAAACTTGCCTCGGCCAAAAAAGAGTGATCAGAATCATTTCTGCTCCATCTGAACCTAGTTTCTGCAAGACCCATGGGATCAAAGGAATTGGGGGGGGGGGGAGCATAGACGAATCTGTCCTTCCAATCTAGAGACAGAGCGTCTCTCCAGAAAATGCCTCGCTTTTGAACGAGCGAGCAGAAATCTGGAAGCTTTGCGTTTTGAGGGGAAGCGAACAGGTCGACCTGTGGTGTTCCCCAACATAGGAAGATGTTGTCTAGGACCCTTTGA
The DNA here is from genome assembly GCA_016271365.2 of Neoceratodus forsteri. Lineage (NCBI taxonomy): Eukaryota > Metazoa > Chordata > Ceratodontiformes > Ceratodontidae > Neoceratodus > Neoceratodus forsteri. The sequence continues at coordinate 1,032,123,012 of CM028131.1, read as the reverse complement.
TCCAGTTCCCACTCATGGGCCAGGGCAGACGAGCGACTCAGCTTGCCTGCCAAGGCGTTTTTGACACCCGGAACATGAGTAGCCGTAACGTGAAAGTTGTGTTGTATTGCCCAATCCCACACTCTCATTGCTTCCCTGCAAAGAGGGTAGGACCGAGTCCCTCCTTGTTTGTTGATGTACCATACCACACACATACTGTACATCTGGATGGCTAGGTGGCCTAGAAGGAGATACAGATGGAGGGCTTGGAGTGCATAAAGCACTGCCTGGAGCTCGAGCACATTGTGAAGTGTTTGTTCGAGCTTGGACCAAGAGCTCGGAGTCTGATGAGGACCCAGATGGGCTCCCCAACCTTCGCCCGAGGCATCTGTGGTCAGAGTCTGGGGGGGGGGAGGAAGGAAGAATGGAACCCCCCCGAAACAGGTTCTCTCTGACCATCCACCACTGCAAGTCTCGAACCATGGGAGAGGAGACCAGGACCAGCTGATCCAAGTCGTTCTCCAATTGATCCCATTGGGAGCAAAGCGTCCACTGAGAAACCCTCACGTGGAGCCGAGTGCGAGGAACTGTCGGGATAGCAGCCACCATGAGCCCGAAAAGGCAAAGAACCGACCTTGCAGTGACTCGCCTGCGGCCGGACAACAGGCTTACCTGAGTCTGAATAGTGGCCACCCTGCCCGGTGGCAGGAAGGCCCTGCCCAGGGTTGTGCCCAGTATCGCCCCGATAAACTGGAGTCTCTGGGATGGGATCAAATGAGACTTGGAATGGCTGATGGTAATGCCCACGCAGGCAAAGACCTGTTGGGTAAGGGAGAGGCAGCGCAGGAGTTCCTCCCTGGACGAGGCCGCCATGAGCCAGTCATCCAGGTACGGGAAAACTTGCACTCCTCGGGTACGCAGGTAGGCCGCCACCACCGCAAGGCATTTGGTAAATACTCGGGGAGCTGAGGAGAGGCCAAATGGAAGTGCCTTGAACTGGTAGTGGTCCCCCTGGAAAGCAAAACGGAGATATTTGCGGTGGGACGGGCGAATGGATATATGCAGGTAGGCATCCTGCATATCCACAGCACACAGCCACTGGCCCGAGCGGAGGAGGTGCAGAAGACTCTGCAATGAGAGCATGCTGAACCCCTTGTATTCCACTAATAGGTTCAGGGAACTGAGATCTAGGATAGGTCTCACGTCTCCTGTCTTCTTTGGGACCAGGAAGAAGTGGGAATAGTAACCTGTTCCCTGTAGGGGAAGGGGGACAGGTTCTATTGCCTGTTTCAGCAACAGTGCTGAAATCTCTTCCTGGACCAGAAGATGATGTTCCCAAGAGTACGACTATCTTTGGGGAGGGTGATGAGGTGGTTTCTGTAGAAACTCTATTGAATGCCCTTCTGTGATTAGCTGGAGCACCCACGAATCTGTTGTTAACCTCTCCCAGCCTGGAAGATGGAGGGAGAACTTCCCTCCTACCGGTTCCTCCGGGAAGCCCGGAGGCTGTGGGAGAGGGAAGGAGTCAGGTGGTGTGGGGCAGTGCTGCAGCTGAAGCACCTGCTGCTTTTTTGGAAGGAGGGGGCTTGGCAGCTGTGGGGGCCCGGCGTTTGGTGGCCTACTCTCCCGGAGGTTTTGCCTTTGGCCAGTTCTGTCTGCGAAAGGGACTGCACTGCGGTTGATGGGGATGGTACATAGTCAACGGACTTTAGTGCCGTCCCCTTCTCCTGCAGATTGGTGATGATGTCCTTGACATCACCCCCGAAGAGCACCAACCCCCAGAAGGGCGCTTCTTGTATAGCGGACTGCACTTCTGGGACCAACCCTGAGACACGGAGCCAAGCATGACGCCAGTTTTTCCACGGCGAAAGCTGAGTTGTCCAGCAGTGTCCACTGCATCGTAAGTCGCATGAAGCATGTTTCGACTGGCCAAACGTGCAGAGCAGACGAGGTCAGACAGTTCCTGCTTGACTTGAGAGTCCGGCAGGGAGTCCAATTTGGTTTCCACCTCAGAAATAATTGCCTTCTGGTAATCCCCCATGTGACTGACATAGTTCAGGGCACTGATCCCCAGCGTGGAAGAAGCGAAAATCTTATTGCCATACTGGTCCAGAAGGCGGGATTCTTTATCAGGTGGCGACAAGCTCAAGTGTTTTGGATTAGCTGACCGTCCGTGAGCGGCGCTAATCATGACCGAGTCAGCTCGAGGGTGGGAATCTAAATAGTCAACACCCTCTGTAGCCTGGTATAGCCTGTTCGACTTCCTTGGAAGAGGGGCTAATGCAGACAGTTGTTTCCAAATGGTGGTAACAAGGTGGGCATGAGGCTCGATCCAGGGTGGCACCAAGGTGGGAGCTGTCACGGGCAGATCCAGATGCTCAGCGAGTTTCAACCGCTGTGGGTCTGGCTCCAAGGATTGCCACTTATGCACTGCCTGGATTTTACGTAGCAGCTCCGTGAAGGAAGGATCCTCTGGAGCAGACTTCGTCGGAGTCCTTGGCCTGGGCTTTGACAGAGAGCGAGGCTCGTCGTCCTTTTCCGAGCAGCCATCGGAGGTGTCCAAGGAGGAAGAGGAAGAAACTGAAGAAGAAGCCTACTCCCTTTCCCGTCTAGAGAGAGGAACGGACCCCTTGGGAAGCCCTCAGGAAAGCATGTCCTGCCCCTATCTGGACCCAGAGAGTTCAGCCCTGGTGTCTGGAGGAGGGGAAGGAGTTTGTCGCCGTGGACGTACGGGAACTGGTACCGGCACCATCGTCGGAAGACGACTCTCCACCTCTCTGGTGAGCTGAGCCTTGGCCTCAGCCAACCAGGAGGCTAGAGTCTCCTACAAATCCACCGGCGGCTGGGGGGGCAGTGGAGGAGGAGGGGGATAAGGGTATGGGTTATGCCCATTGAGCGATTATCCATAACCCGACGGCGGAAAGCCCGGTTTCGGGTATTGTGGCATCGGGTAGGCCGGCGTCTGGTACTGTGGCGTTGGATACTGCGGTCCCGGGTACGACGGCATCGAGTACCCGGGGGAGCCGCCGGAGCAGACTGACCCACTGGAGGCAGAAGGCCCGGAGGGTCCGGCGTCGGGGTGGCATCCGGAAGCAGGATGTTGCCCGGAGTCAGCACTACAGATGGGGCCGGCGGCCGAGGTGCCAACGTCGGATCAGCAGGAGGTTGGTCCAACGGAGGTGGAACAGGGACCTCAGCGTCGCCCGGGGATGGAGACGAAAAATCCCACAGGACGGGCTGAGGAGACTTGGGGTCCCTGGAGGGCAGCGAAGGCTGCAGGGAGCCGGGAACGATGGACGTGGGAGGGTCCGGCATCGGCTCATCAGCTGTGCTGACATCGGACAGACCGACGTGCATCTTGCCAGCGGGATCCAGGTGGGCGCCAGAGGGGCCAGCGTCCGACTTAACGGAACCTTCACCGGAGGCAGGCCGCGATGAAGGGGCGGCCTGGTGGAAGAAGGGTCAGGTAACTTACCAACCTTCTCTGTGCGGACACTGGAGGAACCGACGTCCGGCTTATCAGAGCTGCCTGCGCCAGTAGGCCGCAAAGCCGCGGCTTTACCAGGGGCGGAAGCCTCCAAGAGCCCAGAGGAGCCCAACTGGCCCGAGCTTGAGCCAGATGGGCAGGCTGACACTGCCTTAGAAGCCTCTAAGGCGGCCATCACCTTCAACACGGCGACTCCCAAGGGAGTCGCGGTGGGAGAGGAGCCCTTGTCCTGGTGCTTTTCTTTGTCCTTTCTCTTGCAATGGCCTTCAGGGGAAGTTGATGCCTGCCAAAGTTTTTTGAGTTCTTTTTCCATGGAGCTCATCTTATTTTTGAGAATGTGGGCTTCCAGGTACTGCTGCCGCCTTCTCCGGGTGGCCGCGTTGAAACTCAGGCAGTGCTGGCACTTCTCTACTTGATGGTCAGGGCCTAGACAAAAAAGGCACAGGGAATGGCCGTCCTTGTGCAGGAGTTGGGCGCCGCACGAGTCGTACTTATTTTTGTGCTCGGAGGGTGTAGGGGATGACATACACCGATGAATGACTGATGATTACTAGGGAAAAAAAAGTGAAAAAAACTCAGTAAAATAAAGGACGAAGGAGCCTGATGGGCAAGGAACTTTTCCACAAGGCGCTGGCATAAGCTAACAGCGGGAAAGAACTGGAAGGCAGGCGTGAGGGACCGCCCCTTTATACCGTCTCCTGACGCTGGTCACCTGACGTGGGGGTGGTCCCTCGCCAGGGACTGCTAGCTAGAAATTTTTCCGTGAGGTCCTGTCTCCATCAGTCCTATATGTAATTATCTGCTGCAAGAGCCCTCTCGAAGTAAGATCTCCTGTTACAGGTAAGTAAATACAGGTTACTCACCTGTAACAGGAGTTCTAGGAATGGTATATGTTGTTCATCTTGCCGGAAGGTCTTCAAGCTGGCTCCTCCCACCCACCCGGGTGGTAAAACTCTCGGCTCCGCCCCATGACGCCAGATCTGGCCCGCTGGAAGCTCAGGTTGTGCGTCGAAGCCGGGGAGGTCGGGTGGGTCGTGAGGATGAACAACATATACCATTCCTAGAACCCTGTTACAGGTGAGTAACCTGTATTTCTAGGACATGGATATGTTGTTCATCCACACTGTCTGGCAGACTCCTAGCAGTTCTCCGGGAGGAGGGAGGCAAGACGCACACCCCCGATACTTACTTGGGAAAGAGAGACTGGAGAACCGAGGCCCCAAAACCAGCATCCCGGCGTGACTCAAGGTCGATGTGGTAATGGGTGATGAAGGTGTGTGCTGACTTCCAGGTAGCAGCCCTGCAAATTTCCTGGATAGGGATGTCCCTGGAAGCAGCCACCGATGCAGCAGTATGGCAGGTAGAATGAGCTCTTATCGGGGTCCACGGCCTCGAGAAGGCATCCCCCTGCAGAGAGCCCTGCTGAGGGGAGCGGGCATGGAACAGCCTCAACTTCACATTCTCCCTGGAGGCAAACAGGTCCACCTGAGGTGTGCCCCAATGGGAGAATAGATCTCGTACTACCTCCGGCAGGAGAGACCACTCGTGGGAGGCAGCCCCTATCCGGCTTAGGGCATCGGCCAGGGTGTTGGAGGCTCCTGCCACATGAATGGCTAGGAGATCCGCCTCCAGGCTGCGCACGAGTGACCAGATGTGGAGAGCTTCCTTGCATAGGAGCATGAAGCGCGTCCCGCCCTGGCGGTTTAGATAGTATATGGTAGTGGTATTGTCCGTCTGGACCCGGACCACTTGACCCCGAAGAAACGGAGCAAAGGCGATGAGAGCTAGGCGGACCGCTCGGAGCTCCAGCAGGTTGATGTGGCATCGGGACTCCCGTGGGGACCAGAGGCCGTATGCCAGTGTCCCCAGATGGGCACCCCAACCCATCAGAGAGGTATCGGTCGATAGAGAGACCGTCGGCTCGGGGCGGACGAGCGGGATGCCCTCCTGCAGATGAACTGGAGCGGTCCACCACTGGAGGCGTTCACATCCCTGGGTCACCGTCACTAGCTGGTCCAATGGATCGCAGTGTTGTGACCACTGGCTGGCCAGCCCACTGAAGGGGCGCATGTTCCAGCGGCCCAACGGACCACGCTGGTACAGGCCGCCATGAGACTCAGGAGGAGCAGTAAGTCCCGGGCAGGCGCAGTTGCCCAACCAGAAATGATTGGGCAAAGGAGGAAAGAACCTCGGCCCTGTCCGACGGGAGCCGTGCTCTGGCTCGAAGAGAGTCGAGCTCTGCCCCGATGAAAAGAATCACCTGCTTCGGCTCGAGTTCCGACTTGGCCTCGTTGATGAGGAGGCTGACCTGAGAGCAAACCTGGAGGGCCAGGTCTCTGGACCGCTCCACCTCCTGTCTGGAGGGGGCTGCTATCAGCCAATCGTCCAGGTAAGGGTAAACCCGGATCCCTCAGCGCCGCAGGAATGCTGTCACCACTGCCATGCATTTGGTGAAGACCTTGGGAGCTGGAGATAAGCCAAAGGGCATGGCTTGGAACTCGAAAAGGGAACCTTCCGCTCAAAAGCGAAGGAACTTTTGATGGGACAGACGGATAGGGACGTGAAAGAACGCATCCTGTAGGTCCAGAGAGCAGAACCACATGCCGTGTTCCAAGGATAGGATTATCTGAGCCAGAGTGACCATCCTGAAGGCTCGAGACCTTAGGAACTTGTTCAGGTCGTGAAGGTCGAGAATGGGGCGCCAGCCCCCATCCATTTCGAACCAGGAAGTACCGGACATGAACCCCGGGTTTGAGGGAGGGTCCCCACCTCTTATCACCTCCTTCTCGGGGAGGAGGCGATGTCAGCTCGTGAGCTGACAGCGAACTGGGCCGAGGCCCCCGTAGGTGCGACGGCTCTGAAGGGTGGGGTCTGCTCAACTCCAGAGGCAGGCCCTTTCCTACCACCTCCAACACCCACCTGTCTGTGGTAATAGCAGACCAGGCGGAAAGGAAGTACTGGAGCCGTCCCCCCATGGGGGGAACCTGGGGTGAGGTGACGAGGTTGGGGGTGACACCCCTCAACCCGTCACTGTGCAGGCTTGGAGGAGGGACTGGCCGAGGGACCGCCTGGGCCTTTACCTCCCTGCTTCCTGGAGGAGGAAGCCGCAGGCTTGGGTTTGGGACACCAAGCACGAGCCTGCTGGCCCTTGTGTTGCTGGGTCGGGCGTGCCGGGGGCGCAGACGGACAAAAGGGCTTGGGTTGAGGTCTGCGGCCCTTGTCCCTCTGAGCGGATGATACCGAGTCCAAGGTGGCATTGGACTTTTCGATCCTCTGGAGGTGGCCTTCCACTCCAGGGCCGAAGAGGTCGGTCCCCAAGAAGGGGACATCCACCAATTTGTGCTGGGTATCCGCTGTGAAGGTGGATATCCTCAGCCATGCCCGACGGCGCATAGCCACTGCAGCCGCTACTGACCTGGTGCATGAATCACCGATGTCCAAAGCAGTCTGAAGTGGCTGCTTGGCCACTGCCCTGGTCCCGCACCTGCTTGACCGTGGTCTGCAGGTCAGCCGGGAGATGAGGGACCACCTCGTCCAGGGAGCCCAACAGGGCGTGAGAAAAATGTGCCATCAGTACGGCCGAGCTGGCCTGACGAAGGCCAAGGGAGGACGCAGTCTAGACTTTTCGCCCGGCATAGTCCAATTTCTTGGACTCCTTGTCGGGAGGTTTGTCCACGTCCCTAGCGTTTCTGGCACACCGGAAAACGCTGTCGGTAACTAACCCCTCGGCCGAGGGATGTTCTGAGAAACTGGACAGGGAACCGGTAGGGACCGCATACTTCCGGGCCATCCTGGCCGAAGGCGCAGGGCAGGAAGCTGCCAGAGCTCCAAGGCCGGGCCCACAATGGCCTCAGCCACAGGGAAGGCCTCCGTAGGGGAATCCCCTCGGTCCAATATCTCCGTGAGGGGATACTTGGCCCACTTGGATACGGGCTCGAGCTGCATCCCGGTGGATTCCGAGATGAGTCTGAGCAACCCCAGGAAGGATGAAGGGCTGTCGTCCAGCGACTGACCTCCAGAGGACTCCAAGTCCACTCGCTTGGAGAAGAAGGAGGAATCATTGTCGGACTCGGAAGAGTCCGCAAAGAGCTGCCTCGGGCCTGAGCCACCCTCCACCTGCCGAGGGCGATCGGGAGTGAGGGTGACCGACAGCCTATGGGGCAGACCCTGAGCTGACCGAGAATTCTTGGTCGGAGCCCCAAACCGCGGCTGTGGAGGTGGAGATTCCACCGAATCGGTGGAGCAGCTGGTTTTGCCGAACAACCGCCTGACAACAGGCTCCTCGGTAAAACGGGGTTGTTTTGGCCGCCCGTGACAGCGCATTAATGGTCGGGGAAGTAGCGTCGGCTTATTCCCGGTCAGAAGGAAGCTGCTGCCACGAGGTTCTCAGATCATCGACGCAACTTGCGTCGAGCCTCCTCATCCGAGGAGGAGGAAGAGGATGAGCGGTGGCGCCGCTTTACCGCGGGTGCCGAGACCGAGACCACCTGTGATGGCGGGATCGGCTGGACCGCGAAGAAGTCCGAGACCGAGACCGAGAACCTCGGCTTTTCCGAGGACAGTGCGGAGAGGGGACGGGTGGAACCGGCTCCCTCCTCGGCTCGGAGGGAACACCCAAGGGCTCCGGAACCGGAGGCACTGGCAAACCACGGATCCTCAACTCCCACCGGGGAACCGGGAGAGGGATTTTGGCTCGTTGTCGACAACCCGTCCAACGGGTCGAGAAAGATCTCGATCATGGCCAACGGGAGTCTCGGGTCAACTGACCTGGACGGGACACCGTGGAGACCAGTGGCCGAAGCCGAACGATCGACTGAAGTCGATGGCCGACAACTCGGGGAGAGGGACCTTTCCCGCTCCCAAGAGCGTCGACGAAGAGACTTACCCTTGTCTTTCTTCTTGGACCGAGAAGAAGAAGGTCCAGCAGACGTTGGTCCCTCTCCCCTAGTGGAGAGGGACAGACAAAGCTCCTTAAAAGAAGCTGTGTAAGAGGAACCCAGGGAAAGCGGAATAAAAGCCGCGGTCGTGGAAGATGCGGCCCGCGCCGCCTCCTCTTCGAGGGCGATCATCTGCTCTAGCTGATCCACTGAGCCCGCCACCGCGGAAACCGCCGACCGGGCCTCTTTTGACTTAACCGGTGGAAAACGTTTCTCGGGGCACCCCAGTTGTAAACAGGCGGCACGGTCTTCGAGGACATAGGCTGAAAAGGAAGAGCACAGGTCGCAAGCCTGCGGGTCATGCTCGAGGCCTAAACAGTACACACACGTGGAGTGCGGATCCGACCGAGACATTTTCTGCCCACAAGGGCACCGCCGAAAACCGGGAATCGATTTGTCCATCGCAGCCGCGAGGGATAGAAGACCGAAGTCTTTTAAGCAAAAAACTTTTAAATTCGGAAAACCGAAGAATTAGGAACCAGTCTTATACGCGGAGCATTAAGGAAGGAACCTAAGCTTCCAAGCGGTAAGGAAGATCTGGCGTCATGGGGTGGAGCCGAGAGTTTTACCACCCGGGTGGGTGGAAGAAGCCAGCTTGAAGACCTTCCGGCAAGATTTAAAGCAGCAAGGATACCTGCCAGACAGTGTGGATGAACAACATATCCATGACCCTAGAACTTGTATTTCTAGGGATGTGGATATGTTGTTCAATCCACACTTATTGGCAGACTCCTAGCAGTCCTCTGGGAAGAGGGAGGCAAGGCGCGCACTCCCTACTTAGGGAATAAGGACTGGAGAATCGAGGTCCCAAAACCAGCATCCCGGCGTGACTCAAGGTCGATGTGGTAGTAGGTAATGAAGGTGTGTACTGACTTCCAGGTAGCAGCCCTGCAGATTTCTTGGATAAGGAATTCCCTGGCAGCAGCCACCAAAGCAACGGTATGGCAGATAGAACGAGCTCTTATCCCTTTGGGAGGCTCCATGCCTGCCAACCTATAGCAGAGATCTATGCAGGGGGTGACCCACCTGCCTATCGTCTGCTTGGCTGCAGGTCTGCCAGGTTCTGCTTCAGCGTAGGTGACAAACAGCTGGCGAACCTCTCCCCGAATTTCAGCCGTGCGCTACTTATAGTAAGAGAGCGCTCTTCGACTTCCGGTTCTGCCACGGCACGTAGCAGCAGCTAGACGAATAGCTCTCTGCCTCGCCAGTTTTAAAACCTCAAAAAAAAACCTGCTGGAAAAGTCAAAACTAAATAAAAATGTCAGGAGAAGGTTCGCAAAGAGATTGAGGAGGGAAGGAGGTCTAAAGCGATGCAGTCCAGATTTGAAAGAGAAGGTGGAGATTCGCAGTCAAGTTCCTCAGTGCGCAGTTCGGGCCAACCTAGAGGCACTATGGCTACCAAAAACTACAAGACTGATGAAGAAGCGGAGCACCTATTGAGAAACCGATACGAATCCCTGATGAAGGAGCTAAAAGAAATGCGAGCAGAAAATAAAGCGGAATTTAAACAACTAAATCAGAAGCTTTCGATGGTGGAGGGTCATGTTCAGGAAGCGGAGGACAGACTCTCAAATGCGGAGGCTGGCTTGCGACACCTAGGCTGCGCCGTGTTTGCCCTCTGCAATCATGCCATATATACTGAACAGACGTGCATAGACTTAGAAAGTCGATCCAGACAAGACAACCTACGTCTTTATGGTCTGAAGGAGGGGGCTGAGGAAGGGGACATGGTTGAATTTGTTACTGACTTACTGAAAGATGTCCTCGAGCTGCCATTAAGTTACAAACTGAAGATTGAACATGCTCACAGGGCCTTACTCCCCAAACCCAAAGACCAGACCACTAGACCCAGATCAATAATTATTAAATTCCGGAGTTACCACATTAAGGAAGACACACTCCGTCGTGCATGGGCTAAGAAAGAGGTCAAATACCTTGACTCTCGTCTATTTTTTTTAACACGATTACCCACCGGTTATACAGAAGCAGCATATGGAGTACATCCCACTTATTAAACTCGAGAAACAAACAACTCCGAATTCAAACTCCTTACCCAGCAAAAGTGAGAGTATTTTGGAAGGAGGGCGCCGAATTGTATGATACCCCACAGAAAGCCAGTGAAGCTATGCAAAAGCGGGGGATCGAGGTACCAATTGTTGCTAGGGCCCCCCAGCCCAAGAGAAAGAAACCTACTGAGGACTGGCACATCGTTCCTCCAGAGAAAAATAGGGTTTTGAGTAGCAATGCAATCACATCAACCCTGCACGAATTCAAGGAATTAATAAAGAAATTGCCTGCAGTCTTGGAATCGGACCTTGAGAATGCAGGTGGGTGAGAGCTATATTCATAAACTCTGCTTCTTTTGATGCTTGGGCTGTGAGACGGGAACTGACCGCTTCGCCTCCCAAATATATATATCCTCGAAGTAAAATACCCCTTAATGCCTGGATTCTAGGCTGACAATACCCGAGTTGCCTCTCTTACCCCCCTCCCGGTGTATGCTATGGCTCTTCTTGAATGAGTAATTCAGGCCCCTTTGTTTTTTTGACTGAGCCTACGATTTTGGTCTGGGACTGGATTGTTGATACTACACGGGCCTTTTTGATTTTATTACAGTGATGAACATACTCACCAGAAACTTGTTTGGATCTATGGTTTGCCGAACCCGACCCAGCGCCCTCCTGAAGCTCAAACTGAATTCACTCCTGCTGGGATTTTCTTTCCATTTCTTCCGAGTGCGTTGGAGGCGAGAGTGTGAGAGATCCCACTGTGAAGTGGGGAGATGGTTACCCTGCAGCATGTTTGGACTTGGAGAAGCACAGAAGCTCCCAGTGCTTACGGACTTTTTCTTCTTCCTTTTCCTCTGACTATATGACGCAATAAACAATTAGACACACTGTATATTAACAGAGGAAATAATGTGCAGCGTCCAGATGTCGTATATTATTTAAAAAATTTGCCAATATGGCGATGATTTCTGTTATCTGGGCTGCGCATTGCACATCTAGAGCCCAAAGCACTTGGGCAGGGGATGGTAGCCTTACTAAATGCGGGAGGATGACTTCAGTTTTTTCCTCTTAATCGTTAGGTTTCTAGTTTGCCCCCTAGATATAAGTGTCCCCCTAATAGTAGTGAGTGAATTCCTCTGGTGGGAGGGGGGAAGGATTGTTTCTGAAATATGGGTGAGTACTTATAAAATTACACTGCTCCCTGCAAGCATATGGATGCATTTATACATCAGGAAATCGTCCTCCTTTGACGCAGCCTATGTAGGGAATAATCAGAGGAAATGTCCTACTATATGTGGGACATAATCAGTTAGCATGGGTGAGATGCACTTGGAGGAGGGGAGCCTAGTGGGAATATTTTCCCCCCTTTCCCTCTGCCATGCGTTCCTCTGGGTGAAGGGGGGTGCTGGGAGGGATGAGGACATCGGGGGGTGGGAGGAGGGGAGGGAAGGAATTAAAGGTTAAACGGGCATTGGGGGGAGGAGGTTCTCCCTTTTTTATCAATAACAGGCGTGGCAGTACAGCTCTGATGGCCGGTCTTGAGGCGATTACCATATTACAGGAGCCCTTTAATGTAAGGGCCCAGGAAGAGTTCCCTTATGGTCTGAGGAAATCCGTAGCACTCTTCCCCCCACCAATACCATCTGTTATGTGAGACAAGAGGTCTCTGTACAAGTTTGACCTCCTACCTTGGAAGTCAGTTAAAACTGTTTATGATAGTGCACTATTTGCACAACTGGTTCTGGTTTATAGTTCTAATCAGCTATGTAGGATGAGAATTATTTTTTTTTTTTATTGGGTCAGCAGAAATAGTATCTGTGATCTTTCTTGCACAGGGAAAAAGGGTTCATGTTAAAGTGAGAATGTTGCTAGTACTTAACCACAATGGGTTATACTATATGCTCATATAATGTTCATGGCTTATCGGGCCCGATTAAGCGTTCCAAGGTACTTTCATATTTAAAGCGCTCAGGAACCGACATATCTTTTCTCCACGAGACCCACTTGTCACATGAGCAGCATGAGAAGTTTAAGTGATTGGGGTTCCCCCAGGTTTATTCTTCATCCTTTAAGGGCAGACGCAGAAGAGGCACAGCTATATTAATACCATCTAGGGTGCCATTCGAATGCCAAGATCAACTAGGTGACAAAGAAGGGCGGTGTACATTGGTCAAAGGGAAACTAAATGGTAGACTTGTCACCTTTGCCTCAGTATACTTCCCTCCAGCCACTGAGTTTAAGTCTTACCAGGCTTTTTTCCTCCTCATGTCACAATGGGGGTGACTTTAACTTAGATCTTTTGAGGGTTGGGGCGGAGGGCAAGACGGTGGGGGAAAAAACAAGGGAACTATCAAAACTGCTCAGGGAACTGGGGTATATGGACATATGGAAATACCTAAATGGAACAGCTAAGCATGCACCTTTTTTCACAAGCCCACTCTAGTTATACAACAATTGACTATATGCCGAAATCCCAAGAGCACCTAGAGTTAGCGGGTAAGACTTGGATGGGGGCCTTTATTCTGTCTGATCATGCTCCAGTTTTCTTTAGATTAGATTCAGATACCTTTAGGAAAAATACTATGTGGAGGCTTAATCTCTCACTGCTTCGTAGCAAAGACATCATCCACACAATGGAAGAGGTAATCAAACAGGCTGAAAGAGAAAATGACCGCCCTGAGACTGATATCTCGATCTTATGGGATACTATCAAGGCGATTTGCAGGGGCAAATTTATCAAACTATCAGCTAGAAATAAAAAAGAAAGCGAACAAAAACTTAGTGCTCTGATTGCCCAAATACAAAAATTAGAGCTTCAACACATATCCCAGATCAACCCGAAGACAAAAGCTAAAACAAGAATTGAATGCCATACTAGATCTTAGAATTGAGCAGAAAAGTACAGTTACGTAAGAACTTACCGTAACAGTAGATCTTCGAGAACAGCTCTTGCAGCAGGTTACACCATTAGGACAGAAGCTGGCAGGCACCAGGACCCCATGGAAATTTTCTAGCTAGCGGTCTTCAGCGGGGACCGCCCCCGGCGTCAGGCGTAGTACATAAGGAGGCGGTCCCCCCATAATCCTCAGTTCTCCCGCCGGAGACTCCCGGCGGCTGGATGACATCAGAAGAGGAGACAGAGGATCCGCCACCAGATGGCAAAGACTATTGAATAGGAATGTCCCATCCCATAAGATGGGTGCATGACTATGACCTATCTCCAAAAAGGGGGATGGTGGGCAGGAAGGTACCTGCTGCAAGAGCTGTTCTCGAAGATCTACTGTTACGGTAAGTTCTTACGTAACTGTACTATCTTACTTTGAGATACAGCTCTTGCAGCAGGTTACACCATTAGGACTGATTTCCAAGCAGTAGTGGCAATCATGCACCACCGGGAGGAGGAAAGGTAGAGACCTCAATATAACTTGAGCCTAGGACAGAAATCCCTGAAGGACGGCTAGACCGAACCCCACTCTTCGCCTTGATGCAATGTCCAGACTGTAATGCCTGATAAAGGTATGCACAGAGCTCCAAGTAACTGCAGTGCAAATAGCTGAGGTGGAGACGTTCTTTAACTCCGCAAAGGAAGTATCCACCCCTCTTGTAGAATGACCCTTGACCGCACCCAGTAAGGGTTTATTGCGCTTGTCATAACAGAAAATGATGCACTGGACGAACCACCTAGAAAGTGACTGTTTGGAGACAGGAGCTCCTTTCATCCTGTGAGCAAAGGAGATGAAAATTTGGTCTGACTTTCGGAGCCGTTTGGTTCTGGTCAGATAATATCTGAGGCACCGATGCATGTCAAGGGTGTGCAGAAGGGCTTCTCCTCGATTAATGTACCTTGGGAAATACACTGGTAGATCAATATCCTGATTAAGGGTGAGAGCTGAAACCACCTTAGGCAAAAACTTTGGGTTTGTCCTTAGGGACACCCTGTACTGATGGAAACCAAATAAGGCTCTTTGCACATAAGAGCATGCACCGAGATCCTTCTAGCCAAAGTAACAGCAACTAAAAATAACGTTTTCCAAGAGAAAACGTAGCTCACAATCGCGGCTGGTTCAAAAGGTGGCAGTGTACGCTGCTCCAGGACAAAAGTAAGTCCCAAAGAGGATTGATCTTTGATGGGCGGCCTAAGGTGGAGGACTCCCCTTAAGAAGGCACGAGTAGTGTCCAGCTGGGCCACCGTCCGATGGCCTACGGGGGCATGGTAAGCAAAAATTGCACAAAGGTGCACTTTAATCGAGGAGTAAGCCAGTCCGGAGTGGAAGAGGGAAAGCAGGAAGTCCAGAACCAGCTTTTCAGGACAGTCTAACGGCAGAAAGCCGCGCGCTTGAGCCCACAAACAGAATCTACGCTATTTCATGGCATACGTTGCATGGGTTGCCGGTTATCTGGCGGCAGAGAGTACGCTTTGCCACTTCTTTTACAAGACCTCGGACGTATCTATGGCTATGTCTCTAGAGCCAAGTCGCAGGTTCAATGAACGTAAGTCTGGGTGGACCAATGAACCCGCCTCCTGAGACAATAGATGGGAGTTGATTGGCAAAGGAAGAAAAAAAATTACTGAACTTAGTAATTGCTTTTCTTCTCATGGAGTCTTGCTATATTAGGACTTATTGCAGTTAGCCACTGCACTTGAACTGCCCCAGAGAGAAGAGTTAACCCAGAGAATCTGAGTTCTAAAGCGAGGCTTATACCAAAGCTTCTATCTGGCAGTTTCAAATGAAACTGTCAGATCTTTACGGTTAACACTAGCAACAAGTCTGTGTGGAAAGCTCTACACTAGGCAAATGGCTACCTACTAGTAGTAATAACAACAATAGAAACAACAATAACAATAATAAGAATGAATAATGGTGTATTAGTTTTCCTGACAAGCACTATTAGGAACCCCCTTCCCCCAAAGACCAAGTCCAGGAAGGAGGCCAACAAATCACTCAACCAGAAAACCTAGTTCCCTAACCCTAAATAAGAGGGTGAAGGGAAGAACTACAATGGCATGACACAGTGCTTGCACTAATTTGCCATCCCCACCCCAGTAGAAGTTCTGAGGGGCAGGTTGGGTGGTTCATATAGCAAGACTCCATGAGAAGAAAAGCAATTACTAAGGTGAGTAATTTTTTCTTCAAACACCATGAAGTCTTGCTATATTAGGACTTATTGCAGATTACAGCAGTACCTCCTATGGAGGAGGGTCAGAACCACTTTAGGAAATAGGCTCTGAAGCACAGCTGTACAAAAACCGCATCATCTCCTGGACTGAAATCCAGGGAATAATGCTTGTAAAAGTGTGAACTGTCTTCCAAGTAACAGCTCGACAGATTTCCAGAATGGGAATATCTCGCAGGCAGCTTAGAGATGAAGCTGTACACCTGGTGGAGTGAGCCCTCAGTCCTGAGGGGGGCTCCTACTCTAGTCTTTGATAACAAATGGATACAAGAGACAATCCACCTTGCAATTGTCCTCTTAGTGGCAGGTTCTCTTTGCCAACCTCGCCTAGGTAAGTGAAGAGTTGAGGATTCAAACCTGTGACCCTTGATGGTGCTATAAATAGTAGCATAAGGCTCTTTTTGGCGCCTAAGCTGTGCAGTCTCCTCTCACCTGAGGAAGAATGCTCAGTGAAAATCCTTGGAGAGAGATGGATTGGTTCAGGTGGAAACCTGAACCACTTAGGACAAACCCTGTGTTAGTCCTAGGGACTGTCTTATCCCTGTGGGGAGAAAAAATCTTCTTCCACTGCCAGGCTCTTGTAGTTCACTTATGCTTCGGCAGAAGTGAAACCACCAGAAAAACCATTTTCCAAGTGAGAAGCTTGAGCTCTGCTGGGGACAGAGGTCCAAAGGGTTGCATGCACTGAGTAATGCAAACATTCGGCTCCATGCAGGAGCTGGTTCCCAAAAAGGAGGGTTGGTGTGAAGCAACCTCTAAAAACTTGGAAAACACAGGTTGAGAAGAAAAGGAAGCAGGCTTCCTGCTTGCAGAAAAAACAGAGACAGCTGCCAAAGGAACCCTTAGGTAGCTGACCTAAAGAATTTAAATGGACCAAAAGTCCAGAAAATGGGCAGATAAGCAGACTGTGGTATAATCTGGCTTCAAAGCACCAGACTGAAAACCTGTTCCACTTAGAATTGTGGTGGCGCCAGTGAAAAGCTTCCTTGAAGCCTTTAAAATATCCGCGACACCTTGAAAAAGTGTAAATCAGCAAATTCTAACCTCAAGAGCTCTTGAGAAGGAGGAATTTGAGGTTCGGATACCACACTCCCTTGTGCAAAGGCCAGTAAGTCGTGGACTCTGGGCAAGCTCAGGGTAGGGTGGACTGTCAAGGACAGAGAGCAATGGGTACTAGGGCTGTCTGGTCCAGCTTGGAACAATCAACTCAGAATCGCCAGGGCTGAGATCTGATTTTAACTAGTACCCTGAAAGAAAGGGAAAGGGAGGAAAGCGTGAACAGAAACTTCCCTTCCAATCCAAGGTGAAAAGCGCCCAGGGGCTGATCCCAGCACTGGAGGGCCCCAACAAAACAGAGAAAGTTAGTGGTTATCTGGGGCTGCGAAAGATCTCATCTGAAAAAGAGCCCCATCTGGCAAGGACTGAACCCAGCACCTGAGGATCAGAGCCCAATCGTGATGGCCCTGAGAATCCTGTTGAGGGGCATCTGCCAGGGCATTGTCCTTCCCTGGGAGGTGAACTGCTATCAGGAGGTGTTCAGGGAGTAAGCCAGAGACCACCACTTCATTGCTTCGGTGCACAAGGCTGATGACCGAGTGCCCCCTGCCTGTTGATGTACCACATTATTGTGGTGTTGTCTGTCCTGACTTGAACTACCTTGTTCTGGACAGAAGCTGAAAACCCAAGAGCTAGAAGACAGCTCTGAGTTCCAAAAATGATGTGGGAGCAGAGATTCCTAGGGAGACCACACTCTAGTGGACAGGTTTCAAGCGAGCTCCTCACCCCAACACAGGAGCATCCGTGTGAGGGAATGAAGAGGACCCCTAGTTTTAGATTGCTTTGATCCTGCCACAGTGTAAGGCCAGGATCAGGATTGGGTCACTAGAACCAATTTGGAAAGGGAATCCTCCTTTGGGACCAATAGGCCCTCAGATGGAACTGAATGTCCCTCATCTGGAACTCTTCTCCCTGCACCACAGCTGGTGGAAGCAGCCATGTGCCCTAGTAGTTGTAGCAAATGCTTTGTTGGTCAAGAGACTCTGAGAGTAATGGAAGATGCCAGGGCAAGAGACTGCCTACCTTTAGAGGGAGAAATGTCCGGCTAACTTTGTGTTCAACTCTGCACCTATGAAAGTTAGGTACTTGAACTGGTTCGTGAGAACTGACTTTGTAAATTCAGCAGGAATCCTAGAAAGGTGAGAAGCTGCTGGGTGACTTGCAAGCTGGATTTTACTTGATCTGGAGACTGACCCACTAAGAGCCAGTCATCCAGGAAAGAAACAAAGCAATCTCTTTGTCTTAAAAAGAGCCACTACCACAGCTAGAATTTCTTGAATACCCTTGGGCGAGAGGTAGGTCAAGGGCATTGCCCTGAACTGGTAGTAGCCTGAGGTAACCTGAGGTACTTTCGGTGAGAAGGCCTGATCAAGACATGAAAAAAAAACATAGGCATCCTTGAGGTCCAGGAAAGCTAGCCAGTCCCCTGGCTTCAGCCAGAGTTAACATTTTTAACTTTGTTTTCAAAAGATGCTTGTTCAGGTACCTTAAATCTGAGATGGGCCGCCAATCTCCTGCCTTCTATAGGTTAAGAAAGTATCATGAGCACAGCCCCTGCCCCGTGGCAAGGAGGGATCTTTCTCTGCTTTGCAGTTCAGAGGAGAAGAAACCCTGCTCCCAAAGCAAGGGATTTAAGGATTCTGTGGACCTGTCTGGCTTTCATCTTGGAAACTGTTTGAAGCTGAGAACCAGACTCATTACTTCCAGAACCCACTTGTCCGAAAGTTAGGGACACACAGTTCTGGCTGAAATAAAAACCAACCTGCCCACTGGATATAGAGAGACCTGGGCCACCCATCAGGGTGCCTGCTTGGCAATAGTCTTAGGCTAAGGGAGGGGACGGTTTACTTGTGCCTGTCCTATCTCTGCCTCTGAAGAGACCCTCTGGTGAAGCAGAGGAGGCCTGAGCCTCTACCTGGGCACTTTGTAGGTAATCATCCATGTTTTCATATAGCTTTCTGTTTGTTCCTCAAACAGAGAATTACCTACAACAAGAAACAAATCCATAGACTTTGACAGAGTATCTTGGGACAGATTAGTGCATCTGAGCTATGCCAACCTATATGGAAAGTTACAGAAGTGGTTGACCCTAGAGAAAACAAGATTAACACCAACAGCAGTATGAACTTGAACTTAAGAGGCTTCCAGTGCCATTAGCAGCCACCTGTTCCAACTCATAGCCAGCTGGCCATGGGCCTGCTTGGCTAACTGCAATACTGGCGCCCCACCTAGATTTCCTGAAATCTAGCCACATAAGCCATACAACTTGCCTGTCTGAGTCCCACAGAAGCTGCTATATACTGTTTTCGTTATGGCATCAATCCTCCTGAACTTATTCAGGAGGATGTGAGGCCAGGGAACTAGCCTTGACGCAGGCTGCAGCTTGTACCACACCTACATGACTACACTGCTCAGTGAGGAAGTCTGTACACAGAGCCTGACGTAAATACACCTTCTGTCCATTTTTTATCTTGCAGGAGGGACAGAAAGAAGAATCTATAAAATCTAAGTTGTTTACTTCCTAAATGACTTATGCAAAGGAAAGACAACCTCCTAGCCTATCATTCCTACATAATCAGGCCCCCTTTACTCATCCATAGCCTCCTAAAGGAAGCTGGGGGATTCTGTAAGCTTTTGTAAAACAAACTGAGAAAGGGACTCAGACAGAATAGGAGGAGATTCTAAAAGTCTGTCTGAGAAATGTCCGCTTATGGGCACGCCCAGACCCTACCAGCCACACATGTGTTGATCAATTTTCCTCCTCTCACCCTGTGGTTCATAACAATTCCTCACATCATAAACCTGAACCACTGGAACTGAACGAGCCACCTTTTTACCAACTGTAGATGGTCTGACAGGACCTAGAAACAGAGACTGGACAATCTGTATGGCTTAACTACTTCTGCAGCAGTTGGAGAGACAATCTTGACTCCAAACCTACTGATTTCTGTCATATTCTTATTTCTTTTTTTTTTTTGAACTGGTTCCTCTGAACCATCCTTTGCCCGAGGGAAGTTAGCCCCGTCAGAGGGCACTCCTCTGGTCCAGTGGGTACTGAACCGGCTGGCCATCCGGGTCAGCGGACTTATGGCTACTAGTTCCCTGAGCCGGCCCTCTCTTTCAAGGTGGCTGCAGAGAAATTTTAAACATCTGGCAGTCTGACAGGAGGTGGTCAGTTCTCAGCGATAAACACTATGGTGTGTGGGACAGTTCGGCAAAGGCTTCCCACAGCATCACAGTGTTGAAACCCAGCGGTCCGGGTTTTCTTTTGGTTTGTGACATAATGCCAGCCTAACCAAAAACTTGCCCTTTTATGGTCGCGTTGTAAAGACACCCTTATCGTTCCCTAACCGCTTACTGGGTATTTGAAAACCCTATTTAAAATCAAGGTTTTTAGAACCGAGTAAGAACCGGTACCGCACTCTCAAAGCCCAACTTTAAACGTTAAAATAAGCAAACCGGATCGTTCAAAACCTAACAGATAACTAAATTTACACAGACTTTACATTTTGTACTTACGGTTTACCAGATAGAGCTTTAACCCAAATGCGGTAAAATAATTATTTTTTGCCGGTTCAAATGAACCGAAATACTGCTTGACCGAGAAATGAACCGAGCTGAAGGAGCTGATTCCGAGCGACTGTTCAGTGAAGCGGAGTAAAGAATCTGACAGTTTCATTTGAAACTGCCCAGATAGAGTTTGGTATAGCTTTTGCGCTTTTGAACCCAGATTCTCTGGAGTTAACTCTTTCCTCCGGGCAGTTCGGCGCAGGCTAACTGCAATAAGTCCTAATATAGCAAGACTTCATGGTGTTTGAAAGCAGTTACGCAAGAACTCACCGTAACAGTAGATCTTCGAGAGAGGCTCTTGCAGGTAATTACATATAGGACCGACGCCGGCAGCAGGACCACATGGAAAATTTCACTAGCAGTCCTCGGCAGGACCGCCCATGTCAGGTGACCGCGCCATACGCCGCCGGTATAAACGGGTGGTCCCGACGCACGCCTCTTCCAGTTCTTCTCACACAGGCCTGGAAGGCCCAGACGAGAGAGAAGCAGATGTTTCCATTCCGGAAAAGAGCTGAAAGCCTAGGGATGGAGGGCGGGTTAGAGTTATCGTAAGAGCTCTCAAGATCTACTGTTACGGTAAGTTCTACGTAACCTGTACTATCTTACTCGAGAGGGTCTGTGGTAGGTAATTACATATAGGACTGAACCTTACAGTCTGGAACAAATAAAAAGCACCGGGAGGAGGAAACTACTCCAGAAAGTAGCAAAGCCTTGAAATCCTCAAGACAGGAGGCCTGCAAACAGCTAGCCCAAGCCTGCTCTACGGCAGAGGCAATGTCCAAACTGTAGTGTTTCTCAGAAGGTCATGGACGGAAACCAGGTAGCAGCACAGATGTTCCGCGACACATTCTTGAAAACAAGCCACAGAGGTCGCTACTCCTACGAGTGGAGTGACTTCTGAGACTGACCCGGAAGGGTCTTGTTGTACTTGTCATAACAGAAAGTGATGCATTGAGCCAACCACTTCGACAGGCATTGCTTGGAAACAGCATTGCCTTCCCTTTTGTGAGCAAAAGAGAACAACTGATCAGTCTTTCTGAGATCCTTTGTCCTGTTGGTGTAGTATCTCAGAATCCGGTGAACATCCATGGTATGTAGTAAATATTCCCCTTGGTTGGAATACTGCATGAAAAAGGCAGGTAACTCTATGGACTGATTTAAGGTAGACTCTGCTACCACTTTAGGTAGAAACTTAGGATTCGCGTAAGAGCCACTGCTCTTTGTGAAAACCAAATATGGGATTTTACATAAGGGCTTGAGCTCGAAATTTTCAAGCGGAAGTAATGGCCACTAAGAAGAGCTGCCTTCCACGAAAGAAACTTCAGATTCATGTTGCTGCTGGTCTCAAGGGAGTGAAGGGTAAGTTTCGAGAACAAAGTTCGAGTCCCAAGGGGAGCAGGAGTTCGTATGGGGGGCCTCAGATGAAGGACCCCTCTAAGAAAGGTCTTAGAGACCTCTAATTGGGCAAATGCTTTATCTGCTAAAGGAGCATGGTAGGCTGAAATAGCAGCCATGTGCACTCTCAAGGAGGAATGATTTGAGACCCAGGTCAAAGAGATGACGTAAATATTCCAGCAGAACAGCCACTGAACAGGAGAAAGGCTCCAAGTTCCGAGAGGCGGCCCAAATAGAAAATCTCTTCCATTTCATGGCATAAGTGGACCTAGTGGAGGGTTTTCTAGACTCCACCACCTTTGGAGAGACACCAAAACGAGATTAAGCTAGGTCTGCAGGAGCCATGCATGAAGTTGCAGGGACTTGAGGCCTGGATGGACCAGGGTGCCCTGATCCTGGGTCAGCAAACCTCGAGATAAAGGAAGAGGAAAAGGAGTAATCTCTGAGTATTGTTGTAGAAGAGAACCAGATTTGCCTGGGCCAGAAAGGAGCTATCTGAATCATTACTGCTCCTTCTGTGGTTAGTTTCTGCAATACACGAGGGACCAGAGGAACTGGGGAAAAGCATAGACCTAATCTGCCCTTCCAGTCTAGAGATAGAGCGTCGCTCCAGAAAGCGCCTCGCTCTGGAATGAGCAAGCAAAGGTGGGAAGTTTTGCATTTTGGAAGGAGGCTAACAGGTCTACTCATGGAGTCCCCAAAGCTGAAAGACATCGCCCAGCACCTTTGGTCCAATTCCTATCTGGTGGCAGGGCAGAGGAGCGTTTAGCTTGTCTGGTTTGGGATTGTCGACTCCTGAACATGAATCGCAGTGAGGTGAAGGTTGTGTTGAGTTGCTCAGTCCCAAACCCTCATTGCTTCCCTGCATAGAGGGTAGGATCGAGTCCCTCTCTCTGTTGTTGATGTACCGCACACGCACATGTTGTCCGCCTGGACGGCCAGGTGACCGTGGAAGAATGTATTGTGAAGGGCTCTGAGAGCATATAGTACTGCTCAAGCTCAAGCACATTGATGTGGAGAGCTAGTTCCAATCTGGACCATAATCCTGGTTCGTGAGAGACCTGGATAGGCTCCCCAACCTTCGCCTGATGCATCTGTGGTCAGAGTCTGGGAGGGGGAGGATGATGAAGGGGACCCTCAAACAGGTTCTCTCGAACCATCCACCATTGAAAGTCTCGAGCCACCGGGCGAGGGAGATCAGAAACTAGATGATTCTAGGTCGTCTACAAGTTGATCCCACTGGGAGCTTAAGAGTCCACTGAGAGATCCTCATGTGAGCCGAGCCCGGAGAACTGTCAGAATAGCGGCCGCCATGAGCCCCAGGAGACGGAGAACCGGCCTCAGAACCTCCTGCATTCTAATAGCAGGGAAATTCAGATTGAAGAGAGGCCACCCTGTCCGGAGGCAGGAAGGCCTTGTCAACCGGCTATCATCGAGGATAGCCCCGATGAACTGTAGTCTCTGGAGGATCCAGATGAGACTTGGAATGGTTGATGCGTAATACCTGCAAGCAAAACCTGCTGGGTGAGGGAGAGAAAATGGGAGCTCCTCCGGACGAGGTCACAGGAGCCAGTCGTCCAGGTAAGGAAACACCTGAACTCCCATCGGACGCAGGGCCGCTACACAGCCAGGCATTTGGTAAATACTGAGGCCGAGGAAAGACCAAAATGGGAGCACCGAATTGGTACGGTCCCCTGAACGCAAAACCAAAGATACTGGTGGTGAGAAGGGCGATAGTGGAGTGACATGCATCCTGCATATCCATGCACACAAAGCCATTAACCCGGCCAAGGAGGGCAGAAGGGTTCGTAGGAGAATCCTGAACCTTTGTATTCCATGTAAAGGTTCAAGGAGCTGAGATCGAGAATGGGTCTGAGATCTCCGTCTTCTTTGGGACCAGGAAGAAATGTGAATAGTAACCCTTCCCTTGATGGTGAAGTGGAACGGGTTCTAAGGCCTGCTACGCGAGGAGGGCAGAGATTTCTTCCTGGACCAAATGAAGATGGTCCCTTGTGTAGGACTTCAGAGGTGGGTGGCGGGGTGGTTTCTGTAGAAACTCTATAGAGTGCCCTTCTGCTATGATCTGGAGCACCCATGAATCCATTGTTATCCTCTCCCAACCCAGAAGGTGGAGGGAGAACCTCCTCCCACTGCTCCTCCGTGTGTCCGAGATGGTGGGAGAGGGAGGAGTTGGGTGGTGTGGGCAGCTCGCAGCTGAGGCACCCGCTGCTTTTTGGGTGGGGGCCTGGCAGCCGCGGGGCCTGACGCTTAGTGGCCCGCCTTCCTTGGGTGTCGCTGCAGGGCTGACCGCGCCCGCGAAAAGGACGGGCGCTGGGTGATGGGACGGGTACATGGAATCCACGATTTCAGAGCCGCCCTTTCTCCTGCAAGTCGGTAATGATGTCCTTGACATCACCACCAAAAAGCACTGAACCCCTGAAAGGTGCTTCCTGGATCGCGGACTGCACCTCTGGGACCAAACCTGACACGAAGAGCCAAGCATGACACCGAAGACTCATGGCGAAAGCAGAGCCCCGCCCAGCAGTGTCCACTGCATCGTATGTCATCCGCAGAATGTGGCGACTGGCCGAATGAGCAGAACGGACTAAATCAGCCAACTCCTGCTTGACTTGAGAGTCAGGTAAGGAGTCAATCTTAGATTCCGCCTGGGTAAGGATGGCCTTCTGGTAACCCCCATATGAGCAACACAATTCAGGGCCTGAATTCCCAGTGTGGAAGAGGCGTAGATTTTTCTTCCATACTGGTCCAGGAGGCGAGATTCCTTATCCGGAGGAGACGAGCTTAGATGTTTGGGATGCGCTGACCGGCCGTGAGCGGCGCTAATCACAACCGAATCTGCACGAGGGTGGGAGTCCAAATAATCTACACCCTCTGGAGCCTGGTATAGCCTGTTAAGACTTCCTTGGAAGCCGGGCTAACGCCGACGGTGGTTTCCAAATAGTGGAAACAAGGTGGGCATGAGGCTCGATCCAGGGGCAGGTCCAGATGTTCGGCGAGTTTAACCCGCTGAGGATCTGGTTCCAAGGATCACCACTGATGTACTTCCTGGATTTTTCTGAGCAACTCCGTAAAGGAAGGATCCTCCGGAGGAGACTTCGGAGGGGTCCTCGGCCGGGGTTTGAACGGAGAACGAGGCTCGTCATCTCTCTCGGAGCATCTGTTGGAAGAATCCGAGGAATCCGAGAGGGAAGAAGAAGAATTGGAAGCAGAATAAGACTCCCTAACACAGCTGGGGGAGGAACAGGTTCCTTTGGGGGGGGATCCCTGGACACGTGTCCTGCCCCTCTCGGGATCCAAGGGAAGGGCCCTGGAGTCCGGAGGCAGTGAGGGAGTGTGCTGTCTCGGGCGCACGTGAGCCGGGCGGCACCACGCCTGCAAGGCAGCTCTTTCACTTTCTTGGTGAGCTGAGCTCTGGCCTCAGCCCACCAGGAAGCCAGAGTCCTGCAGATCCACAGGCGGCCGAGGGGGCAGTGGAGGTGGAGGAGGAGGGGGAAAGGAATACAGATTGTATCTGTAGGCAGAGTACCAAACCTGGCTATGGAAAACCGCGCCCGGTATTGTGGCGCCGGGTACTGCGGCGGAGGGACCGGCGTCGGGTACTGTGGCGCTGGGTACGACGGCGCCAGATAAGATGGCGGGTACCCGGGTGCCGGAGGAGCTGCCGGAGCAGACGGCACGGAAGGTGGCCCCACAGGCGGGTCAATATTGAGAGGCCCGGGAGAGTAGGGCCCGACGGAAGGGGAAATCCTGACAGCGCCGGGGCCGTGTCGGCAGGATCAAGGCCAGCGAAGCCGCATCGATCCCGGGTTCATAGGAGGAGGGTTTGACGAGGTGGAACATCTCTCGTGACGCCTGGGATGGGGAAAACTCGTGGTCAGGCTGGGTGACTGGTTCTCGGACGGCAGCAAAGGCTGCGGGGAACTGCACGACGGGTGTTGGAGGGTCCGCTGAGGTTCCGCTCGCGCACATCGGGGAGCTGATGTGCGGCTTAGGGGCTAGTTCGCGGCGCTGAGGAGCCGTGTCCATCTTACGGGGTCCCCATCGGAGGCGGGCCGAGGAGAAGGAGCGCCCGTGTCCGAGGGGGATGAGGTCGGCGCCTCAAGGGTTGGCATCCTATCAACCTTCTCCGGGCGGACGCTGGTTCCTCCGGACTATGGGAGTAGCCCGTGACCAGTAGGGCCGTGAAGCCTGGGCGCCAAACTGGGGGTGGAGGCCTCCTTTGCCCGGAGGCGCCCTGCAAGGCCCGAGCGCAAGCCAGACGGGCAGGCCAACGCCCTCCAAACCCTTGAGGCTGCCGGACGGTCCCCTGAGGGATGTTACTTGGGCCGCGACCGGCCGGAGTCGCAGAGGAGGAGGCCTTCTCCCGGTGCCTCTCCTTGTCCTGCTTTTTGCGCTGTCCTTCCGGAGAAGTAAACACCTGCCTGAGCTTCTTCAATTCTTTTTCCATCGAAGACATCTTTTTCTTGAGAAGATGGGCTTCCAAGGACTGTTGGCGTTGTCTGTGGGTAGCCGCGTTGAAGTGAAGGCAATGTGGGCACTTGTCAACCGGGTGGTCGGGGCCTAGGCAGAAGAGGCAGAGGGAATGGCCATCCTTGTGTGGCAGTTGGGCGCCGCACGAGTCGCACTTGTTTTTGTGCTCAGAGGGTGTAGGGGACGACATACACCGACGATGACCTGACGATAGAAGGAAAAAATACTTTAATTTTCGGTAAAACCGACGAAAAAGCAGGAGCTAAGCACGAACTTTACCGCGAGGTGCTGCACGAGCTAACGGCGGGAAAGAACTGGAAGGCGGGCATCCGGGACCGCCCCTTTATACCGACGTCTTATGACGCCGGTCACCTGACGTGGGGGAGGTCCCTCGCCAGGGACTGCTAGCTAGAAATTTTTCTGTGGGGTCCTGCCGCTGGCCGGCGTCAGTCCTATATGTAATTACCTACTGCAAGAGCCCTCTCGAAGTAAGATCTGGAGGTTCCCGGGATAGCTGGTGCAGAAGGGGGAACCAAATCTGTCTGGGCCAGAAGGGTGCGATCAAAATGAGCGTCGCTTGCTCCCTGCAAAGTTTTAAGAGAACACTCTGGATCAATGGGAAAGGAGGGAAGGCATAGAGGAATCTGCCCACCCAGGAGAAGGACAACGCGTCTCGCCAAGGCACATGAAAAGGTCGAACTCTGGAGTGCCCCATCTGTGAAACAGATCCTCTGCCACCTCCTGCAGAAGTTCCCACTCATGGACTCTGGCCTGAGAGCAGCTCAGGCTGTCTGCGATGGTGTTGTCCACTCCTGGGACATGTACTGCAATTAGGTTTGCACCGTGCTGCAATACCCACTCCCACACTCTCATGGCCTCCCTGCAAAGCGGGTAGGAGTGAGTGCCTCCCTGTTTGTTGAGGTAATACATCACCACGGTATTGTCTGTCTGCAACAGAAATGTACCTAGTGGAATCTCCGACTGGAAGGCTTGCAGAGCGTAAAGGACTGCCCTCATTTCCAAAATGTTGATGTGGAGATGAGACTCCTGGGCTATCCACAGGCCCTGAGACTGAACACCGTCCAGGTGTGCTCCCCACCCGAGCCCTGAGGCATCTGTGTAGAGGGTCACAGTCGGAGACGGCGCTGTGAAGGGAACCCCCGCAGAGAGGTTCCCTGGATTTAGCCACCATTGTCAATCCTGAATTACGGCATTCGTGATTCGGACTGGATGTTGCAGATGGTCTTGCCTTTGGTCCCACTGCACCCTTAGCATCCACTGGGTTACCCGCATGTGGAGACGTGCCAGTGGGACTGTTGCAATGGCCGCAGCCATGTGTCCGAGCAGGCAAAGGACCGATCTGGCCGGGACAGTCTTCTTCACCAAGTCCTTGATGAGGGATCTGATGTGTTCTGCTCTGTCCGATGGAAGAAAAGCTTTCCCTCTGACAGTGTCCAGAACTGCTCCTATAAACTGCAGTTTCTGGGACGGCACCAGGTGTGACTTCTTGTAGTTGATGAGAATACCCAGTGATTGAAAAAGGGACTGGGTGCAGTGAATGGCCGTCATCAGTGCCTCCCTGGAGGGCGCCATGAGAAGCCAGTCGTCCAGGTATGGGAAAACATAGTGGCCTTGTCTCCTCAGAGACGCCGCTACGACCGCCATGCACTTCGTGAATACACGAGGTGCCGATGACAGCCCGAAGGGGAGAGCTCGGAACCGATAATGGCGGCTCTGAAACTCGAAGCGCAGGAACCTCCGGTGCACTTGAGCAATCGGAATATGCAGGTAGGCATCCTGCATGTCCAAAGACACCAGAAAGGCGTCTTGCTTCAGCATGAGAATTAGGCTCGAAGGGTCACCATGAAGCGCTTGTAAAACCACTGAAAGGTTGAGGTCGCTGAGGTCCAGTATTGGACGGAGGTCCCCTGTTTTCTTTGGAACCAGGAAGAAGTGAGAATAGTACCCTAGTCCTCTCTGGTTCTCTGGAACGTGCTCTAAGGTTTCCTTTTCCAGAAGGGTGAGCACTTCCTGCTGTAAGAGCAGGACATGCTGACCCGAATATTGGGAGAGCAGGGGAGGTCTTGTGGGTGGACTGCCTACAAATTCTATATAGTGGCCTTTTTTGACCAGTTGCAGAACCCACCTGACGGTGGTGATCGACTGCCACCCTGGCAAGTGGTATGTGATGCAACCCCCAACTTTCATTTCCCGTTGATCCTGGGGGGGGCGGGGGCCGGGAAGGAGTCATGCTGTGGCAGCATTTGATCCGGCAGGCTGGGCCGACTTTGCAAATCGTTGGCCTCTGCCTGGGCCTTGCCGGTGAAAGTGCCCCTCTGCTGTTGGCCGGAACGTGGCTGTTGCCTTTGTAGCCGGCCACGGAAGCGGCTCTGGTTCCTACGAAAGGAAATGGGCCGAGACCTGTACATGGCTTGTACAGATCGGACTGTCTTCCCTGCATCCTGAAGTTTGGTGATTACTCTCTCGGAGGCGTCACCAAATAGGACCTCGCCATTGTAAGGGACGTCTAAAATGTTCTTCTGGAAATCCAGGGTAAAACCAGAGACACGGAGCCAAGTGTGTCTCCGGAGACACACGCCTGAGGCTGCAGCTCTGGCTGAAGAGTCCGCAGAATCATATGTGGCTCTGAGCACCTGGGTCCCCACATCCGAACCCGTGTAGAGAAGGTTCAAGAGCTCCTCCTTTTGGTCGCCATCGATCATCTTCTCAACCAGGTCCTGTCCCTGTTCCCACAGTGCGTTCTGGAACTGAACCATGTGGGTGAGGTAATTCAGTGACCTGATGGCACAAGTCACGGCCGCGTATGAGCACCTACCCAGGACATCCAATTGCTTGGATTCCTGGTCCGGTGGCTGTGTGCTCAAATGCTGAGGTCTCTAAGACCGGTCATGCGAAGCAGTGATGACCAGGGAGACAGCCAGAGGATGGTTCGCCAGATACTGGTCCTCCCTAGGGGCCCTTGTATAGGCAATCAGCCCTCTTCGGCACTGCTAGGGTGGAGTGTGGACGTTTCCAGGCGGCCTTGGTGACGTCCGCAAAGGTATCCACCAAGGGCGGCACAACCACAGGCTTCGGATCTTTCTGCCGAAGGTAGCGAGCAAGGCGTTGTCTCTCTGGGTCAAGTTCTTCAGCATCCCACCCATATTCTCCTGGATGTGCCTCATGATTTCTGCAAAAGAGGGATCATCCAGAGGAGACCTAGGTAGGTCATGTGGGTCCGGAGAGAGAATGCTGATGGGAGAAGATCTGGAGCGCCCTGAGGTGACAGATCTGGAATCCTCCCCAGACGGGGTGCACCGGCGTCGTCTGGGTCTCTTGGGAATGGGTGACCCTGAGGGGGATCTAGAGGAAGGTCTTCTTTCTGAGGATCTGCCCCGAGGAGGTGGTGTCTGCTCCTTGGGGGTTGTCGACCGTCCTACAGGCCCCTTGGGCAGAGGAGGGGGCGTAGGCGGTGAAGGAGTAGGTGGAGACGGAGTAGGAGAACGACGTGTGGCGACCACATCTTTTCTGATGGTGTCCCACCAGAAGGTAAAAAATTCCTTTACCTCTGCCAAGTTCATGCCAGACGACGGGCCTGTCGCTGGGGTCTCAGGTTGGGTCCCTACCGCGCCGGGGAAGGTTCCCATGGGAGCCCAGTCTCTCGGGTGTCGCCCTCCTGGTCCTTGGGCTGTGTGGTATCCTCCGACGGGCGACGGTGGTGCGGTCCTCTGGGGTAGCCGACGCCGGTCCTCTGGCCGACGTGGAGGCGAACGCCTGGCCGGGCGACAGGTGTTTAGGGGTGTCACCGCCCTGGAGCGCTGAGATGCTTGGTCGACATTGGGTCCGGACGTCCGTTTGAGGGACGTCAGGTCCTTGGTCTTGCGAGGAACCGGATCCGAACCACGCGGAGGCTGGGAAACTGACCTGGCGTTGGAGTCCCGCCAGTGGAAAGATGATTTATGGCACTCCCCAGACTTCGACGAGGCCTTAGATGGAGTGGAAGAGGCAGACGGCCTGGAAGTCTTCAGGGGCTGGAAAGAAGAGGAACCACTGGAGGATCTGACCTGAACCGGGGGAGGCTGCTGTCAAGCCCTGGAGGGAGAGTGGTCCGATCACGAGCCAGAGCTTCAGGAGTCCGAGGCCCTCGCAGGGGACCTGGGCCTTTCCTTTTCCCGGTGCTTGTGGGATTTACCCTACGACTCCCCCCGGAGTAAGGTTCTTTATCCATGGTTTTCAGTTTCTCCCCCAAGAGAAACGCTTGAAGGGCCTTCTGACGGCGGATCCTGGTGCGACTGTTGAAGCCCTGGCAGAAGGAGCAGGCCTTGGTGTCGTGTTCCGGGCCTAGGCAGTGCATGCAGGCTAAATGTGGATCCTTGAAGGGGATCTGCTTGCCGCAGGCACACTTCGAATGGTGACCCTCAAGAGAAGTAGTTGGAGAGGACATCAGTTGAATCCAAAGTCGTGAAGAAAGACGAAAATCATCGTAGTTCTAAAGGTCGTCGCACGCTAGAAAGAGAGACCGAGAGGCCGATACTGGCGATGTCGACAGCAGGAAAAGAAATGGAAATTACGTACCTACTGTAATTCTTGATCTTCTTGGACGAGTCTCCACCACTCATTCACACTAATGGGATCAGTGCTGGAAGCACTAGGACCCATCGAGCAAACTTTTGTTGGAATGTCTTTAGCCTGGCTCAAAAAGGTAATGAATACCTCGGTGTCGACCTTCCAACCACCTCAGTACCTTTTTTTCTGAGGAGGTGCAGCTTAACTAACCTAGAAGGATAGCCTAACCAAAAACCAGACACAAGATAGTCCGGAAGACCTGTATAAGAAGGGTCAACAAAGAAGTCTTCACAGCCTAAAGATCTGAGGGAGTGAAGACCAACAACAGAGGTGAGCTCGGGGGATGGAGGATACTCATCCAAGAAGATCAAGAATTACGGTAGGTACGTAATTTCCATATCTTCCTAGACATAAGTCTCCACCACTCATTCACACTAATGGGAGAGTACCGAGCTAATAATCCCCCGAGAGGGCGGCAGGAGAAACCAAGAGCTCACAGTTTTAGGACAGAAGTCCATTAAAGGATGGTTCTGCCAAAGGACAGATGTCGCCTGGGCAGCGACCAGGGCATAGTGTTTAACGAAGTATGCAATCGAGCACCAGGGTTGCCGCATTGCAAATATCTGCAATGGGAACGCTAGGATTTCTGCCAGAGATGCCGCTACCACTCTAGTAGAGTGAGCATACACTCTGCCCGCCAGCTTAACCTGAGCCATGGAATAACAGTGGTGAAGGCATGCCACTAGCCATGCTGAGATGCATCTGATAACATCAGGTTGACCCAGCCAGGACTCGCTGAAAGAAAAACAGTTGTTGAACTTTACGAAAGTCCTTTGTTCTATCTAGATAGAAACATAAAGCTCTCTTGACGTCCAGGGAATGAAGAGAACGTTCTCCTTCATTTTGGAAGTCCGCAAAGTAAGAGGGAAGGACTAAAGGTTGGTTTAGATGAAACTCCGAAACAACCTTAGGAAGAAATTTAGGATGGGTTCTAAAGACTTTGTCTCTCATTTTCAAGACATTTATGTGAAGCTGGGACTCGACCTGAGTCCACGTACCTTGAGTGTGGAGAGCCTGACAGTGAGCCCCCCCCCCATCAGGGATGTGTCTGTGGTAATGGAAATCTGATGATCCAGAGGAGCAAAGGGATACCCTTCTAGGAGATTGTTCTCTTGCGACCACCAGGTGAGTGACCTCTTTAGAGGTTCTGTCACCTTGATGAGAAAGGACTGCGGGTGAGTGGTTGGGGACCACTGAGTACTGAGCATCCACTGAGAAGTTCTCAAGTGAAGGTGTGCTAGGGGTACAGTGAACACTGATGATGCCATGAGACCTAGCATCCGCTGCATCGAGAGAGCTGGAACAGAGTTGCTCTCTCCGATGTGACAGGCCATCTGAAGGATATCGCTTCTTCTGTCCTCTGGAAGAAAAGCCTTCACACAGGAGGTGTCCAGAAGAGTTCCTATAAAAAGGAGTCTCTGGGAGGGCTGCAGCTGCGATTTTTTGAGGTTCAGCTTGACTCCCATGGACGTGAGAAAGCTTGAAGCTGTGGCTACGGCGTCCAGAGTTCCCTGCCTGGAAGGACTTGCCAGAAGCCAGTCGTCCAGATAAGGGAACACTTGAATTCCGATCTGAGATGCGCTGCGAGAACTGCACAACACTTTGTAAAAACTCATGGCACCGAGGATAGCCCAAAGGGCAGGACTCTGAACTGATAATGCTGCCCCACAGCCACAAACCTTAGGAATTTGTGATGCTTCGGGTGAATAGAGGTGTGCTGGTAAGCATCCTGCATGTCTAGGGAGGCTAGCCAGTCGTGCTGATGAAGCAAAGGTAACAAGGTTCCTAGTGAAATCATCTTGAATTTTTCCTTGGGCAGAAATTTGCTTGGTTTCTGAGGTCCAAATGGGGCGAATGCCCCGTGTTTCTTTTGGAACCAGAAAGTAATGGGAGAGAACCCTGTGTTCCGCTGGTGCAGCGGAACCACCTCTACTGCCCTGTTGTGCAGAAGGCCCTGGATCTGGAGGCTAGAAGGTCTGACTGAAGTGTTGACAGCCTGGGCTGTCATTTGGGGGGATGATCCGGAGGGGTCTCCACAAGACTGAGTGAATATCCCTCGCGGATTATCCGAACGACCCATTTGTCTGAGGTTATGGACTTCCATTGATTGTAGAAGTGCGTCAGACGACCTCCCACCGCTGAGGAAGAGTCCACCTCGGGCAGCTGAGGTGGGACTTGAGCCAACAACTCAGAAGGTAGCGCTGGGCACTTTGGGTCCTTGTGCCTTCTGTTGCGTTTTCTTTTGAGGCTGGGGGGCTTGGTTTTTATGAAAACTTCCTCTGCCTTTGCCTCGAAAGGACTGACGGTTATGGAACTGGTGTTTATTAACACCTCCTCGAGAGGGGACAGGAGGAGGGCGAGCCAACTTAATGGCTGACCTAGTTTTTTGTGTAGCTTCTAGAGCCTGTTCTACTTGAGGGCCGAAGAGATACACACCATCAAAAGGCAACGCCATTACCTGCTGCTGTGCGTCATTCATAAAACTTGAAGTGCGCAGCCAGGAATGACAGCGGGTACAAATGCCGGCCGCAGCCACTCTGGAAGCAGTATCAAAAGCATCCATAGCCACTTTAACCTGCTGGTTGTTGGATTTGATACCCCTGGTAATGGTTTGAAGAAGCTCTGACTTTGTATCCGATTCTGGAAGAGCTTTAACCATCTGTTTGAGCGAATGCCAAAGAATATACTCATATTGAGAGAAATAGCCCTGGTAGCTGGCAATACGCATACCCAGGGTGGAAGCAGCAAAGACTCTCTTACCTAAAGTGTCTATCTTACGAGATTCTTTGTTAATAGGTCTAGCTGTAGTAGTTTGGGGAAGGACGACCTTATCATTCTCTGCCAAAACTACAATAGGATCTGCAAAGGCTTGGGACGCCAAAATGGGTCGATCCTTGGGGGTTGAGTATTTCCTATCTATGGATTTAGCCACCGAAGGAATGAGAGCAGGATTACTCCATACCATTTGAGACAGCATTTCAAAGGATGGCTGTACCGAGGAGTCAACCAGAGGGATCTCCGGAACATGGAGATATTGGAGTCTTAGCAATTTCCCAGGATCGATGTCTGTAGTTTGGAGAGAAAGGGTGGAAATCAAGTTTTCAGCAGAGACTTAAAAGACAGGTCCTCGACCACAGGCTCTGCAGCAGGAATAGACCCCGCTCTTCCATTTCATCACCCAGCCTAAGGTCTGGTCAGGCGATGTCATCTCCTACAGTCCAGGAGGGACTGTATGGACAGGAAAGGAGTGGAAATCAGATGGAAATGAGGAAGGAAAAGGGTTGAAGGAGGAGTCCTGAGAGATGGACGACTTCCTAAGGACTCCCGGCTCCGCAGAAACGCACGGCACCGACGAAGCACATGGCACAGAGAAGGGCGCAAAGTAACTCAACGGTGCCGAGGGCAGCGCCGACAGACGTCCCAGCACTGAAGACAGCGCCGAGCGTGACATCGACACCAAGGGCATCGAAAACACCCCAAGACTCCGAAAAACAGGATTTGAGGAGACGGGAGGAAGAAGAGCAGGAGATAGAGGCATCTGTGTGGCCCTCGCGACAGCCATATGGAGGGGAAATACCTAAGCGCTTGAGTTTACAGCATCAAGATGGTAGCGCGATCAGGAGGCTCAACCGCCTACCTAGTCTCCCAAGAAGCCCAAGGCCCCCGAGGACCGGCTAGGCAGCTGACCAACTTCCGAGCCCACTGTTCCATAAGAGCAGCCCACTGATGAAACTGCTCATCTGAAGACCTACCAGAGTGCGGGGTAGGGCTCTGATGTCGAAGACGTCGGCTACCAGAAACAGAAGCTGGCTCTGAAGGAGGAGACCGGCAACTAGCTTCAATAACTGACCGTCTACGCGCAGACATATCAGAGGGCGACCTCGAGTGATGCCTTCTCTTTTTTGACCTATGGGCCGAAGAAGAGCTCGAGGCCGAACGGTGCAGAGAATGCGACTGTTAATGTTTATGCTTTCCAGGGGACCGCCCGCCCCCTCAGGCATTGGACTGACCATTGTCAGATCCCCCCCTCCAGAGAAGGTGGCGGACCGGACCCAGCCCGGCTGACTGAACAGCTTTCATACGAAGTCTCCCTACTGTCACCTGACCCGCTCATGGTCGACTCCGTCAAAGCAGCTGAGACTTCTCTGTAAATGAGAATAAACTTAAGCAATACTTATTCGAGATATTACTACAAAACAATAAAACTGAAAACTATGCTGCTAGTTTGACTCCCGGCGGGCGAGCGTCGTCACTGAAGTGCACTCGGCGGGAAAAAAAGGAACTGAGGCAGTTGGAAGGTCGACGCCAAGGTATTCATTACCGCACGAGCTGAGGCTCACGGTGCCGCTCCTCGCGGCGCTGTCTCAGGCGCCGACCTTCCGACAAAAAAAGTTTGCTCCCGATAGGTCCTAGTGCTCCGGCGCTGATCCCATTAGTATGAATGAGTGTGAGACTTATGTCCAGGAAGATCTGGGACTGCAGGGGACCACCTCCTTATGTACTACGTCTGACGCCGGGGCGGACTGACGCCGGGAGGTGGTCCCCGCTGAAGACTGCTAGCTAGAAAATTTCCGTGGGGTCCTGGCGCCTGCCGACTTCAGTCCTAATTGTGTAACCTGCTGCAAGAGCTGTATCTCGAAGTAAGATCTATTGTTTCTCAAGCACAAGTACTACGATGGAGGGCCACGCTCTCTGAAATTGTTGGCTGGCCGTCTCAGACAACAAAGGGCCAAAGCACTAATATCTACCCTGAGGCGATCCCATCAACATCCCCCTAGTCACACGGTGGAGAAAATCTCTGATAACTTTGTCCAGTACTACACACAATTATACGCTGCCCCCCTGACACAGGAGAAAGAGGAGCAAATAAAAACTCTTTTGTCTACCCTCCGATTGCCAAAACTACCTAAACAACTGGGATTGGGCCTGGTTGCCCCTATAACAGTTAAGGAAATTGAGGCTGAGATAGGGAGATTGAAAATATTAAAGTGTCTGGGGACGAATGGCCTCCCAGGAGAATTGAATAAATCTCTTAAAGTGGTAGTAACTCCCCTCCTCTCTAAATTATTTGGTAATATCCCCCCCCCCCCCAAGGGAAGAACCCACCCATCCTGGGATCAAGCAATTACATCAGTCATCCCAAAGGCAGGCAAGGACCCAACTTTACCTAGTTCCTATCGCCCTATCTCGGTACTAAATACGGATTATAAAATATTTACTTCAGTGTTGTCTCAGAGGCTAAAACACCTGATCTCTGGCCTAATCCATCAGGACCAGTGCGGATTTATCCCAGGTCGCCAGGCCTCAGATAATATCCGGCGTACCATCTATTTAATGGAACACGTACAAAATTTTAGGATACCAGCGATCCTGAAGTTTAGATGATGAAAAAGCATTTGACAGAGTGTCATGGCAATTTTTAAGCGGTGTCCTTGCTGCCTTTGATTTCCCCCAGAATTTTGTAGACCTCATCTTCAAATTTTATTCGAACCCCCACGCGTACATCCGCTCTAACGGTCATATTTCCCATAGTTTCCCCTTACATAGAGAGACTAGACAGGGTTGCCAATCTCCCCTCTTTTGTTCACCCTTTATATTGAGCCCTTGGCCCAGTATATCAGACAGGCAACAGATATACAGGGAATACATCTGGGGGCCAAAGAACATAAATTGGCCCTTTTTGCCGACGATGTATTTGTATATTTAACAAACCCCACTGAGACCCCCTCAGCTCTTTTTCAAAAGCTTGAAAAGTTCTCCGCTCTATCTGACTACTGCCCGAATACGACCAAAACTGAAGCACTACAACTCAATTATCCAATACCTATGCCCATACGTAAGCAGTTCTTATTCAAGTGGGACCTCCCGTCTATAAAATACCTGGGAATTCAAATACCAGCTGATCTCAACCAATTATTCTCAAATAACTACACCCCCCTGATCAATAACATAAAAAGAGATATTAAAAGGTGGAATATAATCCCACTGTCTTTTTATGCTAGGAATCAGGCAATAAAACTTAATGTTTTGCCACGCCTGTTATACCTGTTCCAATCGGTTCCATGTATTATACCCACACGTGACCTCAAGGCCTGGCAACAAATATCCACTGCCTTTATATGGCAAGGTAGAAAACCTAGATTTAAAGTTCAGGCACTACATCTACCTAAATCACAGGGTGGAATTGCATTCCCTAACTTATTTTCATATTGGAATTCAGCACAGATGAGATGTGCGTTGTTGTGGGGCAATGAGTACTATGAAGCTCATTGGAAACAAATAGACCTAACTAGAGAGTTAAGGCACCCTCTACCGGCTACGTTATTTTCAGAAACCCTATTGAGGCAAGCCCTACTAGATACACAAGGAGCATACGTTCAGTTCTGGAGGGTGGAGGAGAGACACCTTTGAAACGCATTTAAGGAGCATGCCTGGAAGTACAAATGGTTATTAATAACCCGACTTTCCTCCGGCTGGTGAATCTACCTGATACACTACCCAAGCAAACAGCGGAATGTTTGCCCCCTGGCAGCTTATAAGGCAAAACACCATGATATCTTTCAAAGAAGCCAAGACTAAATTTAAATGGGGAGAGAGAATACGTTACTTTCAAATTAGAGATTATGTAAACTCTCAGTATAGGCTTAGTCAGTCACATTCTCAGATATTAGAGGACAAGTCTCCATATTTACAAATTCTGAATACTTAAGGGGGAGACCATGCAATATCTCACATACATAAATATCTGGTGTCCTTGCAGGAGCATGTCTTGGAACCCCTTAAACTTAAATGGGAACAGGACCTTCAAATTACAATACTACAATCCCAATGGGCAAAGATATGGCAGATGACTTGGTCCACTACCTCTTCTCCGAATTTGCGTGAATACATCTGGAAAGTCCGAACAATATTTTTTTTTAACACCCCAGCTACTACTAAAAGAAATCATAACCTTCCATCCATGTGCTGGAGGGCTTGTGATACAGAAGGAGCAACCCATGCACATATATTTTTTAGTTGTCCTAAACTTCAAACCTTCTGGTCAACAGCTGTTCAGCACATTTCCAATATATTAACTCTTGATGAACCTTTGACTGCACGGAACTTGGTCTTGGGTGTCCCACCGGAATCCCTTAAGCAAAAAGATATGAAGTACCTCTGGTCTATAATGCTGGCTGCGGCCTACAAAGCAATAACCAGGAGATGGCTACAAGAAACCCCTCCAACCATCTCTGAATGGAGAAACATAGTGGGCCATATCAGGGCCTTTGAGAATATCTCACAACTTACAAGATAAGCCCACACTGTATCTGAATCGCTGGTCTAGGTGGGTTTTGAACGTCCCGGGAACATGACCTTGGACAGCTCCTGGCTGGGCGATTTAGAGCAGAGACCTCGATATCCACAACATTCAAACTAGGGTAAAGACCCCCTATCTTACTGACCAGACTGTAAGAGAAAGATCACTTCCATCTTGATACCAATAGTAAAGCTGACCATAGAGAATTTATACCCCACATAGCTGACTTACCAAATGTTTTTCTTTTATATGTCATGTATGTTTTTTTAATATTTTACTTGGTTTTCTTCCTGTATCTAAACACTAGCACTGATTACCTGTCTTATTCCAGATCTAGTCTCGGGTTACGTCAATATCCACTAGCAGTAGTTATAAATTCTACCTAAACAGCGAACAGCTATGCTACCCTTGGCTATCATTGTACAAGGTATAATGTGCTTTAATCAAATAGTACATAGTAATATCTAGTAAGATACAAAATTTTTCTCTTCTTCCAAATGTAATGGCTACATTGAAGATTGTACACTTGTGATAATGTACTGCTTTTAACTTGAACTGAATAAAAGATGAAGTATAATTTAAAAAAAAAAAAAAAAAGTGCTCTTCTAGGGTCCAGAATATGGAGCCTATATTCGGACTCCGAGGTGTGATTGGGGTAGAACACTGGCAGAGTCAACACCTGGTTAAGGTGAAACTCCAACATTACCTTCGGAAGGAATTTCGGGTGGGGGCGCAGGACAACCTTGTCCCTATGGAACACCAGATAAGGAGACTATGGAAAGCGCCTGGAGCTCTCCCATCCTTCTGGCTGACGTAATAGCCACCAAGAAGGCGGTCTTCCACGACAGGTGAGAGATGTCACACCTGTGTATTGGTTCGAATGGCTTGCCCATGAGCTTAACCAATACCAGCAGTCGATCCGACGGAGGTGGAGGTTCTTGCACCGGAGGGGATATGTGATCAAGGCCTTTGAAAAAGTGCCCGACCACCTTCTCCTGCGCCACCAACTGCTTTCTGGCCCACGCCCGGTAAGCAGAGATGGCTGCCAGGTGCACCTCAAGGGTCGTCTACCTAAGCCCTAGCTGAGAAAGGGACCACAGGTAGTCCAGAATGCTAGTCAATGAACAGGAGGAAGGGTCCAACCCCTTGCCCTGACACCAAATGGAGAATCTCTTCCATTTGAAGGCATAGCATTTTCTGGGTCGACTCCTTACAGGATGCCTCAACAACGCTGAGGATCTCGTCGGAAAGACCCAAGGCCTGGAACTCTAGCAGCTCAGGAACCAGGCTGTCAAGTGCAGGGATTGAAAGTCGGGATGGAGTATCTTCCCCTTGTTCACTTAGATCAGGTCCAGGCGGGCTGGAAGCCACCTCGGGAGCCTGGAGCTGAGGCTGAGGAGATCTAGATACCAGAACTGGCGGGGCCAGTCTGGGGCTACACAGAATCACCTGCGCCTGGTCCCTCTTCACCTTGAGAAGCACCTTGTGGATCAAGGCGAATGGAGGGAAGGTGTAGAAGAGGCCCGGGGTCAACGGCCTCGAGAAGGCATCCCCCTGCAGCGAGCCCTGCTGAGGGGGGGCCGGCATGAAACAGCCTCAACTTCTCATTCTCCCTGGAGGCAAACAGGTTCACCTGAGGAGTACCCCAGTGGGAGAACAGATCTTGTGCTACCTCCGGCAGGAGAGACCACTCGTGAGATGCAGCGCCAATCTGGCTGAGGGCATCGGCCAGACTGTCGGAGGCTCCTGCCACATGGATGGCTAGGAGATACGCCTCCAGGCTGATCACGAGAGACCAAGTGCGGACAGCCTCCTTGCACAGAGGCAAGGAGTGCGTCCCGTCCTGTCGGTTGAGGCAGTACATGGTCATGGTGCTGTCCGTCTGGACCTGGACCACTTGACACCGTACAAACGGAGTGAAGGCTAGTCGGATTGCTCGAAGCTCCAGCAGGTTAATGTGGCATCGAGACTCCTGAGGGAACCAGAGGCCGTGGGCTCTGAGCTCCCCCAGATGGGCACCCCAACCCAGAGGCGCGCCGGTAGTCAGAGTGAGCGTCAGCTCTGGGCGGACAAACGGGATACCCTCCTGCAGATGAGTTGGAATGAGCCACCACCGGAGGCCATTCCACATCTCCTGGGTCACTGTCACTGGCTGGTTCAGAGGACCGGAGCGCTGTGACCATTGGCGGGCCAGCTAGGGGACGCATATGCCAGCGGGCCCAACGGACCACGCTGGTGCAGGATGCGCAGCAAGTCCCGGGCAGGGCGCAATTGCCCAACCAGAAATGACTGGGCAAAGGAGGAAAGGACCTCAGCCCTGTCCACTGGGACCCATGCTCTGGCTCGAAGATAGTCGAGTTCTGCCCCGAAGAACTGAATCACCTGCGAGGGCACGAGTTCCGATTTGGCCTCGTTGATGAGGAGGCCAATCTGAGAGCAGGCCTGGAGGGCCAGATCCCTGGACTGCTCCACCTCCAACCTGGAGGGGGCTGCAATGAACCAGTCATCCAGGAAAGGGTACACCCGGACCCCTCGGTGCCGCAGGAATGCTGTTACCACTGCCATGCATTTGGTGAAGACCCTGGGAACTGGAGAGAGGCCAAAGGGCATGGCCCGAAACTCGTAAAGAGATCCCTCTGTCCTGAAGCGGAGGAATCGCTGGTGAGACGGATGGATTGGGACGTGAAAGAATGCGTCCTGAAGGTCCAGAGAACAGAACCCCACACCTTTTTCCAAGGATGGAATGATCTGAGCCAGAGTGACCATTCTGAAGGTGCGAGACCTTAGGAACTCGTTCAGGTAGTGTAGGTCGAGAATGGGGTGCCAGCCCCCCCCGTCCATTTTGGGACCAGGAAGTACCTGGACACAAACCCTGGGTCTGGAGGGGGGTTCGCCACCTCCCTGATCACCTCCTTTTGGAGGAGCAGGGCAATGTCGGCTCGACGAGCCGACAGAGAGCTTAGTGAACCACAGCCCCCCCCGTGGGGCGACAGCTCAATAGGAGGGTGACTGCTCGAATTCCAGAGGCAGGCCCTTGCCTACCACTTCCAACACCCAGCAGTCCGTGGTGATATCGGACCAGGCAGAAAGGAAGTGGCGGAGCCGTTCCTCCATGGGGGGAACCCCAGGAGGAGTGACGAGGTTGGGGGCAGCACCCCTCAACTCGTCACTGGGCAGGCTTAGAGGAAGGGTCGGCCGAGGAGTCGCCTGGGCCTTTTCCTCCTGGCTTCTTGCTAGAGGAAACAGCAGGCTTGGCTTTGGGGTGCCAAGTATGAGCCTGCTGGCCCTAATGCTGGTGTTGCTGGGCCGGCCGCGCCACAGGGGCTGAAGGACAAAAGGGCTTATGCTGCTGCTGGAGGCCTTTGTCCTTCTGGGCAGACGTGATCAAATCCAAGGTGGCGGACTTCTCGGTCCGTTGGAGATGACCCTCCACCCCTGGTCCAGACAAGTCGGTACTCAGGAAGGGGACGTCTGCCAGCTTGTACTGGGTATCAGCCGAAAAGGTGGAGATCCGCAGCCAAGCTCTGCGGCGCATGGCCACTATGGGCGCTACTGACCAGGCACACGAATCAGCTATGTCCACGAAAGTTTGGAGTTGCCGTTTGGCCACCGCCCTTCCCTGATCCTGCACCTGCTTGACCGCTGTCTGGAGGTCAGCCAGGAGATGAGGAATCACCTCATCCAGGGAGCCCAAAAGGGCGTGCGAAAAGTGCCATAAGAACAGCCGAGCTAGCCTGATGAAGGCCTAGGGAGGAAGCAGCATAGACCTTTTGCCTGGAGTAATCCAGTTTCTTGGACTCTATCGGGTGGCTTGTCCACATCCCGAGCATTTCCGGAGCGCCGGAAAACGCTGTTGGTCACTAGCTCCTCCGTGGAGGGGTGCTCTGAGAAACTGGAGAGTGAACCAGTGGGAACGGCATACTTTCGAGCCATCCTGGCTGAAGGTGCTGGACAAGAAGCTGGCCGCTGCCATAGCTCCAGGGCTGGGCCAACAATGGCTTCAGCCATCGGAAGGCCTCCATGGGGAATCCCTCCGTCCAGTATCTCCGTGAGGGACACTTGGCCTGCTTTGAAACGGGTTTGAGCTTCATCCCAGTGGACTCTGAGATGAGCCGAAGCATTCCAAGGAACGAGGATGGGTTCTCGTCCACCGACTGACCCCCAGTAGACTCCAGGTCGAGAGGCCTGGAGAACAGGGAAGAGTCATCGTCAGATTCAGAGGAGTCTGCAAACAGCTGCCGAGGGCCTGAGCCACCCTCCACCTGCCGAGACTGAGCGGGAGTGAGGGTGACCAACAACCGATGGGGCAAGCCCTGACCCAACTGAGAATCCTTGGTCGGGACCCCAAAGTTAGGTTGTGGAGGCGGGGGTTCCACCACAATGGGTGGCGCAGCCAGTTTTGGCCGAACAACCGGTGCCAGCTTCGGCTCGATCACAACGAGGGGTTGTTTCGGCCACTTTGGTGACAGCCATTTAATGACTAGGGAAGGCAACGGAGTCGGCTTATTCCCGGTCAAAAAGAGCTGCTGCCACATCAGATCCTCGTAGTGCCGACGCAATTTGCGCCAGAGCCTATCCTCCGAAGAGGACGAAAACGAGGATGAGCGGTGCCGCCGCTTTCCACGGTGCCAAGACCGCCAATATCGGCAGGATCGGCTGGACCTGGAAGAGGTCCGAGATAGAGACCTTCGGTGTTTCCGAGGATGGGTCTGAGAGGGGGTGGGGGGAACCCGCTCCTCCCTCAGTTCAGGGACCTTAACCGTGGGCTCCAGCACAGGAGGCAAGTCCTCAGTTTCCACCTGGGGAACCGGTGAAGAAGGGTTGTCGGCTTCTCCAGTTGACAGCCCGTCCGACAGGTCAAGAAAAATCTCGACTGCGTCGACGGGTGTCTCGGCCGGCTGACCCGACGGGGACACCGTGAAGCCAGTGGCCTTAGCCACAACCTCGACCGAAGTCAAGAGTCTACTATCCGGGAAAGGGGACCTCTCCTGCTCCCACGAATGTCAATGGTGGGATTTACCCTTGGAGTCGTCTTGGACCGAGAGGAATATCCCGAAGGCCCCTCTCCCTTGGTGGAGAGGGACTGACAAAGCTCCTTGAATGAAGCCGTGTAGGAGGAGCCCAAAGACAGAGGGATAAATGCCGCGACCAAAGATGATGATGCGGCCTGGGCCGCTTCCTCCGAGGAAGATCATTTCTTCAAGCTGTTCAGCCGAGCCCGCCGCCGGACACCGCCCAACGGGCCTCCTCCGACTTCACTGGAGGATAACGTTTCTCAGGGTGCCCAAGTTGCAATCTGGCAGCGCGATCCTCTAAGACCGTGGCAAAAGAACTTGCACAAGTTTCCAGGCCTGTGAATCTGGTTGAAACCCAAGGCAGTACATGCACGTGGAGTGTGGATCAGTCTGGGACATCTTCTGCCCACAGGGGCACCGACGAAATCTGGGAGTCAATTTGTCCATCGCAGCTGTGAGGGAAGATAAAGACCGAAGTCTTGTAAATTTTAAGATTAGTTTTGGGTAAACCGAAGAGTTTGGATCCAGGCCTAAAACGCAGAGCACAAAGGAGGGAACCTGAGCTTCCAAGCGGTAAGGAAGATCTGGCGTCATGGGCGGGCCAGAGTTTTACCACCGGTGGGTGGGTGGGAGGAGCCAGCTTGAAGACCTTCCAGCAAGATTTAAAGCTGCAAGGAACCTGCCAGTAAGTGTGGACTGAACAACATATCCATGTCCCTAGAATCAGAACCAGATGTCCGAGTTTCACAAGGATACCAAGACTGTCTGGCCCAATCCAGAGCCACCAGAATCACCTTGCAAGGTAGAGACTTGATTTTGATCAGGACCCTGAATATCAGAGGAAAAGGAGCAAATGTATACAGAAACCTGCTTGTCCAATTCAGTAGAAGAGCATCCTGAGGGACAGGGCCCAGAAGAGGTGGTCTGCAACAATAAAGAGGAAGTTGATTGTCCGGGGCTGCAAAGAGATCCATCTCTGGAGTGCCCCATCTCCTGAAGATGGCTCGGAGAACTGGAGGATTCAGGGACCATTCGTGATGTTCCTGGGAAATTCTGCTCAGAGCATCTGCTAGAATGTTGTCCTTCCTTGGAAGATGCACAGCCAGCAGGGAATAAGCTAGAGACCATAACTTCATGGCCTCTGTGCACAAGGCCGAGGACAGAATGCCTCCCTGTTTGTTGATGTACCACATGGTTGTGGTATTGTCTGTCCTGATCTGTACTTTGCCCTGCACAAAAGTTGAGAATGTCTGAAGTGCCAGAAAGACGGCTCTTAATTCCAGAAGATTAATGTGCAGAAGGGACTCCTTCCTGGTGAGACCAAGTTCCCTGAGCTGTAAGATGATCGGGGGCTCCCCACTCCAGCAGGGAGGCATCTGTGGTGAGATTCACAGAAGAGACCTGACTGTTAAAAGGGACACCCTGTTTAAGATTGTCTTCCTCCAGCCACCACTGGAGGGCCTGGACTAGGGTTTGAGAGACTGGAACCAGTTTGGAGAGAGGATCCTTTTTCTGAGACCAGTAAGATCCTAGATGAAATTGTATATCTCTCATCTGAAATCTTGCTCCCTGAACCACTGCTGTGGAAGCTGCCATATGGCCCAGCAGTTGTAGAAAGTGTCTGGCCGGGCGAGACACTAGAGGACGAAAAGAAGAAGCCAGAGTGACCAGTGACTGAACCCTTGAGAGAGGGAGAAAAGCCCTTGCCTGAATAGTATCTATTTCCACCCCATGAAGGTGAGAAGCTGGGCTGGTTCTAGAACAGACTTCTCTAGATTTAGAATGAAAACCAAGGATTCTAGAAGTCTTTGAGTGACCTCTAAGGCCGACTTGACTTGGTCTGAGGAC
Source organism: Neoceratodus forsteri (assembly GCA_016271365.2). Lineage (NCBI taxonomy): Eukaryota > Metazoa > Chordata > Ceratodontiformes > Ceratodontidae > Neoceratodus > Neoceratodus forsteri. The sequence goes on along the minus strand of CM028131.1, from coordinate 1,032,078,124 downwards.
TGGCCAACTAGGAGCCAGTTGTCCAGGTATGGGAACAGAAGGATGCCCTGCCTCCTGAGGAATGCCACCACTACTGCAAGACATTTGCTGAACACCCTTGGAGCAGATGTTAGGCCGAAAAGCATGGCCCTGAATTGATAATGGCCTGAGGGCAACTCGAACCCGAGGTACTTTCTGTGGGAATGTCTGACAGGTATGTGGAAGTAGGCATCCTTGAGATCCAGGGAGGCTAGTCAGTCTCCTGGTCTCAGGGAAGAATTACTCCCCGAGTCACCATTTTGAATTTTGGTTTTGTCAAATGTCTGTTCAGGTACCTTAAATCTAAGATGGGTCGCCACTCCAGTCTTTTTTTGAGGTAAGGAAGTATCTGGAATACAGTACTTTTCCCCTGTGACAAAGAGGTACCTTCTCTACTGCTTGCAAAAGCAGGAGAGAGAAGACTTCTGCCTGTAAGGTCTTTGTCTCCAAGGGAGAGGGAGGACTGAACGACTTTGCTCTCATTCTTGGATATCCTTTTAAAACTGAGAACAAGACCCCGGGCTCACTACTTCTAGGACCCATTTGTCTGAAGTAATGGACCCCCAGGCCTGGGAGTAGTGAGCCAGCCTGCCCCTACTGGGATTGAGGAGGCGACCCTGACAGACACCTCAGGGTGTCTGCTTGGCAGGGGGCTTAGACTAAGTAGCTGATGGGGTCCTAGTTACCCCCCTTCTACCTCTTCCCCCTAAAGTACCCTCTCTGCTGAAAAGAGGAGGCAGCCTGAGTTTGGTGAAAAGGCCTGCCCCTAAACTGCTTCCTCTGAGGAGTGGTCTGTTCATCTTTGGCAGCAGCACTCCTATAGGTGGTCCTGTACTCTTCCATCTTTTTCATGTAATTCTCTGATCCCCAAAGAGAGAATTACCTGTTACAGGAAAATCCATGGCCTTAGCCTGGGTATCCTGTGAGAAGTTGGTACACCTAAGCCAAGCTAATCTCCTCATGGAGACAGATATAGCCATGACCCTGGAATGATCATCATTAGAATCTACGGCAGCGTGAAATTGCACTTCAGATGCCTCTATACCATTTGCAGCCACCTGCTCCACTCCTTGGCTAGCCTGGGGGGGGGGCACATTCCTAGCCAGTTCCAGAACTGTATCCCACATATATTTCTGGTACCTAGCTGTATATGCCATGTAGTTAGATTGTCTAGAGTCCCAAGGAGGATGCCAAGTACTGTTTTTTTGCCATGGCATCCACTTTCCTGGAATCCTTGTCTTGGGGGGGGGGGGGTGAGATGCCAGGGGAATATTAGCCTTGTCACAGGCTGCAGCTTGTACTACCCCAACATGGCTGCAGTGATTAGTAAGGAATTCCGTCCCAGGATCTGAAAGTATACCTCCCGTCCATTCTTTTTTCCACAGGAAGTATGGATGTAGGAAGCTGTAAAAATGTGTGTGTCTGCTTCCCAAGGATTTGTGTAAGGGGACAGACATCCTTTTCGACTCTGGTACATCCATAATCTCTAAGTAGTCAGGTTCTTCCTGATCCTGTTCAGCCTCTTCCAAAGGAAGCTGAAGAGTCTCAGCCACTTTCTTGTAAAACAAGAAACGGGAAGGAGACTCAAAAAGCCTGGGAGGAGAAACCTGAGAGGGCCTGTCTGGGGAGATGTCATGCTCTACCGGTCCATCTAGGCCCTCATCCTCTTCATTGTAATCTTCCTCCTCCTCCCAAACGCCCTCATAGTAAGCTTCAGGTTCCATGTCTGAAGCAGACATTTCCGACCGTACTGGCCTGCTTTGAACCGAAGCCGGTTCGGTCAGAACCGGGCAAAGCGACTGGACTATAGAAATCGCTTTTGCTATCTCTTCAGCGGTCGGACCACGGGAAGCCGGATCCGAACTGGCTTTTCTTTACTCGGAATCGATTCAGAAGAATCGGCTCTCTGTCTGCCCGAGGAAGTATCACCCAGGTCAGTGTGCACCTCCTTAGGTTCGGTTGTAACCGAACAGGGCTGGCCATCTGGGTCAGCGGACTTCTCGGCCTCCCTCTCCATTAGCCTACTCAAACGTTTTCCCAGCATGGCTCTGGGAAAGTTCTTGCATATCTGGCAGTCTTCTCTGAGGTGGTCAAACCCCAGACAGTACACACATAAGAGGTGAGGCTCGACCTTAGCAAAGGCCTCGTTACACTTGGTACAGTGCTGAAAACCAGTGGGACCGGTTTTCTTTTTGGGTTTCTCAGACATGCCTTCAAATCTAAAGTCACCCCAAACAGCGGCTAAGCCAGGCGACTACAAACTTATCGGTTCCAACTGTGTCACGGGTTGGTTAAAAAAATCCTAAAAGCCGGATTATTTTTAGGAACCGATAAGTACCGGAAAAACCACACAGTCAAAAAATACAATACACAAACAAAATAGGTTTCGGTTCCAAACCGGACTGACCGGCAAAGGACCGAAAATAAAAATTTCTTAAGAAAACAACCACTACCTACAGAGGCAAGAATACCGATTTTCTGATGAGATGGTTTGAAAGAACTGACCGATTCGAACTATAACCGAACCGAAGTGCAGGAGGAATCTCCGGAGCGACTTCACAGTTAGGCGGAGTAAGAAATCTGATGGTTACAGTTCGGAGTACCACAGACAGAAGTTTGAAAACCGAGCTTGAGCTCAACATTCTACACCTTTGCATAGCGTTAACCCTTTACTCTCCACAGCAGTTCAAGTGCTGGGGCTAACTGCATATAGTCAGAATACAGCAAGACTTCATGTTGTTTGAAAAGAGGAATTCAGCCCCTTGTCTGTCCAGCTAGTACTTTTTATCCACCTTATCCAAAAGAAGAACAGAATTTGGAGTCTGCAGGATTTTAAACAAGACATTTTTTTAAAGAACCTGTTTATAGGGATTAAGTTTTCTTTGTGGGTGTTAACCCCATCATCTCCATATATTTATCCGCTTCCTCATCCTCTATGACCGCTATGGTAGAGGAATCAAGGGCATCCACTATTTTTCTTACAAAAAAAAAAAAAAAAAAAAAGAGGAAAAATCCTATGGTCTAGGAGGAGAACCAAATTCCTGCTCTGGTTCAATAGGCTCACCTTCATCCACTTCAGGTAAATAATATTCCTCAAACTCCATCATCTCCTGAGATGGGTTTGGTTGAAAGGAGGGACCAACTGGGATTTGAACCGGTACTGGGAGGGTTGGAGTAGGTATAAAACCCCTGCAAAGCCTGTATGACTCATGGCCTGGACAATCTCCTCTGATGATGGCAGGCTGTGAGGCACAGGTGAAACCCCTTTTGATTTATCAGCCAGGGGAACAACGTGCCTGTTTTTTTGGTTTTTTTAAAGTGGGAACTGGAGTCTCAGCCGGATCTCCTATCCTTTTTCCAGTAGTAGTTTCACGCTTGCCAGGGGTGCTCAAGGAAGAGAGAGTGGTTTCATCTGCAGGTTTAGAGGGTGTGGGTTAGTCAGAACCCGCAATACCTTTCTCCAATTTTCTTTGGAGTCTTTCAAGTCTCTTTTCTACTGTTTTCTGAGGGAATGATTTGCAGATATCACATTCTGCTGACAAAGTGTTCATTCCCCAGGCAGACTACACATAAATCGTGCTTGTCTGCCTTTGTAAAAATGTCTCCGCACTTAAGGCAGTTTTTTTAACCCTGGGGTCGTCTTTCTTTGGCTTTTTTTGTCATCGTTCAACCGATGAAGAAAAACAGAACCACAATAAAGATTTTATTTATTTATTTATTTTAAATGTGGCCAGTTCAGGAACCGATGAAAATTTCAATATTGAACCGGGAACCACAAAAATAGAACCGGGTTGGCGGTTCACAGTAACAGAGTTAACGGTTTCAAATATAAATTTATTAAACTAAAATAAGTAGAATTAGATAACGGAGTTAGTAAATAAAGCTCCAGAAAGTGTACTAAGACCTGGTTCCCCAACGGTTATACTGAACCATGAGGAACCGAGAAAATTAACTAAAACCCTTAAATAATGCTAACCAACGTTAAGGTAATAAACAGAAAATAAAGGCAGCAGTAAGAATAATATAAGAAACTACTTATATTCAGTGAAGAACCACAAGGAATGACTGATAGAGAAGTCTTCTGGGTGTCTTGACTCGTCAGGCGGAGAAAGAAATCTGATACGTTGGTGGAACATTGCAGCTGATGAGGGCAGCAGTTTGAACATATAGCACGAGCCAATGACAGTTCTACCATTAGCATAAAGTTCTATTATCTCTGGGCAGCTCTGCTTAGGAGGCTGACTGCAGAGTTAGGAATACAGAAGAATACCTGGGATTAGAAGTGGAGGAGCTGGCCCCCCCACGGGTCCAAGGTGGCACTGGACTTCTCAATGCAAGTGAAGTGGCCCTCTACTCTGGGCCAGAAAAAAATCGATGGCCAGAAAAGGGACATCTGCCAGCTTGCTTGTGCTGGGTATCTGCCATGAAGGTATTGATCTGCAGTTAAGCCCTGTGGTGCATGGACACAGAGGCCACCATGAAGCGGGCACGAGAGTCCCCAATGTCCATGGCTGTCTGGAGCCGTTGCTTTGCAACAACCTGGCCCTAGTCCCAGACCTGTTTGACCATGGTCTGGCTGTCTGCCAGCAGATGAGGAAGCATCTCATCCAGGGTGCCCCAGCAGGGCATGGGAGGAGTGAGCCATGAGAAGGGCTGAGCTCACCTGGCAAAGGCCAAGTGAAGAGGCAGTGTAGACATTTTTAGCTGCATGGTCCAGTTTCTTGGACTATCAGACAGCTTGTCAACGTCCTTAGTGTTGCCAAAGTGCCTGAACACAGAATCGGCTACCAAGCCCTCAGCCAATGGGTGTTCTGTGAATCCTGACAAGGAACCAGTAGGGACTGCGTTCTTGTGGGACAGACGGCCCAGGGCAGGAAGCGGGGCGCTGCCAAAGCTCCAAGGCAGGACCAAGGATGGACTCTGCCACTGGGAAGGTCTCCCCAGTAGTATCTCCCCGATCCAGGACCTCAGTCAAGGGGTATCGAGCCCGTTTCTGGACAGGCTCCATTTTCATACCCGTGGACTCTAAGTAATCACACGTAGAAGGCCCATAAAGGAAGTAGGGGCCTTCGTACATCAAGAGCCCCCTCCCCCGACTTCCCGTCGACCAGACAGAAGTGCAAGGAGAAGCCCTCCAACTCTGAGGAGTCGTTAAAGGGGGCCGACCGCCAGAGTCCCCGCTGACCCTCCGTGGATGGTCAGGAGTGACTGTGACAGACAGCTGATGGGAAAGCCCCTTGGCTAGCCGAGACTCCTTGGTCGGAGCACTGGTTTTCGGCTGTATAGGTGTCGGCTCCACAGGGATTCAGTGGAGATGCCGGGGTTGGCTGAGCCAGGACCGTGTTGGTCTACTCCTGAGGTAGAGAAGGCGTCAGCCATTGAGGTGAAAGCCAAGTGATGTCTGGTGTAGGAGTTGGGACCGGCTTCATACCAGAGAATATCAGCTGTTGCCATGTAAGATCCTCATAGCATCTATGCAACTTGCGCCGAAGCCTCTCCTCACCTGAGGATGAAGAAATGAAAATTATGAATCTACTATAATTTTTGATCTTTTGTATCTTCACCTTTCATTAATGATGGGTGTAAGATTGAGGTGCGCACCTGCACAGGAGCTTTTTTTGGGGAGGAGTCAAGGCTGACTTACTGCGTGGCGCACGAGGGTTGGCCGTTAGGCGCCATAGACTACTCATCCACCCCAGTTCTGTCCTGCCAGAAAGCAATGCAAAAGGGGGACAGAAAAATCCAAAGATGAGGCAAGAGAGTTAAGGGCTAGGAAAAGGAAAGGGTATAAACTGAAAGAGGTATAAGCCGATCAGAGGACAGAGGGAATAGATTTTTTCTAACTGGCCTTAGGGCCCCAGCCCCTGCATGGCAGCACAGGAAAGAGCGCAAAAGGTAGAGAAAGAGATGAGAAAGACATATATACACACATATACATACACACACATATATATATATATATACACACACATATATATATATACACACACACACACACATATATACACACACACACACATATATATATATATATATATATATATACACACACATTTACATATATACACACACACACACACATTTACACATATATATATACACACACACACACATTTACACATATATATATATATACACACACACACACACACACATTACACATATATATATATACACACACACACACACACACACACACACACACACACATATATATATATATACACACACACACACACACACACACATATACATATAGAGAGAGAGGGGAAAGGGGAGACCTCTGCTGGGCTCAGATGGAAGACCATTGGCTAATTTTCAGCCTCAAAAACCTGAGAGGTATGAAGACACAGATGCAAGGATCCTAACAACTTCAGGGACCACTGGCCATTGGTCCAGAAACAATTTGAGATGGTCTTGGATAATACAAAGCATGGCAGAGTCTGCACCCCCACCTCCAAACCCACATTCAGGATGAAGTTGGAGCATGGCCCTCTCTAGCTCATCACTCGAGGGCTTAGCCAAGGGGGAAAACCCCTTAAACAGGAGAGGACTCTATCCAGAAACAATCCCTGTAAAGTAGGGGGACAGCGAGAAAGGGAAAAAAAAAGGGTGGGGGAGAAGAGTCCTTACGGGTCTTCCCACGGGATGCACTGATGAAGTCCCCACCCTTAAACAAGTTAACGGACCAACAGATCCATGCCAAGTCATGGAATGGACCCCACTGAGAACCCCGGGGAGTTCCTGCCAAGTCTAGGGCAAAGACCGTACTCGCCGCTCTCCTAGGTTGGGTGCTCTGTGACTTTAGAGAAGGAAACAAGAGGGCCCTGAGGTACCGGGGGAGGGTGAGCAGGGTGGAGGCAGCGCCCAGCAGCTGAGGCCCAAGAGGAGAAGGTGGGAGAGAATCAGTAAAGAATGGTGACAGTACAAAAGAAGATCAAGAATTACGGTAGGTACGTAATATGCACTGCATTCCATGTCAATCTTCACTGTTGGTGAGTGCCAAGTCCTCCGAGGGGACCTGGCACTGCCCCTGAGGGAACAGTTTCCCTCAGCCTCCTGTGGGGGAGACCCTTATAGCCATACTAGACCATATATGGCCTAAGGCTGGTCTTGTCAAGGTGGTGTCCCCGTGGCCAGAGGAACGGAAGATGCCACTGTTAATTCCTCCTCGCCTGCAGGAGAAAAGGCGGGTTCCCCAGAATGCGGAGGAAATCACCCTACGTCAGGCAATGGGTGACAACCTAGACAGTAAAAGCCATACCATCCGCCTAATGCAGATCGCCATCCCTGCCAGTCTGGAAACCACCTCAATGGCATCATATAATGCCCTTGCTTGGTGCCTTGCAGGCTCCAGACCCTGTGCAGAGAGGGCAATGACTTGCCTAGATTCATCCGAATCAGGCAACGATGCTAACACCTGGGCCAGCATCGACCACAGGTGCCTGTTGTAAGCAGCATGGTGTGCCTGATGTGAGCTGATGCAGAGCAGCACAAGAGCAGGGAAGAAAACTTCTTCCCCACCGGTTGAACCCAGCTGAATCTGGTGACTGGTCATATGCTGGGTGTTGAAGCCCGGAAGGAGTATCTAAAGCCATTAGTCCAGAGGGTGGGTGAGGCACAGAACCAAGAGACTCCTGGGGAGCGCAATACCTTCTTCCTGCAGTCCGCTGGGGCTGGGGATGAGGCAGCTGGTGACTGCCAGGTGCAGACTGAAGCTTCCTGGAAGGGAATAGGGCAGGAATGTGCCACCAGGTGGTCTGCACTAAATTCGCTCAAAAAGGAGAGAGTCTCTCTCTCTAGGTATTGTGTCTTCCCACATGGGACATGTGGAACTCCTAAACTAGCCTTGACAAGAACCACTGATATTCAGGGAAATCAGCTGAGGAAAGGTGGACAAAACATTCCTCTTCCTCAGATGACGAAGCTGAGGAAGTAGAGGAGCTCGATGTTCAAAGTCTTCCTGCGGCAGTGGAGACAGGCGAAAGACCTGCTCATCCATGGCTCTAACATACCTAGGGAAGGCCGCCACAGTGGCCCTGAACATCTCCCAGGTGAAGGGTCCCATAGGGCCCACACGGACTGGGAAAGGGGGTGTCTGCCAAGGGATTGGGGAAGGGCACCTAACCGAAAGTGCCTGGCCTCTGCCAGTGCTTGGAGACCTCGTAGATCCTCCCACACTGGGGGATCCGGGAGCCAATCCAGTTAGCAGATGCTGCAAATGTGAAAACAAATCCTGGCTGAGCCCTGAGGGGGAATCTCCCCTCTGGTGCGACCGGGGCTGCATGGATCCAGAAATGCCACCCACTAAGGGTACCTATGAAGTCTCAGAGGAGAAGTGGTGGGACTTGGCACTGCGACTCCTCCCCACCGCCCCGTAGGGCAAAGGAAGAGGGCCCCCGTGCTTCACGCCAGCCTCTCAACCCCTTAGACTCCAAGGCCGCCCTCTTCCTTGAACCTGGTGTTATAGGGTCCCCCGTCCCAACCGTGGCAGCACCAGAGATGGCAGCTGCCCCCAAGGTCGAGACCATCCCCCAAGAATGGCTATCCGCTGCAGGGCCCCTGACACTGGGGTCGACGTGAGGGCCTGCAGGGTCCACGGAATACGGGGTGCCCAGGAGACAAGCACTGGGGTGCCTGGTGTCACGTACAAGAAGACTCCCTGACTCCAAGGAGTCTGGATGCCAGGCCACATCTGCCAGCGAATCATCCCCTCCAAAGAGGATGAGACTACACATACCACCAGATTAGTGACCCTGGGAGCTCCCCTGCCTATGGTGCCGTTCCAGGACAGGATACCGCCCATGGCGCCACCCCGATCACTGGCACTGGGAACGGCGCCCGGGATCCGAGATGGCGCTGGCAGGCGGTGCTGAGGGTCTGCCGGTGCCGGGCCCAGCAGCCGTGGGTCGCAACACCAGGGGAGCCTGCACCTCAGAGAAGGAGGAGACTGTCGTAGTGGTGCTCCAGATCCGGTTCTGCAGGGAACCGAGCCGTTCCTCTGGCACTGCGGAAGAAACCTATACAGCAAGGCTAGAATCAGAAGAGGTTTCCTCCTCACCGGGCCGTATAAACCCAGGAGGGGGGACCCAGAGGTAGGGTCAAGCGTTCTCGCCATGGCATCCCTAGAATGCCGTCCTCTGAAAGTCTGCGGGGCCCTGCCAACTTTAAACACACAGATCTCAAGAACGTAGCAGTCCATGGAGAAACAGGGGTCACAATTATCCATAGTGTGGTTGGCACCCAAGCAACTAAGACAGATGTCATGTCGGTCTGTTATGGAATAATGCCGGCCAAAGAGGCACTGATGCATGGGGGCACGGCCCACTCTGGATTTCTTCTTAGCCCCCGAACCAGACATGACACTGAAAATAATTTAATCAAAAAACTACAGAAAAGACCCTGTGCCGTTGGTAAGAAAATTAAAAGGAACAAGCTTACCGGGGTCAATCACATCGGGTGGATACTCAGAACCGGGATGGAGGAAAACGGCGTTGAAAATTAGCCAAGGCCTAGTGACTGAGCAAAATCTGAATACTCGGACAGCAGGTGCAACCTCAATGGTGGGAGAAACAGAACTGGGGTGGAGTCGTCGTCTATGGCACTTAATGGTCAACCCTCTTGTGCTATGCAGTGCGGCGGCACCATTGGCACTGACCACCCCCCCCCCCAAAAAAAAGCTGCCGTACAGTAATGAATGGTGAAGATTAACAAGGGAAGATTAATGGTGGCGCCGCTTCTCAGGGCGTTGAAAGCAGGAGCGCAGATGTTGGCAGGAACTGCTTGGCCCCTTGGAGAAGGACTGAGACCTCGACTGCTGGGGAGACTGGCGGCAGGTCTCAAAGGGAGCCAGCGAAAGCTGAGGCACCTCTGGGTCTTGGTCAGTGACCAGAGGCAGCAGGTCAGCATACTGATCCATCCCTCTAGTGGTCTGAGTGAGGACCAGAGTCCTGGAAAGTGAAGTGTCTGCGTCTTCAGTCGACAACTGGTTGACCTGCTCAAGAAAAATCTCGGCTGGAAGATCAACCAGCGTCTCAGCCCACTGGCCCAACAAGGTTACCGTAGAGTCTGGGGCCTGAGCCGAATATTCGACTGAAGTTGAATCAGGAGAAGCGCAGGAATCCAAAGCCCTTGACAGAGAGCATTCCCGACTGCAGCGAGACCGGTTTTTGGTCTCTTTTTGACTCTGATTTGCGTCCCCAAGACGGGCCCTGACCAAAAGTTGGTAGAGACTGGCACAACTCCTTAAACAACCCCATAAAAGAGGCATCCAGCGAAAGCGGAACAAAGGCTGAAGTGGTGTGTGCTGCAGCTGGGCCACCACCTCCTCAAACACCATTAGCTGTTCAGTGGACCCCACAGCAGTGGAGACCACCTGATGGGCATCTTTAGATTTGACTGGGTGTACTGTTTGCTCAGACAGCCTGAAGTGAGTCGGGGCTGACGATCCTTGAGAATGGAGGGATGGAAGGACCGACAAATGTCGCAGGCCTGGGGATCGTGCTTGTGACCCAGGCAGTAGATGCATGAGGTGTGCAAATCCATTTGAGACAACATCTGCCTGCAAAGGCACTGACGGAACCCTGGAGCAGACTTGTCGATTGTGGTTGCGACTGCAGATCAAGCCTGAAGAAAAGTTTTGAAATAAGTTTTGGAAGTAAAACCGGAGATTTAGCAGCAAAGGGCCTAATAGCGTAAGAGCAGAGGAAACTGCTTCTTACAGTGGAAAGATCTGGTGTCATGGGGCGGAGCCAGCTTGATGGCGTTCCGGCTAAGTCTTAAAGGGAAAAGGCACTGCCAGAAAGTGGGGATAGAACTTCATATCCACGTCCCTAGAAAAACATTTTTGTAGATGGATATGGAAAATAAGTCGCCCAGGTTCGCTGGAAGGGGGCCCAGACCCCAATTTTTTTTGGGGGGGGACCCAAAGGTGAGCTAAAGACCCCAGAAACATTTTTTTTAGCCAGAGCTCCAGACAAAGGAAGAGCAAGGGGGCCAGAGAGAGAAGGTAGGGTAGAGAAGAAAGAAAGAGAAGAGAGACAGGGTAGGCTACTCAGATGCCTGGTCATTTAGGGGACTGGTGGGAGGGTTGTGGTAATGAATGGTAAGAGTCTGGAAGATCAAGAATTATGATGAATACGTAACTTTCAAGAATCAGTCTTCACAGTCATTACCAGCAGGTCAGAGTACCAAGCTTACCAACCAAAGGGCAGTGGTGGCTTACCCTAAGGGAAATGGTTATTCCCTCAGCCTCCTGTGGGGGATAATCACAAAGAGGCAAGGGCCCTTTATAGGCTGGGCAAGGCCAGAGACTGATTAGGAGCAGACGGAGGCTCCCATGGCCTGGGAGCAGATAGGTGCCCCACAAGCTCGCGCCTGGCCCGGCAAGAAAAGTGGGCCCCCTAGAATCACAAGGCAATCACCCTACGTGGGCCAAGGGTGATAACCTGGAAAGACAGCCATGTCATCCACCTGATGCAGACTGAAGTCCCCACTAGCCTGGAGGATACCTCATTGGCATCATAAGATGCCCTCACTTGGTGCCTCACCAACTCCAGGCCTTGGGCAGAAAGATGAATGACCTGTCTGCTTGCCTCATAATCTGTCAGATGCTAGGAGCTGACCAAGCATCAACCATATGTGTCATAGGTCGCCTGGTGTGCCAAGATGCACAACATGGTACATGCCACCAAGAAGGCACTTTGACCCTAGGTGTCAAACTCCGGGGAACAGTCATGCACTGGGCCCTATGCCCAGAAGGGGTGATGAGGAGCTGAACCCTAGAGGGGTGCGGCATGGCTCCTGGAGACCATAGGGATGTGCAATACCCGAGCTGGGTGTCCCTCAGGGCTAATGAGGGGGCAGAGGGATGGAGCCAGACATCTTCAGATGCCTCAGCAAACAGCCTAGGCCACAGAGGTACAACTGTGGAGTCTTGACCGTATACCCCAAGGAAGGACAGCATCAGATTCACAGGATTGCGGCCTGAAAAATAGTCAATTTCCTGCTCTCTCATCCTCAGAGAGGAAGGGCTGGTACCTGCTGTGTTCAACATCAGAAGAGATGTGCTGGTAGGTATCCTCTTCCTCAGAGGATGAAAAACTGGAGTCAGGGAGTGGCAGTGCAGGGGTAGCAGGCCAGAAAATGGCAGATCTAGCGACCTGAAGTATGTAGGGAAAGCACTCGCTGATGCACTTAACTGCTCCCAGGTCATGGCCCCAAAGGACCCATAATTCCAGGGAAAAAGGGTGGAGGCAGCAGAGGAGGAGGATCCTAGTGGACCAAGCCAGGTCCTCTGCCAGGGCAACAAGAACTTACAGAGGACATCGCCAAAGGGAAGGGCCTGGCAGACTCACCCACCGTAGAACTCTCAACTGTACAGGAACAGTCCCGGTGGTGCCCTTGGAAGGAAATCCCCCAGGCAGGAAGATTAGAGCCGTAAAAGTCCCACAGGGTGGCTCCTATCCCCACCAATGAGAGGCCCAGATGGTTCTGGTAGGGCCCGAGGACTGAAGTCAGCGCAATGATTCCTGCCAGAGCTGTCATTAATCCTAGGCATGGAGTGAGCTGCCAAACAAGACCTGCCAGCCCTCATATCACCAGAAAGGGCTCTGCTCCTTGGGCTAGGCTTCAAAGCAAGCTCCACATCAAATGTTGGAGCTAAAAGTGAGTGGCGCTGGGGACGGCACAGGAGCCCTCAGCACTTGGGACGGCACCAGAACCCTGCCCGACGCCACGGATGGTGCATCCACCACCCTTTCTGTGAAAAAGAACTTCATCACATTACCCTTAATCGGCCTCCCTCTAATCTCATGCTGTGTCCTCTTATCCTGCTATTTTTCTTATATTGAAACATGTTAGACTCTTTCACCTTGTTAATGCCGTTAAGGAGTTTGAATGTTTTGATCATATCACCTCTCTCCCTCCTTTGCTCTAGGGTATACATATTGAGCTCCGTTAATCTGTCCTCATGTTTTCTGATGCAGTCCCTGCACCGTTCTGGTTGCCCTTCTCTGGACTGCCTCAATTTGGTTAATATCCTTTGTGAAGGTGTGGCCTCCAGTCCTGCACGCAGTACTCCAGATAGGGCCTAACCAGTGTCTTGTAAGGAGGGATTATTACCTCCCTCTTCTGACTTGTGATACCCCTAATACACCCCAACATCTCCCTAGCCTTACCTACTCCTTTAGTGGTCTGTTTGAATGATTTCAGGTCATTGGTGATGACGACCAAGTCTCTCTCTTCCCTTGTGACTGCCAGCAACTCCCCTCCCAGCCTATATGTGGCTTCAGGGTTTCTATTCCCTATCTGCATGATCTTGCACTTCTTTGCATTAAACCAAAGATCCAGAAGATCTCCCAGGGCGCATCTGATTCCAGGGTTCTTCCCTCTCTCAGCGCCACAAATGGTGTCAGGAGGGGACCCGGCCTTGCGGTCAGTGCAGCCCTGCTCACTGGCACCAGCCTCAGTGCCAGGAGCCCAGGCAGCACCGGGACACAACTTCAATGACCCCACCGGTGTAGGCCCAGCATACTGCTATGGCAACGGCACTGGGGGAATCCACTGCCCCATAGGGGCCATGGACTGGGAGGGATGCGCAACCAGCACTCCAAGGAGGGCCAACTGTCCCAAAGACCCCTCCTCAGGCTCTCCGTCTTGGTAAGATGAGGACTAAGATGCCTGCTCTCCCTCAGCACGTGTAGTACTGGGGAGGGGTCATGGGGAAGGGCCAAGGGACCTAACCGTGGACTCCCTTGTGCGTTGCCTGCACAAAGGTGGGGGCGACCAACCTCAACTCACTATGCAGAGTTCATGAGTGCGGAAGTCCATAGAAAAGCAGGTATCGCAAAGGTCCATGTCATGATCCCAAGAGTCACAACAGTCCCAAAAGGACACAGGCCTCACACAGGGGTACCAACTAAATGGGGGGGCTGTCCTTTTCTTGGATTTTTCCTTCTTAGGACCCTGGGATCCCGATATGACTAACAAAAGTGGAAAATAAAGTTCAGTAAAAAAAAAAGTCAGGTGCTGTAAAAAGGAGACAGACGGTGCCAAAAAAGGTGAGAAAAAGGTTACAGCATCGAGCTGGATGGCAATGAACTGAGTGATGCAGCAGAGATGAGAAACACTCCAAAGGAGATGCCACCTTGACAGTGGGAAAAACAGAACTGAGATTATCAGGGCGCTGATGTCAGTTACTAGCCAGTCCACGAGTACCACGTCATGCATCAGCCTCAAGGGTGGTGCCGTTACCAATGTCGGCATCTACCTCAAAGCTCCTGAAACTGCTCCTGCAGGGTCCTAGTGCCTCTGGCACAGACCCACTGGAAATGGATGGTGAAAATTGGTTCTTCTAAGATGTTCAGATCTGATCTAAACGACTACACAATCTTGGAAAGATTAAAATTAAGCTAGAATATGGGCTGCATCTGTGTCACAGAAAGCACTGATACCAGGTTTTCTATTTTATGAGAATGTTATTTTTGGCATTTTTCAAGGAGTCAGACAAATGACTAATTTTTGCTTCACCTCTGCGATACGCTTTATTCCCCAGTGAGCCTCAATGTGGGATTCCGTGGCTTGCACACAAATGCCCGTCTCCCAGTGGCAGCACACTGCACTGCAGATCGGCACTGGGCCAGTACAATAAATGCTACACTGATGTGCTTGAATTAAAAAGGTCAGAGTAGAGATAATGATTTCCATAGCTTTAGTAATTCTGATCATAATAGTTTAGTTTTTGTTGACCAGGAAAAGAAGGGTTAGGCAATTCTCCCTATTTTCAGCCTCACCCTAGGTGTTGAGGGTGGGAAGAAGAGCGAGATACAGATGCAAACCGACATACTGAACCACGTTAAGCCATTTGTGGTATTTTTAGTGAATACGGAGGTTGTTTCCAAAATTTACCATGACTAAAGCACAGCCATAGCTATGACGACTGCTGGCCAGGATATGTCCTGACAGTCAACAGGTGGCTTCTTTTTTATACTTCGGCTCTTCTACACCAAACAGCAACTTGTTTGCCAGACAAAGTGTACAACTGGAGGCACTGTTCCTACTGTAAACATGATTAAAAAAACATTTTTGGAAAAACTCCTTTCTTAAGCTGTTCTATGCTGCCTCACATAAGGTCTACCAGCTGGTGGGTTTTCGTTGACTCTAGTAGTAGGTTTCACAAAAGACCGTAACTAAAATGTTTTTAAAATCGGTAGTTTTGAACCCAAGTCAAGCTTCTAAAGTTAAGACTCCTGACCGGACTTGTAGGGATTTCAGACAATGAAGAAGACATACTGTGTCCCCGCTGGGTAGACGGAGAGTTCCCACAGTGCTAGCCAGCATCCCCTAGGGTCTAGAAATGCCTCCTGGACATGTGACACAACATGCATGCACCACTGACATTAACACTTAGAGTTGGGGGTACAGGTGGTGTGAAACAGAAACATGTAGCACTTAGTGAAAGTGATCACTACACAGAATGACCCCCCGACTTCCTGTCCTTGAATGACAAATCTACACTGGCCCAACTGTGGTAGTAGGTTCCAAGGTCCGAAAAGTGTACAGAGAGCAAAACAGAAGCCCAAAGCTAGATTGGAGGCAACTGAGGAATCCTTTGAGCTGATAAAGTCAGTCACTCTTCTGGTACTACAGGTGACATATAGACATTTTAAATGGCCCCTTAAATGAGATTGCCAAACACTGATGTGAAAGTCAAATTTATTTCTGAAAAGACTGGATGTCCAAATAGAAAGGCATTAGTGGGTGACAATGGTTACATCTGCTCAAGAAGAAACACAACTTCAAAGCACTGTGAGAAGGTCCCCAACAAAGGCAGCATTAGCTTCTTGTGTAACTATTAAAACTATGTGGGCCTTTCTGGAGGACAGCAAATAAATTAAACCCACAAGGTATATAAATCAGCACTGCTAGGTTTATAAATATACAGGTTTCGCCTTAAGCACTTCTAATGCCTTTCCAATTCTTTAATGAAGCATGCTGCTGACATCTGGCCCCTGTGTTCCCAAGGCTGATCCGCTGGTTAACATGGGTGATGGTCTGGTACTCGTTTCCTGAAAGACAAGAAAACATTTTTATATTATCCAGAGAAAACAAGTTTCTGTTCCCAAACAACTGATCTGGAATATTAAATTAAGTGCTTGGTACAATATAAAAATATCCATAAGCCAGTAAAAAGAAGTTGAATGCAGAGTCAAATTTCTGCATCTAAATAATTTCAAGCATTATTACTGGAGAACCTCACAGTACAGTAGTTTTGGATGGACTGGTAAAAAGAAGTGCATACAATGCTATAGTTCCTGGAGGATCACTACGAGGAGGATTACAGAATAAGGATTTGCCAAACAATGACAGAAAAATGGAAATTACGTACCTACCGTAATTCTTGATCTTCTTGGACGAAGTCTCCACCACTCATTCACATAAATGGGGAACTACGCCGGAGGCGCTAGCACCCAGAGAGAGAAAAATGTTCAGGACAGCCTATGCCGAGGTAGGACCGTGAGCAGTGGCACCGCGAGCGCAGCTCACACCGTATAGGCTACACCTTGGCGTTGACCCTCCAACCGTCTCAGTACCTTTTTTTAATCGAGGAGGTGCAGCGTAAACTAACTTGGTGAAACTAACCTATGTCAGACATAAGATAGAATGACCTCTGTAAGACGGGTCAACTCAACAGGGTCTTCGCAGCCCAACAACGAGGGGATGAAGACCAAAAACAGAATGAGAGAGCTTGGGGGATGGAGGGTGGGTGTGTGAACGAGTAGTGGAGGCTTTGTCTAAGGAGATCAAGAATTACGGAAGTACGTAATTTCCATATCTTCCTGGAAATAAAGTCTCCACCACTCATTCACACTAATGACAAAGTACTGAGCTAATAATCCCCCCCCCACCCAAGACAGGCGGCAGGAGAAAAGGAGCTCACTTAGGACAGAAGACCATTAAGGATTGTCCTGCCAAAGGACTGATGCTGTCTGGAGCTCCAAGTGGCCGCATTGCAGATGTCCGCAATGGGCATGTTTTGGATTTCTGCCACAGGTGCCACAACTGCTCTGGTAGAATACGCGTACAGAAAAAATTACTCACCTTAGTAATGTTTCTTCTAATGGAGTCTTGCTATGTTATGACAATTGCAGTATGACCGCAGGTTAGAACTGCTCCGGAGGTGAAATAGTTAACTTTCCATGCGGGCATGGAACTTAAAGCGCGAGCTCGGTTGAAAACTCTGTCTGCTGTGCTTCAAACGCAAACTGTCAGATCTTTACAAGCTAAAACTCACTAAGGTTCTGTGTGCAAGCTTTAAACCTACACTAGCCAACTGGCTACTAACATAAACACTCATTTTGGCCCAAAACAAAGACTCAAGTCAGGAGACCCAAAATGCAAAAACACAACACCAATTCACCCAAAAGGTAGGTGAAAACAACAAGGTGGGCATCAAAAAGTGCCAACCCTGTACTGCCCACCCACATCCCAAAACAGAGGTTCTGAGAGGGGAGGAGGTTATATAGCAAGACTCCATTAGAAGAAACATTACTAAGGTGAGTAATTATTTCTTCAAACATGAAGTCTGCTATATTATGACAATTGCAGACTACACAGCAGTACCCCCATGGAGGAGGGACAGAACCTACTTAGGAAATAGGCTCTGAAGCACGGCTGTGTAAAACCGAGCATCACTCCTAGCCTGGATGTCCAGGGAGTAATGCTTGGTAAAAGTGTGAACTGTTTTCCAGGTAGCTGCTTGACATATTTCTAGAATAGGAATGTCTCTGGCAGCAGCCAGAGAAGCAGCTGTACCTCTGGCAGAGTGAGCCCTCAGGCCTGAGGTGGAAACTTTACCCAACTTCTCATAGCAGAATTGGATACAAGAGACAATCCACCTGGCAATGGATCTTTTAGTGGCTGGCTTCCCTTTACCAACTTCGCCATAGGTGAGGAACAGTTGGAGGGAGTCAAACCTATGACCCTTGGTACACTCTATGTAGTAACTAAGAGCTCTCTTCACATCTAGGCTGTGCAGCCTCCTCTCCACAGAGGAGGAGTGGTCAGTGAAGTACACTGGAAGAGAAATAGATTGATTAAGGTGGAAATCTGAAACCACCTTAGGCAGGAACTTTCTGTTAGTCCGAAGGACCACCTTATCTCTGTGAAGAGATAAACTCCTGCTCCACTGACAACACTTGTAATTCACTTATGCATCTGGCAGAGGTGATGGCTACCAGAAACACAGTTTTCCAAGTCAAGTACTTGAGCACAGCTGAAGACAAGGGCTCGAAGGGGGGTTGCATAAGCTGAGCAATGCAAACATTAAGATCCCAGGCAGGGACAGGATCCCTGAATGGAGGGTGGTGTGAAACAACCCCTTAAAAAACTTGGAAAATACAGGATGAGCTGAAAGAGAAGAGGATTTACCTGCTGAAATAAAAGCAGACACAGCTGCCAAGTGCACCTTCAGGGTAGCTGGTCTCAGCCCCAAAGAATTCAGGTGGACCATATAATCCAGGACTGTGGGTAGATCTAGCAGAGACTGGGGAAATATGCTTTTCCGAGCACCATATGGAAAACCTTTTCCATTTGGAATTGTAAGTAGCCTTGGTGGAAGGCTTCCTTGAGGCCTTCAATATATCCATTACACCTTGGGAAAGGTGTAAATCAGCAAACTAACTCTTCAAGAACCAAGCCTTGAGATTGAGAGATTTGAGATTCAGGTACCAGACCCTTCCCTGGGCACAGGTAAACAGACTGTGATTCCTGGAAGGCACAGGGGAGGATGGACTGCTAAGGACAGCAGGAGTGGATACCAGGGCTGTCTGGCCCAATCCGGAGCTATCAGAATGACTTTGCAGGATTGGGATCTGATTTTGACTAGCACTTTGAACAGGAGAGGAAAGGGAGGGAAGGCATAGAGAAACCTCCCCTCCCAACTGAGGGCTAAGGCATCCAGGGGGAGTGAGCCCAACACTGGGGGCCTGCAGCAAAAAGAGGAAGTTGTGATTGTCTGGGGCTGCAAAAGATCTATCTGTGGGTGCCCCATCTGGCAAATACTACTCCCAAGACCAGGGGATCCAGTGACCATTCGTGGTGGCCCTGGGAAATCCTGCTGAGAGCATCTGCCAGGGCATTGTCCTTGCTTGGGAGGTGAACTGCCGTAAGGGAGGTGTTCAGGGAGTAAGCCAGAGACCACAACTTTATCGCTCCAGTGCACAAGGCCGTAGATAGAGTGCCCCTTGCTTGTTGATGTACCACATTGTAGTGGTGTTGTCTGTTCTGACCTGAATACTCTTGTTCCGAACAGATTTGGAAAAAGCTTGAAGTGCTAGAAAAACTGCTCTCAGCTCCAACAGGTTGATGTGGAGCAGAGATTCCTGGGGAGAGCACAGACCCTGGGTGGTGAGGTCGCCCATGTGAGCTCCCCAGCCCAAGAGGGATGCATCTGTAGTAAGGATTAGAGAATGAGACTGAGTGACAAAAGGAATCCCTTGTCTCAGGTTGCTCTGATCCTGCCACCACTGTAGGGCTTGGATCAGGGTTTGAGTTACTGGGATCAATTTGGTAAGAGGATCCTTTCTTTGAGACCAAAAAGCTCTCAAATGGAACTGGATGTCCCTCATCTAAAATCTTGCTCCCTGCACAACTGCTGTGGAAGCAGCCATGTGTCCTAGGAGCTGCAGAAAATGCCTTGCTGGTCGGGAGACCTGCAGGATAAATGAGGAGGCCAGGGAGACTAGGGTCTTTGCCCTGTCCAGGGGAAGGAAGGCCCTGGCTTCCTGTGTGTTCAGTTCTGCACCTATGAAGGTAAGAAGCTGGACAGGCTCTAGAACTGACAGAGATTCAGAAGGAAACCTAGAGAGGTAAGCAGTTGCTGCGTTATCTGAAGGTGTAAACTGACCTGGTCTGGGGACTGGCCTACTATGAGCCAATCGTCCAGGTAAGGAAAGATGGCAATCTTTTGCCTTCTTAGGTAGGCAACTGCTACTGCCAGGCATTTGGTGAATACCCTTGGAGCAGAAGTGAGGCCGAAGGGCATTGCTCTGAACTGGTAGTGGCCTGAGGGCAGCTCGAACCTGAGGTACTTTCGATGGGAGCTTCTGATGGGAATATGGAAGTAGGCATCCTTGAGGTCCAGGGTTAGCCAGTCCCTGGCCTTAGAGAGGTAGGATAATTCCCAGAGTCACCATTTTGAACTTTGGCTTTAAAAGGTGCTTGTTTAAATATCTGAGATCCAGGATGGGCGCCATTCTCCTGTCTTTTTTGGGGTAAGGAAGTACCTGGGATATAAACCTTTCCCCTGGTGTAGGGGGGGAACCCTTTCCACAGCTCTGAGAGCCAGGAGGGTAGAGACCTCTGCCTCTAGGGCGAGAACCTCTGATGGAGTTGCAGGTGGAAAAGATATGAAAATTACGTACCTACCGTAATTCTTGATCTTCTTGGACGAGTCTCCACCACTCATTCACACTATTGGGATCTGCGCCGGAGGCACTAGGACCCATCGGGAGCAAACTTTTTGCTGGAGGGTCGACACCAGAGATGGCACCGCGAGCACTAGTTCGCTGGCAACGACCATCTCGCGCCACCCTCCAACCGCCTCAGTACCTTTTTACCAAGGAGGTGCAGCGCTAACTAACGTAAGAGTAACTTGAACCTTAAGACCGACACATAAGATAGTCCGGGCGACCTCTGTAAGAAGGGTCGAACAAAGAAGTCTTCACGGCCTAAAGATTTGAGGGAGTGAAGACCAACACAGCGGTGAGCTCGGGGGATGGAGGGTGGGCGTGTGAATGAGTGGTGGAGACTCGTCCAAGAAGATCATGAATTACGGTAGGTACGTAATTTTCATATCTTCCTGGACATAAGTCTCCACCACTCATTCACACTATTGGGAGAGTACCGAACTAATAATCCCCAGAGAGGGAGGCAGGAAGACCAAGAGCTCACGTTTCTAGGACAGAAGTCCATTAAGGATAGTTCTGCCGAAGGTGGAATGTCGCCTGGCATGAACATCCAGTGCATAATGCTTAACGAAGGTATGCACTGAGCTCCAGGTGGCGGCATTGCAGATGTCTGCAATCAGAACATTGCGAATTTCCGCTAGGGATGCCGCGACCGCTCTGGTAGAGTGGCGTAAACCCTACCTTCAATTTAACCTGTGCCATGGGAATAGCAATGTCGAAGACATGCCACTATCACGATGAGATGCATCTGATAGCGACAGGTTGACCCAGCCGGTCTCGCTGAAGGAAACAAACAGTTGTTGGGCTTTGCGAAAACCTTGGTCTATCTAGATAGAAACGCAAGGCTCTCATATCCAAGGAATGAAGAGATTCGCTCCTCTCATTTTGGAAGTCCATAAAGTGAGAGGAAGGACCAAAGGTTGGTTTAGATGGAATTCCGACACAACCTTGGGAAGAAATTTAGGATGAGTGCGAAGAACTACTTTGTCCTTATGGAACACAGTATACGGAGGGTCCGTAACCAGGGCATGTATCTCAGAGACCCTGCGGGCTGAGGTAATGGCCACTAGGAAGGCCGTCTTCCAGGTGAGAAATTTTAGCTCACAGGTAGCCAGAGGTTCGAAAGGTTTCCGAGTGAGCATGTCTAGCACAAGGTTAATGTCCCAGGCTGCAACCGGACATCTTATAGGGGGTCTGGTATGCAGAATTCCTTTCAGAAATCTCTTAACCATAGGTAACTGTGCCAGAGACAAAGAAGAAAATGGCTCATGATACGCTGAAATGGCACTAAGGTGAACTTTGACTGTAGAGTACTGAAGACCTGAATTTGAGAGGTCAAAAGGTACTCCAAAACCTTGTCTGGTGGACAGGAAAAGAGATTCAAGAGGACTTTGCACACAAATGACAACTTCCACTTAGACGTATAAGTTTCCGAGTAGCTGGCTTCCGAGGCAGCCAGAAGAATGTCTGAAACTCTTAGAGACATTGAACGGTTCACTTCTACCTCTTCAGGAGCCAAGCGTGAAGGTGAAGCGATATCAGGCTGGGATGGACCACAGGATCCTGAGTCAACAGGTTCATCTGCAGGGGGAGTGGTCTCGGAGGGGCTGCCAACATATTGTTGAGTAGAGGAAACCATAGTTGCCGAGGCCAAGAGGGAGCAATGAGAATCATCTTGGTCCCCTGGGACTCGAATTTGAGAAGTACTCTCTGAATTAGAGGAAGAGGCGTAAAGGCGTAAAGAAAGCGTTTTGTCCACATAGCCTGAATGCATCCTGACAGAAAATACCAGGCCCTGGATTTCTGGAGCAGAAGAGAGGCAGTTTCGTTGAGTGGGGATGCAAAAGGTCAGGTCTGGAGTTCCCACTCTTTGAATAGTGATTGAACTATGGTTGAGTCGAGAGACCACTCGTGAGGATCTGCCTCTGTTCTGCTGAGGCGGTCCGCCAAGTCGTTTTGTACACCTGGCAGGTAGACCGCTTGAATTAGAGATTTGTGTTCCAAGCACCATTCCCACACCCTCATCGCTTCCCTGCATAAGGGGTAAGAGTGAGCACCGCCCTGCTTGTTGATGTAATACATCACAGCTTTGTTGTCCGTTTGAAGGAGAATGTTCTTGTGACAGAGGATGTCCTTCAAAGCCCAGACCGCATAAAGGACGGCTCTCATCTCTAGGACATTTATGCAAAGCTGGGCCTCGAGTTGAGTCCATACACCTTGAGTGTGGAGAGCGAGACAATGAGCTCCCCATCCCGTTAGCGATGCGTCTGTGGTGATGGAGATTTGATGATCCAGAGGAGCAAAGGGAAATCCTTCCAGGAGATTGCTCTCTTGAGACCACCAGGTGAGAGACCTCTGTAAGGGTTCTGTCACCTTGATGGGATAAGACTGTGGGTGAGTGGTTGGGGACCACTGAGCACTGAGCATCCATTGGGTGGTTCTCATGTGTAGCCGAGCTAGGGGTACAGTGAACACTGAGGATGCCATGAGGCCTAACATACGTTGCATTGAGAGAGCTGTAACTGATCTGTTCTCCCCAATGTAACGGGCCATCTGAAGGATATCGAGCCTTCTGTCCTCTGGAAGGAAAGCCTTCGCGCAAGAGGTGTCCAGTAGAGTCCCTATGAAAAGGAGTCTCTGGGAGGGCTGCAACTGTGACTTCTTTAGATTCAGCAGAACTCCCATGGAAGTAAGAAGGCGAGAGGCCGTCTGAACGGCTTCCAGGGTCCCCTGTCTAGAAGGGCTTGCTAGGAGCCATTCGTCCAGGTAGGGAAACACTCAGATTCCGAGCTTCCTGAGATGCGCTGCGAGAACTGCACAACACTTTGTAAAGACTCGCGGCGCCGAGGATAGCCCAAAGGGCAGGACTTGAACTGATAGTGTTGACCCAGAGCCACAAACCCAGGAATTTGTGATGCTGGGTGAATAGGAATGTGCTGGTAAGCGCCTGCATGTCCAGGGAGGCTAGCCAGTCGTGTTGATGAAGAAAAGGTAACAGGGTTCCTAGAGAATCATTTTGAATTTCTCCTGGGGAGAAATTTGTTTAGCTTGAGGTCTAGAATGGGTGCATACCCTCAGACTCTTTGAACCAGAAAGTAGTGGGAGTAGAACCCTGTGTTTCGCTGATGCAGGGCACCAGCTCTACTGCCCTGTTGTTCAGAAGGCCCTGGATCTCGGCGAGAAAGGTCTGACTGAAGGATTGACAGCCTGGGTTGTCGTTTGGGAGGACGATTCGGAGGGTCTGCAGAAATTGAGAGAATACCCTCGAATTATCCGAAGGACCCATTGTCTGAGGTTATGGACTTCCACTGGTTGTAGAAGTGCATCAAGACGACCTCCCACGGAGAGAAGTCCATCTCGGGCAGTGGAGATGGAACTTGGGCCGCAACTCATAAGGTAGCACTGGGCTTTGGGCCTTAAGCGCTCTGTTGCGTCTTCTTTTGAAGTTGGGCAGGTTGGTTCTTATGGAAACTTCCTCTGCCCCTGCCTCAGAAAGGACTGCCGATTATGAAACTAGCGTTTACCGACATGCCCCTCGGAGGGATAGGAGGGTCGAGCCAGCAATGGCTGACCTAGTCTTCTGAGTAGCCTCTAGAGCTTGCTCTACCTGAGGACCAAAAGATATGAGCACAGCGGCAACGCCATCACCTGCTGCTGTGCATCATTCGTGAAGCTCCAAGTACGCAACCAGGAGTGACGGCGAGTACAAATACCAGCGGCTGCTGAACGAGAAGCAGTGTCGAAAGCATCCATGGCTGCTTTGGACCTGTTGGTTATTAGATTCAATACCTCTGGTAATGGTCAGAAGAGAAGCTCTGACTTAGAGTCCGAGTCCGGAAGAGCTCAACCATTTGCTTGATAGAGTGCCACAGGATATACTCATACTGAGAAAAATAGCCCCGTAATCAGTAACACGCATACTTAAATTGGACGCAGCAAAGACTCTCTTACCTAATGTATCAATCTTACGAGACTCTGTTAATAGGTCGAGCTGTAGTAGCTTGAGGAAGAACGACCTTATTCTCTGCCAGGACTACAATAGGATCTGCAAAGGCTTGAGATGCCAAAATGGGACGATCCTTGGGGGCTGAATATTTCCTATCAATGGATTTAGCCACCGAAGGGGTAAGAGCAGGATTATTCCATACCATTTGAGACAGCATCTTGAAGGAAGGTTGAATCGGAGGAGTCAAATCTGTAGGGATCTCCGAAGCATGAAGATATTGGAGTCTTAACCGCTTCCCAGGATCGATGTCTGTAGTCTGGAGAGAAAGAGTGGAGCTCAGGTTCTTCAACAGAGACTTAAAGGACAGGTCCTCGACCACAGGCTCTGTAGCAGTGAAAGATCCTGCTTCGTCCACTTCATCACCCAACCGAAGGTCTGGGTCAGGCTCAACGTCATCTCCTGATAGTCCAGGGAGGACTGTTTGGACAGGAAAGGAGTGAAATACAGAAGAAGGAAGAATTGAGAGGAAAGAGGAGTCCTCGAGAGCTCCCAGCGCTGAGGAGGCAAACGGGACCGCAAACGGCGCCGAAGAACAGCGCGGCGCTGAGAAGCCGCCCGCCACGAAGGCACACGCACCGCAGAAGGCGCCGAGAAGCTCCGCGACGCCGAGGACAGCGCCAAGCCCCGTGATGCCGAAAACGGCGCTGACAAGCCCCACAACGCCGCGGACGGCGCCAAAGGCGCCGAAAGCATCCCAGGACCCTGAGAAACATGGTTAGAAGGGAAAATAGCAGGAGATAAGGGCATCGGTGTGGCCCCCTGCACCGCAGCCATGTGGGGGGGGACACCTAAGTGCGGAGTCGGCACCGAGGAGGGTGCCGCGTGACCAGGAAAGTCAACTGCCTGGTCACCCGACAGTCCGGCGGCTCAAGGCAACCAAGCCAGGTAGCAGAAATAACCTCCGAGCCCATTGCTCCATAAGAGCAGCCCACTGATGAAACTGCTCATCTGAAGACCTACCTATAGGCGGGTAGGACTCCAATGCCGAAGGCAGGCGGCTACGGAAGCAGAAGTTGGCGACTCGAAGGAGGACCGGCAACTAACCACGATAACAGAGCGTCGGCGCGACATAGCAGAGGCGACCTCGGTGATGCCTTCTCTTTTTAGACCTGGGGCGAAGAAGAGCTCGAGGCCGAAGCGGTGCCGAGTGCCGACCGTTTGTTTTTATGCCTCCGGGGGGACCGCCCATCCCCCCCCCGGGCACTGGACTGACTGTTGTCGGACCCCCGTTCGGGAGAAGGAGGCGGACCGGACCCAGCCCGACTGACTGAACAGCTTTCATACGAAGTCTCCCTACCGTCACCTGACCTGCTTATGGTCGACTCTGTCAAGTAGGCCGAGACTTCTTTATTGTATATTAAAATAGAATAAACTTAAGCGATACTATATCGAGATAATACTACAAAAAAATAAACTGAAAACTATGCTGCTAGTTTGAAGTTTGACTCCCGACAGGCGAGCGACGTCATTACTGAAGCGCACTCGACGGCGGGAAAAAAGGAACTGAGGCGGTTGGAGGGTCGACGCCGAGATAGTCATTGCCGCGCGAGCTAGTGCTCGCGGTGCCGTGCCTCGCGGCCCCATCTCTGGTGTCGACCCTCCAGCAAAAAGTTTGCTCCCGATGGGTCCTAGTGCCTCCTGCGCAGATCCCAATAGTGTGAATGAGTGGTGGAGACTTATGTCCAGGAAGATCTAGTTCTCAGCTTTGGAAATTCTTTGAAGCTGAGAACCAGTCCCTGGTTTACTACTTCCAGGACCCACTTGTCTGATGTTAAAGACTTCCAGTCCTGGACAAAGTAAGCCAGCCTGCCCCCTACAAGTAGAGGAGAATCGGCCCTGGCAATCCCATCAGGGTGCCTGCTTGGCAGGGGCTTTGGGCTGAGGGGTGGAAGCAGACCTGCTTGTACCCCGTCTGCCTCTCCCTCTAAAGAATCCCCTCTGAGCATAGGCGGAGGAGGAAGCTTGGGCTTGGTAAAAAGGCCTATGAAGAGGCCTGCCCCTGCCTCTAGGAAGCTGCTTTTGAGGAGTGGCCTGCCTTTCCTTGGCCTGTGCACTCCTATAGGTAGTCCTATATTCATCCATTTTCTTCATGTAATTCTCTGTTTGCTCCCCAAACAGAGAATTTCCCACAACAGGAAAATCCATGGCCTTAGACTGGGTATCCTGAGACAGGGTAGTACATCTGAGCCACGCCATCCTGCGAAGTGCCACAGATGTAGCCATGACTCTTGATGAAACATCATTAGAGTCCACTGCAGCATGAAATTGCACCTTGGATGCCTCAATACCATCCATAGCCACCTGTTCCAGCTCCCTGGCAAGCTGGTCAGGGACTTGTTTTGCTAGGGCCAGCACAGTATCCCATCTGGATTTCTGGTACCTAGCAGCATAAGCCATATAATTTGCTTGTCTGAGTCCCAAAGATGCTGCCATGTACTGTTTCTTTGCCTTAGCATCAATCTTCCTGGAGTCCTTCTCAGGGGGGTGTGAAGCTAGGGGAATATTAACCTTGTCACAGGCTGCAGCCTGCACTACCCCCACATGGCTGCATTGTTGAGTGAGGAAATCAGTGTCGGAGCCTGATAAGGTATACCTCTTGTCCATCCTTTTATCCACAGGAGGTATAGTGTGAGGAGTTTTTAAAACTTTTACTGTCCGTTTCCGAAAAGATTTATGCAAAGGAATATACAGACTCCTAGACTCTGGAATATCCATCATTTCTACATAGTCTGGCTCCTCTTGGTCATCAACAGCTTCCTCAACAGGGAGCTGGAGAGTTTCAGCAATTTTTCTGACTTTCTAGTCCTTTTTGCTGGAACCGGCTCCTCAAAACCGGCTCTTCGTTTGCCCGAGAAAGTATCGCCCTGGTCAGAGGGCATTCCCTCCGGTTCGGTTGGTACCGAACCGGGCTGGCCATCCGGGTCAGCTGACTTTTTGGCCTCCCTTTCCCTGAGCCTACCAACTCTCTTATCTATGGTGGCAGCAGGGAAATTGTGACAAATCTGGCAGTCTGAATTGAGGTGGTCAAACCCCAGACAATAGACACATGTGGTGTGTGGGTCAGCCTTAGCAAAAGCTTCCCCACAAACACTACAGTGTTGAAACCCAGTGGGTCCGGTTTTTCTTTGGGTTTCTCAGACATAATGCCAGCCTAACCAACTTGCCCGTTTATGGCAATCCACCAAGCAAGACACCCTTATCGGTTCCCAACCGTGTCACGGGTCGTGGAACAAACCGTAATGAAATCCGTTTTTTTTTTTGGAACAGATAAGAACCGGGGACCGCACTCTCAAAAAGGACTAGTAGATTTAAATACAACCTGATCGGTTCAAACCGAACCGATAAAGAATTACAAGTTCCACACAGAAAAACTAAATGTAAAACCTATCTATTACTTACATTACCACAGACAGAGCTTGAACCGACCGGTTGCGGTTTAATTTCAGCTAAAAACCGAAAAATAATACTTTTAAACCGACAAAATGAACCGAGCAGAAGGAGAAATCTCCGGAGCGACTGTTCAGTGAGGCGGAGTACAGAATCTGACAGTTTGCATTTGAAGCACAACAGACAGAGTTTTCAACTGAGCTTGCGCTCTAAGTTCCATGCCTGCATGGAAAGTTAACTATTTCACCTCCGGAGCAGTTCTAACCTGCGGTCATACTGCAATTGTCATAATATAGCAAAACTTCATGTTGTTTGAACTCTGCCTTCCAGCTTAACCTGTGCCATGGAGTAGCACTGGCGAAGGCATGCCACCAGCCATGTTGAAATGCATCTGATAGTAACAGGCTGACCCAGCCAAGCAGTGCTGAAGGAGACAAAAACAGGTTACTCATCTGTAACAGTAGTTCTAGGAATGGTATATGTTGCTCATCCACACTTATTGGCATTGTCCCTTTCCCCTTTAAATCTACTGGAAGGTCTTCAAGCTGGCTCCTCCCACCCACCAGGGTGGTATAACCCTCAGCTCCGCCCCATGACGCCAGATCTTAGCCCGCTGGAAGCAAGGTTTGTGCGTCACAGCCGGGGAGGTCAGGTGAGTCAGTGTGGAAGAACAACATATACCACTCCTAGAAATAAAAATTACATACCTACCGTAATTCTTGATCTTCTCTTGTATCTTCACCATTCATTACTGTTGGGTGACAGCCGGCGTGCACCCGCCACGGAGTTTTTTTTTTTTTTTTTTTTTTTTAAGAGGAGTCTGCGCTGATGGTGCCGCCTCGGAATGACGCCTGCGAGAGAGCGAGGGGCGCCAAGAAGGCCAAGACCTCCTCCATCCCAGTTCTGTTGGCTGGAGAGGTGAAAAAGGGTTAGAAGAAAGAGTGAGGCAAGAGAGCCGAGGGATAGAAAAGGAAAGGATATAAACTGAAGAAGGAATAAGCCGATAGAAGATAGAAGGGAAAAGGAAAACTGCCTACCATAAGGGACCGAAGGGCCTCACTTCTGGGGCAGCTCTAAAGGAGGAACAGACAGGGAGGAGAAAGAAGGGTAAAAAGAGAGAAGAATAGGAGGGGAGGCTAGGAGGGGGGGAAGACTGCCGTTGGCAATTAGTTAAGGGTTATAAACTCGGAACCACAAACAAGGGAGCAAGGATCCCATTTTGGAATTGAAAGAGAAGGCAACTGAACTTCTTGCTCAGAATGGACACCAAAGGCAGATTCCCTAACCTCCCGCCTACCCAGTTTTTCTCAGACTCCAGCCGGGAGCTCTTTAATCATTAAGAAGGAAAAACTCTGTTCCAAACGAGAGCTACCAGCTAGGAGGGAGGAAGCCCACCAGCATTTTGTTAAGTGATAACACAGTATCATGTGAAAGTGAAGGGGGGGTGCCCGCAGGGGGCACCCCTATGCCAAGAGAGAGAGCAGGCACTCAATCGGACTCCCTAGAGGCAAGGCAGGGAACACTCTTAAGGAAACTGGAGTGCCGGATAGCACTACACCTGTAAAGGCTGACATAATAGGATTAAGACATGCCAAAAGTGGTTTGGAAAAGAGAAGTCAAGTCCCGAAAGGGATAGTCTCTAAACTGTGAATTGAGAAGAAATGGCTGGGGAGAACCAAGAGATGCCCATTAAGGGCAGTCAGAAAAAGTTCCCTCAGAACAGATAAATGAAGCTCGTTCCTCCTATTCTCAGAGGGAAAGATCTGTTCAGAGGATCGGAAAGAGAGCATGTAAAAAATTATTTTATTTATTTATTTATTTATTTTGGCTTAACGGCCCAGGGAGAAAGGGAGGGGGAGACGTTGAAGGAGGCCCTTGAGGGGATGGTGGGAGGGATTCAGTAATGAATGGAGAAGATCAAGAATTATGGTAGGTACGTAATTTTCATATCTTCCCTTGTCAATCTTCACCATTCATTACTGTTGGGTGAGTACCATGTCTCCCCCCCCCCCAGAAAAAGGGGGAGGGAGAGAGAGAAAACCCCTGAGGGAACAGACCTCTCAGCCTCCTACTGGTGACAAGTAGAGAGGGTGAGACCCTGACCAAAAGACAAGAGTCTAAGCTGGGTGAGGAGGAGAAGATGCCCCCAAGGGGCTGTGGGAAGGGGGTTGCCCCTGAAGACGTCTCCTCGCCCTACGAGCCAGTCACCCTACGCCGGGTCATGGGTGACAGTCGAGAGAGACAAAGCCATGCCGTCCGCCTGATGCAGATCGCTGTCCCTACTAGCCTGGATGCCACCTCGATGGCGTCATAGGATGCCCTCGCTTGGTGCCTTGCAAGCTCCAGACCCTGTGCAGAGAGGGCAATGGCTTGTCTAGACTGCTCAGAGTCAGGTAGCAAAGCTAAGACCTGAGCCAGCATCGACCACAGATGCCTGTTGTAAGCAGCGTGGTGAGTCTGATGGGAGGAAATGCACAGTAATACACGACCAGAAGAGAAAAAGTACAGTTACGTAAGAACTTACCGTAACAGTAGATCTTCGAGAGAGGCTCTTGCAGTAGGTAATTACATATAGGGCTGACGCCGGCCGGTGGCAGGACCCCACGGAAAAATTTCTAGCTAGCAGTCCCTGGCGGGGACCGCCCCCACGTCAGGTGACCAGCGTCAAACGATGTCGGTATAAAGGGGCGGTCCCAGACGCCCGCCTTCCAGTTCTTTCCCGCCACAGGCCCGGACAAGAGAGAAGCAGATATTTCCCTCAATGGAAAAGGAACTAAAAAGCCTAGGGGGATGGAGGGCGGGAAGGTATTACTTACTGCAAGAGCCACTCTCGAAGATCTACTGTTTCAATAAGTTCTTACGTAACTGTACTATCTTACTTCGAGAGGGCTCTTGCAGTAGGTAATTACATATAGGACAGAATCCCAAGCAGTCTGGAACAAAAGAAAGGCACCAGGAGGAGGTACTACTCCAAGAAGCAGCAAGGAAAAACCTTGCAAGCCTCAAGAAAGGAGGCCTTGCAAGACCGCTAACCCGAAGCCTGCTCTACGGCGAGAGGCAATGTCCAAACTGTAATGTTTAGTAAAGGTATGGACGGAAGTCCAAGTGGCGGCAGCACAGATGTCTGCCGCAGACACGTTCTTGAAACAAGCCTCAGAGGCTGCTACTCCACGGGTGGAGTGACCTCTGACCTGACCCGGTAGGGTCTTGTTGTACTTGTCATAACAGAAAGTGATGCAATGGGCCAACCATTTTGATGGCATTGCTTAGAAACAGCATTGCCTTCTCTTTTGTGAGCAAAAGAGACGAACAACTAATCAGTCTTTCTGAGATCCTTCGTCCTGTCGGTGTAGTATCTCAGAATCCTGTGAACATCCATGGTATGGAGCAAGTATTCTCCTTGGCTGGAGTACTGTGTGAAAAAGGCAGGTAATTCAATAGACTGATTTAAGGTAGATTCCGCTACCACCTTCGGGAGAAACTTAGGATTCATGCGAAGAGCTACTCGTTCTGTGTGAAAAATCAGATAGGGGATTTTATACATCAGGGCCTGGAGTTCGGAAATTCTGCGAGCAGAAGTAATGGCCACCAAGAAGAGCGTCTTCCACGATAAAAACTTCAAGTCTGCGGAAGCTGCAGGCTCAAAGGGAGGAAGGGTAAGTTTCGAGGACATAGTTTAAGTCCCAAGGGGGAGCTGGAGTCCAGACAGGGGGCCTGAGATGAAGGACCCCTCTGAGAAAAGTTTTGGATACCTCCAGCTGGGCAAATGCCTTACCAGTGAAAGGGACATGGTAGGCTGAAATAGTCGCTCACACGGACTTTCAAAGAGGAGTGACTGAGACCCAGGTCGAAAAGATGACGCATGTAATCAAGTAGAATGGTCACAGGACAGGAAAAGGGCTCCATGTTCCTGGACGCAGCCCAGATGGAAAATCTTTTCCATTTCATGGCGTAGGTGGACCTAGTGGAGGGTTTTCTAGCCTCCACCAGAATCTCGGCCACCTTAGGAGAAACGCCAAAACGAGATTGAGCTAGGTCTGCAGGAGCCATGCATGAAGTTGAAGGGACTTGAGTCCCGGATAGACCAGGGTCCCCTGATCCTGTGTCAGCAATCCTGGAGATAAAGGAAGAGGAAGAGGAGGAACCTCTAAGTATTGTTGTAGAAGAGAGAACCAAATTTGCCTGGGCCAGAAAGGAGCAATCAGAATCATTCTCGCTCCTTCCAAAGCAAGCTTCTGCAGTACACGAGGGTCCTTCCAGCTTAGAGATAGAGCGTCGCTCCAGAAAGCGCCTCGCTCTGGAGCGAGCAAAAGGTTGGAAGCTTTGTGTTTTGGGAGGAGGCGAACAGGTCTATCTGAGGAGTCCCCCAAATCTGGAAGATGCTTTTTAGAACTTTTTCGTCCAATTCCCACTCGTGTGGTAGAGCCGACGAGCGACTTAGTCTGTCTGCCAGGACACTGTCGACTCCCGGAACATGGATTGCTGTGAAGTGAAGGTTGTGGAGCATTGCCCATTCCCAAACCCTCATCGCTTCCCTGCACAGCGCGTAGGACAGAGTCCCTCCCTGCTTGTTGATGTATCACACCACGCACATGTTGTCCGTTTCGACAGCTAGGTGACCAGGAAGGATGTATTGGTGAAGGGCCTGGAGAGCATACAGCACTGCTCGAAGCTCGAGCATGTTGATGTGGAGAACTAACTCCAACTTTGACCATAGGCCCTGGGTTCGGTGAGGACCCAGATGGGCTCCCCAACCTTCACCTGAAGCATCTGTGGTCAGAGTCTGATCGGGGGGAGGATGAAAAAAGGGGACCCCCCCCCGGAATAGGTCCTCTCGAACCATCCACCATTGCAAGTCTCTTACCATCGGCGAGGAGATCAGAACCAGATGATCTAGGTCATCTACCCGCTGATCCCACGGAGATCGGAGAGTCCACTGAGAGATTCTCATGTGGAGGCGCGTGGAACCGTCGGGATGGCCGCCGCCATAAGCCCCAGTAGACTGAGCACCAACCTCGCCGGAACCCTCCTGTACTCTGATAGAAGGGAAATCTGGGACTGGAGGGAGAAACCCCTGTCCGGAGGCAGGAAGGCCCTGCAGATTGTCATATCGAGGATTGCCCCGATGAACTGGAGTCTCTGAGAAGGATCCAGATGAGACTTGGAATGGTTGATGGTGATACCCAGGCCAATGAAAACCTACTGGGTGAGGGAGAGAAAATGCAGGAGTTCCTCCCTGGACGGGGCCGCCAGGAGCCAGTCGTCTAGGTAGGGAAAAACCTGAACTCCCAAAGTACGCAGGTGGGCCGCTACCACTGCCAGGCATTTGGTGAAGACTCGGGGAGCGAGGAAAGACCAAAAGGGCATGAGGTTGGTAGTGGTCCCCTGGAGCATAAACCTGAAATTTCGGTGCAGGCGGAATGGGGATGTGCAGGTACATCCTGCATATCCAGTGCACGGCCATTGGCCCGGCCGAAGCAGGGGCAAGAGGGTTTGAAGGGAGAGCATCCTGAACCTCTTGTATTCCACATATAGGTTCAGGGAGCTGAGATCGAGAATGGGTCTGAGATCTCCGTCTTCTTTGGTACAAGGAAGAAATGGGAATAGTAACCAGTCCTGTGGAGATGCGAGGGGACGGGCTCTATAGCCTGCTTCGCAAGGAGAGCAGAGATTTCTTCCCTGACCAAAGGAAGATGGTCCCTTGAGTAAGAGGAGTTCAGAGGGGGGTGACTTGGAGGTTTCTGCAGAAACTCTATGGAGTGCCCCTCTGCTGTGATCTGAAGCACCCATGAATCCGATGTTATCCTCTCCCAACCCAGAAGGTGGGGGGAGAATCTCCCTCCTACCGGATCCTCCGGGGCATCCATAGGCGGTGGGAGAGGGAAGGAGTCAGGTGGTGTGAGGCAGCGCACAGCTGGGGCACCATTGCTTTTAGGGCATGGGGCCTGGCAGCTGGGGGCCCGACGTTAGTGGCCCGCCTTCCCGAGGTTTTGCTTGAGGCCGCGCGCTCATGGAAGGGGACGGTGCTGGGGATGGGGACGTACATTGAATCAACAGATTTAAGGGCCGCCCCTTCTCCTGTAAGTCAGTGATGATGTCCTTGACATCACCATTGAAAAGCACAGAACCCCTGAAAGGTGCTTCTTGGATTGCTGACTGACCTCCAGGACCAGACCCGACACACGGAGCTATGCATGGCGGAAGACTGCGGCGAGCATGAAACTCAGAATCCTCTGCAGTGTCCACTGCATCACAGGTCATCCTCAGAATATGACGACTGGCCGAATGAGCAGAACGGACCAGGTTGGCTAACTCCTGCTTGACTTGGGAGTCAGATAAGGAGTCAATCTTAGATTCCGCCTGGGTAAGGACAGCCTTCTGGTAATCCCCCATATGTGATGCATAATTCAGGGCCCTAATCTCCAGGGTGGAAGAAGCATAGATCTTCCTTCCATACTGATCCAGAAGGCGAGATTACTTATCCGGGGGGAGAGTAGCTCAAATGTTTCGGGTGTGCTGACCGGCCGTGAGCGGCGCTAATCACAACCGAGTCTGCATGGGGGTGAGAGTCTAAAAAGTCTACACCCTCCGGGGCCTGGTATAGCCTGTTGGACTTCCTAGGAAGTGGGGCTAAAGTCGACGGTTGCTTCCAAATAGTGGAAACAAGGTGGGCGTGAGGCTCGATCCAGGGTGGCACTAGAGTAGGAGCCGTAAGGGGCAAGTCCAGATGTTCGGCGAGTTTAACCCGTTGAGGATCTGGCTCTAAGGAACGCCACTGATGGACTTCCTGGATCTTCCCGAGCAACTCCGTGAAGGAAGGATCCTCCGGAAGAGACCTCGGCCGGGGCTTGGACGGAGAGCGTGGCTCGTCGTCTTTCTCGGAACACCCATCGGAGGCCTCCGTGAGAAGGAGAAGGAGAAGAAGGAGAAGGAGGAGAAGAAGAAGAAAAGAAGAAGAAGACGACTCCCTGACTCGTCTGGGGGAGGAACGGGTTCCTTAGGGGGGGATCCCGAATGCGTGTCCTGCCCCTCTCTGGATCCCAAGGAGCCCGGGAATCCGGAGGTGGAGAGGGAGTGTGCTGTCTGGGGCGTACGGGAGCTGGACGTGGCACCGTCGCCGTAAGACGGCTCTCAACTTCCCTGGTGAGCTGAGCCTTGGCCTCAGCCCACCAAGAGGCCAGAGTATCCTGGAGATCCACTGGCGGCCCGGGGGGCGGTGGAGGAGTAGGTGGGGGATAGTTGTACGGATGGAAACCGTAAGGAGAGTATCCGTAACCCGGCTGCGGGAATACCGGTGTGGGGTACTGTGGCGTCGGTGGAGTTGGTGCCGGGTACTGTGGCGCAGGATACTGTGGACCTGGGAAAACCGGCGTCTGATAAGACGGCGGATACCCAGGCACCAGAGGAGCTGCCGGAGCAGACGGCCCAGTCGGGAACTCCACGGGCGGAACAACCGTGATGAGCCCATGGGGTAGAGGGCCCGATGGAAGGGGAATATCCCCCGCCGGCGGAGGGGCCGGTGTCGGAACCGGCATCGGAACCGCGCCAGGGAGCTGACGCCAGATCCGCTCGGTAGGGAAGAGGATCGACGGTAGCCCAGGATCCCGAGCCTCGTCCGGGACGGAGGAGAAATCCCGGGTCAGGCAGGGGAGTTGGGCTCCTGATGGCAGCGAAGGCTGCGGGGAACCTGGTACGACAGGACGTGGCAGGGTCTGCCGTGAGGCTCCGAGGCCTGGCGCGACGCCGGAGGGCCGACGTGACTTAGGGGCAGAGTCGGCGGACGCCAGAGGGAGTCGCATCCGACTCGGGGTCCCTCGTCCGGAGACGGCAGAGGATGAAAGGCCCGGTCCAATGGAGACATCTGCCGCGGCGCCACCCTGAAGGGTTGGGCGCCTTAGCGTTTTCCTGGCGGACGCCAGAGGAGCTGACGTCCGGCTTATGGGAGGCGCCCGCACCATTAGGCCGCAAGTCTGCGGCGGTACTGAAGCCTCTTTGCCGGAGGCACCCGGCGGGCTCGAGTGCGAACCCGACGGGCGGGCTGATGCCTCCTCCAAAGCCTTGGAGGCTGTCGTCGGGTGATCCCCGGAGGGGACATTACCTTGGCCGCGACTCCGGCCGGAGTCGCGGAGGAGGCGGCCTTCTCCAGGTGCCTTTCCTTGTCCCGCTTCTTATGCCCTTCAGGGGAGGTCGACGCCTGCCGAAGTTTCTTCAACTCCTTCTCCATCGCAGACATCTTCTTGAGGAGATGGGCTCAGAGACTGCTGGCGCCGCTCATGGGTGGCCATGTTGAAATGAAGGCAGTGCGGACACTTGTCGACCGCGTGGTCGGGGCCTAAACAGAAAAGGCAGAGGGAGTGACCGTCTTTGTGAGGCAGTTGGGCGCCGCACGAGTCGCACTTATTTTTTGAAGGGGACGACATATACCGACGTTCACCTGACGATAGTAAAATACAAAATACAAAATTCTGAAACTTTTCGAAAAAACAGACGAAGTAACAGAACTGAGCGAGATGAACTTCACTGCGAGGCGCTGCACGAGCTGACGGCGGGAAAGAACTGGAAGGCGGGCGTCTGGGACCGCCCCTTTATACCGACGTCGTATGACACTGGTCACCTGATGTGGGGGCGGTCCCCGCCAGGGACTGCTAGCTAGAAATTTTTCCGTGACGTCCTGCCGCCAGCCGGCATCAGTCCTACACTACCGGACAAAAGTTTTAGAACATCCCCATTTTTCCAGTTTTTATTGAAATTTAAGCAATTCAAGTCCAGTGAATAACCTGAAATGGTACAAAGGTAAGCGTTAACTGCTAGAGGTTAAAAAAAAAAGTTTAGGTTAGCAAAAACTGAAAAATAATGTAAATTTCAGAGTTATAAAAAAAGGCCTTTTTCAGGGAACAAGTAATGGGTTAATAACTTACAGCTGTTCTGCAGCAATGGAAGTAAATTAAGCATTGAAAGTTGATGCAAACAATCCTACAGGTGTCCCAACTTTTGTTGATTACTTGATTACAAACCCCTGTATGTATAAAAGCAGTGTTGGAACAGACTGTTATTACACCTCTGAAGCATTATTTGGACATTATTGCACTGCAGGAAGTAGTATATTGCTATCATAATGGCGAGAAAAAGGCAATTAACAAAGGAAGACAGACAGACCATTATAACCCTTAAAAGTGTAGGTCTTTCCTTTAGAGAAATTGCAAAGAAAGCCAAGGTGTCAGTGAGTACAGTTTCCTACACCATCAAAAGGCACTTGGAAACTGGAGGAAACTGACAGGAAGAGGTCTGGCAGACCCAAAGCCACAACAGAATCAGAAGACAAGTTTCTGAGAGTCAACAGCTTGCGTGATAGGCGGCTCACAGGACAACAGCTTCAAGCACAGCTTAACACTGGTAGAAGTAAGCAAGTCTCAGTTTCAACTGTGAAGAGAAGACTTCGAGCTGCAGGTTTGACAGGTCGAGTGGCAGTAAGAAAGCCATTGCTAAGATGGCAAAATAAGAAAAAGAGGCTTGCCTGGGACATGAAGCACCGCCAGTGGACTACTGAAGACTGGACCGATGAATCAAAATTTGAAATCTTCGGTTCATCACGCAGGGTTTTTGTACGTCGTCGAGTAGGTGAAAGGATGGTTCCTCAGTGTGTGACACCAACTGTCAAACATGGAGGAGGAAGCGTGATGGTCTGGGGCTCTTTTGCTGGAACCAGAGTCGGCGACTTGCACAGAGTGACTGGCACTCTGAACCAAAAGGGCAACCACAGCATTTTGCAGCGCCATGCAATACCCTCTGGTCTACGCTTCAGTTGGTCAGGGGTTCATCCTACAGCAAGATAATGACCCAAAACATACCTCAGGCTATGCCAG
The DNA here is from genome assembly GCA_016271365.2 of Neoceratodus forsteri. Classification (NCBI taxonomy): domain Eukaryota; kingdom Metazoa; phylum Chordata; order Ceratodontiformes; family Ceratodontidae; genus Neoceratodus; species Neoceratodus forsteri. The sequence goes on along the minus strand of CM028131.1, from coordinate 1,032,040,382 downwards.
AACTACCTTCGAGGAAAAGAACAAGACGGTAGGTTCAAATCATGGAATGGCCAGCACAGTCTCCAGACTTAAACCCCATCGAGCTGGTTTGGGATGAACTGGACAGAAGGGTGAAAGCAAAGCAACCTACAAGTGCAACACATTTGTGGGAACTTCTACAACAGTGCTGGGAAGAACTTCCCGAACAATATTTGATGTCCATTGTAGGAAGAATGCCACGAGTGTGTTCGGTGGTTATATCTGCAAAAGGTGGCTACTTTGATGAGTCAAAAATTTAGATTAAATTTTGTTAAACAAAATGATTCTATGATTTCTTTTTTATCTTCAACTGTTTATTTGTTCTATGCTTTAATTTCAGAGTACATTGAGACATTAAACTGCGTAAATTTCAATAAAAACTGGAAAAATGGGGGTGTTCTAAAACTTTTGTCCGGTAGTGTATATGTAATTACCTACTGCAAGAGCCCTCTCGAAGTAAGATCTCTTCGTCCCCACCGGTCGAACTCAGCAGAATCCGGAGGCCTGTCGTGCACTGGGCGGCGAAGCCCAGAAGGAGTATCTAGGGATGTCAAACCCAAAGGTGGGTGAGGTAGAGAACCTAGAGACTCGTGGGGGGCACAATACCGTCTCCTGCAGTCTCCAGGGGCTGGAGAAGGAGTGGCTGGAGACTGCCAGGTGCGGATAGACGCTTCCTGGAAGGCACCACCAAATGGCGTGCACTGAATTCACTGAGGAAAGCAAGCGTCTGCTGCTTGGAATTGTCTCTATGAACGTAGGAAATACGAAGCTCCAAGACCATCCTCGAAAGGAAACGCTGATAGTCAGTGAAGTCAGCGTCAGAGGAAAGGTGGACAGGAAGTTCCTCTTCCTCAGTTGAGGAAGACGAGGAGGAAGTGGAGCTCGAATGTCCAGAAGACTCCTGTGGCGGGGAGGCAAAACCTGTTCATCCATGGCCCTAACATAGGACGGGAAGGCCACCGCAGTAGTTCTGAACGTCTCCGAAGTTTATGGCCCAGGAGAGAGTGGGGTGGTTGCAAAGGGATGGGCGAAGGGCACCTAAAAGCACATGCCTGGCCTCTGCCAGAGCTCTGAGATCCAGGTAGCGATGCCGCCAAAACTGGGAACCCTGTAATCACACCGGGTTGCGTAGAAGAAAGGAAAGGAGGCAACTCCGGAAAGAGCCCTGAAGGGGAATCTCCCCTGTGGCGGCCTGGGATTGCATGAGTCCAGAAGGGCAACCCTCAGAACCGCCACTAGAAGGTGCTTTGGAGACCTTCAGAGAGAGAGGTGAGGATCAGCGCTACGACTCCTCCCCGCACGGCGGTAGGGGCTCGTCGCTGCTCTCGACCCCTACCTCTCAACACTTTGGACTCTGAAGCAGCCCTCTTCCTCGAAACCAGCGGAGGAGGTCCCCGATGAGCAAGGCCCTGAAGGGCGCCTACCGAAGCAGGGTCCTCCTCCCTCTGCTGAAGGACCCGAGCAGCAACGGAAACGGCGGCTGCCTGGGACCTACCAGAAGAGGGATTCCCTTCTCGCACTCCCGAAGGGTCCACCACAGATGACTCCAGGCCACCCCTAGCCGTGGAGCCCTCCGGGCTGACCAGCGCCGGGGAGTCTGGGAGAAGGATACTGGACCATCTAGCCCTGCGGCCTACAGGAGGTTCAGAACCAGAGGACTCTAGCTGCTGGTCTGTGTCCTCACCCGAGTTGTGCCCCTCCGAGGAGGGGTTGACAAGGGAAGACTGCAAACCAACCACAGCAGGAACCTGCCCGAGGTGGCACCAGGCCTGGTACCGCCGTAGGCCGCAACGAGCAACACATCCGCCGAGTCATCTGACCCCCTGGCGGTGCCCGGTTCCCGGGCTGCACCACAAACTGTGCCACCAGAGTACCCGACACCCGCCACGGTGCCAAGATATGGCGCGGCACAGCAAACGATGCCGCGCGAGTCCCCGGCACCGCGAACAGCACAGAGGCCAAAGGCAGCACTGCTGTGGACGCTGCCTGAACCCATGGCGCCGCCAGAGTCCCCAGCGCCACGAACGATACAGAGGCCCAGAATGGCGTGCCTACAGCCCCGACTGAGTTGCTGGCACCATGAGAAGCAGCAGACTACGGCGAGGAAAGACGGTAATGAGGGCCCACCCGTGCCGGGCCCCGCAGCCAGGGGCCGCAACACCGTGGGAGCCTGCACCTCCATGGAGGTGACTGCTGGGACGGCGCCAACAGCGCGACCCCGGGTGGAATCACGCCGTTCCTCCGGCGCCGAAGAAGAAACCTCCTCCTCGGCAAGGCTGGAAGTGGAGGAGGTTTCCTCCTTGCCGGGCCGTATAGACCAAGGAGGGGACCCGGAGGAAAGGTAGAGATCTGGCCTGGGAGGCTCCTAGAGCGACGTGTCGTCCTCAGTCGGCCAGAGCTCCACCTGACTCATGGCGAATTCCTAAAACACGCGGTCCATGGAGGAAGTAGGCGTCGAATGGTCCATATCATGGTAGGTCCCAGGCAACCGAGACAAACATCACGACGGGTCCGAGACGAAAACTGCCGCCACAAGGGCACAGACGCATAGGGGCATGGCCTGCCTTAGACTTGCTCTCTGCCCCGAACAAGACATGATGCTAAACAATCAAGGATAAAACGAAAAGGCTCGCCGCTAAAAGAAAAACAGTAATGGAAAGATCTTACCAGTTTAATGCGGCCGAGAAAATACCGATGAAGGAGCGCCAAAATAAATTTAGAAAGGCCTATGACGCAGTAAACTATAGAACTGTCGAAACTTACAGCAGGTGCAGAGCGTCACTCCAGGGTGGCGCTGTTGGCGAGACTCTATATATATATACATACACACACACACACACATATACATATACACACACACACACACACACACACACACACACATATATAAATATATATATATAAAAGACTTCTGTGGCGGGTGCGCGCCTCCGGCTGACACCCAACAGTAATGAATGGTGAAGACTGACAAGGGAAGATCCTGAGCTTTCAAGCAGTAAGGAAGATCTGGCGTCATGGGGCGGAGATGAGAGTTTTACCACCCGGGTGGGTGGGAGGAGCCAGTTTGAAGACCTTCTGGCAAGATTTAAAGCGGCAAGGAACCTGCCCAGACAGTGTGGATGAACATATCCATGTCCCTAGAAATGGAAATTACGTACCTACCGTAATTCTTGATCTTCTTGGACGAAGTCTCCACCACTCATTCACACGCCCCACCCACCATCCCCTGAGCTCACCTCTGTTGTTGGTCTTCACTCCCTCAATCTCTAGGCTGTGAAGACTTCTTTCTTGACCCTTCTTATACGGGTCTTCCAGACCATCTTATGTCTGCTTTTGTTATGCTGTCCTTTTAGGTTAGTTACACTGCACCTCCTCGGGGGACTGAGGTGGTTGGAGGGTCAACGCTGAGACAGTCATTCCCACATGAGCAGAGGCTCGCGGCTCCATCTCTGGCGCCGACTCTCCTGCAAAAAAGTTTGCTCCCGCTGGGTCCTAGCGCCTCCTGCATAGATACCATTAATGTGAATGAGTGGTTGAGACTTTATGTCCAGGAAGACTGGGACACTGAGACTGTCCTGATCCAGCCACCACTGGAGAGCTTGGACCAGAGTCTGAGTCACTGGAACCAATTTGGTGAGACAGGCTTTTTTTCAGAGACCAAAAGGACATTAGGTGGAACTGAATGTCCCTCATCTGAAACCTGGCTCCTTGTACTACTGCAGTGGAGGCTGCCATGTAGCCTAGGAGTTGAAGAAAATGTCTTGATGGACGAGAGACCATAGGTCGAAATGAGGAAGCGAGATCTGTAAGGGTCTTACCCTTGCTAATGGTAGGAAGGCCTTTGTCTGAACAGTATCCAACTCTATCCCTATAAAAGTAAGGAGTTGTACTGGTTCGAGAACAGACTTTGGAAGACTGAGGAGAAACCCCAGAGAACTGAGCTAGTTCTGAGTGATTTGCAGAGCTGACTTGACCTGGTCGGAGGACTAACCTACAATTAGCCAGTCGTCCAGGTAGGGGAAGACAGATATACCCTGCCTTCTGAGAAAGGCAACTACTACTGCAAGGCACTTTGTAAACACCCTTGGAGCTGATGTTAGGCCGAAGGGCATGGCCCTGAACTGATAATGGCCTGAAGGCAACTCGAACTGAGGTACTTTCTGTGGGAGCACCAGACTGGAATATGGAAACAGGCATCCTTGAGGTCCAGGGATGCTAGCCAATCCCCTGGCCTTAGAAAGGGAAGAATTATTCCCAGAGTCACCATTTTGAATTTTGGTTTTCCGATGTGTTTGTTCAAATACCTTAAGTCTAAGAAGGGTCGCCATGCCCCTATCTTTTTTTGGGGTAAGGAAATATCTGGAGCTGTGGCGGAGCCAGAGGGTGGGCTGGGGGTGGTCGCCTCTCCTGGCTGCCCCAGTGTCAGTAGTGGCACCCTGCCACCATCTTTATTCACTGTTTAGTGCCCATTGTAGAGCCTGTCATTGACTGAATGGCCCTCCCTGGCTCCCAAATGATCACAAACCTGGCTCCGCTACTGATCTGGAGTACAGACCTTTGCCCCTGTACTGAGTATGCACTTTCTCTACAGCTCTGAGAGCCAGTAGAGAAGAAACAGCTGCCTCTAGAGCAATGGTTTCTGAGATGGCTGCAGGTGGAAAGGACCTGACGCTCATTTTTGGGAACCTTTTGAAACTGAGGGCCAGTCCCTGGCTTACTACCTCTAGGACCCACTTGTCTGAGGTAACAGACTTCATAGAAACATAGAATTTGATAGCAGATAAGGACTGCTTGGCCCACCCAGTCTGCCCATTTCCCTACCTAATGGATAATCTGCAGATCCTAGTTAACCAGCAGCCTACTTCTTCCTACCCCCACCCCCTAGAATTGCCTTATGACTGTCCCATGCATGCTTGAATTCCACCACTGTTTTTGACACCACAACCTCCTCAGGAAGGCCATTCCATGCATCCACAACCCTCTCTGTGAAAAAATACTTCCTTAAATTACCTCTGAGCCGCCGCCTCATCTTCAAATTGTGCCCCCTCATTCTTGCACACCTCTTTGTTTGAAAGATGCTACCCTTTTGGACTTTGTTGATTCCCTTGAGGTACTTGAAAGTTTCTATCATGTCCCACCTCTCCCTCCTTTCCTCGAGATTATACATATTAAGCTCCCTAAGTCTCTCTTCATATGTCTTCCGGTGCAGACCCTGCACCATTTTAGTCCCTCCTCTGGACAGCTTCCATCCTGTCTATGTCTTTGCGGAGATGGGGTGTCCAGAACTGCACGCAGTACTCCAGATGGGGTCTCACCAGCTGTCTGTACAGAGGGATAATAAATACAGGTTACTCACCTTTAACAGGAGTTCTAGGAATGGTATATGTTGTTCATCCACACTTATTGGCAGGTTCCTTGCCGCTTTAAATCTTGCCGGAAGGTCTTCAAGCTAGCTTCTCCCACCCACCCGGGTGGTAAAACTCTCGGCTCCGCCCCATGACGCCAGATCTGACCCGCTGGAAGCTCAGGTTGTGCGTCGAAGCCGGGGAGGTCGGGTGGGTCATGTGGATGAACAACATATACCATTCCTAGAACTCCTGTTACAGGTGAGTAATCTGTATTTCTAGGGACATGGATATGTTGTTCATCCACACTTATTGGCAGACTCCTAGCAGTTCTCCGGGAGGAGGGAGGCAAGGCGCACACCCCCTACTTAGGAAATAGAGACTGGAGAACCGAGGCCCCAAAACCAGCATCCCGGCGTGACTCAAGGTCGATGTAGTAATGGGTAATAAAGGTGTGTGCTGACTTCCAGGTAGCAGCCCTGCAGATTTCCTGGATAGGGACGTCCCTAGAAGCAGCCACCGATGCAGCAGTATGACGGGTAGAATGAGCTCTTATCCCTCTGGGAGGCTCCATGCCCGCCAACTTATAGCAGCGAACTATGCAGGAGGTGACCCACCTGCCTATCATCCGCTTGGCTGCAGGTCTGCCAGATGCGGCTTCAGCGTAGGTGACAAACAGCTGACGAACCTCTCCCCGAATTTCAGCCGTGCGCTCCTTATAATAAGCGAGCGCCCTTCTAGGGTCCAGAGTATGGAGCCTATATTCGGCCTCCAAGGTGTGATTGGGGTAGAACACCGGCAGAGTCAACACCTGGTTAAGGTGAAACTCCACCACCTTCGGAAGGAATTTCGGGTTGGGGCGCAGGACAACCTTGTCCCTGTGGAAGACCAGGTAAGGAGACTCGATGCAAAGCGCCTGATGCTTCTCCCATCCTTCTGGCTGACGGATAGCCACCAAGAAGGCAGTCTTCCACGACAGGTGAGAGAGTTCACACCTGTGCATTGGTTCGAATGGCTTGCCCATGAGCTTTGCCAGTACCAGCAGTAGATCCCACGGAGGTGGAGGTTCTCGCACGGAGGGAAATGTGATCAAGGCCTTTGAAAAAGCGCCGACCACCTTTTCCTGCCACCGACTGCTTCCCGTCCGCCCGCGGTAAGCAGAGATGGCTGCCAGGTGCACCTTTAGGGTCGGCCGACTCAAGCCCTTGACTAGAAAGGGACCATAAATAGTCCAAAATGCTTGCCACAGAACAGGAGGAAGGGTCCAGGCCCTTGCCCTAACACCAAATGGAGAATCTCTTCCATTTGAAGGCGTAGCATTTTCTGGTCGACTCCTTACGGGATGCCTCAACCACATTGAGGACCTCGTTGGAAAGACCCAAGGCCTGGAACTCTAGCCGCTCAGGAACCAGGCCGTCAGGTGCAGGGATTGAAGGTCCGGATGGAACACCTTCCCCTGATTGACTGAAAGCAGGTCCGGGAGAGCTGGAAGCTGCCTCGGGAGCCTGGAGCTGAGGCTGAGGAGATCTGGGTACCAGAACTGGCAGGGCCAGTCTGGGGCTATCAGGATCACCTGCGCCTTGTCCCTCCTTGCTTTGAGAAGCACCTTGTGAATCAAGGGAAATGGGGGAAAGGCGTAGAAGAGGCCCGGGGTCCACAGCCTCGAGAAGGCATCCCCCTGCAGCGAGCCCTGCTGAGGGGGGCGGGCATGAAACAGCCTCAGCTTCGCGTTCTCCCTGGAGGCAAACAGGTCCACCTGAGGTGTGCCCCAGTGGGAGAACAGATCTTGTACTACCTCCGGCAGGAGAGACCACTCGTGAGATGCAGCCCCTATCCGGCTCAGGGCATCGGCCAGGGTGTTGGAGGCTCCTGCTACATGAATGGCTAGGAGATCCGCCTCCAGGCTGCGCACGAGTGACCAAATGCGGAGAGCTTCCTTGCATAGAAGCATGGAGCACGTCCCGCCCTGGCGGTTCAGGTAGTACATGGTCGTGGTATTGTCCGTCTGGACTCGGACCACTTGACCCCGGAGAAACGGAGCAAAGGCGGTGAGAGCTAGGCGGACCACTCGGAGCTCAAGCAGGTTGATGTGGCATCGGGACTCCCGCGGGGACCAGAGGCCGTGCACTCGGTGTTCCCCCAGATGGGCACCCTAACCCATCAGAGAGGCATCAGTCGATAGAGAGACCGTCGGCTCGGGGCGGACAAACGGGATGCCCTCCTGCAGATGAAATGGAACGGTCCACCACTGGAGAGCGTTCCACATCTCCTGGGTCACTATCACTAGCTAGTCCAAAGGATCGCAGCGTTGTGACCACTGGCTGGCCAGTCCCCACTGAAGGGGGCGCATGTGCCAGCGGACCCAACGGACCACACTGGTACAGGCCGCCATGAGACCCAGAAGGCGAGGGAAGTCCCGGGCAGGCGCGATTGCCCAACCAGAAATGATTGGGCAAAGGAGGTAAGAACCTCGCCCTGTCCGGGAGCCGTGCTCTGGCTCAAGAGAGCCGAGCCTGCCCGATGAACAGGATCACCTGCTCGGCTCGAGTTCCGACTTGGCCTCGTTGATGAGAAGACCAACTCGAGAGCAAACCTGGAGGCCCAGATCTCTGGACCGCTCCACCTCCCGTCTGGAGGAGGCTGCTATCAGCCAATCGTCCAGGTGAGGAGGTACACCGGACCTCGGCGCCCGCAGGAATGCTGTCACCACTGCCATGCATTTGGTGAAGACCCTGGGAGCTGGAGATAAGTCGAAGGGCATGAATCGGAACTCGAAGAGGGATCCCTCCGCTCGAAAGCAGAGGAATCTCTGATGTGACGGACGGATAGGGATGTGAAAGAACGCGTCCTGTAAGTCCAGAGGGCAGAACCACACGCCGTATTCCAGAGATGGTATTATCTGCGCCAGAGTGACCATCCTGAAGGTTTGAGACCTTAGGAACTTGTTCAGGTCGTGTAGGTCGAGAATGGGGTGCCAGCCCCCCGTCCGTTTCGGAACCAGGAAATACCTGGACACGAACCCGGGTCTGAGGGGGTCCTCCACCTCCGTGATCACCTCCTTTTGGAGGAGGAGGAGGAAGATGTCGGCTCGACAGAGCCGCCAGTGAGACTCGGACCGAGGCCCCCGAGGTGCGATGGCTTGAAGCGGCGGGCCTGCTCGAATTCCAGAGGTAGGCCTTTTCCCACCACCTCCAGTACCCACCTGTCCATGGTAACAGCGGACCAGGTGGAAAGGAAGTGTCTGAGCCGTCCCCCCACGGGGGGAACCAGGGGTGAGGTGACAGGGATGGGGGCAACACCCCTCAGCCAGTCACTGGGCAGGCTTGGAGGAGGGACGGCCGAGGGACCTCCTGGGCTACCTCCTGCTTCCTGTTGGAGGAAGCCGGCTGGGCTTGGATACCAAGTCGAGCCTGCTGGGCCAGGCCAGAGCACAGAAGGACGAAAGAGCTTAGGCTGTGGCTTCAGGCCTTGTCCTTCTGAGCGAAGAGACCGAGTCCAAGGTAGCATTGGACTTCTGATCCTCTGCAGGTGACCTTCCACCCCAGGGCCGAAGGGTCAGTCCCAAAAGGAACATCCGCCAACTTGTGCTGGGTATCCGACGAAAGGTGGATATCCTCAGCCAAATGACCGACGCATGGCCACTGCGGCCGCCACAGACCTGGCACATGAGTCCCCGATGTCTGGACGAGTCTGGAGCTGCTGTTTAGCCACTGCCCTGCCCTGGTCGCACCTGCCTGACCGTAGTCTGCAGATCTGCGGGAAGATGAGGACAACCTCATCCAGGGGCCCAACAGCGTGAGAAAAATGCCATGAGGACGGCCGAACTGGCCTGACGTAAGGCCGAGAGAGGGCACGCATATGACTTTTCGCCGGCATAATCCAATTTCTTGGATTCCTTGTCGGGAGGTTTGTCCACATCCTGGCGTTCCCGGCACGCAGGAAACGCTGTCAGTAACCAACCCTCGGCCAAGGGGTGTTCCAAAACCGGACAGGGAACCGTAGGGGACCGAGACATTTCCGGCCAACCTGGCCGAGGAGCAGGGCAGGAAGCAGGACGCTGCCAAGTTCCAAGGCCGGACCCACTATGGCTTCGGCCACCGGAAAGGCCTCCGTAGGAGAATCCCCTCGGTCCAGAATCTCCGTGAGGGGATACCTGGCCCATTTAGAAACGGGTTCGAGCTTCATCCCGGTGGACTCCGAGATGAGTCGAAGCAACCCTAAGAAGGACGAAGGGCTATTGTCCATTGACTGCCTCCGAGGACTCCAAGTTCATGCGCTTGGAGAAGAGGGAGGAACCATCATCGGACTCAGAAGAGTCCTCAAAGAGCTGCCTCGGCCCTGAGCCACCCTCCACCTGCCGAGGTTTATCGGGAGTGAGGGTGACAGACAGCCTATGGGGCAAACCCAAAGCCGACCGAGAATTCTTGGTCGGAGCCCCAACTAATGGCTGTGGAGGCGGAGGTTCCACCAGAATCGGTGGGGCAGCTGGAACTGGCCAAACAACCGGGCCTGAGAACAGGCTCCTCGACTACAACGAGGGGTTGTTTCGGCTGCTCCGGTGACAGCCACTTAATGGCCGGGGAAGACGACTGGGTCGGCTTATTCCCGGTCAAAAGGAGCTGTTGCCACATAAGTTCCTCGTACCTCCGACGCAACTTGCGCCGAAGCCTCCCCTCGTCCGAGGAAGAGCGGCGGCGCCGCTTGCCGTGGTGCCGAGACCGAGACCGCCTATGGCGGGCGGGATCGGTTGGACCGCGAGGATGTCCGAGACCGAGACCGAGAGTCTCGACTAGGCCGAAAGGCACGGAGAAGTGTCGGAAATCAGCACTCCCCTCGGCTCGGACGATCCCACCGAAGCCCCGGAACCAGAGGCACAGACGAGCAGACGGGATCCTCAACTCCCACCGGGGGAACCGGGGAGAGGGGATTCTCAGCTTCTCCAGCCAACAACCCGTCTAACGGGTCGAGAAAAATCACGACCGAGTCGACAGGAGTCTCAGTCAACTGGCCTGACGGGGACACCGTGAAGCCAGTGGCCGAAGCTGAGGGGTCGACCGAAGTCGACTGTCGACAAGGGGAAGGGGATCTTTCCCGCTCCCAAGAGCGTCGACGGAGAGACTTACTTTTGCTCTTTTTGGACCTGGAAAAAGGTCCCGAAGAAGCTGGACCCTCACCTTTGGTCGAGAGGGTCAGACAAAGCTCCTTAAAAGAAGCCGAGTACGAGGCACCGAGAGAGAGCGGGACAAATGCCGCAGCCGAGGTAGAAGCGGCCCGCGCCGCCTCCTCTTCGAGGGCGATCATCTGCTCTAGCTGATCCGCCGAGCCCGCCACCGGACACCGCCAATCGGGCCTCTTTAGATTTCACCGGTGGAATTCTTTTCTCGGGGCGCCCCAGTTCTAATCGGGCAGCATGGTCTTCAAGGACGTAGGCCGAAAAGGAAGAGCACAAGTCGCAGGCCTGCGGGTCGTGCTCAAGGCCCAGGCAGTAGTCGCACATGGAGTGCGGATCCGTCCTAGACATCTTCATTCGCATAAGCACCAAAACCGAGTCGATTTGTCCATCGTGAGCCGCGAGGAGAAGAAGATCAAGTCTTTTAGCAAAAACTTTTAATTTCGAACTTTTCAATGAATTAGGAACCAGTCTTAATCGCAACGCTATAGGAGGGAACCTTAGCTCCAAGCGTAAGTGAAAATTCAAGGCCATGGGGCGGAGAGCTAGAGTTTTACCACCCGGTGGGTGGGAGGAGCCAGCTTGAAGACCTTCCGGCAAGATTTAAAGCGACAAGGAACCTGCCAATAAGTGTGGATGAACAACATATCCATGTCCCTAGAACTTCCTGTTTTCTACTGGTGATGCCTCTCCCTCTGCATCCCAGTATCCCCCCAGCCCTCTTTGCTGCCCTCTCACACTGCTTGCCCACCTTTAGGTCATCTGATATGACTATCCCCAGGTCCCTTTCCATTTTTGTTGTTGTTAGTATCTCACCCCCCACTGTGTACTCTTCCCTTGGGTTTTTGTTTCCCAGGTGCATTACCTTGCACTTCTTAGCATTGAATCTAAGAAGATTCAAGGAAGAAGTAAGCTAGCCTGCCTCCTACTGGAACAGGGGAATCGACCCAGGCTGACTACGGGATGTCTGCTTGGCAGGAGCCTTGGACTGTGAAGAGGATGCAGCCCTGCATATCCCCCTCCGGCCTCTCCCTCGAAAGAACCCCCTCTGTGGGAAAGAAGAGGAAGCCAGAACTTGGTAAAAAGGCCTGTGGAAAGGCCTGCCCCTATACTGCTGCTTCTGAGGAGTGGCTTGCCTTTCTTTGGCCTGTGCAAGCCTGAAGTCATCCATTTTCTTCATATAAGCCTCTGTCTGCTCCCCAAACAGAGAGTTAACCACCACAGGGAAATCCATAGCCTTAGCCTGGGTATCCTGAGAAAGGCTAGTACATCTGAGCCAAGCATGTCTCCTGAGGGACACATGACTCTTGATGCCACATCACTGGAGTCTACAGCAGCGTGGAACTGTACTTTGGATGCCTCAATTCCATCAGCAGCCACCTCCTCCATCTCTGACTAGCTGGGGGGAGGCCTGTTTAGCCAGTTCCAGAACTGTATCCCACCTGGACCTCTGGTATCTGGCTGTGTAGGCCGTATAGTTAGCCGGAATGATTCCCAAAGAGTATGCCAAATATTGTTTTTTGGCCATGGCATTCACTTTCCTGGAGTCTTTGGGGGGTGTGAAGCCAAAGGAATATTAGCCCTGTCACAGGCCGCAGCCTGCACTACCCAACACGGCTGCAATGACTATATAAAAACTCCATACCTGAGCCTGATAACATGCACCTCCTGTCCATTCTCTTATCTACAGGAGGTAAGGAGTCAGATATTTGCAATATCTTTTTTGTCTGTTTCCCCAAAGATTTATGAAGAGGGATATACAATCTTTTGGATTCTGGGATGTCCATCATCTCAACAAAATCAGGCTCTTCCTCCTCCTCAGCAGCTTCTACCATTGGGAGCTGGAGGGTTTTCAGCCCCCTTCTTGTAGAACAAGAAGAAAAAATTACTCACCTTAGTAATTATGTTTCTTCTAATGGAGTCTTGCTGTATTCTGACAATTGTAGTGATTCCCAACTTTTGAACTGCCCCGGAGAACACAGAGTTAACTTTCTATGCAGGGCACAGAATGCTGAGCTCGGGCTCGGTTGAAGTCTCTGTCTGGAGTGATTCAAACCTAAACAGTCAGATTCTTACGAGCCCAACTAAACTAAAAATTCTATGTGGAAATTGTAAAAATTCTTACTAGCCAACTGGCTGAAAAAAGTTCTGGATTCCCAAGGAAGAGCCAAGTCAGGAAACCCAAAAAACAAAAACCAATCTACTATAAATAATAATAATCAGCACCCAAACAAAAAAGGAGGAAGGTGCAAACAAAAAACACCCCTGGGGTGCAACACTGCACCTGCCCACCCACTTCCCAAAAACAGGTTCTGAGAGGGGAGGCAGGTCAGAATACAGCAAAACTCCATTACAAGAAATACAATTACTAAGGTGAGTAATTTTTTCTTCAAACATAAAGTCTTGCTGTATTCTGACAATGGCAGACTACCAAGCAGTACCTCCAACGAGGAGGGACAGAACCTACTTTGGGAATAGGCTCTGAAGTACTGCTGTGCCAAACAGAGCATCACTCCTAGCCTGGATATCCAGAGAGTAATGCTTGGTAAAGGTATGGACTGTTTTCCAGGTGGCTGCTTGACACATTTCTAAAAGAGGACATCCCTGGCAGCAGCCAGGGAAGTAGCTGTACCTCTAGTGGAATGAGCCCTCCGGCCTGAGGGTGGAGTTTTCCCAGTTTTTCATAGCAGAATTGTAGACAAGACACAATCCACCTGGCAATACATCTTTTGGTGGCAGGTTTGCCCTTTCCCACTTCTACATAAGTGAAGAACAACTGAAGGGAGTCAAACCTGTGACCCTTGGTATGCTCTATGTAGTAAGTAAGTGCTCTTTTGATATCTAAACTGTGTAGCCTCCTCTCTCCTGAGGAAGAATGATCAGTAAAGATAACAGGGAGAGACAGACTGGTTTAAATGGAAGTCTGAAACCACTTTGGGCAAGAAGCTTCTATTGGTTCTAAGGACCACTTTATCACTGTGAAATGAGAAAATCATGTTCCACTAACAAGGCTTGCAATTCACTGATACGCCTGGCAGAGATAATGGCTACCAGGAACACAGTTTTCCAAGTCAAGTACTTAAGCTCTGCTGAAGACATGGGCTAAAGCGGGGATAGCATAAATTGAGGAATGCAAACATTCAAATCCCAGGCAGGAGCAGGGTCTCTAAAAGGACGACTGGTGTGAAGCAATCCTCTAAAAAATTTACAGAACACAGGATGGGAAGATAGTGAGAAAGACTTCCCCACAGACAAAAATGTAGAAACAGCTGACAAGTGTACTTTGAGAGTAGCTGGTCTGAGGCCTAGGTCATTAAGATGGACCATATAATCCAGAACCGTAGGCAATTCAGCAGTGTCTGGAGAAATAAGCTTCTTAGAACACCAAATGCTGAATCTTTTCCATTTGGAGTGGTAAGTCTTTCTAGTGGAGGGCCTTCGAAAGGCTTTGAGGATGTCCAAAACCCTGAGACAGATGCAAATCTGCATACTCTTCAAGAGCCATGCTTTGAGATTGAGAGACTGAAGACTGGGGTATCAAATCCTTCCCTGAGAGGATGTTAACAGGTTATAATTCCTAGGAAGATGGACTGCTAGGGAGAGCAACAGGGGGTACCAGGGCTGTCTGGCATCTGAAGCAATCAGAATCACCTTGCAAGGTTGAGACCTTATTTTCACCAAAACTTTGAACAGGAGTGGGAAGGGGGGAAAGCCATACAGAAACTTCCCATCCCAGTTCAGGATCAGGGCGTCCAGAGGGACTGAGCCCAAGACTGGAGGTCTGCAACAAGAGAGGGAGTTGGTGATTGTCTGGGACTGCAAAGAGATCCATCTCTGGAGTGCCCCACCTTGAAAAACATCACTTTCAACACCTGAGGGTCCAGGGGACCATTCGTGATGGCCCAGAGAAATCCTGCTCAGTGCATCTGCTAGCACACTGTCCTTGCGTGGAAGGTGAACTGCTACAAGAGAGGTTTGCAGGGAATAAGCCAGGGACCACACCTTTATGGCTTCTGTGCATAAGGCCGTGGACCAAGTGCCTCCCTGCTTGTTGATGTACCACATGGTGGTGGTGGTGTCTGTTCTGACTTGAACCACCTTGTTCTGTACTGGTTGTGAGAAAGCTATAAGAGCCAGAAAAACGGCTCTGAGCTCTAGAGGGATTCTGGGGGGGGGGGAGAATCACAGCCCCTGGGCAGTAAGGGACCCCAGATGGGCTCCCCAGCCCAGGAGAGACGATTCCATGGTAAGGACCACTGAACAAGGTTGAGTAACAAAAGGAACACCTTGTCTTAAATTGTCCTGATCCTGCCACCACTGGAGGGCTTGGACCAAGATCAGTCACTGGGATCAGTTTGGTAACAGAATCCTTCCTCTGAGACCAGAAAGCTCTCGGGTGGAACTGAATAGTCCTCATCTGGAATCTTGCCCCCTGGACTACTGCTGTTGAAGCTGCCATGTGGTCCAAGAGCTGGAGCAAATGCCTTGCTGGTCAAGATACCTAAAGACTGAAGGAAGAATCTAGTTCCATAAGAACCCTTGCCGTTTCTAGAGGAAGAAAGGCTCTTGCTCTGAGTGTGTCCAGTTCTGCCCCTAGAAAGGTAAGAAGCTGGACTGGTTCGAGAAATGACTTGGGAAGGTTGAGAAGAAATCCTAGAGAGGTGAGCACTTGCTGGGTCACTAGCAGGTGAGACTTTACTTGGTCTGGAGACTGACCCACTATTAGGCAATCGTCCAGACATGGAAAAATGGAAATCTTTTGCCTTCTTAGAAAGGCAACTACTACTGCCAGGCACTTTGTGAAAACCCTTGGGGCTGAGGTTAGGCCAAAGGGCACTGCTCTGAACTAATAATGGCCCGAGGGCAACTCAAACCTGAGGTACTTTCTGTGGGAGCACCTGATGGGAATGTGACAGTAGGCATCTTTGAGGTCCAGGGATGCTAGCCAGTCCCCTGGCCTTAGAGAGGGAAGAATTATTCCCAGAGTTACCATCTTTAACTTTGGTTATAAAAGATGTTTGTTTAGATATCTTAGGTCTAGCCAGCCCGTCGGCGCAGCGGTTGGATTTCTGCATGCGACCCGGGTTCGGGAACGGACCAGGGTCGCTGGAGGGCCGGCTGGGGGGAGAAGGATGGAGCGTCCTAGGGACTGCTCTCCTCCGGGGGGTGGGAGAAGAAGTGTCCGGAGCTTTGCTGACCCCTGGCGGAGGCCAGGAGTCGACAGCTGCTGGCACCGGCAATGCATTGGAGGTGGGGCAGACGCCAAGGCCATTGCACGGCCCCGCCTCCCCAGAAAACGGAAAAGGGAAAGCTGCCTGCCGTGAATGAAGCTCGCGCGGCCCGATATGCTCCCTGGGCCAGCCCTCGACCTATTCAGACCCTGCGGCATGCACAGTGGAGTGCCGCAGCCCCGCCGTGGGGGGTTCGTGGCCGATTTGGGGTTGCAGAAGCCGGCGGCCCGTGACCGGGCTGATACGAACATCAGGCGGCGGGCAGCTTGGTGGAAAAAGAATAAATAGAAAAAAAAAAAAAAAGATATCTTAGGTCTAGGATGGGTCGCCACTCCCCTGTCTTTTTGGGGGTCAAAAACTACCTGGAGTACAGTCCTTTGCCCCAGTGTAGGGTAGGTACTCTCTCTATGGCTCTTAAAGCTAGGAGAGAAGAAACCTCTGCCTCTACGGCAAGGGTTTCCGAGAGATTTGCAGGTGGAAAAGATGTGTCTCTCATCTTTGGAAATTTTTTGAAGCAGAGTACCAGTCCCTGCCTTACATCAGACAAGTGGGTCCTGGAAGTAGTAACAGACATCCAGTCCTGGACAAAGTAAGCCAGCCTGCCCCCTACTGGAATAGGAAAGTCAACCCAGGCAGGCCCATCAGGGTGTCTGCTTGGCAGGGGCTTTAGGCTGAGGAGTGGATGCAACCGTGCTGATCCCCTTTCTGCCTCTCCCTCTGAAGAACCCCCTCTGAGAAAAGGAAGAGGAGGCCTGTGCTTGGTAAAAAGGCCTGCCCCTGCCCCTAGACTGCTGCCTTTGAGGAGTTGCCTGCCTTTCCTTGGCCTGAGCACTCCTTTAAGTGGTCCTGTACTCGTCCATTTTCTTCATGTAATTCTCTGTCTGCTCCCCAAACAGAGAAGTACCCACTACAGGAAAATCCATGGCCTTAGCCTGGGTGTCCTGTGAGAGGCTAGTACATCTGAGCCAAGCCATACTCCGAAGAGTCACAGATGTAGCCATGACTCTTGATGACACATCATTAGAGTCCACAGCAGCATGAAACTGAACCTTAGATGCCTCAATCCCATCTGCAGCCACCGCCTCCAGCTCCTTGGCTAGCTGGGGGGAGGCCTGTTTAGCCAGTGCCAGTACAGTGTCCCACCTGGACTTCTGGTACCTGGCTGTATAGGCCATGTAATTCGCCTGCCTGAGTCCCAAAGAAGATGCAAGTACTGCTTCTTGCCATGGCATCAATCTTCCTGGAGTCCTTGCAGGTGTGTGTGAAGCCAAGGGAATATTTGCCTTTGTCACAGGCAGCAGCCTGCACTACCCCAACATGGCTGCATTGCTGATATAAGAACTCCGTGTCTGAGCCTGAAAGTGTATACCTCTTGTCCATTCTTCTATCCACAGGAGGTACAGTGTTAGGAGACTAAGATGTTTTGTGTCTGTTTCCCTAAAGATTTATGGAGGGGAAGAGACAGATTTATGGAGGGGAAGAGACAGTCTCCTGGACTCTGGGATGTCCATCATCTCTACAGTGCCTTCAGAAAGTATTCACCCCCCTTGGATTTTGTCACATTTTGTGATGTTGCAAACTCAAATTAAAATACATTTATATGGGATTTTTTTGTCATGTATCTACACAAATTACTCTATAATGTCAAAGTGGAATGAAACTTCTGGAATTTTTTGTACATGTAATAGAAAATAAAAACCTGAAATGTCTTGATTTGATAAGTATTCACCCCCTTTGCTATGACACTCCAAATTGAGCTCAGGTGCATCCAATTTCCTTGTGAAATCACTAAAACTTGAATGGAGTCCACCTGTGGTCAGTTCAAATGGTTGACATGATTTCAGAGGAAATGCACCTGTCTATATAAGGTCCCACTATTGACAGTGCACGTCAGAGCAGAAACTCTACCATGAAGACCAAGGAGCTGTCCGTAGAACTCCGTGATAGAACTGTGAGGAGGCACAGATCTGGGGAGGGGTATAAAAACATTTCTAGGGTGTTGAAAGTTCCCAGGAGCACAGTCAAGTCCATCATTAGGAAATGGAAAGATTACGGAACCACCCAGACTCTTCCTAGAGCAGGCCATCCTCCCAAACTGAGCAACCGGGCAAGAAGGACCTTGGTCAGGGAAATGACCAAGAACCCAATGACCACCCTGACAGAACTATAGAGTTCCATGGCTGAGATGGGAGAACCTGTCCGGAGGACAACAATCTCTGCAGCACTTCACAGATGTAGCCTCTATGGGAGAGTGGCTAGAAGGAAGCCACTCTTGAGAAAAGGCCACATAATAGCATGCCTGGAGTTTGCAAGAAGGCACGTGGCAGACTCTGAGACCATGTGGCAAAAGATTCTCTGGTCTGATGAAACAAAAATTGAACTCTTTGGCCTGAATGCAAAGCGCTATGCCTGGCGCAAACCGAACACAGCTCATCACCGTGTAACACCATCCCTACCATGAAGCATGGTGGTGGCAGCATCATGTTATGGGGATTCTTTTCAGCAGCAGGGACTGGGGCACTTGTCAGGATAGAGGGAACAATGAATGGAGCCAAATACAGGCACATCCTTGAGGAGAACCTGCTTCAGTCTGCAACAGACCTTGGACTGGGGCGAAGATTTACTTTCCAACAGGACAACGACCCCAAGCATACAGCCAAAGCAACACTGGAGTGGCTTCAGAACAAGACTTGAGTGGTCCAACCAAAGCCCAGACTTGAATCCCACTGAGAATCTGTGGAAAGACTTAGATTGCGGTTCACCGATGCTCCCAATCCAACTTGACAGAGCTTGAGCAAATCTGCGAGGAAGAATAGGCGACAATCCCCAAATGCAGATGTGCAAAGCTAATAGACATACCCAAGAAGACTCAAAGCTGTAATTGCTGCCAAAGGCACTTCTACAAAGTATTGACTCAGGGGGGTGAATACTTAAGTAAACAAGATTTCAGTTTTTAATGTTTCATAAATACAGGTTACTCACCTGTAAAAGGAGTTCTAGGAATGGTATATGTTGTTCATCCACACTTATTGGCAGGTTCCTTGCCGCTTTAAATCTTGTCGGAAGGTCTTCAAGCTGGCTCCTCCCACCCACCCGGGTGGTAAAACTCTCGGCTCCTCCCCATGACGCCAGATCTGGCCCGCTGGAAGCTCAGTCTGGCAGACTCCTAGCAGTTCTCCGGGAGGAGGGAGGCAAGGCGCACACCCCCTACTTAGGGAATAAAGACTGGAGAACCGAGGCCCCAAAACCAGCATCCCAGCGTGACTCAAGGTCGATGTGGTAATGGGTAATAAAGGTGTGTGCTGACTTCCAGGTAGCAGCCCTGCAGATTTCCTGGATAGGGACGTCCCTGGAAGCAGCCACCGATGCAGCAGTATGACGGGTAGAATGAGCTCTTTTCCCTCTGGGAGGCTCCATGCCCGCCAACCTATAGCAGAGATCTATGCAGGAGGTGACCTACCTGCTTATCGTCCGCTTGGCTGCAGGTCTGCCAGGTGCGCTTCAGCGTAGGTGACAAACAGCTGGCGAACCTCTCCTCGATTTCAGCCGCATGCCCTTATAATAAGCGGACGCCTCTCTATGGTCCAAAGTATGGAGCCTGTGTTCGGCCTCCGAGGTGTGATTGGGGTAGAACACCGGCAGAGTCAACACCTGGTTAAGGTGAAACTCCGACACCACCTTCGGAAGGAATTTCGGGTTGGGGCGCAGGACAACCTTGTCCCTGTGGAAGACCAGGTAAGGAGACTCAATGCAGAGCGCCTGGAGTTCTCCCATCCTTCTGGCTGACGTGATAGCCACCAAGAAGGCAGTCTTCCACGACAGGTGAGAGAGTTCACACCTGTGCATTGGTTCGAATGGCTTGCCCATGAGCTTTGCCAGTACCAGCAGTAAATCCCACGGAGGTGGAGGTTCTTGCACCGGAAGGGAAATGTGATCAAGGGCTTTTGTGCCAGACCACCTTTTCTGCACCACTGCTCCTCGGCCCGCGCTCGCAAGCAGAGATGGCTGCCAGGTGCACCTTTAGGGTCGTCGACCTAAGCCCTTGACTAGAAAGGGACCATAAATAGTCCAAAATGCTTGCCAAAGAACAGGAGGAAGGGTCCAAGCCCTGGCCCTGACACCAAATTGAAAATCTCTTCCATTTGAAGGCATAGCATTTCCTGGTCGACTCCTTACGGGACGCCTCAACAACATTGAAGACCTCGTTGGAAAGACCCAAGGCCTGGAACTCTAGCCGCTCAGGAACCAGGCAGTCAGGTGGGGATTGAAGATCCGGATGGAACACCTTCCTGATTGGAGAGCAGGTCCAGGCGAGCTGGAAGCTGCCTCGGGAGCCTGGAGCGGAGGCTGAGGAGATCTGGGTACCTGTAACTGGCGGGGCCAGTCTGGGGCTATCAGAATCACCTGTGCCTTGTCCCTCCTTGCCTTGAGAAGCACCTTAGAATCAAGGGAAATGGGGAAAGGCGAAAGAGGCCCAGGGTCCACAGCCTCGAGAAGGCATCCCCTGCAGCGAGCCCCTGCTGAGGGGGCGGGCATGAAACAGTCTCAGCTTCACATTCTCCCTGGAGGCAAACAGGTCCACCTGAGGTGTGCCCCAGTGGGAGAACAGATCTTGTACTACCTCCGGCAGGAGAGACCACTCGTGAGATGCAGCCCCTATCCGGCTCAGGGCATCGGCCAGGGTGTTGGAGGCTCCTGCCACATGAATGGCTAGGAGATCCGCCCAGGCTGCGCACAAGTGACCAAATGCGGAGAGCTTCCTTTCACAGAAGCATGGAGCGCGTCCCGCCCTGGCGGTTCAGGTAGTACATGGTCGTGGTATTGTCCATCTGGACTCGGACCACTTGACCCCGGAGAAACTGAGCAAAGGCGGTAAGAGCTAGGCGGACCGCTCGGAGCTCAAGCAGGTTGATGTGGCATCAGGACTCCCGAGGGGACCAGAGGCCGTGCACTCGGTGTTCCCCCAGATGGGCACCCCAACCCAGAGAGGCATCGGTTGATAGAGAGACCGTCGGCTCGGGGCCGACAAACGGGATGCCCTCCTGCAGATGAGATGGAACGGTCCACCACTGAAGAGTGTTCCACATCTCCTGGGTCACCATCACTAGCTGGTCCAATGGATCGCAGCGTTGTGACCACTGGCTGGCCAGTCCCCACTGAAGGTGGCATGTGCCAGCGTGCCCAACGGACCACGCTGGTACAGGCCACCATGAGACCCAGGAGGCGCAGGAAGTCCCGGGCAGGCGCATTGCCCAACCAGAAATGATTGGGCAGAGGCAAGAAGGAGGCGAGCCGTGTCTGCTCGAAGAGAGTCGAGCTCTGCCCCGATAAACAGAATCACCTGCTTCGCTCGAGTTCCACTTGGCCTCGTGATGAGAAGGCCGACTTGAGAGCAAACCTGAGGGCCAGATCTCTGGACCGCCTCCACCTCCTGTCTGGAGGGGCTGCTATCAGCCAATCGCCCAGGTAAGGGTACACCGACCCCTCGGCGCCGCAGGAAAGCTGTCACCACTGCAATGCATTTGGTGAAGACCCTGGGAGCTGGAGACGGGCCGAAGGGCATGGCTCGGAACTCGAAGAGGGATCCCTCTGCTCGAAAGCGAAGGAATCTCCGATGTGACGGACGGATAGGGACGTGAAAGAACGCGTCCTGCAGGTCCAGAGAGCAGAACCACACGCCATGTTCCAGAGATGGTATTATCTGTGCCAGAGTGACCATCCTGAAGGTTCGAGACCTTAGGAACTTGTTCAGGTCGTGTAGGTCGAGAATGGGCGCCAGCCCCCGTCTGCTTCGAACCAGGAAGTACCTGGACACGAACCCCTGGTTCGAAGGGTGGTCCTCACCTCCCTGATCACCTCCTTGAGGAGAGCGATGTCGGCCCGACGAGCCGCCAGTGAGGCTTCGATCGAGGTTCTCGAGGCGACGGCTTTGCAGGGCGGGCGCCTCGACCCCAGAGGCAGGCCTTTTCCCCACCACCTCCAGTATTCACCTGTCCATGGTATAGCAGACCAGGCGGAAAGGAAGTGTTAGAGCTGCCCTTCCACGGGGAACCAGGGTGAGGTAACGGGGCTGGGGGCGACACCCCTCAGCCCGTCACTGGGCAGGCTTGGAGGAGGGACCGGCCGAGGGACCTCCTGGGCCTTTACCTCCCTGCTTCCTGTTGGAGGAAGCCAACGGCTTGGGATGCCAAGCCCAAGCCTGCTGGCCCTGACGTTGCTGGGCCGGGCGCGCCACGGGCGCAGAAGGACGAAAGGGCTTAGGCTGTGGCTTGCGACCTTTGTCCTCCTGAGCGGAACAGACCGAGTCCAAGGTAGCACTGGACTTCTCGATCCTCTGCAGGTGACCTTCCACCCCAGGGCCGAAGAGGTCAGTCCCCAAAAAGGGAACATCCGCCAACTTGTGCTGGGTATCTGAGGTAAAGGTGGATATCCTCAGCCAAGCCCGACGATGCATGGCCGCTGCAGCCGCCACAGACCTGGCACATGAGTCCCCAATGTCTAAAGCAGTCTGGAGCTGCTGTTTGGCCACTGCCCTGGTCCCGCACCTGCCTGACCCTAGTCTGCAGATCCGCGGGAAGATGAGGGACGACCTCATCAAGGGAGCCCAACAGGGCATGAGAAAAATGTGCCATGAGGACGGCCGAACTGGCCTGACGAAGGCCGAGAGAGGACGCAGATAGACTTTTCGCCGGCATAATCCAATTTCTTGGATTCCTGTCGGAGGTTTGTCCACATCCTCATGCCCGTGTGCCGGAAAACGCTGTCGGTAACCAACCCCTCAGCAGAGGGTGTTCAAAACCGGACAGGGAACGGTAGGAACCGATACTTCCTGGCCATCCTGGCCAAGGGCAGGGCAGGAAGCAGGGCGCTGCCAAAGCTCCAAGGCCGACCCACTCATGGCCTCGGCCACTGGAAAGGCCTCCGAGGAATCCGTCCAGAATCTCCGTGAGGGGATACCTGGCCCGTTTAGAAACAGGTTCGAGCTTCATCCCGGTGGACTCCGAGATGAGCCGAAGCAACCCTAGGAAGGACGAAGAGCTATCGTCCACTGACTGTCCTCCTGAGGACTCCAAGTTGATTCGCTTGGAGAAAAGGGAGGAATCATCCTCTGACTCGGAAGAGTCCTCAAAGAGCTGCCTCGGGCCTGAACCACCCTCCACCTGCCGAGGTTTATCGGGAGTGAGGGTGACAGACAGCCTATGGGGCAAACCCCGAGCTGACCGAGAACTTTTGGTCGGAGCCCCAATTAATGGCTGTGGAGGCGGAGGTTCCACCAAAATCGGTGGGGCAGCTGGAATTGGCCGAACAACCGGCCTGGGAACAGGCTCCTCGGCTACAACGAGGGGTTGTTTCGGCCGCTCCAGTGACAGCCACTTAATGGCCGGGGAAGATGACTGGGTCGGCTTATTCCCGGTCAGAAGGAGCTGTTGCCACATGAGTTCCTCATACCTCCGACGCAACTTGCGCCGAAGCCTCCCCTGGTCCGAGGAGGAGGAAGAGGAAGAGCGGCGGCGCTGCTTGCCGCAGTGCCGAGACAGAGACCGCCTATGACGGTGGGACCGGCTGGACCGCAAAGATGTCCGAGACCGAGAATCTCGGCTAGGCCAAGGACGGTGCGGAGAAGTGTCAGGAATCGGCACTCCCCTCGGTTCGGACGATTCCACCGAAGGCTCCGGAACCGGAGGCAGACAAGCCGACGGATCCTCAACTCCCACTGGGGAGCCGGGAGAGGGAATTTCAGCTTCTCCAGCCGACAACCCATCTAACGGGTCGAAAAACTCGACCGCTGCCGGCGGGAGTCTCGGTCAACTGGCCTGACGGGGACACCGTGAAGCCAGTGGCCGGGCTGATGGGTCGACTGGCGAGACTGGGTCGGACCCAAGCTCACCGTCTACAAGGGGTGGGATCTTTCCCGCCCCAAGAGCGCCGGGACGGTGAGACTTACTTTGCCTTTTTGGACCGAGAAAAAGGTCCACAGAAGAAGTTGACCCCTCACCTTCGTCACGAGGGTCAGACAGAGCTCCCAAAAGCAGCCGACACGAGGCACCGAGAGAGAGCGGACAAATGCCACAGCTGAGGTAGAAGCGCCCGCTACCGCTTCTTCGAGGGCGATCATCTGCTCGAGTGGATCCGCCGAGCTCGCCGCCGCGACACCGCCAACCAGGCCTCTTTAGATTTAACCGAGGAAATCTTTTCTCAGGACGCCCAGTTGTAAACGGGCAGCACGGTTCGAGGACGAGGTCAGGAGGCGAAGAGCACAGGTCGCAGGCCTGGGCGGGTCGGCTCAAGGCCCAAGCAGTAGACGACGTGAGTGCAGATCCATCAGAGACATCTTCGCCCGCAAGGTATCTCCGAAACTGGGAGTCGACTTGTCCATCGCAGTCATGAGGGAGAGAAAGACCAAGCCTTTTTAGCAAAACTTTTTTATTTTCAAGATTCAAGAATTAGGAAACCAGACTTACACACAGAGCGTTAAGGAGGGAACCTGAGCTTCCAAGCGGTAAGGAAGATCTTACGCCATATGAGCCAGAGTTTTACCACCCGGTGGGTGGAGGAGCCATGGAAGACCTTCCGCAAGATTTAAAGCGGCAAGAAACCTGCCAATAAGTGTGGATGAACAACATATCCATGTCCCTAGAAATTTTTGTTACACAATAAAAATATTTTTGGCCCTTTAAATTGTTGAGTATGCTGTGTGAATCAAGGGGGAAAAAATCATTTCAATGCATTAGAAATTCTGGTAGTAACACAACAAAATGTGACAAAATTCAAGGGGGGTGAATACTTTCTGAAGGCACTGTACATAATCAGGCTCTTCTTGATCTTCCACAGCCTCCTCCATAGGAAGCTGGAGGGTTTGAGCCACCTTTCTGTAAAACAAAGTGAGACGGGGACTCAGAAACCCTAGGAGGGGAACATCTGAAGGTCTGTCCGGGGAGATGTCTGGTTCCACAGGCACATCCAGACCCTCACTTGCATCATCATCCTCAAATTCCCCTTCCTCTTCAAATTCCTGTTCATTAAAATCTTCCAGGGTATAATTTTGAACCGGGGGAACCAATCGAACCCCTGCTAGAAGGAGCTGGATCGGTCGGAACCAGACGGAGCGATAACACAATCTGAATCGCTCTGGCTATCTCTTCCGTGGTCGGAACATGAACCTCTGGATCTGAACCGGTCGATTTATCTTTGCTTTTTCTTTTTGTCGAACCGATCCTCAGAATCGGCTCTCCTTTCGCTCAAGAAGCACTCGGTCAGAGGGCACTCCTTCTGGTTCGTCGAACCGAACCGGCTGGTCATCCGTTCAGCGGACTTCCTCTCGGCCTTTTCCCTCAGTCTACCTAATCTCTTCTCAAGGGTAGATTTGGGAAAGTTTTTACATATTTGGCAGTCTGAATCGAGGTGGTCAAACCCCAGACAAACACAGGTGGTGTGGGGATCGGCCTTAACAAAGACCTCCCACACTCACTGAAGTGTTGAAACCCAGTGGGCCATTTTTTTTTTCTTGGGGTTCTCAGGCATGGCCAACCTAACCAAACTTACCCTTTTTTAGGCAACCGCCAGGCAAGACTCCCTTATCCGTTCCTAACCGTGTTATGGGTGTTGAAAAAACTGTTTCAAGCACTTTTTTTTTTAAGAACCAATAACCACACACTAAGTAAAATGCACAAAATTTCACTATCAAATGGCCGGTTCAGCAGAACCGAGCCGCACTTTTACAAGTTCCACACAGAAAAAACAACAATTCCTATCTAGTACTCACGGCACCACAGACAGAGATTGAACAGACTATGTGGAAACTTTTTCGGTTTAAAAACTGAAACTTTAACAGACTTTCAAACCGAGCTGAAGGAGAAATCTCCGGAGTGACTGTTCAGTGAGACGGAGTAAAGAATTTAACGGTTTAGGTTTGAATCACTCCAGACAGATACTTCAACAGAGCTCGAGCTCAGCATTCTATGCCCTGCATAGAAAGTTAACTTTTTGTTCTCCGGGGCAGTTCAAAGGTTGGGAATCACTGCAATTGTCACAATACAGCAAGACTTCATGTTGTCTGAAGTGGGAAGGGGACTCAAAGCCGGGGGGGAGGTTTAGAAGGCCTGTCTGGGGAGACTCCTCCTCCTCGGAATACTCTTCATCTCCCTCCCACTCCACATCACAGTAAGCATCCGGACCATAATCCAATAGAAATCAGATCCAACCGAACCAACCGCCTAACTGGCAGTGCCGGTTCAGACGGAACCGGGCGAAGCAACTGAACTATACTTATCACTTTGGCTATTTCGTCAGCGGTTGGAGTAGGCAGTGCTGGATCTGAACCGGCTGACTTCCTTTTTCCTTTTGCCAGAACAGACCCCTCTGAGTCAGATCTCCTTTTGCCTGAGGACATATCGCCCAAGTTAGTAGGCACCTCCTCAGGTTCGGCCGCAACTGAACCGGGCTGGCCATCCAGATCCACGGACTTCTCTGCCTCCCTTTCCTTCGGCCTACTCAACCGTTTTTCCAGAGTGGCTTTAGGAAAATTCTTGCAGATTTGGCAGTCTGTTTTGAGGTGGTCAAACCCCAGTCGATAAACACAGATGAGGTGGGGGTCGGCCTTGGCAAAGGCCTCCCCGCACACAGTACAGTGCTGAAACCCAGTGGGACCGTTTTTTTCCCTTGGGTTTCTCAGACATGGCCACTAACAAATTACCCTTTACAGCTTTCAAGCTAGGTAATACTCCCCTGTTGGTTACCAACCGTGTTACAGGCTGTGGAAAAACGGTAAAAGTATTTTTTTTTTTTTTTTTTAAACCGATAGTAACTGGAACACCACTACTAAATCTAAGAAAACACAAATATGAACAAAAGGTCGGTTTCCAACCGGACTGACCGATCAGAAACCGAGGAAAAAACAATTTCCACAGAAAATCAGTCA
This sequence comes from Neoceratodus forsteri, assembly GCA_016271365.2. Lineage (NCBI taxonomy): Eukaryota > Metazoa > Chordata > Ceratodontiformes > Ceratodontidae > Neoceratodus > Neoceratodus forsteri. The sequence continues at coordinate 1,032,013,700 of CM028131.1, read as the reverse complement.
CTACCTATCTACAACACTACCTGTACTGTAGACAGACTTGAAATCTGAAAAATAAATTGATTAAAAAAAAAAAAATGCTTTTTTAAACTTTACCAAATGGAGCAGAGGAGAAATCTCCGGAGACACTTCACTGTCAGGGGGAGTAAAGAATGACGGTTACACCAAGCGGTACCAGAGACAGAGGTTTGAAAATCGAGCTCCAGCTCAACGTTCTATGCTGCTTCATAGAATTAACTCTTTCCTTTCTGTGGCAATTCAAGTGCTGGGGATAACTGAATATTGTCAGAATACAGCAAGACTTCATGTTGTTTGGAAAGGAACGGAGGCAGTTGGAAGGTCGACACTGAGACAGCCAACGTGGGCGCGAGCCAGTCTCACGGTGCTGCGCATGTGCGGTCCTACCTCGGCACAGTCGCTCCTGAAGATTTCTGGCTCCTGCTGGGTCCTAGTGCCTCCACTGCAGTCCGAATAATGTGAATGAATGGTGAAGACTTTAGTTTAGAAGACCACCTTTCAGACAGGAGTTGAAAATTTTCTGACCTTATTCATGAGGCGGGGTCATAAGACGGCTATATTTTAAATTTGGTGTTGATATAAAAAAGTTGCGAGGTTATGTTGAATTCTGCAAACGTAGGCTCATAACTTTGGTAATATTCAATATTTTTACCCCAAATTTTCAACATAGCCATTTCTTAAAGCACCTCATGAATGTGATAACTGTCATTTTTCAACTCCTGCACAAAACGTGTTTCTACATCCTAAAAGTTGATTTTGCAGTCCCTGTGCAAAATCACCTTTAGGCCAGGAGTTTAACATTTTCTCTGCCCTTCTCCATGAGGCAGGCTTATAAATACAGGCGTATAAATACTCACCTGTAACAGGAGTTCTAGGAATGGTATATGTTGTGCATCCATACTGTCTGGCAGGTTCCTTGCCGCTTTAAATCTTGCCGGAAGGTCTTCAAGCTGGCTCCTCCCACCCTCCTGGGTGGTAAAACTCTCGGCTCTGCCCCATGACCCCAGATCTAGCCCGCTGGAAGCCAGGTGGTGCGTCGAAGCCGGGGAGGCCGGGTGGGTCGTGTGGATGAACATATACCATTCCTACAACTCCTGTTACAGGTGAGTAACCTGTATTTCTAGGGACATGGATATGTTGTTCATCCACACTGTCTGGCAGACTCCTAGCAGTTCTCCGGGAGGAGGGGGGGGCAAGGCGCACACCCCCTACTTAGGGAATAATGGCTGGAGAACCAAGGCCCCAAAACCAGCATCCCGGCGTGACTCAAGGTCGATGTGGTAATGGGTAATGAAGGTGTGTGCTGACTTCCAGGTAGCAGCCCTGCAGATTTCCTGGATAGGGATGTCCCTGGAAGCAGCCACCGATGCAGCGGTATGGCAGGTAGAACGAGCTCTTATCCCTCTGGGAGGCTCCATGCCCGCCGATCTATGCAGGAGGTGACCCACCTGCCTATCGTCCGCTTGGCTGCAGGTCAGCCAGGTGCGGCTTCAGCGTAGGTGTTAAACAGCTGGCGAACCTCTCCCGAACTTCAGCCGTCCGCTCCTTATAATATGCGAGCGCTCTTCTAGGGTCCAAAGTACGGAGCCTATATTCGGCATTTGGGGTAGAACACCGGCAGAGTCAACACCTGGTTAAGGTGAAACTCTGACACCACCTTCGGAAAAAATTTCAGGTGGGGGTGCAGGACAACCTTGTCCCTATGGCAGAACAGATAAGGAGACTCGATGGAAAGCGACTGGAGCTCTCCCATCCTTCTGGCTGACGTGATAGCCACCAAGAAGGCGGTCTTCCACAGCAGGCGAGAGAAGTCACACCTGTGCATCGGATCGAATGGCTTGCCCATGAGCTTAGTCAATACCAGCAGTAGATCCCACGGAGATGGAGGTTCTCGCACCGGAGGGGATATGTGATCAAGGCCTTTGAAAAAGTGCCCGACCACCTTCTCCTGCATCACCGATTGCTTCCCAGCCTGCGCCCGGTAAGCAGAGATGGCTGCCAGGTGCACCTTAAGGGTCGTCGGCCGAAGCCCAAGCTGAAATGGATACAGGTAGTCAGAATGCTTGTCAAGGAGCAGGAGGGTCAGGCCCTTGCCTGACACCAAATGAGAATCTCTTCCATTTGAAGGCGAGCATTTTCTGGTCGACTCCTTACGGGAAGCCTCAATGACGTTGAGGACCTCGTTGGAAAGACCCAAGGCCTGGAACTCTAGCCGCTCAGGAACCAGGCTGTCAGGTGCAGGGATTGAAGGTCTGGATGGAATACCTTCCCCTGATTGACTGAGATCAGGTCTGGGCGGGCTGGAAGCCGCCTCGGGAGCCTGGAGCTGAGACTGAGGAGATCTGGATACCAGAACTGGCGGGGCCAGTCTGGGGCTACCAGAATCACCTGCGCCTTGTCCTTCCTCGCCTTGAGAAGCGCCTTGTGGATCAAGGGAAATGGGGGGAAAGGCGTAGAAGAGGCCCGGGGTCCACGGCCTCGACAAGGCATCCCCCTGCAGCGAGCCCTGCTGAGGGGGGCGGGCATGAAACAGTCTCAGCTTCGCATTCTCACTGGAGGCAAACAGGTCCACCTGAGGCATGCCCCAGTGGGAGAACAGATCTTGTACTACCTCTGGCAGGAGAGACCACTCATGGGACGCAGCTCCTATCCGGCCTAGGGCATCGGCCAGAATGGATGGCAAGGAGATCCGCCTCCAAGTTGCGAACGAGCTTCCCTGCACAGAGGCATGGAGTGCGTCCCGCCCTGGCAGTTTAGGTAGTACATGGTCGTGGTATTCTCCGTCTGGACCTGGACCACTTGACCCCATACAAACGGGGCGAAGGTGGTGAGGGCTAGATGAACCGCTCGAAGCTCCAGCAGGTTGATGCGGCATCAGGACTCCCGAGGGGACCAGAGACCGTGCGCTCTGTACTCCCCCAGATGGGCACCCCAACCCATCAGAGAGGCATCGGTCGATAGAGAGACCGTCGGTTCGGGGCGGACAAACGGGATGCCCTCCTGCAGATCAGCTGGAACGATCCACCACTAGAGAGCGTTCCACATCTCCAGGGTCACTGTCACCGGCTGATCCAAAGGACCGGAGCGCTGTCACCACTGGCTGGCCAGTCCCCATTGTAGGGGACGCATGTGTCAACGGGCCCATCGGACCATACTGGTGCAGGCCACCATGAGGCCCAAGAAGTCCCAAGTAGAGCGCAATTGCCCAACCTGAAATGATTGGGCAAAGGAGGAAAGAACCTTGGCCCTATCTGCCGGGAGCCATCCTCTGGCTCGCAGAGAGTCGAGCTCTGCCCCAATGAATTGGATCACCTGCTTTGGCACGAGTTCCGACTTGGCCTCGTTGATAAGGAGGCCAACTTGAGAGCAAACCTGGAGGGCCAGATCCCTGAACCGCTCCACCTCCATTCTGGAGGAGGTCGCAATCAGCCAGTCGTCTTGGTAGGGGTATACCCGGACCCTTCGGCGCCGCAGGAATGCTGTCACCACTGCCATGCATTTGGTGAAGACCCTGGGAGCTACAGAAAGGCCAAAGGGCATGGCCCGGAACTCACAGAGACACCCCACTGCTCTGAAGCGGAGGAATCGTAGGTGGGACGGACAGATTGGGACATGAAAGAATGCGTCCTGGAGGTCCAGAGAACAGAACCACACACCTCATTCCAAGGATGGAATGATCTGAGCCACAGTGACCATCCTGAAGGTTCAAGACCTTAGGAACCTGTTCAGGTCGTGCAGGTCTAGAATGGGGCGCCAGCCCGTCTGTTTCAGGACCAGGAAGTACCTGGACACAAACCCTGGGTCTGGTGGAGGATCCGTCACCTTCCTGATCACCTCCTTTTCGAGGAGTAGGGCAATGTCGGCTCGACAAGCTGACAGAGAGGCTGCTTCGAACTCCAGAAGCAGACCCTTTCCTACCACCTCCACACCCAGCGGTCCGTGGTGATAGCGGACCAGGCAGAAAGAAAGTGGCGGAGCCGCTCCCACCGGGGCTAAGGGGAGCGATGAGGCTGGGGGCGACACCCCTCAAATCGTCACTGGGCAGGCTTGGAGGAAGGACCAGTCGAGGGACCTCCTGGGCCTTTTCCTCCCTGCTTCCTGTTGGAGGAAGCTACAGGCTTGGCTTTGGGGTGTCAAGCACGAGCCTGCTGGCCCTGATGCTGGTGTTGCTGGGCCGGACGTGCCGCAGGGGCAGAAGGTCGAAAGGACTTATGTTGCTGACGACGGCCCTTGTCCTTCTGAGCGGACGTGACAGAGTCCAAGGTGGCGTTGGACTTTTCGATCCTCTGAAGGTGGCCTTCCACTCCAGGGCCGAACAGGTCGATCCCCAAGAAGGGGACATCCGCCAATTTGTGCTGGGTATCCGCCGTAAAGGTGGATATCCTCAGCCAGGCTCTGCGGCGCATGGCCACCGCGGCCGCTACAAACCAGGCACAGGAGTCTCCTATATCTAGAGCCGTTTGGAGCTGCCGTCTTGCCACTGCCCTTCCCTGATCCTGCACCTGCTTGGCCGTACTCTGCAGGTCAGTCGGGAGATGAGGGACCACCTCATCCAGGGAGCCCATGAGGACGTGGGAGAAGTGCGCCATCAGTACGGCGGAGCTGGCCTGATGGAGGCTGAGGGAGGACTCAGCGTATACCTTATGCCCGGCATAGTCCAGCTTTTTGGACTCCTTGTCGAGGGGCTTATCCATATCCCTAGTGTTCCCGGAGCGCCGGAAAACGCTATTGGTGACCAACCCCTCTGCACAGGGGTGTTCCGAAAAACCGGACAAAGAGCTGTTAGGGACCACATACTTCCTGACCATCCTGGCCGAAGGCACAGGACAGGAAGTCGGCTGCTGCCAAAGCTCCAAGGCTGGGCCAGCAATGGCTTCAGCCATCGGAAAGGCTTTCGTGGGAGAATCCCCTTGGTCCAGTATCTCCATCAGGGGATACTTGGCCCGCTTGGATACGGGCTCGAGCTGCATCCCAGTGGACTCCGAGATGAGCCAAAGCAGACCCATGAACGATGATGGGCTCTCGCCCATCGACTGCCCCCCCCCCGGAGGACTCCAGGTCAAGCGGCCTGGAAAACAGGGAGTTGCCGTCGTCAGACTCCATGGAGTCTGCGAAGAGCTGCCTGGGGCCTGAGCCACCATCCACCTGCCGAGGACGGTCGGGAGTGAGGGTGACAGACAACCGGTTGGGGCAGACCCTGACCCGACAGAGAATCTTTGGTCAGAGACCCCGATTTCGGTTGTGGAGGCGGAGGTTCCACCACAATCGGTGGGGCAGCGGGTTTCAGCCGAACAACCTGCCCAGGCTTGGGCACCTTGACCACCGCGAGGGGCTGTTTCGGCCTTTCGGGTGACAGCCACTTAATGGCCAGGGAAGGCGACGGACTCTGCTTGTTCCCGGACAAAAGGAGCTGCTGCCACATTAGGTCCTAATAGCGTCGACGCAATTTGCACCGAAGCGCCTCCTCTTCTGAGGAGGAAGACGAGGATGAGCGGCGCCGCCGCTTTCCTCGGTGCTGAGACCGTCGGTGTCGGTGGGATCGGCTGGACCGAGACGAGGTCCGAGACAGAGACAAGGAACCTCGGTGTTTCCGAGGGTGGGTCTGGGAGGCAGCAGGGGACACCCGCTCCTCCCTCGGCTCGGGAGCCTTGACCGGGGCCTCTGGCACAGGAGGCGCAGGCAAGTCCTCTGTTTCCACTGGGAGAACCAGTGATGAAGGGTTGTCAGCTTCACCAGTCGACAGCCCGTCCGACGGGTCGAGAAAAATCTCTTCCACGCTGATGGGTGTCTTGGCCTGCTGACCTGACGGGGACACCGTGAAGCCAGCAGCCTTAGCCGCAACCTCGACCGAAGTATAGTGTCGACTGTCCGGGGAAGGGGACCTCTCCCGCTCCCACAAACGTAGACGGTGGGACTCACCTTTCGAGTCCTTCTTTTTTGACAGAGAAGAGTGTCCCGATGGCCCCTCACCCTTCGTGGAGAGGGATTGGCAAAGCTCCTTAAAAGAAGCTGTCTAGGAGGATCCCAAAGAGAGCGGAATAAATGCTGCGACCGAGGAAGATGAGGATGTGGCCTGGACCGCCTCCTCCTCGAGGACGATCATCTGCTAGAGTTGCTCAGCCGAGCCAGCCGCTGCGGACTTCGCCCAACGGGCCCCTCCTTGGACTTCACCGGCAGATAACATTTCTCAGGGCGCCCATGTTGTAGCCGAGCAGCGCAGTCTTCAAGGACGTTGGCTGTGAAAGACCTGCACAACTCGCAGGCCTACGGGTCGTGGTCAAGCCAGAGGCAGTAGACGCACGTGGAGTGCGGATCCGTCCTGGACATCATCTGCCTGCATGGGCACCGCCGAAAACCGGGAGTCGATTTGTCCATCGCAGCCGTGAAGGAAGAATTTGACCGAAGTCATCAAAACTTTGAAATTATTTTCGGGTGAACCGAAGAGTTAGGATCCAGTCTATATGCAGAGCGTTAAGGAGGGAACCTGAGCTTCCAAGCGGTAAGGAAGATCTGAAGTCATGGGGCGGAGCCGAGAGTTTTAACACACGGGTGGGTGGGTTGGAGGAGCCAGCTTGAAGGCCTTCTGGCAAGATTTAAAGCGGCAAGGAACCTGCCAGACAGTGTGGATGAACAACATATCCATGTCCCTAGAACAAGGCTATGTTGAAAATTTGGTGTAAAAATATTAAACAAATGTTTAATATTTTTATCTCAAATTCCTGAGTTGCAGCCCTATCGGCTCTGGCCAGAGTTTGTTTTTAAAGTACTCTCCCTCATTGTGAAAACTGCAATTTTGCAGAGTGTGCCCACACCACAACTTTGCCACAGCCGACACAGCACAGCAGACAGACACCTCTGACTCATCGGGTCTGAGCCTGGGTGTCATGTGCTGGTCTCTGCTGCAAGCTCCATTAAGGACCCCACAGGCTGCCCTCTGAATGCCTGTTTTCAGACCACTCAACCATCATGGACGATCAGGAGACTGTGCCCCACCAATAGCTGGGCAGTAAGGTTAAGTTCTCTGCTACCACTCAGTGGCATGGCCATATTGTGAAATGCAGCAGAGTGCTATAGCATTTCCAGACGGAAATACTAGGATCAAATACATTTCGAAGAGCCATTCTGCATGTCCAAGGAAATGTGAAAAGGCTATTATTTTGAGCCCTGTGTGTGTATATATCTGTTGAAAACATGGGCTTATTTAAGCAACGAACTGCTGGTGGCCAGAAGGAATAAAAATGGTTATTTACTAAATTCTTGATTCTGAATGGCTTCCACCAGTAGCAGTAACGTGTGACTATTCAAGCTGTAGCAATGCATGCCAATAGACACCAAAGAGAACATATTAAAAGAGCAATATTGGATACCTTGGGGCTGCCTTAAGGATGTTATCAACACGGAGGATCATTTCAGCAGCCTCTGCTGCACTCAGCAGAACTTGTCTCTTCACTAGAAAGCTTTCAGTGATTCCTAGTGCTTCCATATCTCCAATAGTCCCATTCCTCATATCTGTGGAGAATAAAATTGTGCTTAAAATCAAAATATGCAGTGCGTTTCTTTTCAAGATATTAAAATCAGAAAATCAAACAAGGTGAAACTCTTTTCTGCATAAAGGAAACGTGCACTAATGGACACTGTATTTAGGGCCCAATCCACCAAGCCCTTTGGACAGCTGCAGACTGCCTCTCCTCTGTACATGTTGGACACTCCAAAATATCCACCAGTCTCCACACCTCTTCTCAAGTGCCCTACTGCACAAACACCTTCTCTACTCTGCTGTACCAAGGGACCCCACGAAAAAAGAGATGCTGGTTTTCTTGAGGACATCCTGCCACCTGTTTAATGTTAATTTCAAATCAGCAGCAATTTTTTAAAACCACAATACATACTAAAAGATCTTCAGCCAATATAAAGACACCCATTGCGTCAAACTTCATATTTAAAATAAAACTGTCTGCTCACACATCGCTAAAACAGAGACTCCAGCCGTTCCCGAAAGTATGTTCTCTCTGCGCTCAATGTTACGCATTGGCAGGAATTTTTTTAAGCCACGATACATATTTAAAAAAAAAAGACTAATAAGATCTTAAGTTGATATAAAGAAGCCCACTGTGTAAAACTTCACACATCTCACTAAAACTGCAAACCCCCAGCCGATCCAGAGGGATGTATAATTGCTTGTTCTGTAATTCAGCGTAATCTCACTCACTTTCATTAAAAAGAATCAAAAGGAATGTAAAATAATGTTGTCACGGGGTGTGTGTGTGTGTAGCACTAGTGAACTACAACTACGGGTATTGTAGTAGGACAAATGTCAGAGCAAACAAAAAATCTAGAAGCACTATTTAGCAAAAAATGAAGACAAATAACATCAATGTGTCATATTTAAACCTACCGATACGTTTAAAGGCATTTCACTAACATTTTCCATTTTATAAGCACAGTAAGACACTCCGGGTGTGCACTGAACAGACCTGACTGCACTTCCAGGGACTGAAGGTCAATATGCCCTTGGGTGTGCAGTCAGATCTGTTCAATACACACCTCGTGGTGTTTTACTGCTTACTTAACCAAGGTCAGTTCGGCAATAAGCTGAAGCAAACAGCAAGGTGGAAAATATTCAGGGGGTCCGGGGGGGGGGGTGTTACACTATGCTCCCCCCACAGCTGTCTGGGCCTCCGTCAACCTCCTCCCTTAAAAAAAAAAAAAAAAAGGCTGCCCACCACAACACTACCACAGATGGCTGGGAGCATCAGAAGAAAATGGAAATTATGTACTTACCGTAATTATTGATCTTCTTGGACAGTCTCCATCACTCATTCACACTAGTGGGATAGCGCCAGAGGCGCTAGGACCAAGCAGAAGCCTAAAGTTTTCAGAAGGGTCGGCGCCGAGAGAGGACCACGCATGTGCAGCACCGCGAGACTAGCTCGCGCCTGTGTAGGCTATCTCGGCGTCGACCCTCCAACCGCCTCAGTACCTTTTCAACCGAGGAGGTGCAGTGTAACTAATGAGAATAACTCATCCTTTAGTTTCTGGGCCTGAGAGGGCACAGATGGCCTATGCAAGAAAGGCCAAAGAGTAATGTCCTCACAGTCTGAATTATAAGACCGTGAAGACCAGGAAAGAAAACTAGTGAACCCAGGGCATGGTGGGTGGGTGTGTGAATGCGTGATGGAGACTGTCCAAGATCATCAATAATTACGGTAAGTATGCAATTTCCATATCTTCCTGGACTAAGTCTCCATCACTCATTCACACTAGTGGGAGAGTACCAAGCTAAAACCAACAACCCTGAGTAGGGTGCTAGGAGATAGGGTTCACTAAGAAAAGACAGCCAAGGACTGTCCTGTTAATAAAAAGGGCTATCTTGTAAAAGCATCTAGAACATAGTGCCTACAAGATAAGCGCTTGAGTTGTAACTCGTCACCTTGCCGACGACTGCAATGGGCACAAAATGAAAGTCTGCCAGGCAGCCGCAACCACTCTAGGAGAGCGGCAAGAACCTGGCCTCACAATTTGATCTAGGACCAAAATTAATAGTGTCAAAGACATGTACTAATGTAACGTAAAGGGACCTCAGGAACTGAAAGAGTCGTGGTAAAGTCTACTAGTTCAGGGTAGACCGGAAAGTGCAGATGGAAACCCCCACTACACAGAATGGTTGACCTGTAAACAACAGGTCCAGAAGCACTTGAACCCCTTACTTGGTGAGCAAGGGGGTCCAGGTGGGGTTAGCCCATCAAGGAGAATGGTCTCCACTTAGTCACAGGATCTTCCTGATGGAAGGCCAAGCACGACTTAGAAGCCTCTCGTGGTGGTCTAGTAAAACCAGATCCTACCCACTACATATTCCAAGAGGAATAATCCTGCCCCTGTGTGTACAACTGTAGCAGCAGTCTCTGAACTCAGGGAAGAAAGGAAAAAGGTGTACAGGACGATGTGTCCACTGCAGAAAAAAAATTCCGACAGAAAAAAAACAGGGGCTGGATTTCTAAGGTCAATAGAGGCAGATGTGCGTCGAGGAGGGACACAGCAGGACCAAGTTAGGGCTAAGCCATTTGTTGAAGTGACTGAAAAAGGCAGTGACTCAATGCGGTGAGGCACTACCCACTCTGGCTTTCCTGAAAGGAGTAGGAAAGGATTCTAGTTTGTTTGCTCAAAAAAGAAACATCACCACTCCCTCTCACTTGAAGAGGATAGCTTCATGAGCCACTGGCATGGACCAGAGCGCAGGAACCGAAGGTGTGAATATTTGAGAAGCTTCCTCAGAAAAAGGGACCTACTTGACCAACAGTCAAGAAGGAGAAAATTGCCTGTTAAATTAAGCAAGCAAGGAAGCAGGAACCTGAGTTATGACTCGGTGGAGAGTCGCATCTGCTGCTGTAAGGCTCTGCTCAAGAGAAGAAAGCCTGATAAAAAGATAAGGAATTAAACTGGGCAGTCGTCTAGGTCTAGGAAATGTCTCTGAATGAGAGAAATCTCTCAGAGAAAGAGATGACCCATATCGTCGCCAGATTGGACTCCCCGTAGGGGAAGAAGAAATCAGGTACTCTTTACCGTATCCCGGAGACGACCTAGGGGCTGAGGAGGAATCTGACCAGATCAAAAAAAAAAGGGGGAGACGGGTAATTTCAAGGCCCTGTGCTAAGATAAAAAAAATCAATATAGTTTTTAAGTCCGAGCTAACAAGGCCTTCAGGCTGCTATTTTGAGGATTGTCTTGATACAAAATGACGAAGATGTTTTCTATTGGAGTGTGGAAAGAGCCTGAGTGTCCATACTGAAATCATGACCAGACTAACAATCACAGCTGGAGAGACGTTAACCACCTGCGCAGAAGAAGCCACCTAAGAGGCAATATCACAAGGGGGCTATATATCCCTATCAAAGGAGCGGAAGAGTCAGAGCGGCTCCCGACCATTAAATTAGAATGTTCCACAGAGTGTAACTGTCTTGATGATTGAAAAAGTCTAGACGCAGAAGAGTATGGTCCACGGACGCAGTGTAAAATACTATAGTGGACCCCATTACCGAGTAACTACTGAAAGGATTTTCCATCACGGACTCTGATGATAGAGAGGACGTGCTCTCCAGTATATAAAATGAGCCGTCCACTGTGTTACTGACCAGAAGGATAGGGAAAGACCCATCTAGATGCACTTCTACCCCAGAAGGACCTCCAAAAGAGGTCTACGTCAGAGCCACTAGAGACTCCGCCATCAGGAAAGATGTCGAGGAGCCTGGTACCACATAGGGAGCAGAGAAAGTGCTGGCAGAGCAGTACAGCAGAGTTCTATCAGCAGAAAACAGCTGGATGACAAGATCCCATACAGACCGCCACTCACTAAGATGTGTGAAAAAAATAATCCGCAGAACAGGAGTTCATTCTGCAGAAAACATCCCGCCACAAGATCTGTGGAAAGGAAGTCCGAAAAGAAAAAATGCGTCACTTAATTCTGCCATACAACACCCACTAGCACCCCTGCGGCACCAGCATCACTCGTGGCACAGGACGGCATCAAGCAGTGCCTGTGCCAACCTGGGTGATACCCAATGGCACCCGCGGCAGTACCTGCAGGCACCACCGGCACCCATGTAGCACTGGAGGGCACCCCTGACACCGATGGTACCAAGGCACCATGGAACCCATGACACCCCTGGCAAGAATGGCACCAGTGGCACTCATGGCATACAAGGGCATCAATGGCACCCAAGGTGCTCGTGAGACTCCACCTGCGGCTTTCCACGGGTGCCCCAGCACCACCCATGGCACCGGTGCCACTTGTGGGTGCTCCCGCACCACCGACCGCGCCCAACAACCAATGGCAGCAATAGCACTAACGGGCGCTACACTGTGCAATGGTGCCGATTTGCCAATTGAGGCACGTACCAAGGAAATGCCAATGGAAATCCTGATAAATGGAGAAGGAAAAGTGGTGCCATGCCAATCCCTGCATGGAAAAGGGAGAGGGGTAGGCAAGGGCGACATCATGGCAAAGGCACCAAAAGGGCACCTCGCCCATCGTGATCTAATCGACCCGGCTCCGGTCCAAAGGCTCAGAGGCCTCGAGGTCCTGAAATCAGGAACAGAGCCAGGAAAACCGGAAGTCAAACCCCCTGCTCCACAGGAGCGGCCCAGAGGTGAAACTGCCTATCGGAGCTCCAACAAGGACAGAGATGAAGCTCGGAGTCGAGAATGCAGCCATTAGTAGCGGGGCCAAGAGGAACCCAAAGTCGGTTCAGGACCATCGCCCCTTCCGATGAACAATCCTCATGCAGACGTACCAACAGGCAACCTCGAGCAGCACCGATTCTTCGTAGCCGAATGAGGAAGAAGAGCTCGAGGTTACGCGGAGCCAGATCCCCGGAATCGCCAGAGTTGTGCTTCCGTGGACTGTCTCCCCCCCCCCCAGCACAGGACTGTCCAGAGTTGATCCCCCTGTTAATTAAGGGCGGCGGACCGGACACAGCCCCTCTGCCATAAAAACTTTCAAACAAAGTCCTCCAACCATCACCGCTACCGTCTAAGGATGACTCAGTTGATGGCAGGAAAGAATTTCTTTTTCTTCTTCTTCATAATCTTTTCTTGTTCGTAAAAGAAACTACTAGTTAAAATATTAAATGTTAAAAGCTGCAGTCGTATAGACGAAAACCGACTCCGGTAGATGAGTGATGTCGACATCCAAGTGCACTCGACGGCAGGAGAAAAGGAATTGAGGCGGTTGGAAGGTCGATGCTGAGATACCCTACACAGGCGCGAGCTAGTCTCGCAGTACCACGCATATGTGGTCCTGTCTTGGCGCCAACCCTTCTGAAAATTTTAGGCTCCTGCGTGGTCCTAGCGCCTCTGGCACTATCCCACTAGTGTGAATGAGTGATGGAGACTTAGTCCAGGAAGATCCACATGTTCTTCTCCAGAAATGGCATGATCCGAGACAGAATGACCATCCTGAAAGTGCAGAGCCAAAGGAATTTGTTCAGGCCGTGCAGATCTAGGATGGGGCACCAGCCCCCTATCCTTCTGGACACCAGGAAGTACCTGGAGACAAACCCTGCGTGTACTGTAGAGTCTGAGACAGGAGCCACTACCTCCTTCTGGAGGAGCTGCGCAATGTCTTCCAGAAGGGCCAACAGCATGTCCTCCATGGGACATGGGCTCGGCAAGGCAGGTAAGCAATGAACTCTAAAAGCAAACCCTGACCGACCACCTCTAGGACACACCTGTCTATGATGACAGCAAATCAGGTAGAAAGGAAATGGTGGAGCTGGCCACCAATGGGAGGGCCCAGGGGAGTCAGGACAGGCACGGGGGAGGCACCCCCCATCCAGTCACCGGGTAGGCTTGGAGGAGGGACCGGTTGAGAAAGCACCAAGGCCTCAACCTCCTGGTTTCTGGATGACCGAAGCAACAGACGTCAGACGGGGACACTGGGCCTGGGCCTGTTGCCCAGCTGGGGGCTGGTATGGCTTGGCCGCAGGAGCAGAGAGGGGGGGCCGAAAGGGCTTCTTCCTTCAGACCTTAGAGCCCTTGGGATCCCTCCATGGCCTTCTGGAGCTGCTGCTTACCCACTGCTCGGCCCTAGTCCAGGACCTGCTTGACTGTGGTCTGCAAGTCAGCTGGGAACTAGGGAAGCACCTCATCAAGGGTGCCTAAGAGGGCATAAGCAATGTGGGCCATTACAAGGGTCAAACTTGCTTGCCGAAGGCTGAAGAAACAGGCTGCTTAGACCTTTTGGCCATATGATCCAATTTCTTGGATTCCTTGTTGGGAGGCTTATCCACGTCCCTGACATTGCCGGTACATCGAAAGACCACGTCGGCCACCAGACCCACGGCTGAGGGATGTGTGGTGAAACCCAACATGGAACCAGTAGGGACAGCATACATATGGGCCATCTGTGCCGACAGCGCAGGGCAAAAGGCAGGATGCTGCAAAAGTTCCAGAGCGGGGCCAAGAATGGACTTGGTGACTGGGAAGGCCTCCTTAGGGGAGTCAGCCTGGTTGAGAATCTCTGTTAAGGGGTACTTGGGCCCATTTCTGGATGGGCTCCATCTCAAGACCCATAGATAACGAGATTAAGTGGAGCCAGCCCGCGAAAGAAGTGGGAGCATGATCCATGGACAAATCCTCTCCAGACTCTGCGTCCAATGGATGGGAGTGTAGGAAGGAGCCCACTGACTATTCATCGAAAAGCTGTCAACTGCCAGAGTCTCCGCTGATCCTATGGGGTCTGGCATGGGTCACGGTGACAGCCAACGAGGAAGCCTGGAAGCAGTATGGGCATTGGGGGGAGGGGGAGACCACCCACTGGTGGCTACTTCGGTGGCGGCTCCACCTGGACAGGCACGTGACAGGGCAGAATAAGACCCTGTCCCATTTGTTATGGAGAATATGTTTAAATGCAAGGATCTGTCCTTTTTGGTCTGGTTGCGCAACCAACTTTTCCTGCAAGACCTTGGACTTGATCAACTCAAATAGTCTTGTAATTCTTTTGCCTCTCACTGTGTCTTACTTTTCTCTTGCTGTCTGTTTTCCTCCCTCGCATATCTATATCTGCTAATATCAAAATTTGTACAAATCAATGTATAGAAATGTAGTTGATATTAAGATCGCTGTTTAGAAAATATTTAGTACCACTGTTGAAATGTATATTAATTGTAGAAAATTAGAGGTTACTTGAGTGCAAATGCTTGAGGCCTTTTTGCAAAAGGGGCCTGAGAAACATCCTGCCTGATGTTTAGAACAGAACATTAAGCCTACTGCAGGACCTTTCCCTGCCTGGCCCCTCCAAATCTCAACAAGGTCCCCTAGACTGCCGATCCATCTTTCCCCACCCCCTTTAGGTTTATACAAGGATGTATTTCACTGCAACTCCAGAGAAATTGTACATCTTTATATGTAAATCAGTATTTTATACCAACATGCAACTAAGAGTATTCTATTTTCAATGTCTGCACCTGTAATGTTGTATCTGCACAATGTTCTATTGTCTTGCCCTCCCTGCGACGAGGTGCCTTTGTAAATGAGTCCCTGACTCAAAGGTTGTAAATCTGACTTGTTCAAATAAATAAATACATTTTGTAAGAACAGGATATTTGCTAAGGTGGGGGCTGAAAAAGACTTATAAAAAAGCTAAGATGAGCCACAATTAGGCAGATTACAAGAAAAAGGGACAGACTGAAGGAAGATTTTATTTTTTTAATTCTCCTCTGTACGTAGTTATTCTGAAGTTTGTTTTTTTTGTTATTCCTACTGAAAGAACAGGTTACTCACCTGTAACAGTAGTTCTAGGAGTGGTATATGTTATTCATCCACACACACTGGCATGTCCCCTTCCACTTTTAATCTTGCCGGTAGTCTTCAAGCTGGCTCCTCCATCCCACTCAAGTGGTATAACCCTTGGCTCCGCCCCATGACACCAGATCTAAGCCCGCTGGACACCAGGTGTTGTGCATCTGCAGCCAGGGAGGTCGGGTGGGTCCGTGTGGATGAACATATACCACTCCTAGAACTATTGTTACAGGTGAGTAACCTGTTCTAGGATCGTGGATATGTTGTTCATCCACACTCTTCTGGCAGACTCCTAGCAGTTCTCCAGGAGGAGGGAGGCAAGATGCACACCCCCTACTTGGGAAACAGAGATTGAAGAACTGATGCCCCAAAACCAGCATCCCAGCATAACTCAATGTCGATGTGGTAATGGGTAATGAAGGTGTTTGCTTACTTCCAGGTAGCAGCCCGACAGATTTCCTGGATAGGGATGTCCCTTGAAACAGCCACCGATGCAGCGGCATGGCAGGTAGAATGAGCTCTTATCCCTCTGGGAGGCTTCTTGCCAGTCAACTCATAATACAGATCTATGGATGATGTAATCCATCTTGCAATGGTCCACTCTGCTGCAGGTCTGCCAGAAGCGGCTTCAGCGTAGGTGATAAACAGCTGGCAAACCTCTCCCCGAATTTCCGCCATCCTCTCCTAATAATAAGAGAGCACATCTGGAGCCTGTACTCTGCCTCAGAAGTGTAGTTAGGGTAGTAAACCAGCAGAGTTAACATCTGGTTAAGGTGAAACTCTGACACCACCTTCGGAAGGAATTTCGGGTGGCGGCGTAGGACAACCGTGTCCCTGTGGAAGACCAGATAAGGGAGTCCACCGTAAGCGCCTGGAGCTCCCCTGTCCTTCTGGCAGACGTGACAGCCACCAGGAAGGCAGTCTTCCATGACAAGTGTGACAAGGCATACTTGTGCATTGGTTCGAATGGCTTGCCCATGAGTTTTGCCAGTAACAGCAGAAGATCCCATAGAGGTGGAGGTTCACGAGGGGATATGTGATCCAGGCCTTTGAAAAAGCGCCCGACCACTGTTTCCTGTGCCAATGTTGGCTGAACGGCCCATGACCGGTAAGCAGAGATGGCTGCCAGGTGCACCCTAAGTGTCGATGACCGCAGACCCCCCTTTGGAGAGAGACCAAAGGTGGTCAAGAATGTCAGTGACAGGACAAAGGGTCCAGGCCCTTGCCCTGACACCAAATGGAAAACCTTTTCCATCTGAAGGCATAACATTTCCTGGTCGATTCCTTTCTGGAGGCCTCCACCACGGTGAAGACGTCCTCAGAGAGACCCAAAGCCTGGAACTCTAGCCGCTCAGGTACCAGGCTGTGAGGTGCAGGGATTGAAGGTCCAGATGGAATACCTTCCCCTGAGTGAGAGATATCCAGTCCAGGCATGCTGAAAGCCACTCTGGGGACCTGCAGCTGAGGCAGAGAAGATCTGGATACCAGAACTGGCACGGCAATTCTGGAGTACCAGGATCACCTTCGCCTTGTCCTTCCTCACCTTGAGAGGCACTTTGTGGATCAAGGAAAATGGAGGGAAGGCGTAGAGGAGGCCTGGGGTCCACAGTCTCGAGAAGGCATCCCGCTGCAGTGAGCCCTGCTGAGGGTGGCGGGCATGAAATAGCCTCAGCTTGGTGTTGTCCCTGGAAGCAAACATGTCCACCATCGGTTTGCCCCAGTGGGAGAACAGGCTGTAAGCTACCTCTGGATGGAGAGACTACTCATGGGATATCTAGCCTAAGCAGCTGAAAGCATCCGCCAGATGGTTTGAGGCTCCTGCCACATGGATGGCTAGGAGATCTGCTTCCAAACGGCTCACGAGGGTCCAGATGCAGAGCCCCTCCTTGCACAACAGACGGGAGTGCATGCTGCCCTGTTTGTTGAGGTAGTACATGGTCGTGGTATTGTCCGTCTGGACTTAACCACTTGACCACGGAGTGGAGGAGCGAAAGCTGACAGTGCCAGTTTGACTGCTCTGAGCTCCAACAGGTTGATGTGGCATCGGGACTCCTCGGGGGTCCAGAGCCCGTAGGCAGTTTTGTCCCCCCATGTGGGCTCCCCAGCCCATGAGAGGTGCATCGGTCGTAAGGATGACCGTCTGCTCGGGGCGGACAAACGGGATCCCTTCCTGCAACCGGTCTGGGGTGGTCCACCAGTGGAGAGCGTCCCACATCTTCTGGGTTACAGTGATCAGCTGGTCAAAATGGCCAGCTCCCACTGGAGGGGGCGCATGTGCAACCGGGCCCAACGGACCACTGAGGTGCACGCCGCCACGTAACCTAGAACGCGTATAAAGTCCCGGGCAAGGCGCAATTGCCCAACCAGAAATGATTGGGCAAAGGAGGAGAGAACCTCCGCCCTGTCTGCCAGGAGCCGAGCTCTGCCCTGATGAAGCCCATCACCTGAGAAGGCACGAGTTCCGATTTGGCCTCATTGATCAAGAGGCAGAGTTGGGAGCAGGCCTGAAGGGCCAGGTTCCTGGACCTCTCCACCTACTGTTGGGTGGAACCTGCTAGGAGCCAATCGTCGAGGTAAGGATAAATCCTGACACCCCCCCCCCCACATGCCTGAGATGGGCCGCCACCACTGCAATGCAATTGGTGAAGACCCGTGGGGCTGGTGACAGGACTAACGGCATGGCTTAGAACTCATACAGGGTCCCTTCGACCCTGAAGTGGTGGAACTGATGACGGGACAGACGGATTGGGATGAGAAAGAACACGTCCTGCAGATCCAGTGAACAGAAATGAAAATGATGTACCTACCGTAATTATGATCTTTCTGTGTATCTTCATTCATCACCTTTGGGTATATGGCCAAAGGTCAAGACCCCGTGGGAGCTTTTTTTGGATGGGTGGAGTCGACGCACCATCGGCGTTGCCCTCAAGGCCGACACTGTGTGGCGCTCGCGGGTTGGCCATTAGGTGCTGTTGTCTCTGCCGTCCCGCCAATTCTGAGTCACTGGAGAGGTGAGGAAAAGGGTTAGAAGGGTGGGACAATAAAGTCCAAGGGACAGATAAAGGAAGAGATATATAACATAAAGGAGAAATAAACGACTGAGAGGACTGAATAAGAAGGAAGTCTAAGGGGATTGGGTAGGGGCCCCAATCTCTGGAAACAGGAAAAGGAGAAAGGAAGGATGGATTTAGGATAAGCATGAGAGGGGGAGGAGAAAGGTAACAACCATACCCTGGACCTTGACTTATCTCCAGATTGTATAGGAACTGCAAGGAGTAGCCAAAAGGCTCACTGTCAGAATTCAAGACACAGAATTACTGGCAATAACTCCAAAAGCAGAAAACGGCTTTTCTGGAAGAAAGACAGGACACAGAGAATTCTCCCCCTCTCAGGAGAAAAGATTTTTGGTGAAAGAAATTTTTTTTTTTTTTTAAATAATAAACGATATGTCCAACGGACAAAGAAAATTAAAGATGGACGGGAACAAGGAGGAGGAGAGAATGGAGGGCAACTGCCAACTCCCACCCCACAGGGGTGGAGCTAGAGCACTGGAGAAGGCGTGCCCCCCATGCTGACCACTCTCCCCTTAGAAACATCATCCCACTATGTGCCCTTGTTTACCCCTACCCTGACAAATAAGTGGGGCTGGACACAGAGATGGAGGGGGACCCAGAGATTGAGGCCCCAGGGGGATGGAGGGCAGGATTGTGATGAAAGGTGAAGATACACAGAAAGATCATAATCACGGTACGTACATAATTTTCATATTTTATCTGTCAATCTTCACCATTCATCACCTTTGGGTGAATGTCAAACCGCCCCGAAGTTTTTTTTTTTTTTTTTTTTTATCCCTAAGGGATAAAGTCCATTAGCTATCAGTGGGTGACACTAAGAGGGAGAACCTTCAGGGCCTGGAGAGGCCCAAGAGTGGGAAGAGTGAGATGGGGACCCCCCAGAGGGGGGGAAGGAAGTTGCCCAGACAACGCTGTCTCGCTGTATGGGAGAAAAGACAGGTTCTCTGGTGAGCGAAGTTAATCACCCTACGCTGGGCCAAGGGTGACAACCGGGAAAGACAGCCATGCCGTCCGCCTAGTGCATATCGCTGTCCCTACGACCCTGGTAGCTACCTCGTTGGCACAGTAAGATGCCCTCACTTGGTGCCTTGCTAGCTCCAGGCCACGTGTAGAGAGTGTAATGGCTTATCTGGTTTGCTCCGTATCAGGCATTGAGGCTAGGAG
Source organism: Neoceratodus forsteri (assembly GCA_016271365.2). Taxonomy (NCBI): domain Eukaryota; kingdom Metazoa; phylum Chordata; order Ceratodontiformes; family Ceratodontidae; genus Neoceratodus; species Neoceratodus forsteri. The sequence goes on along the minus strand of CM028131.1, from coordinate 1,031,994,153 downwards.
CTGACCGAGCCTGGACCACAGGAACCTGCCATAGGTTGCGTAGTGGGTCTGATGTGCTGCAATAGAGAGCAGCAACCGTGCCGAGTAGAAAGTCCTCCTACCCCAGAAGTCAAAATCTGAGGAGTCTTGATCTGGGGGCCGGTCACAGTGAAGGGTGCGAAGCCCATCGGGAGTGTCCAGTTGCATCAATCCTGACTGAGAATGAGGCATGGAACCTGAGACTCGGGGCGCAATGCCGCTGAGAGATCCTGGGGCAGGAACTCGGAGAAAGCTTTCTGCCAGGAATGCAACGCCTCCCGAAGGGAGCAGGCGGGGGGGACCACAAAGGTGTCCTCACTGAAATCGCCTAAAAAGGCATGCGCAGAGTGCTCTGGATTGCTTTGAGTGGGAGAGGGTGATATGCAGGTCCTCCAACATCCTCACGAGGAATCGCTGATACTCCTAAGATCAGCAGCTGGACAAATGTGGAAAGATGTTCCTCCTCCAGATGAGGAGTCAGAGGACCTTGGCTGTTCAGAGAGCTGCTCTGGGGAGGGGGGTTGAAAACCTGTCTGTCCATGACCCTGATTTAAGCGGGGAACTGAGCAGCCACGGCTCTGAACTGCTCCCAGGAGCGAGGCCCGGAAGGACAAAGAATACCTGGGAGCACAGAAGAATGCGGCAGAGGGATGGGGACAGAGCCGAGAAGAGAAGTCGACTGACCTCTGCCTGGGCTAGGGAACAGACCAAGAGCACCAGAAGAAGAAGGAGCTCCGGAAGACTCCACAGCAGACAGCTGAACAACCACATCGGAACTGCCTTGGCTGTGCCAGGAAGATTCCCCCCTGTGAAGTTACCGGGGCCGTAAAGATCCAGAAGGACGGTCCCCTACCTCCAAAGAATAGTGCCCTCTCAAAGAAACCGAGGTGGGAGAGCGGAGATCCACACTACGGCTCCTCCCAGAGCCCGAGTGGGTTCCGGAAAAAGGCCGCTGAACAGAACTCACACCCCTCGACCCCTCGAAGTCCAAGAGTGCCCTCCTCTTTGAGAGAGCCAGCCTAAGCAGCTGACAACCCTGGTCAACCCCTGAAGGAGCTATCCAAGGAGAACTACCCTCCCCTCCCATGGGTGCTCCGATCAGCCCCAAAGTTGGGCGATCTAGGCACACCCCTCGAGGAGGTACCACCAAGAGGTCAGCGAACCCTCCAAGGCCAGGCTGCAGGGCAATGGTGGCCTGCACCACTGCCTGCTGGTTAGAACCCCTGATGCTGGCCACAGTAGTCGCTGTCCAGTCCTCAAAGGGGGGCTGGTTGCGGCCTGTCGAGAAACCTACTAGAGTGCACACCTGGGCAACTAGCTCCAAAGAGCCAGACTTTCTATCAGACTCAGAGTCTGACTCCTCCTCCGAAGAAATGGAGACCGAAGTCCTGTGCCAGACAGTGGGTGGGTGCTCTCCGCCATCCTGACCAAACAGGGCACCAGAAAGAGAGACTGCAACCGAGACGGTTCCAGTGCTCCCCTCAGCACCGCGAATGATGGCAAAAGGTGGCACGGCTCCAACAAGGGCAGCAATCCCTGTGCCAGAAGCTGACATGGCGCCGTCCGGCCCCATGGAGTCGCAAACGGCTCCGGGGACAGAGACGGCACCAACATCAGCTCCGACAGCCCCATCTGTGCTGAGAACGATGCCACCCGCCCCACAAGTGGCTGCGAGGGCAGGGTACAAGACGATGGCGCTGACAGATCTCGCGCCTCGGAACTCCCACAGCGCCATGAATGACTCCAGAGGAAGACATGGCACCGTGCCCAACCTCGGCGAGGTGGGAGAATGATGAAGATGGCACCATAGAGACTCCCACGGCAACTGCTAGCACTAACGGCACCACAAACAGTGCCAACAGCAGCCACGGTGCCAAGCGACTGGCCAGCGCCAGCCCAGGTCTTCCAAGCCACGGGTCTGACACCAGGGGGAGCCTTCACCCCCGAAGGGGTGATTGCCATAACGGTGCCTCCCATCCATCCCCCAGGGGGAAAAGACCGGGCCTCCTGCACCGTGGGAGGAGCCTCTGCCACGGCTGAAAAAGGACGAGGATCCCTCGTCCTCGGTTCGTATAGAACTGGGAGGGGACCCGGAGGAAAGGCCAAGAGAACGTGGCTTGGCCCGACGAGTGCGAACCCTACCCCCGAAAGTCTGCGGACCCTGCCCCACTTTCCACGCACGTTTGATTACACTCTGGTCCACGCAGAAACAGGTGTCGCACGAATCCATGTTGTGAAGCGGGCCAAGACACGCAAGACAACGATCGTGCTGGTCGGTGACTGAATATTTTCGGCCACATGGGCACCGTTGCATGCATGGGGGGCCATCCCGTCCTGGCAGATTTCTTGCCCTCCGACTGAGACATCACCTACGGAGAAAAAACCTCCACCAAAACCCAACTCTACGTTGCAGAAAATGGAATAATTGGAAAGGTCTTACCAGGTGACGTCGAGTATGGCAAACAGAACTGGCAGGAGGAACCAATGAACTTCCGCACCGAATTTGAAAAGAACGACAAGAGTCGAACTACGAACCAGGTAGGCCTCAATCTCATTTTAGCTTCCCACGAGGTAACCTCGATGGCGGGAGACGAAGAACTGGTGGGAGGGCGGAGGCTACAGCACCTAATGGCCAACCCGCGAGCGCCACGCAGGGTGCTGGCCTCGAGGGTGGTGCCGATGGTGCATAGACTCCACCCATTCAAAAAAAAAGGTGGAGTCATGACCTCCGGCCATATACCCAAAGGTGATGAATGGTGCAGACTGACACAGATAAGATCTGCGTTTCGCTCCAAGGATGGTATGATCTGGGACAGAGTGACCATCTGAAAGGTGCGGGACCTGAGATATTGATTCAGGTTGTGCAGATCTAGAATGGGGCGCCAGCCCCCCATCCGCTTGGGCACCAGGAAGCACCTGGAGACAAAGCCTGGGTCTGCTGGAGGATCCGCCACTGGAGCTACAGCCTCCTTGAGGAGGAGCTCAGTGATGTTGTCTCGGAGAGCCGACTGAGTCTGAGCAGACACTCTTTCCTCCCTAGGGGCTCGGCTTGGAGGGTACTGCTCGAATTCCAGAGGCAGTCCCTGACTGACCACTTCAAGAACCCACCTGTCTGAGGTGACAATGGACCAGGCGGAAAGGAAGTGGCGGAGCTGGCTCCCCACGGGAGGACCCAGAGCTGGGGTGACGGGAGAGGTGCTGGCTGCCCCGACCAGTCACTGAGCAGGCTTGGAGGAAGAGGATCAAGGACCGGAACCTCTGCCTCCTTTACGGGACAGGGAGGACTCAGGCTTGGGCTGGGGCGCCAAAGCTTGAGCCTGCTGTTGTTGCTGTCCCCCTTGAAAAGAGGACTGCTGAGCCGCAGGGGAAGAATGCCTAAAAGATTTCTTTTTCTTCTGCTGGTTCTTGCCCGAAAAACCCTTGGCAGAAGTAGCGTCCAAGGTGGCACTGGACTGCTCAATGCGCTGAAGGTGACCAGCCACTCCTGGGCCGAATAGGTCGGTCCATAGGAAGGGCACGTTAGCTAGTTTGTGCAGAGTATCCACCAGGAAGGAGGAGAGCCTCAGCCAAGCTCTGTGACGAGAGGCAACTGCGGCTGCCATCAAACGGGCACAAGAATCCCCAATGTCCAGGGCTGTCTGCAGGTGCTGTCTGGCAACAGCTTGGCCCTGGTCCCGGACCTGCTTGACCGTGATCTGCATGTCTGCGGGGAGATGTGGGAGGACTTCATCCAAAGATCCTAAAAGGGCGTGGGAGAAGTGTGCCACGATGACAGCCGAACCTGCCTGACGAAGGCCCAATGAAGAAGCCACATACACTTTCCTGGCTAAATGGTCCAAAAGCTTGGACTCTTTCTCAGGAGGTCGGTCAGTATCGGCAGAACTGCCAGTACGCCTGAACACAGAGGTGGTCACCAGACTCTTGGCCGAAGGGTGCTCTGTGAACCCCGCAAGGAACCCCATGGGCACTGCATACTTGCGGGCCATGCGGGCAGACTGAGCTGGACAAGAGGCAGGGTGCTGCCAGAGTTCTAAGGCCGGGCCAACAATGGCCTCAGCCACAGGAAAGGCCTCCGCTGAGGTATCCCCTCTCTTGAGGATGTCCGTGAGAGGGTACTCTGCCTTTTTCTGGATTGGCTCCAGGGGTATCCCTGTGGACTCAGAGATGAGGCAAAGAATGCCCTGAAAAGACGAAGGACCTTCCTCAGTCTCTAACCCTCCGGCAGATTTGTCATCCTCTGGATGAGAAAGCAGGCTGGTCACAACAGAATCTGTTTAATCTGGATACAAAGGTCGACCACACAGGTCACCCTCGACCTGCTGAGGGCGGTCCCGGGTGACACAAACCAGACACTGGGGAAGCACGGTGTCCGTCCTATCTTCTTTGGAAGAGCCCCTCCCACAGGTTGCTTGGGCGGTGGTTCCACCACGATCGGTGGAGACTGTTTTAGGCCGAACCGGAGGTTTTGCCCGCTCGGCAGGCGGGGGAACCGACTTGATTGGCTCCGAAGGAGTCTGCTTCGGCCTAGGAAGCGAAAGCCAAGTAATAGCCGGGGTTGGCTTGTGCCCGGTCAAAATCAGCTGCTGTAACATGAGGTCCTTGTAATGCCAACGGAGTTTCTGCTGGAGTCTCTCATCTGAGGACAAGGACGACCAATGGCGCTGCCTCTTTTTAGAGTGTTTATGGCTCTTCCTCGGCCTTTCGGGCGAGGAGGGGTCAGAGATCTCGATCGAGATCAGACTGGTCGATTCGGTTGCTTGGGAGACACTGGAGGGACCAGTGATTTCCCAAGGTTGTGGACCACTTCCATGATGAGAGTCCCAGCAGGCTCTAGGTCTCCTCGTCCGGGAAAGTCAGAACTGGAGTTCAATCGAGAGAATCGTCAACCGGAGTCAGCAGTAAAGGATAGATCGGGTCGATGACGATTTCCACATTGTTGACAGACTGTTTGGTCGACTGGCCAGACGGCAAAGCCGAGAATGCATGTTCCTGGGACTGAGATCTCTCCCCCTCCCTAGAGCGTCTCAGTCGACACGAAGACGATCCCGGATCCTTCTCCCGCTCACGGGATTGAGAAGAGTGCGTGCCTGCAGGACTCTCTCCCTTGGTCGGGAGAGACCGGCACAACTCTCGGAAGGAACCTGAGAAGGTGAAGCCCCCATTGAGCGGAACGAAGAAGCTCAGAGTAGTTTCTGCAGCCCGAGCTGCTTCCTCTTCGAATGCTTGCATGCGTTCCAATTGCTCAGTGGATCCCGCAGCCGCGGAAACCGCCAACCGAGCCTCCTTGTATTTCACCGGAGGGTTCCGTTTCTTCAGCCTCCCTAACTTCAAGTGTACAAGACGGTCATCAAGGACATTAGGATGGAAAGCGAGTCACAGGTCGCATTTTGAGATGTCATGGTCGACACTGAGACAGTAAACACACGTGGTGTGGGGATCAGTGCGCAACATCTTCTGGCTGCAAGGGCATCGAAGAAATCGGGGGAGACTTGTCTTCCATAATTGAAGGAATAAAGTCACGATCGTTTATGCGAATTAGACGGATTTATTTATTTATTAGTACAGTGGTTTGGGAAGACCTTTGAGCCAGAGGCTCATTTACAAAGGTACCTTGTCACATAAAGGTAGGTTACATTACAACAGCATGTAAACAATAACGGGTACAGAAACAATGGGTGGTACATCAAGTGAAACAATAGCGGCGATAAACAGAAAGTATCATCCAGCAATCAACATACAGTAGTCATAAGCAGCTTTCAGGTGGCCTTGTCATATTGTTTATCCCTGCTAAAAACTAGTGGCAAGTGCAGCTACGAATACTGATTAGGTGATTTCGTAGGGAGGTTTTGAAGCAGGATATAGAAGGGGCATCGGAGATGGATGGGGGCAAGGTGTTGAACCAGAAGGGGGCTCTATAGCCGTAGGCTCGCTGACTGAAGGTTTTGAAGCCAGGGCCTACAAAATGCGTAAGCATGAGGGAGGGAGGCAACCTGACTCTTCCAGTGGAAAGGAAGATCTGGCATCATGGAGCGGAGCCGAAGGTTATACCACCTGGGTGGGAGGAGCCAGCTTGAAGACTTCAGCAAGATTTAAAGGGGAAGGGGACATGCCAAAGAGTGTGGATGAACAACATATCCACGACCCAAGAAATAAACATTTTTGGTGAATTCTACAACTGCTCCTGGTTTTCCCTATACTTTCTGACCTGCTCCTCGACGACAAGGCGGAGGCGCCGGAATAAGCCAAGCCAGAGCTGGGGTAGGCAAAGGTGTAGGTGGTGGAAGCGACAGAACAGCTGGGACTGGCTTAACTTCGGTAAACATGAGCGGATGCTACATGAGCTCCTCGTAGTACTGACATTTTGCAGCGGAGCCACTCCTTGTCAGAAGAGGAGCAGCAGTGACGCCACTTGCCCGAATGCTGAGAGCAGGAACGTCAATGCTGACGTGGGCTGCGCGACTTGGGGCTCCAGGATCGAGACCTCGACCGTCAGGGATGCCGACATTGAGTCTTGGAGGGAGCTGATGAAAGCAGAGGATCCTCCTAGCTTAACGGATCCCGAGGGTATGGACCAGATCAGCAGGTTGGTCCGACCCACCCAGAGAGGTGATGGGCAGGACCGGAGTCCTGGAGAGAGAGGCATCGGCCTCATCTGGCGACACTTCATCAACCGGGTAGCGGCATCTCAACCAACTTGTCAATGGGGAGACAGTGGAGCCAGCAGCCTGGGCTGAAGGATCGACCGCAGTCTGAACCTGCAGAGAAGCACAGGAATCCGTGGCCTGAGCGCGCTCACGATACCATGATTGACAGTGAGACTTCTTTTTAGTCTCCTTCAAAGATTTGGATTTTGTGCCCCTAGAGGGGTCTTGCCCAAAGGTGTAAAGGAACTGGCGCGAAACGCCCCTGTGAAGTTGGTGCCAAAAGAAAGCGGCAGAAAGGCTGAAGCCGAATAGGCATGCTCCGTGGCTTGAGCAGCAGCTTCTTCAAAAGCCGCGAGTTGTTCAGCGGACTACACAGCCGTGAAGCCCACCCAACGGGCATCCTTCGAGCAAATGGGGGGATCCCATTCATCTAGGCGCCCTAAGAGAAGCGGAGTCTTCTGGCCTTCTAAACCTGAAGGGTACAAAGTGCAACAGAGGCCACACGCCTGGGGATCGTGTTCGTGGCCTAGGCAGTAAATACATGTGGTGTGCAGATCCGCCTGGGACATCTGCCCACACTTGCACTTTTTAAAAATCCCCAGTGCAGACTTCGGGTAGTCCATGTCGGAGATTGAGAAATCACCTAAAGACAAAGATTTTAATATTTGCAAAGGTTTGAAAGCAAAGGGCCTACTCAGAGTGGTAAGGAGGGAACCTTCTTCCAGTGGAAAGGAAGATCTGACATCACAGGGCGGTGCTGAGGGAGTTACCACCCAGCTGGGTGGGAGGAGCCAGCTTGAAGACATTCTAGCAAGCCTTAAAGGGAAAGGAACTCTGCCAGAAGTGTGGATAGTATATCATATCCATGTTCCTAGAAATAAAAATTACATTCTTACCATAATTCTTGATCTTCTAAGAAAATCTTCACCATTGATTCATACTAAAGGGTGCTGAGCTGGAGGTGTTAGGAGCCTGCAGGAGTCAGAGCTTTTCAAAATGGCTGGCGCCGAGGAAAAAACTCACCTTAGTAAATACAGATTACTCACCTGTAACAGGAGTTCTAGGGATGGTATATGTTCATCCACACTTACTGGCAGGTTCCTTGCCACTTTAAATCTTGCCGGAAGGTCTTCAAGCTGGCTCCTCCCACCCACCCGGGTGGTAAAACTCAGCTCCGCCCCATAACGCCAGATCTAGCCTGCTGGAAGCCAAGTTATGCGTCGAAGCTGGGGAGGTCACGTGGGTTGTGTGATGAACAACATATAATCATTTCTATAACTCCTGTTACAGGAGAGAATACAGGTTACTCACCTGTAACAGGAGTTCTAGGAATGGTATATGTTTTCATCCACACCATTGGCAGGTATCCTTGCGCTTTAAATCTTGCGGAAGGTCTTCAAGCTTGCTCCTCCCACCCACCGGGTGGGTAACTCGGCTCCGCCCCATGGCGCCAGATCTGCAGCCCGCTGGAGCTCAGGTTGTGCGTCGAAGCCGGGAGGTCGGGTGGGTCGTGGATGAACAACATATACCATTCCTAGAACTCCTGTTACAGGTGAGTAACCTGTATTTCAGGGACATGAATATGTTGTTCATCCACACTCATTGGCAGACTCTAGCAGTTCTCCGGGAGGAGGAGGCAAGACAGCACACCCCATATACTTACTTGGGAAGAGAGACTGGAGAACCGAGGCCCCAAAACCAGCATCCGAGCGTGACTCAAGGTCGATGTGGTAGTGGGTAATGAAGGTGTTGCTGACTTCAGGTAGCAGCCCTGCAGATTTCCTGGATAGGGGCGTCCCTGGAAGCAGCCACCGTTGCAGCAGTATGGCGGGTAGAATGAGCTCTTATCCTCTGGGAGGCTCCATGCCCGCCAACTTATAGCAGAGATCTATGCAGGAGGTTACCCACCTGCTTATCGTCCGCTTGGCTGCAGGTCTGCCAGATGCGGCTTCAGCGTAGGTGACAAACAGCTGGCGAACCTCTCCCAATTTCAGCCGTGCGCTCCTTATAATAGCGAGCGCCTTCTAGGGTCCAGAGTATGGAGCCTATATTCGACCTCCGAGTGTGATTGGGGTAGAACACCGGCAGAGTCAACACCTGGTTAAGGTGAAACTCCGACACCACCTTCGGAAGGAATTTCGGGTGTGGGAGCAGGACAACCTTGTCCCTGTGGAAGACCAGGTAAGGAGACTCGATGGAAAGCGCCTGGAGCTCTCCCATCCTTCTGGCTGACGTGATAGCCACCAAGAAGGCGGTCTTCCACGACAGGTGAGAGAGCACACCTGTGCATAGGTTCGAATGGCTTGCCCATAGAGCTTTGCCAGTACCAGCAGTAGATCCCACGGAGGTGGGGTTCCCGCACTGGAGGAAATGTGATCAAGGCCTTTGAAAAGCCAGACCACCTCTCCTGCGCCACCGACTGCTTCCCGGCCCGCCGCCGGTAAGCAGAGAGATGGCTGCCAGAGTGCACCCTTAGGAGTCGCCGACCTAAGCCCCTTGAAAGGGACCATAAATAGTCCAAGATGCTTGCCAAGGAACAGGAGGAAGGGTCCAAGCCCTTGCCTGACACCAAATGGAAACCTTTTCCATTTGAAGGCATAACATTTTCTGGTGGACTCACTTACGGACGCCTCAACTACATTGAGGACCTCCGTCGGAAAGACCCAAGGCCTGGAACTCTAGCAGCTCAGGAACCAGGCCGTCAGGTGCAGGAGATTGAAGGTCCGATGGAACACCTTCCCTGATTGACTGAGAGCAGGTCGGGCGAGCTGAAGCTGCCGCGAGTCCTGGAGCTGAGACTGAGGAGATCTGGGTACCAGAACTGGCGAGGCCAGTCTGGGGCTATCAGAATCACCTGCGCCTTGTCCCTCCTCGCCTTGAGAAGCACCTTGTGGATCAAGGGAAATGGGGAAAAAGGAAAGAGGCCCGGGGTCCATTGCCTCGAGAAGGCATCCCCTGCAGCGAGCCCTGCTGAGGGGGCGGCATGGAACAGACTCAGCCAGCTGCCTCCATGGAGGCAAACAGGTCCACCTGAGGTGTGCCCCAAAGGGAGAACAGATGCTGCACTACCTCCGCAGGAGAGACCACTCAGGGGATGCAGCCCCTATCCGCCTCAGGGCATCGGCCAGGGTGTTGGAGGCTCCTGCCACGTGAATGGCTAGGAGATCCGCCTCCAGGCTGCGCCTGAGTGACCAAATGGGAGAGCTTCCTTGCATAGAAGCATGGGCACGTCCCTCCTGGCGAGTTTAGAGTAATACATGGTGTGGTATTGTCCGTCTGGACTCGGACCACTTGACCCAGGAGGAACGGAGCAAAGGCGGTGAGAGCTAGGCGGACCGCTCGGAGCTCCAGCAGGTTGATGTGGCATCGGGACTCCAGCGGGACCAGAGGCCATGAGCCCGTGTTCCCAGATGGGCACCCCAACCCATCAGAGGCATCGGTCGATAGAGACCGTCGGCACCAGGGCGGACGAGCAGGATGCCCTCCTGCAAATGATCTGGACAGTCCACCACTGGAAGCGTTCACATCCCTGTGTCACCGACACAAGCTGGTCAAGGGATCGCGGCGTTGTGACCACTGGCTGGCCAGTCCCACTGAAGAGACGCATGTTCCAGCAGACCCAGCGGACCACGCTGGTGCAGGCAGCCATGAGACCCAGGGCGCAGAAGTCCGGGCAGGCGCAATTGCCCAACCAGAAATGATAGGCAAAGGAGAAAGAACCTCGGCCCTGTCCGCGGGGCAGCTCTGGCTCGAAGAAGTCGAGCTGCGCCCGATGAATAGAATCACCTGCTTGACTCGAGTTCGACTTGGCCTCGTTGATAAGGAGGCCCAGTTGAGAAACAGACCTGGAGGCCAGATCTCTGCGACCTCCGCCTCCTTCCTGGAGGAGCTGCTATCAGCCAGTCGTCCAGGTAAGGGTACACCCGGACCCCTCGGGCCACAGAGAATGCTGTCACCACTGCCATGCATTTGGTGAAGACCCTGGGAGCTGGAGACAAGCCGAAGGGCATGGCTTGGAACTCGAGAGGATCCTTCGCTCGAGGCGAAGGAATCTCTGGTGAGAGCGGACGGATAGGGGCGTGAAAAGCAGCGTCCTGCAAGTCAGAGAGCAGAACCACCACGCCCGGCGTTCAAGGATGGTATTATCTGAGCCAGGTGACCATCCTGAAGGTTCAAGACCTTAGGAACTTGTTTAGTGGTGTAGGTGAGAATGGGCGCCAGCCCCGTCCGTTCGAGAACCAGGAAGTACCTGGACACAAACCCTGGGTCTGAAGGAGGGTCCACCACCTCTCTTACCACCTCCTTCTGGAGGAGGAGGCGATGTCGGCTCGGCAGGAGCCGCCAGTGAGGCTGGGGATCCCGAAGCCCCGGGCGCGGCTCTGAAGGGTGGTGCCTGCTCGATTCCAGAGGCAGACCTCTTCCCACCACCTCCAAGACCCACCTGTCCGTGGTAACAGCGGACCAGGCGGCAGGAAGTGCGGGCCGTCCCCAGGGGGACCCAGGAAGTAGGTGGCGGGGATGGGGCGACACCCTCAGCCCGTCACTGGCAGGCTGGAGGAGGGACCGGCCGAGGACCTCCTGGGCCTTCCTCCTGCCTCCTGTTAGAGGAAGCGGTGGCTTGGGTTTGGGATACCAAGGCCGAAGGGCTTAGGCTGTGGTTTTGACACTTTGTCCTTCTGAGCGGAAGGCCGAGTCAAGGTGGCATGGACTTCTCGATCCTCTGCAGGTGACCTTCCACCCCAGGGCCGAAGAGGTCAGTCCCAAAGAGAACATCCGCCAACTTGTGCTGGGTATCCAGTAAAGGTGGATATCCTCAGCCAAGCCCGCCGGCGCATAGCCACTCGCGACGCCACCGATCTGGCACACGAGTCCCCTATATCCAAAGCAGTCTGGAGCTGCTGTTTGGCCCTGCCCTGCCCTGGTCCGCACCTGCTTAACCGTAGTCTGCAGATCGGGCGGAAGATGAGGATGACCTCATCAGGAGCCAACAGGGCATGAGGAAAAATGTGCCATGAGGACGGCCCGAGACTGGCCTGACGAAGCCGAGAGAGGCCTGGCGTAGACTTTTCGCCGACATGAGTCAATTTCTTGGACTCCTTGTCAGGAGATTTGTCCACATCCTGGCGTTGCCGTGGCGGCGCTGTCGTGTCAACCCCTCAGCAGTAGGGTGTTCCGAAAAACGGACAAGGAACCGGTAGGGACGCATACTTCCTGGCCATCCTGGCCGAAGGCGCAGGGCAGGAAGCAGGGCGCTGCCAAAGCTCCAGTGCGGACCCACTATGGCCTCGGCCACTGGAAAGGCCTCCGTCGGAGAATCCCCTCGGTCCAGAATCTCCGTGAGGGGATACCTGGCCCGTTTGGAAACGGGTTCGAGCTCCATCCCGGTAGACTCCGAGATGAGCCGAAGCAGTCCTAGGAAGGACGGCGGGCTATCGTCCATTGACTGACCTCCTGAAGACTCCAAGTCCAGTCGCTTGGAGAAAAGGAGGAATCATCTTCGGACTCGGAAGAGTCCTCAGAAGAGCTGCCTCTGGCCTGAGCCACCCTTCACCTGCCGAGGTGAGGTCGGGAGTGAGGGTAACTGACAACCCGATGGAGTTGAGCCCTTAGCCGGCCGAGAATCCTTGGTGGAGACCCAGAGGTGGCTGTGGCGGAGGATTCCCACCCGAAGTCGGTGGAGCAGCTGGTTTTAGTGAAACAACCGGCCTGGGTATAGGCTCCTCGGATAAGTCGGGGGTTGTGTCGGCCGTTCGGTGACAACCACTTAATGGCGAGGGAAGGCGGCGGTCGGCTTATTCCCGGCCAGGAGAAGCTATTGTAACATAAGGTCTCGTACCGTCGGCGTAATTTCACGCGGCCTCCCTCATCCGAGGAGGGGCGAGACAGGCGGCGACGCCGCTTACATGATGCCGAGACCGAGACCGCCTATGACGGTGGGATCGGCTGGACATGAGGTCGAGCCGAGAGTCCCGAATTTCGAGGTGCGGTGCGGGGAGGTGTCGGCGGAACGCGCACTCCCTTGGCTCGGATGGTCCATCCGAGGGCTCCGGAACGAGGCACAGGCGAGCCACAGGATCCTCAACTCCTCCCGGGGAACCGGGAGAGATCTCGACTGCTAGCGACAGCCCGTCAATGGGTCGAGAAAATCTCGACTTCATCGGTGGGAGTCTCGGTCAACTGACCTGACGGGGACACCGTGAGGCCAGTGGCGGCTTGACCAGTCGACCCGAAGCCGACGGTCGGCGGCCGGGGAGAGGACCTTTCCGCTCCCAAGGCGTCGGCGGAGGACTTACCCTGTCCCTCTTTTTGGACCGAGAAAAGATCCAGCGAGCACGAGCCCTTCTCCTTTAGTGGAAGGACAGACAAGCTCCATAAAAAGCCGTGTAGGAAGAACCCAGAGAGGCAGGATAAATGCCGCGACCGAGGAAGATCTGACCACGCGCCTCCTCTTCGAGGCGACCATCCACTTCCGAGCTGATCACGAAACGCCGCCCATGAGACACTGCCAACAGGCCTCCTTGGACTTCACGGAGAAGCAGCACTCGGGGCAGCCCAGTTGCAAGGCAGCACGGTCTTCGGGGCGTGGGCCAAGAAAAAGGCACAGGTCGCCACAAGCCTACGGGAGTTAGTACTCAAGGCCTAAGCAGTAGACACGTGGAGTGTGGATCCGTCGAGACATCTTCTGCCCGCATGGGCATCTCCGAAATCCAGGGTCGGTTGTCCACCGCGGCAGCGAGGGATAGACTGAAGTCTTTTGCAAAATTTGTTTTAAATCCGCGGAGAAATAGGAACCAGTCACAAGCACGAGGCGTTAAGGAGGGAACCTGAGCTTCAAGCGGTAAGGAAGATCTGGCGTCATGGGGGGGAGCCGAGAGTTATACCACCCGGGTGGGTGGGAGGAGCAAGCTTGAAGACCTTCCGGCAAGATTTAAAGCGGCAAGGATACCTGCCAATGAGTGTGGATGAACAACATATCCATGTCCCTAGAACCTGTATTTCTAGGGACATGGATATGTGTTCAATCCACACTGCTAACGAACTCTAACAGTTCTCCGGGAGGAGGGAGGCAAGTCTGCACCTACTTAGGAAATAAGGACTGGAAAACCGGGGTCCCAAAACCAGCATCCCGGCATGACTCAAGGTCGATGTGGCAGTGGGTAATGAAGGTGTGTGCTAACTTCCAGGTAGCAGCCCTACAGATTTCCTGGATAGGGACGTCCCCAGAAGCAGCCACTGATGCAGCGGTATGGCGGGTAGAATGAGCTCATATCCCTTTGGGAGGCTCCATGCCTGCCAACCTGTAGGAGAGATCTATACAGGAGATGACCTACCTGTCTATCGTCCGCTTGGCTGCAGGTCTGCCAGGTGCAGCTTCAGCGTAGATGACAAACAGCTGGCGAACCTCTCCCCGAACTTCAGCCGTCCGCTCCTTGTAATAAGAGAGCGCTCTTCTAGGGTCCAGAGTATGGAGCCTATATTCGGCCTCCGAGGTGTGATTGGTGTAGAACACAGGCAGAGTCAACACCTGGTTAAGGTGAAACTCTGATACCACCTTTGGAAGGAATTTCAGGTGGGGGCATAGGACAACCTTGTCCCTGTTTAAGACCAGACAAGGAGACTCAATGGAAAGCGCCTGGAACTCTTCCATCCTTCTGGCTGATGTGATAGCCACCAAGAAGGCGGTCTTCCACAACATGTAAGAAATATCACACCTGTCCCTCTGTTTGAATGGCTTGCCCATGAGCTTAGCCAGTACCAACAGTAGATCCCACGGAGGTGGAGGTTCTCGCACCGGAGGGGATATGTGATCAAGGCCTTTGAAAAAGCACCCTACCACCTTCTCCTGCGCCACCGACTGCTTCCCGGCCCGCGCTCGGTAAGCAGAGATGGCTGCCAGGTGCACCTTAAGGGTCGTTGACCGAAGCCCTAGCTGAGAAAGGGATCACAGGTAGTACAGAATGCTGGCCAAGGAACAGGAGGAAGGGTCCAACCCCTTATCCGGACACCAGATGGAGAATCTTTTCCATTTATAGGCATAGCATTTTCTGGTAGATTCCTTCCTGGATGCCTCAACAACACTGAGGACCTCATTGAAAAGACCCAAGGCCTCGAACTCTAGCCGCTCAGGAACCAGGCCGTCAGGTGCAGGGATTGAAGGTCTGGGTGGAATACCTTCCCCTTGTTGACTGAGATCAGGTCCGGGCAGGCTGGAAGCTGCCTCGGGAGCCTGGAGCTGAGGCTGAGGAGATCTGGATACCAGAAATGGCGGGGCCAGTCTGGGGCTACCAGAATCACCTGCACCTTGTCCCTCCTCACCTTGAGAAGCACACTGTGGATCAAGGGAAAGGCGTAGAAGAGGCCCGTGGTCCACGGCCTCGAGAAGGCATCCCCAGCAGCGAGCCCTGCTGAGGGAGCGGCATGAAACAGCCTCAACCCGCATTCTCCTTGGAGGCAAACAGGTCCACCTGAGGTGTGCCCCAGTGGGAGAACAGATCTTGTACTACCTCCGGCAGGAGACCACTCATGAGATGCAGCACCTATCCGGCTTAGGGCATCGGCCAGAGTGCTGGAGGCTCCTGCCACATGGATGGCTAGGAGATCCGCCTCCAGTCTGCTCACGAGAGACCAAGTGCGGAGAGCTTCGTTGCACAGAGGCAAGGAGTGTGTCCCGCCCTGGTGGTTTAGGTAGTACATGGTCATGGTGTTGGACCACTTGACCCCATACAAACGGAGCGAAGGTGGTGAGGGCTAGTTGGACCGCTCGAAGCTCCAGCAGGTTGATGTGACAGACTCCTGAGGGGACCAGAGGCAGTGCGCTCTGAGCTGCCCCAGATGGGCACCCCAACTCAGAGAGGAGTCAGTTGTTACAGCGACCGTCAGCTCTGGGTGGAGAAACGGGATATCCTCCTGCAGATGATGTGGAATGAGCCACCACTGGAGAGCGTTCCACATCTCCTGGGTCACTATCACTAGCTGGTCCAGAGGACCGGAGCGCTGTGACCATTGGTGGGCCAGCCCCCACTGAAGGGAACGCATGTGCCAGCAGGCCCAATGGACCACGCTGGTGCAGGCCGCCATGAAGCCCAGGAAGTCCCAGGCAGGGCGCAATTGCCCAACCAGAAATGATTGGGCAAAGGAGGAAAGAACCTCTGCCCTGTCTGCCAGGAGCCGTGCTCTGGCTCGAAGAGAGTCGAGCTCTGCCCCGATGAACTGAATCACCTGCATTGGCACGAGTTCTGATTTGGCCTCGTTGATGAGGAGGCCAATCAGAGCAGACCTGGAGGGCCAGATCCCTGGACCGCTCCACCTCTGGCTTGGAGGAGGCTGCAATCAGCCAGTCGTCCAGGTAAGGGTGCACCCAGACCCTTTGGCACCACAGGAATGCTGTCACCACTGCCATGCATTTTGGTGAAGACCCTGGGAGCTGGAGAGAGGCCTAAGGGCATGGCCCGGAACTCTTAAAGAGATCCCTCCGCTCTAAAGCAGAGGAATCGCTGGTGGGACGGACGGATTGGGACATGAAAGAATACATTCTGAAGGTCCAGAGAACAGAACCACACGCCTCGTTCCAAGGATGGAATGATCCGAGCCAGAGTGACCGTCCTGAAGGTTCGAGACCTTAGGAACTTGTTCAGGTTGTGTAGATCTAGAATGGGGTGCCGTCCGTTTTGGGACCAAGAAGTACCTGGACACAAACCCTGGGTCTGATGGAGGATCCACCACCTCCCTGATCACATCCTTCTGCAGGAGCAGGGCAATGTCGGCCCAATGAGCCGACAGAGGCTGCGGACCCCGTAGTCCCCCGTGATGCGACGGCTCGATAGGGTGGTGACTGCTCGAATTCTAGAGGCAGACCCTTTCCTACCACTTCCAGCACCCAGCAGTCCGTGGTGATATCGGACCAGGCAGAAAGGAAGTGGCGCAGCCATCTCCCCACAGGGGGAATCCGGGGAGGAGTGACGAGGTTGGGGGCGACACCCCTCAATCCGTCACCAGGCAGGCTTGGAGGAAGGGCCTTTCCCTCCCGGCTTCCTGCTGGAGGAAGCTGCAGACTTGGCTTTGGAGTGCCAAGTGCGAGCCTGCTGGCCCTGATGCTGGTGTTGCTGGGCCGGACGTGCCGCAGGGGTTGAAGGCGAAAGGGCTTACACTGCTGCTAGCAGCCTTTGTCCTTCTGGGCAGACATGACCGAGTCCAAGGTGGCGCTGGACTTCTCGATCCTTTGCAGATGACCCTCCACCCCAGGACCGAACAAGTCGGTAGCCAAGAAGGGAACGTCTGCCAGCTTGTGCTGGGTATCTGCCGTAAAGGTAGAGATCCACAGTCAAGCTCTGCGGCACATGGCCACTGCGGCCGCTACTGACCGGGCACATGAGTCAGCAATGTCCAGGGAAGTCTGGAGCTGCTGTTTGGCCACCACCCTTCCCTGATCCCGCACCTGGTTGACCGTCGTCTGAAGGTCAACCGGGAGATGAGGAATCACCTCATCCAGGGAGCCCAAAAGGGCATGTGAAAAGTGTGCCATCAGAACGGTCGAGCTGGCCTGACGAAGGTCCAGCGAGGAAGCCACACAGACTTTCCGCCCAGAGTAGTCCAGTATCTTGGACTCATCTAGTGGCTTGTCCACATCCCGAGCGTTCCCTCAACGACGGAAAACACTGTCGGGTCACTAGCCCTTCCGCGGGTGCTCAGAGAAACCGGAGAGTGAACCAGTGGGAACAGCATACTTTCGAGTCATCCTGGCCAAAGGTGCTGGACAAGAAGCTGGCTGCTGCCACAGCTCCAGGGGCAGGCCAACAATGGTTTGGCCACCGGGAAGGCCTCCGTGGGGGAATCCCCTTGGTCCAGTATCTCCGTGAGGGGATAACTTAGCCCATTTTGAAATGGGTTCGAGCTTCATCCCAGTGGACTCAGATGAATCTAACCATTCCAAGAAACGAGGATGGGCTCTCATCCACTGATTGACCCCCGGTTGACTCCAGGTCAAGCGGCCTGGAGAACAGGGAGGAGTCGTTGTCAGACTCAGAGGAGTCTGCAAACAGCTGCCAAGGGCCTGAGCTACCCTCCACCTGCCGAGGTCGATCGGTAGTGAGGGCGATCGACAACCAATGTGGCAAGCCCTGACCCGACCGAGAATCCTTGGTCGGGGCACCAGTTTTAGGTTGTGGAGGCGGGGGTTCCACCACAATGACTGGCGCAGCCAGTCTCGGCCGAACAACCGGTGCCGGCTTCAGCTCAACTACAACGAGGGGTTGTTTCGGCCGCTCCAGTGACAGCCACTTAATGGCCGGGGAAGAACGCAGTTGGCTTATTCCTGGTCAAAAGGAGCTGCTGCCACATTAGATCCTCATAGCGTCGACGCAATTTGCTCCAGAGCCTATCCTCCGAAGAGGACAAAGACGAGATGCAGCGCCACCGCTTTCCACCTGCGAGACCGGCCGATGTTCAGGGATCAGCTGGACCTGGAAGAGGTCAGAGACAGAGACCTTGTGTTCGGAGGGTGGGTCTGAGAGGGCGGGGAACCCCGCTCCTCCCTGGGTTCAGGGACCTTAACCGGGAACTCCAGCACAGGCAAGTCCTCAGTTTCCACCGGGGAACTGGTGAAGAAGGGTTGTTGGCTTCTCCAGTCGACAGCCCGCCCGACGGGTGTCTCGGCTGGCTGACCTGACGGGGACACTGTGAAGCCAGCGGCCTTAGCCGCAACCTCGACCAAAGTGTAGTGTCGACTGTCCGGAGAAGGAGACCACTCCCCGCTCCCACGAATGTCGACATGGGACTTACCATTAGAGTCCTTCTTTTGGACCGAGAGGAATGTCCCGAAGGCCCCTCTCCCTTGGTGGAGAGGGACTGACAAAGCTCCTTGAACGAAGCCATGTAGGGAGGAGCCCAAGGAGTGCGGGATAAATGCCACAACCGATGAAGATGATGCTGCGGCCTGGGCCGCTTCCTTCGAGGGCGATCATCTGCTCAAGCTGTTCAGCCGAGCCCGCAGCCGCGGACAACGCCCAATGGGCCTCCTTCGACTTGACTGGAGGATAACGTTTCTCGGGGCACCCATGTTGCAATCTGGCAGCGCGATCCTCCAAGACCGTGGCCGAAAAGGACTTGCACAAGTCGCAGGTCTGCAAATCATGTACAAGCCCCAGGCAGTAAATGCACGTGGAGTGAGGATCGGTCCAGGACATCTTCTGCCCACAGGGGCACCGACAATATCCGGGAGTCGATTTGTCCATTGCAGCCGTGAGGGAAGATAAAGACCGAATTCTTGTAAATTTTAAAATTAGTTTCGGGTTAACTGAAGAGTTTGGATCCAGGCCTAAAACACAGAGCACAAAGGAGGGAACCTGAGCTTCCAAGCAGTAAGGAAGATCTGGTGTCATGGGGCGGAGCCAAGAGTTTTACCACACGGGTGGGTGGGAGGAGAGCCAGCTTGAAGACCTTCCAGCAAGATTTAAAGCGGCAAGGAACCTGCCAGTGAGTGTGGGTTGAACAACATATCCATGTCCCTAGAACTGTGTTTCTTCTAATGGAGTCTTGCTGTATTCTGACATATTGCAGGTAACCCCAGCACTTGAACTGCTCCAGAGAGGAAAGAGTTAAATTCTATGCAGAGCATAGAACGTTGAGCTCGAGCTCGGTTCAAACCTCTGTCTGCTGCACTTTGAAGTGCAACCGTCAGATTCTTAAGAGCTAAAACTAACCCATTATGTGGAAATTGTAGACTTCTACTAGCCAAATGGCAAGTAAATATTTTGGACCCCCAAAAGACTCAAGTCAAGAAATCTAAAATCAAAAACCAGGTAGTGAACAATTTATGACTACTGTAAGAAAGAAAACATAACACCCCCCCCGCCCCAGAAAAAGGGAGTGCCCAAGTGCACCTCTGGGGTGCAACACTGCACCTGCCAGCCCACTTCCCAAAAACAGGTTCTGAGAGGGGAGGTAGGTCAGAATACAGCAAGACTCCATTAGAAGAAACACAATTACTAAGGTGAGTAATTTTTTTCTTCAAACATGAAGTCTTGCTGTATTCTGACATATTGCAGACTACCAAGCAGTGCCTCCATGGAGGAGGGATTCAAACCTACTTTGGGAATAGGCTCTGTAGTACTGCTGTACCAAACCAAGCATCACTCCTAGCCTGGACATCCAGACAGTAATGCTTGGTGAATGTACGCACTGTTTTCCAGGTGGCTGCTTTAAATATCTCTAGTAAAGGAATATCCCTGGCAGCAGCTGTACCTCTAGTCGAATGAGCCCTCAGGCCTGAGGGTGGTATTTTGCCTAGCTCCTCATAGCAGAATTGTATACACAAGACAATCCACCTCGCAATAGTTCTTAGTGGCAGGTTTGCCCCTACCCACCTCCCCATAAGTCAGGAATAACTGAAGGGAGTCAAACCTGTGTGCCTTAGTACGCTCAACGTAGTAACTAAGGGCCCTTTTAACATCCAAACCGTGTAATCTTTTCTCTCCTGAAGAAGAATGGTCAGTGAAGAATACAGGGAGAGACATGGACTGGTTCAAATGAAAATCTGAAACCACTTTAGGTAAGAACCTCCTATTGGTTCTAAAGACCACCTTATCTTCATGGAATGAGATAAAGTCAGGCTCCACTGACAGAGCTTGCAACTCACTGATACGTCTGGCAGAGGTAATAGCTACCAGGAACACAGTCTTCCAAGTCAAGTACTTAAGTTCTGCTGAAGAAAAAGGTTCAAAAGGGGGTTGCATAAGCTGGGCAATGCAAACATTCAGATCCCAGGCAGGTGTAGGATCCCTAAAGGGAGCACTGGTATGAAGCAATCTCTTAAAAATTTTACAGAAAACAGGATGAGATGCCAGGGAAGAAGGCTCTCCTACTGACAGAAAAGCAGAAACAGCTAATAAATGTACTTTGAGGGTAGCTGGTCTGAGGCCTAGGCCATTGAGGTGAACCATATGATCCAGAATTGTAGACGATTCAGCAGTGTCAGGGGATATGTTTTTTGGAACATCAGATGCTGAATCTCTTCCATTTAGAGTTACAAGTTTTTCTTGTGGCAGGCTTTCGAGAGGCTTTGAGAATGTCCAGAACCCCTTGAGAGAGATGCAGACTTGCATACTCTAACTCTTCAAGAGCCATGCCTTGAGATTGAGAGTCCGAAGGTTGGGATACCAGATCCTCCAGAGAGGAGGTTAAGAGACTGCGATTCCTGGGAAGAGATGGGGGAAGATGGACTGCTAAGGACAGCAACAGAGGATACCATGGCTGCCTGGCCCAATCTGGAGCAATCAGGATCACTTTGCAAGATTGTGCCCTTATCTTGACCAGGACCTTGAATAGCAGGAATTTCCCTTCCCAATTCAAAATCAGAGCATCCAGAGGGACTGAGCCCAAGACTGGGGGTCTGCAACAGAAATCAGGAAGTTGGTGGTTGTCTGGGGCTGCAAAGAGATCCATCTCTGGAGTGTCCCATCTCAAAAAAAAAATCACCTTTAACACTAGAGGGTCCAGACACCATTCGTGATGGCCCTGGGAAATCCTGCTCAATACATCTGCTAGCACACTGTCCTTTCTTGGGAGGTGGACTGCTACCACAAAGGTCTGTAGGGAGTAAATAAGGGACTATATATTCATGACTTCTGTGCACAAGGCCATAGATCGAGTGCCTCCCTGCTTGTAGATGTACCACATGGTGGTAGTGTTGTCTGTCCTGACTTCTTTACTGATTGTGAGAAAGTCTGTAAAGCCAGGTAAACCACCCTGAGCTCCAGAAAGTTGGTGTGGAGAAGAGACTCCTGAGTGGACCACACCCCCTGGGCTGTGAGAGCCTCCAAGTGGGCTCCCCAACCCAGGAGAGAGGCGTCTGTGGTTGGGACCAGAGAATGAGGCTGAGAAATCAATGGGACCCCCTGCCTGATATTGTCCTGATCCTGCCACCATTGAAGAACCTGGATCAGGGTCCGAGTCACTGGAATCAGTTTGGTCAAAGGATCTCTTTTCTGAGACCAAAAAGTCCTCAGATAAAACTGAATGTCCCCCATCTGAAATCTGGCCCCCTGGGCCACTGCAGTGGAAGCTGCCATGTGGCCCAGCAACTGAAGAAAGTGTCTTGCTGGTCGAGAGACCAGAGGGTGGAAAGAAGAAGCCAGCTCCCTGATGGCCTTCACTCTTACCAAGAGGAGAAATGCTCTTGCTTTGTCAGTGTCTAGTTCCACCCCATGAAAGTCAACAGTTGCACTGGCTCGAGAACTGACTTGGGAAGACTGAGAAGGAAACCCAGAGAAGTGAGCACTTGCTGGGTCACTTCTAGATCTGACTTGACTTGGTCTGGAGACTGACCCGCTATGAGCCAGTCATCCAGGTATGGGAATATGGAGATATTTTTTCTCCTTAGGAGGGCCACTACTACTGCCAGGCATTTTGTGAACACCCTTGGAGCTGATGTTAGGCCGAAGGGCATTGCTTTGAACTGGTAATGGCCTGAAGGAAGTTCAAACCTGAGGTACTTTCTGTGGGAGCACCTGATGGGAATGTGAAAATAGGCATCCTTTAGGTCTAGGGAGGCTAGCCAGTCCCCTGGCCTTAGAGGGGGAAGAAGTATTCCAAGAGTCACCATTTTGAACTTTGGCTTTAACAAATGTTTGTTCAGGTATCTCAAGTCTAGGATGGGTCACCACTCCCGTTTTTTTTTTTCCGGGTAAGGAAGTACCTGGAGTACAGACCTTTTCCCTTGTGTACTGTAGGAACTCTCTCTATGGCCCTCAAGGCCAGAAGAGATGAAACCTCTGCCTCTAGAGCAATGGTTTCAGATATGCTTGCAGGTGGAAAAGATCTGGCTCTCAGCTTTGGGAATTTTTTGAAGTTGAGAGCCAGTCCCTGGCCTACTACCTCCAGGACCCACTTGTCTGGGGTAACAGACTTCCAGTCCTGGAAATAATAGGCCAGTCTGCCTCCTACAGGAATAGGAGAGTCGACACGGGCTGCCATCTCAGGGTGTCTGCTTGGCAGGAGCCTTAGGCTGAGAGGTGGATGCAGCCCTGCTCATCCCCCTTCTGCCTCTCCCTCTGAAGAACCCCCTCTGAGAAAAAGAGGAGGCCTGTGCTTGGTAGAAAGGCCTATGAAAAGGCCTGCCCCTAGCTTACTGCTTTTGAGGAGTTGCCTGTGCGCTTCTATAGGTGGTCCTGTATTCATCCATTTTCTTCATATAACTCTCAGTCTGCTCCCCAAACAGAGAATTATTAACCACAGGAAAATCCATGGCCTTAGCCTGAGTATCCTGAGAAAGGCTAGTACACCTGAGCCAAGCCAGTCTCCGAAGAGACACAGATGTAGCCATGACTAGATGAAACATCGCTGGAGTCCACAGCAGCATGAAATTGAATTTTTGATGCCTCAATCCCATCAGCAGCCACCTTCTCCAGCTCCTTGGCAAGCTAGGGAGGGACCTGCTTAGCCAGTGCCAGTACAGTGTCCCACCTGGACTTCTGGTATCTGGCTGTACAGGCCATGTAATTTGCCTGCCTGAGTCCCAAAGAGGTTGCCATGTACTGCTTTTTTGCCATGGCATCCAATTTTCTGGAGTCTATCTGGGGGGTGTGAAGCCAAGGGAATGTTAGCCTTATCACAGGCTGTAGCCCGCACAACCTCAACATGGCTGCACTGCTGGTACAAGTACTCCGTAGCCGAGCCTGACAGCACATACCTCTTGTCCATCCATCTGTCCACAGGGGGCAATGAATTTGGAGATTTTAACAGCTTTTGTGTCCATTTCCCAAAGGATTTGTGAAGGGGAACAGACAACCGTTTGGACTCTGGGATGTCCATCATCTCCACAAAGTCAGGCTCCTCTTGTTCCTCAACAGTTTCCTCCATAGGGAGCTGGAGGGTTTCTGCCACTTTCCTGTAGAACATAAAGTGGGAAGGGGACTCAAAGCCTGGGAGGGGAAAACACCAGAAGGCCGGTTCTATAGGCTCATCCAGACCTTCAATTTCATCATCATCATCATCATCCCCCCTCAAAATCCGGTTCATAAAAATCTTCAGGGGTATAGTCTTGAACCGGAGGGACTGACTGAACCGAATGCCTGCCAGAAGGCGCCGGATCAGTTGGAACCGAACTAAGCGACTGCACTATACGAATCGCTCGGGCAATTTCCTCGGCGGTCAGATGAAGCGGTTCTGGATCTGAACCAGCAGATTTGCCTTTTCTTTCCTTTTGATGGGACCGATCCCTCAGAATCGGCTCTCCTTTTGCCCGAAGGAGTCTCGCCCTGGTCAGAGGGCACTCCTTCTGGTTCGGTTGGAACCGAACCAGGCTGGCCATCCGGGTCAGCGGACTACTCGGCCTCCTTTTCCCTAAGCCTGCCCAACCTTTTATCCAGGGTGGCTTTAGGGAATTTTTTTTTTTTAAACAGATTTGGCAGTCTGACTCTAAGTGACTAAAACCCAAACAGTAAACACAAGTGGTGTGGGGGTCGGCCTTGGCATAGGCCTCCCTGCACTCACTGCAGTGCTGAAACCCAGTGGGCCCGGTTTTTTCTTGGGTTTCTCAGACAAAGCCATAACTAAACCCTTACCCTTTTAATGGCAAGACACCCTTATCTGTTTCTAACTGTTAATGGGTATTTTGGGAAAAAAAAAAAAAAAATGAAAACTTTTTTTTTTTTTAATTGCTAAGGACCAGTACCCCACTCTAAAATTCCTGTAAAGAAAGACGATCAGTACCCAGAGACCGGTTCAGCCGAACCAGTCACACAAATTCAGAATACAATTTCCACACACTTCTTCTAGCCAAGTCCACTACCTATACACTTACTGTACCTCAGACAGGGATCTGAACCGAAAAGTAGAGAGATAATATCGGTAAAATCAACGATTTTTAAATCGCGAACTGAGAGTGAAGGAGAAATCTCCTGAGCGACTGTTCAGTTAGGCGGAGTAAAGAATCTGACTGTTACACTTCTAAGTGCAGCAGACGAGAGGTTTGAACCGAGCTCAAGCTCAACGTTCTATGCTCTGCACAGAATTTAACTCTTTCCTCTCTGGAGCAGTTCAAGTGCTGGAGCCAACTACAATATGTCAGAATACAGCAGGACTTCATGTTCGAAACAGGCTGTATGAATGCATGGCACAACAAGACTAGCTCCCCCTGCATAGCTTACCCTGGCACCAGCCCTAAGCCACCTCAGTACCCTTTTTTTTTTTTAACCTAGAAGGTGCAGCATAACCTAACACTAATGTACTTAACCTAAAGGCATAAGACAGCCCTGGTGACCCATGTAAGAAAGTTCAAACCACCAGAAATGCAGTGTATTCAGGGCCCAAACCAAGAACAATGGAAGGGAAGACCAAAAAACAGACTGGAACAAGCCCAGATGGTGGGTGGGAGTGCGAATCAACAATGGTGAAGATATTCTTAGAAGATCAAGAATTATGGTGGGAACGTAATTTCCTTATCTTCAAGGAATCAGTCTTCACCACTGATTGAAGGGGTCACAGTACCAAGCTCAGACAAAAAGAGCCCCTGAACTAGGGTATCAGGAGCCGAGGCTCACTCAGGACAGAAATCCATTCAGGGCAGTCCCACCTGGCATGGACATCCAGGGCACAGTGCTTGACAAAGGTGTGCACTGTACTCCCAAGTTGCAGCTCTGCAAATATCCTATAGGAACAGACCGCATCTCTGCCAGCGACATGGCAACCGCTCTGGGGCGTGGGAACGTACCTGGTCTTTTAGTCTGACCTGCATCACAGCATAGCAGTGGCGCAGACAATTGACAATCCAAGCAGAAATGCACTTGACTAACAGGCTGACCCTTCTGATTAGGATCCTGTAAGACAAAGAGCCATTTAGACTGCCTGAAGTCTTTAGTTCTGTCCAGGTAGAACTTCAGGGCTCTCCTGACATATACTGCTCTCCTTCATTCTGGATGTCAGAAAAGTATGTAGGTAGCACAAGAAGTTGATTTAAGTGAAACTCTGACATCACTTTGGGTAAGAACTTGAGGTGGGTGCAGAGGACTACATTGTCTTTGTGGAAAACAGTATAGGAAGGATCTGCAACAAAAGCATGAATTTCAGAAACTATGGGCAGAGGTGACGACCTCTAGAAAAGCTGTTCAAGTTAAAAACTTACAGCATGCAAGTTGCCAGGCGCTCAAAAGGCTTATGGAAGGAGCATACCCAACACAAGGTTGATATCCCAGGCAGCTACAGATTTCCTGGCTGAAGGCCTTGGGTGTAGGATGCCTTTAAGGAACCTCTTAAAGAGTAGCAGCTGAGCCAAGTAAAGTGCACCAACATTCTCGTGGTATGCCAGAACAGCACACAAATGGACCTAGACTGTGGAGTACTGCATACCAGTATCAGAAAGGTCCAATAAATACTCCAAAACCTTGTCAGATGGACACCAAAAGGAGTCAGTGTAAGATCTGGCGCGCCAAACTAAAAATCTTTTCCACTTGGCTGTGCAAGTCTTTCTGGTGGAAGGCTTATGGGCTGCCAAAGGTATCTCAGAGACTCTCTTGAGACACCTTGTACCTGTTCACTTCTATTTCTTCAGGAGCCAGGTCTGAAGGTGAAGAGAGCAGAGGTTAGGATGGACCAGGGGCTCGGAAGTCTGTAGGTCTGTCCTGAAGGAGAAGGGTCCTTGGTGTCCTGACCGACAGACTGTTCAACAGAGAAACCCATATCTGTCGAGAATCATAATGCCCTCATGTGCCTCCAGTTTAAGCAATACCCTCTTGTACTAGAGGGATCGGAGGAAATGCGTACAGAAAGATTTTGCCACTGCACTCTGAATCCATCTTTACAGAAAATGCCATGCCCTGGATTTCTGGAGCAGAATTGAAGCAGGCTGGCATTGAGTGAGAATGCAAAAAGGTCCACATCTGGAGTTCTCCACTCATCAAACAGCGATCTCACAACAAATGGTGCCAGTGACCACTCATGAAGAACGGCCTCTGGCTTAGCTCATCTGCCAGAACATTTTGCAACCCCGGTAGACAGATTGCCTGTATCAGTATCCTTTGATACAGGCACCATTCCCACACTCTCATCGCTTCCCTTTACAGAGGGTAAGGGAGTGCTCCTCCTTGCTTGCTGATGTTAATACATCACATACTTGTCATCTGTCTGGAGGGTGGCAGTTTTGTGGTTGGCAAGATCCATGAGGGCTCGTAGACCATACAACACAGCTCTCACTTGCAACTTGCTGATGTGGAAACTAGTCTCTAAAGGGCCCCAGACGCTCCTTGTGTGTCGAAGTCCTGGCAGTGGGCTCCCGATCCCAACAGAAAGACATCCAGTGGCGAGGGCCACCTGAGGCTCCAGCTAGGAAGAAAGGAAGCCCTGGAGGAAGTTTTCCTTCACTTTCCACCACTCAAGTGACCGAACCAGAGGTTTCATCACCTTATTTTATATTTTTATGACTGGGTGGGCCCTCAGACAGTCAAGTCATTTTTTCAGAGGCGACCCAGGGAACCAACTGTTCCAAGCATAAGAAAACAGCACAGATACAGATAATTATGTACAAATATCACTGGGCAGTTACATACATTCATGGACTAGACTAGCCATCCCATTCACTGGGAGACCGTACAAATTACAGTTGTCAATTGCAACATAAGTGAACAAACAGTAAGGTTGATACAAGCATAAAATATAATCATACTAGAGTCAGTTAGTACATAAGTGCAGCATACAGACCACTGGCTGTGTACAGACTCATAGCCCTAGACATTGATCACACATCAGGAGAGTATAGGCAAGCAAGTGGAGAAGTTTAGAGATTAGGTACAGTTCCCATTGTAGGCAAGAGGCTTGTAAAATATTTCCCTATATTGTCTTTTGAAGAGAGTAATGGTCTTGCATGAAAGTAGAGAGTGTGGGAGGTCATTCCACTTTTGTGGTGCTGCAAAAGAGAAGGATCTTCTTCCAACAGCTAGGCGAGTCTTGGGCAGACCGAGCATCGGGAGCATGAGGACCTGTGTGTTCGTGGGAAGGGTTAGTAGGTTACTTATACTCGGGAGGAGGAGGGAGGTATTAGCTTAAAAGTGGCACAATGTACTGGGAGGTTAAGTCTGGCCATGAAAGATGGCCAACCCAAACTGTCAGCATGTCACAGTGATGGGCACGAACTGGGGCCTTAATAGCAAATCAGGCAATTCTGTGATAGGCCATTATGAGTTTGTTCAGGAGTGTAGTCTTAGAGGAGTGGATTAGAGAGGCACCACAGAAGAGGCCTGGGAGAAGGGTGGCAGAGGCAATGGTGCTTCTTGCATTACTTGAGAGGTAGGGACCTTGATAGGCAAGACTAAGGGTGCAATTCTTGTAACCACTCTGTACTGAGCACCCACTGAGTTCTCATGTGTAGATGTGCCAAGGGCACTGTGAACACTGAGGAGGCTATCAGACCCAACAAACACTGCATAGAGTGTGTTTGTACTGATCTGCGCATCATTATCTAGTGTGTCATCTGCAGAACTACTTTCCTCCTGTTGTCTGGAAGGAAGGCTCGGGCTCTGGTGGTACCCAGAAGGACTTCAATGAACAGGAGCTGCTGAGAAAGTTTTAACTGTGCCTTCACCAGGTTCAGCAGAACCCCCCCATGGAGGTAAGGAACTGAGAGGCAGTAGTCATTACTTGTAAAAAAACAAAGACAAGGCGCTGCATCAGCATGTGGTCTAAAAGCAAAACAAAATGGTTATATTAAATGCACGCTGAAAATAGAAAATAGAGTTAAAAATCTACGTTTCGACCTTAGGTCTTCTTCAGGAAATATCTAAAAGAGAAAAAAAACACTAACTTGTTTTTTTTTTCTCTTTAGATATTTCCTGAAGAAGACCTAAGGCCTAAAACGTAGATTTTAACTCATTTTTATTTTCAGCGTGCATTTAATGTAAGCCAATATTGTTCCATTTCTCACTTGACTGGGACTGGCTATCAGCCAGTCATCGAAGTAAGGGTAGACCTGGAGTTCTGGTGTTCTTGGGTAAACCACAAGTACAGCAAAGCACTCTGTAAAGACTCCAGATGTTGAGGAGAGCCCAAAGGGCAGGTCTCTGATCTGATAATACTGACCCAGCACAATGAACTGAAGGAATCTGTGGTGACTAGGGTGCACCAAGATATGCTGATAAGCATCCTGCATATCCAGGGAGGCTAACCAATCTTGGGATTTCAGGAACATCAGCAAGGATCCCAAAGAGATAATTTTGAACTTTTCTCGCTCCCATGAATTTGCTCAAGTTTCTAAAGTCGAGAATGGGGCACATGCCCAAGACTTCTTTGGTACAAGGAAGTAATAGGAGTAGAACCCTGGGTTGCACTGTGACTCTGGCACTATCTCCACTGCTCTGTTGCTCAGAAGTCACGCAATCTCCTATGCCAGAAGCTCTGACATGTGAGCTGACGAGAGGGGTTGCTTTCTAGGCAGATAATATGGAGGGATTTCTGTAAAATTCAGGGAGTATCCCTCTCAAATAATCCTGAGCACCCACTTGTCTGTCATGATGGAGTCCCATTGATGGTAACAGAGGCAAACACACCCCCCAACTGGGGAGGAGAGGTCTACCTCGTGCAGCTGTGGCAGGACCAGGGCCTCAGAGGGTGGCACGAGGCACTCTTGGGGCCTGTGCCTTCGACTTTTTTTTTTTTTAATCCTGCTTATTCCCCCCAACTGGAGATTCTGGTCCCCGTGCTCCGTCTGCGCCCCAATCCCCAGGCTTACCCCTGGTGCCCCTCCCAGGAAACATGGTCTCTCTAAGCCCTGCCCCCCCAGGAGCAGGGGTCATGGGAGCGGGCCCCACCCCCAGACCTTTTGTCTGCAGTGGGAGTGACAGCAGAGATGGGGGCCGTCATTAGCGGCCGGCATTGTTTTTGCTGTTTTCTTCCTAGGGGCGGGGACATGCAATGACATCAGTGTCCGCCCCCCCTCCCATGTGGTGCCAGGTACAGCGGTAGCCCCAGCCTCAGCCAGAGGTCCGCACAGCGCTGGACACTCTTCCCCCAAAGAAAGAGCAGTCCCTGAGACGCTCAATCCTTTTCCCCCCAGCTGGCCCTCCGATTCCAGAGTCCGCCCCGAACCCGGGATACTGGTGCTGCAGAGATCGCCTTTCCACTGCGCCAGCGGGCCGGTCTCAGTTGTGCTTTCTTTTGCAGTTGGGGATGCTGGAATTTGTTTTGAGCTCCCCAACGTTTGTTTTGAAAGGACTGCGTTTGAAAGAAACCACATCCTTTTCCTCTTAGAGTTAACATGAGCAGGTCTGGAAGTCTTAATGACCATCTCAGTTTTCTGAGAGGCATCAAGAGATTGTTCCAACTGCTGTCCAAACAGGTATTCTGTCAGAATGGAACATTCATTACCTGTTGCTGGACATCATGAGAAAAACAGAAGTTCGAAGCCAGGAGTGCCTTTTGATACAGATGGCTGCTGCAGCCAAGCGAGAGGCAGTGTCAAAGGCACCCACAGCTGCTTTCAGCTGGCGACTGTTAGACTCTATGCCTTGAGTGACAGTCTGCAGGATCTTCTGTTTAGTGTCAGAATCTGGAAGAGATTCTGTTAGGGACTTAAGAAAGGTCCAAAGGTCATACTCATACATAGAAAAATATCCTTGGTAGCTGATAATTATCATGTTCAGGGTAGCTGTAGCAAAAGCCCGCTTGCCCATAGTGTCCATTTTATGAGACTCCTTGTTCATGGGGTCACAGTGACCTGTTGAGGAACAATAACCTTGTCATTCTCAGCAAGGATGAACATTTTTATCAGCAATAGGCTGAGAAGTGTAAATAAGGGATATACAATGGTGAGCTGTCAGACAAATGAGTTGTCTACACAAGTGCTGTTTGACCTCGGGTAACCTCACGAGTAGCGTTAGCCACGAGTGAGATGTCCAAGGTCAAACAGCATGAGTGTAGATAAACCATTTATCTGACAGCTCACCATTGTATATTTCATTTATGCAACAGGGATGCTTTCTGTCAGTGCAGGGACATTTGCTTTTTATTGTTTATCTTTTTTTGCATGTTTGCCAAAAAGTGAAAAACAAATTGCATTTTCTGCTCATTTTTTGCCAAATATAAAAACATCTATAAGGTATCTATAAATGAAATACCACTCATTTTGTAGATAATTTTGTGCTGCACAACTTTCATGCTCACAGCACTATGCTATCTTTTTTCATTTTAAAGTTATTTGCATTTGAATATAGTTAGTACTGGTACTGAGGCTGAACATTCTAAATGAGTTCCGGAGTGATTGTGACATATCTACTATGTATATAAATCTGTGATGGTGCATCTACTGTGTGTATAAATAAGGGATATACAATGGTGAGCTGTCAGATAAATGATTTATCTACGCAAGAGCTGTTTGACCTTGGGTAACCTCACGAGTGGCGTAAGCCACGAGTGAGCTGTCCGAGGTCAAACAGCACGAGCGTAGATAAAGCATTAATCTGACAGCTCACTATTGTATATTTCATGTATGCAATAGGAATGCTTTCTGTTAGTGCAGGGATATTTGCTTTTGATTGTTTATCTTTTTTTGCATATGTTTGTCAAAAAAGTGAACAAAAAATTGCATTTTCTGCTCATTTTTGCTAATTATAAAAAATCTGTAAGGTATCTATAAATGAAATAGCACTTATTTTGTAAATAATTTTGTGCTGCACAACTTTCGTGCTCATAGAACTATGCTATCTTTTTTCGTTTTAAAGTTATTTGCATTTGAATATAGTTCATACTGGTACTGAGGCTGAACATTCTAAATGAGTTCCGGAGTGACTGTGACATAACTACTATGTATATAAATCTGTGATGATGCGTCTACTATGTGTATAAATGTAAAATTTTGAATTTCTCATAGTAGCTCAGATTTATCACATAGGATTTATGTCCACACCTACTGCATAAATTGGTTTATCCTTAGGGGCACTATACTTACAATCTATCTGCCTACAGACAGGGGAGACAGAAGCAGGCCTATTCCATACCATATCTGAAAGAATTTCAAATGCAGGGGGAATGGGGGGAATAAGACTGGCATGGTAGAAATGCTCAGCCATTCTAAACAGAGACGTTCACCTGGGTCAGAAGCCGAAGGCTGAAAAGCAACTGTGGCGCACATAATGCGGAGGACAGCCTGAAAAGACATATCCTCCTGAGGAACAGGAGGAGGTCCTGAGTCCGAAGAGTCCAGGTTAGAGATTAATCGTCGTCGCCCTCAGAAATAATGAGTTTGAGGCTAGACTTATCTCCCTCCATATCCACCCTCCTCCCCCGGAAGGGGGATCTGGAAGGGGGTGGCTTGCAGAATCCCCTATCTGGACTACAGCATAGGCAATACCAGCACCAATAAAAACAAAACAAAAACAAAAACAAAAAAAAAAAAAGGGAGGTGCCAAAGTCAGAGGCTCCAGTGTGACCAGAACCAAATCTAGCACTGGGAGGTGTCTCGGCGCCGAGGGAAGCAGCTCTGTGCTGGGCCAGACCTAGAAAGGTCTAGACCCGGTGCCAATAATCCAGCCAGCACCGAATTTACTGGCAAAGGTACCGTGGCTGGTCCCAAAACAGCGACAATGAAGGGGGGGCACCGACAGTGGGACAGGAGTCAGTTGCGTGGTCACCAGCAAGGGTACTGGGACCGCTGATGGAGCCAAACACTCTACCCGGCTTGAAGGCCTTGCCGACAGGTTCCAGATCTCCCAGCCTCGAAGAGCCTGGGAGCGCCTCTGCAGGCACAGGCAAATGAGCCAGATGCTGTACCCACTACCCACTGCTAGAAAGGTTTACACTGCGGTGTCATTGGATCTCCATCAGGCAAGCCACGCTACCATAAGAGCTGCCCAGTGGTGGAACTGCCCACCAGCGTTCCCAAGGTAGACAGGGAGGGACTCCAAGCCCACGACCTCCCACGAGAAGAAGCCAGGCACACCAATGGAGCTGGTGAAGGCCTTCTGCTTCGGAATGTCTCAGACCTCACAGAGAGTTACCCTGAGGGGTATCATTTCTTCCCCTTCCTATGGAAGAGGAAGAACTCTAAGCCAAGTGGTGCCACGACCCCTGCCAGGATTGGGAACGAGCCTGCTTTGTGTGTTTACAGAAAGGATGTCCTCCCTCTCGAATACAGGATCACCCACTGTTAGAACCCTCACCCAGAGGGGGAGGTGGACCGGACATGACCCCGCTGCCAAAGCAGCTTGCCTGACAAGGCTCCCGACCATCACCATCCATGGCTGTCGACCGCTGACTCAGCAGGGCCGAAAGACATTGAAGAAATGTGTTTTTTTTTTTTCCTTTTATCATAAAACTGATAAATACAAAACCTAAGCTAAAATAGCACAAGCTGAAAAGAACTGAATGCTGTTATCGTAGAGATGTGAAGTTCTGATGCCCAGCAGGTGAGCGACTTCGTAACTGAAGAACACTCAATGGTGGGGAAAAAAGGAACTCTGGCGGTTGAGGGCTGGCGTCGAGGTAAGCCATGCAGTGCTATGCATGCGCGCCGTCTATTTCGGTGCCAGCCCTCCTGTAAAGTTCTGGCTCCCACAGGGCCACAGCGGCACTGGCTCAGCACCCATTAGTGTGAATCCATGCTGAAGATGGATTTCTGGAAGACTGGTGCTTACCCAGTGACTGACCTTGGTCTTGGACCATCTTCAACAACAACTGCTGGTCAGCAGGGAGGTGCGTGAGGATTTCAACAAATACTCCCAACAGCGAGTAACCAAAGTTGTCCACAATGGTAGCGTGGCTTGCCTGATGGAGATCCAATGACACCGCAGTGTAAACCTTTCTAGCAGCGTGGTCAGTCTTTCTGGACTCCTTGTCTGGAGGCCTGTCCATGTCCCCTTGGCTCCAAGATACACAGAAGGTAGAGTCAGAAACCAGCCCTTCGGCCGAAGGGTGGTCTGAAAACCCAGAAAGGTTCTCAGTAGGAACCACATATTTGCCAAAGTGGCAAGAAGTGACAGTCGATTCCTGTTAGGCAGTGCAGACAGGGCCAGGTCAGGTGGAGGGATGACACCCTCCCGACCCATTACCAGGCAGCTTTTGCGGGAGCACTGGCTGCTGCAGCTAGAGTGGCATCACCATCCCTGCCCTCTCCTGGGGCCCTTGCCACCGAACTCTAGTTTCGTGTGCTAGGCCTGGTACTGCCCCTACTGGGACTGCTGCAGAGGAGGCTGTGGCTGAAAGGACTGATATTGAAAAGCCTTTTCCTTACAGTTTTGTTTTTGGTCCTTTTGCAACGAGGCCAGAGAGTCAATGGTGGCACTGGACTTCTCAATGTGGTCAATCCTCCACCCAGGGCCAATGAAGTCAGTGACCAGGAAAGTGACATTGGCCTGCTTATGCTGGGTGTCCACTGTGAAGGTGGAGAGATGCAGCCAGGCCCTGCGAAGCATCGAGATGGCCACTGCCATGGCATGGGCACAGAAGTCGCCCATGTCCATGGTCATCCGGATGTGCCGTTTACTCAATGATTGACCTTGGTCTCGGACAATCTTCACTGGCAACTGCTGAGCAGGGACGTGAGCGAGGATTTCATCACACTCTCTAAAGGCAGTAACCAACGCTGGCCATCATAACTGTGTAGCTCGCCTGACTGATCCAGTGATGCTGCAGCATAACCTTTTTGGCGGCACGGTCAGTCTTTCTGCACTCCTTGTCCGGAAGCTTGTCCACGCCGCTCCTTGGCCCCCAGATTTACGGAAGTCCCAAGTCCGAAACCAGCCTTTCAGCCGAAGGGTGGTCTGAGAACTCAAAGAGAGACCTAGTAGGGACTACATACCTACAGTCCATTCGGGTGGAAGGTGACTGGTAGGATGCTGGATGCTGCCAAAGCTTCAGAACCAGTAATAATAAGGCCTCAGCCATGGGAAAGGCAACCCCCAAGGGTTCATCCCTGTCCAAAATACCTGTGAAAGGATACTTGGCCCTTTTCTGGATAGGCTCTAGAGGGACATTCATGGACTCTGTAATTAATCGGATAAGAGCCCCAAAAGACACTGGCCCATAGTTGGTGGTCAATTCCTCAACTGAGCCCTGGTAGATGATGAGAGTCCCAGAGGAGACTACAGATGAAAGATCAGAGTTGTCCAAGGACTCCTAAAAAAACTGCCTTCGACCATTTCTCACCACAGACCATCTGGGTATCCCTCTGGGTGAGCTCCACTGACAACCGGCCTGTCAAGCTGGTTGTTGACTGGGCCTCCTTGGACGGAGTGCCCACCTTCAGCTGTAACGGTGGTGGCTCCACCTGTAAGGGTGGGGAAGCAGCTGCGGGAACCACATGCACGGTGTGGACTGCCGAGGGCATCAATGGTGACTGCTAGGTGACAGAGTCCGGGGGTAGAGCCCTACTTCACGGCATGATAGCCCACTTTCAGCGGTGCATCTCCTCAGTCAAGGGTGAGGAGGTTGAGGAGCACAGACGACGCTTCCCGGTCTAACTGGATCCAGAGCGGGATTGCCTCGATAGGGACCTCGACCGTCAAGCAGACAGACAACGTCGATGAGATGGTCATGGTAAACCACGTACCTGGCTACATTCAGCAAGACAGGCTTTGAAGGCTTGACCACTGGTGGAGGACACTCCCGAGGTGACAAGTCTGGGACATAAACTGTGCCATGTCCTCCTGAGCGAGGACCGAGAGTACCAGGGTCTAGGAGACTGAACCCTTGATCTCATCTAAGAGCAGATTGACAGGTTTGAGGAAAATCTCCATGGCCGTCAGACCACAGTCAAGGTCGACAAGCCTGATGGGAGTACTGAGGAGCTCTCAACGTCCTCTCCCAAGAGAATCTTGACCAGGGTCGAGTGGCTCAGGGGAGTCGAAGGATCAGCAGGACCAAGGTCTCTTCCTATACCACAACCAGCACCGGTGGCACCTGTTTCTCTTGCTGCGGTGGACAGAGTTCTCCACCAAGGACTGGAGGGTAATGCACATCTCAGAAACCTCCCGAGAATGACCCTCTGAAGCTGGTCCTAGCCAGGAGCAATCAATCAATCAAATCTTCATTTATCCAGGCGATCACCATTGAGCAAGCTCATTTACAAGGTGGACCTGCTGTTGTCAAGGACAAATATACATACATATAATAAGGTGCAGTATACAAAATGAGAAACAGGATACAAAAAAACTATCTTACAGCAACATGTTAGGTGCAATATATACATTCCAATTTTTCACAGAGAACCTACATGCATTACGTAACATTATTGCAGTATTTACAATCTTCATATACATAGAAGTTGAGGTATCATGTTTATTATTGCCTATGTGGAAGGGTACAATTATTTTCATTTCAGCCCTCAGTGACTGTTTATGTGCTTGGGTGAGGGTCCTAGGTTACAGAGGGACCCACAGTGAAGACCATCTCCTGCTTCAGAGGTTGCAGGAGAGTATAAAGGGAGAAAGAGGTGCCAAGGTTCCGAG
The DNA here is from genome assembly GCA_016271365.2 of Neoceratodus forsteri. Taxonomy (NCBI): domain Eukaryota; kingdom Metazoa; phylum Chordata; order Ceratodontiformes; family Ceratodontidae; genus Neoceratodus; species Neoceratodus forsteri. Next base: position 1,031,958,071 of record CM028131.1, on the reverse strand, counting down.
GGCCAGTATGGCAGCTGATTAGTGACTAGTTAAATAGGGAAAGACAGAACTAGGTTCATGGCTGAATGTGGTAGAACCAGAGAGGGAACCATCCGCAGGACTGCTAGTGACTGTGGAGACACTTACAGTTTTCGGCGAATGCTTTGCCATAAATAGTCCTAAAAAGGGCAATACTGACAGGAGGATTAAGTCTCAACGATCTCTGTATCTTATTCCAGAGTGTGGGCAGCGCGTGGCTTATGGTAGCCCTACCAAAATGGTTACTGATCCTGGGGATTTTCAAAGAAATGAGTGAATGGCTTCGTAGGTCATAGTCACTCATTGGATTTAAGGGAAGACAGGCAACAGTAATCTGGGAGCTTGTTGGTGAGGGCTCCATTTCTACACCGTCTGTATTGCAGGGAAGGCCACCCTACTGCTGAATATAGAGAGCAATGATGTGTGGAGGATGGGAGATCGGTTATGAATCTTAAGGCTCTATGGTACAGGACATCCAGTTTTGCAAGGTGTGAGATGGAGCACTGGCTATAGAAAATGTCAGCGTAGTCTATTAATGAAAGGAATGTAGATTGAACAAGCCGTCTTTTAGCGTCTGTAGTCAGGTGTTTAATTCTGAAAAAGAGGCCAAGCCTCTGCCTAAGTTTTTTCATCAGAACTTCTGTGTGCTCCAAAAAGGAGAGTTTGTTGTCAAGCCATATGCCCAGATATTTGAATTTAGGTACAAATTCAAGCTTTTCGCCTAGTAAGGTGGTTACAGGAGGAAATGTACCAACGGCAGCAGTGTAGGCCCCAGTGCTATGCGGTGAAAAGATCATGGCCTTGGGGTTTTTTTTGCATTTAGTAGTAGTATTTTATAGAGAAGCTGGTTCTGCAGTGTATTGAATTCCTTTTGTAATTCTGAGCACGCGGCTCCAGGAGAATCACGGCTTAGACAGAGCACTGTATCATCGGCAAACAGGTGTATACTGGCTTCCTTGATTCCCAAATCCAAGTTGTTGATGTAGATGGCGAAAAGTAAAGGGCCCAGTATTGATCCCTGTGGGAGTCCTCTTTTTATTGGTTTGAGTTGAGAGAGCTCACCTTCAGCCTTGATTTGTTGCTGCCTGTAGGAGAGGTAGTCCTGGAACCAATCCAATGAGACTGAGTCCATGCCTATGGATTTTAGGGTGGAGAGAAGTAGGCAGTGGTCGACGATATCAAAGGCCTTGCTGAGATCTAGAAACACCGCACAAACAAATTTTTTATTGTCAAGGTCCCGCTGCCAGTCATTAGTGACTTTGGTCAACGCCGTAATAGTGCTATGCTTTGCTCTAAAGCCGGACTGCATAGGATTAAGCAATGAGGAATCGTCTAGGAATGATCTCAACTGTATATCCACAATTTTTTCCATCATTTTCGAAAGTATTGGTAAAAGAGAGATTGGCCTATAATTGTTTAGGTCACTTGGGTCTCCTGCTTTAAATAGTGGGATGACATGAGCAGTTTTCCATTCTCTTGGGAGACAGCCTTGGGCTAGGGACAAGTTGAAGTGTGATATAGGTGGGGCAAGTATATGGTGTGCAATTTTCCAGAAAGTATGGGTCAAGGAGTCGCTCCTGCGCTTTTTCTAATATCTAGCTGTAGTAGAAGGTCTTCAACTTCCTTAATGGTAGTTGGGAAAAGGAGAAGATCATATCTTTATTACTTGGTTCAGTGACTGGGAGGCTTTGGAGCTGTGAGCATAGACTGCTTACTGGTGCTCGAGATACCGTGCCTGCTGGTGGCAAAGTGGTTGTTGAAGGCTTGAAGAATCTCAAATTTGTTAGTGACAGTTGCATTGTCAATGGTAATTTTGGAAGGTAGTACAGTACCTGGTGAATGTTCAGACAGTTCCTTTATGGTAGACCAAAATTTGGCAGGGCTATTGGATGCAGATAGCAATTCATTTTGATAAAAGTTGACCTTGGCCTCTCTGAGGAGTTTCGTGCAGGCATTCCTAGCTGTCCTAAAGAGACACCAGTCTGCTTCGGCATGTGATTTCCGGGCCTTTTTCCATAGTTGGTCTCTTTTGAGTAAAGCTTTTTTCAGGCCCGGTGAGAACCAACAGCAGGTTCTGGTTTTTATTCGAGTTTTGGTCAATGGAGCATGTTTGTTTAGGGCACTGGCTATGATTTTGTGGAGAAGATCATAGGCATCATTTACCGATTTAGCGAGGTAGAAACTCTGCCAGAGTAAAGAGTTTTTTAGATCGTTGAAGTAGGCCAGAGGGTCAAAGTTCCGTCTATATCTTCTGGTAGAGAACTTTGATGTAGTTAGTGGTTTAGTGATTGTTCTTATGCAGCTATAAGGCAGTGGTCACTAACATCCGCTGGGAGGATACTGGCATGAGAAAAGTAGTGTGGTTTATTGACAAAAAGGACATCCAGGAGGGTGCTTCTCACTGGGTTTTTATTGTTAATGCGAGTTGGTTCAGTTATAAGTTGGGAGAACCCATGGGAGTCAGCATCAAGAGAGGAGGTAACTACTGCAGCAGCTGCCACTTCCTACTCAAAAGGGCGCAGGCTGCTATGCTGACCCGACAGCTGCCAAGGCCCGCCTATGGCCCTTAGCTCAGTCTCTGGTATCCCACTACGAATACCACCAGAGGGTAAGCTGGTGCTTCCGATCCTCAAGGGATTCCAGAATCATCGAAAGACAAACTGTACTTGGCTATTGTAATCTGCCTAATGCGTTGTGCTGGCAGAAGATGTTCGTCACCGGCCCGTACAGTACAAAGAACTTGTACCCTGGCTTCCGTTGCTTCATTGTCAAGAATGAGGGGGAGTCAGAGAGGCAGAGAAATAAGTTGAAATGTTTTTTCTAAAAACTTCAAAATAAAGTTTGCCAATGGTGCACTAAATCCTAAGCACAAGTTATTAAGGAGGTGACCTGCTCTTCCAGCGGAAAGAAATATGACATCACAGGGTGGAGCTAGTGCATATACAACCCAAGTGATAGGATGAGGTTAGCCTGCAGACATCTGATGAATCAGCACTTCTAGTGGAATTATCAAAGTGTGGACAGTGAACTGTATCCACGCCCCATAATGAAAGTTTTGAAGAAAATCTTCAAAGCAGAGCGCTTCAAGCTATGCTGCCTATGATCAACGCAGAAAGATAGACTGAAGATTCTAAGCAAACAGAACCATAATGGGGAGCAACCACAGTTCTGATGAGGATGTTATTTTGGTCGCAAGTTGGTGAGCGTGTGTAACCGAAGAATAAATAAATGAATGCCCAGTGACAACTTGGAGCGACACTAAAAACTACTGTAGATGCACTGAAGTGATCTGCTGGTACACATCTACACATAAGCATTTATCAATGCCGAATGTTCACCGCCTGCATTGCTGTTGTACTGGGTCGTGCCTGTACACATTTTTACTGTATATATTTACCCAGGACAGATGAGATGAAATATTTAATTTGCAGTGGTGTCCTGCTTTCACATTTTTAGATTCTATTTACAAAGGATAAGGTAGCTGAGAAGCAATATCTAATTTTCAGTGGACTCCCACATTTTTACCCCAAAATTTCCAACAGTCTTTTTATGACCTGGCTTTATGATTAAGACAGGAGGAATTTTTAAAATCCCATCCGAAAGCTGATTTCGTAGTGCTACTGTGAAAACACATTTCAGAGGGAATTTGAAAAATTATACCTGGCCGGCTCTATGGTGCCAAGTGATGGGTTTTTGCTTGCCACGCTGGTGACCCGGGTTCATGCCCTGAGCCAGGACGTCAGGAGCAGAGTCCGGCAGGGAGGGAGTCTAGAGCACTCTATTGACACTTCCATCCCGGGGGGTGGGCGGGTCCTGGATTGCTGTTTGCTGGCTCCTGGTGGTGGCTAGTGATTGGCGTTCTAGGTGGCATGTGGCCTTGATGCGCCGCTGAATGCCCCTGCCCCCAGGACGATGCTGAGGCCGAACCACTTCAGGGGTAGCGGGTGGGTCGAGAGAAAACCAGAAATTAGCCACTCAGATGACGGTGGCCGGTCCCTGCTAGCCACAAAGCCTAGAGGTGTGCGCAGACTCCTGCTGTGCTCGGGATACGCAGAATGCCTACAGGAAATTCTCTCCCGGTTGTCTCGCACAGGTAAGAGGCCCTCCCGAAGGGATATGTCACATTACCAGGGCCACGGTGCTTATGGAGGAGGATGAAGGGAAGTGGCAGCGGCAGGCCTAGGCGGCCCACAGGAAGTGGCCAGCCGAGGACTCAGGGTATAAATAAGAAAAAAAAAAAAATGCCACCTGTCCTGTTGAGGAGGTAGGGTAATGAGATGCTTAAAATTAGGAGACAAAATCTGCAAAAATAAAATTATAAGTAAATGCTGGAACAATTCAGCGTTTCCTCATAACTTAGCTGTTTTCTCATATTTTGATCCAAAATGTTCAACAGTCTTTATGACCACTCCTTCACACGACAGGTGTCATTTATAAAATAGTGGCCGAAATGTAATTCTGTGCTACAAGTGTGAACACACATTTTGGGCAGGATCTGAAAAATCACAGGTATCACACTCATGAGGTGGTGAGAAAAAATGACAATGTTGAAAATTCAGTTCAAAATATTAAAAATTACCAAAGTTAAGAGCATGTGTTAATTTCAATATACGCTCATAACTGGGTTTTTTTGTACTTATTTTACTGAATTTAATGCAATACAAGCATCATGCCTTCTGTAATGTACATCAGATATGTTCAACAACATGTAATGACAGGATTTGAGACAACCCAGAGCCAAGTAACTGCATAATTGGGGAGATTACTTAAAAGTACAAATATAATAATGGATTTCGAACAGCAAATGCTGCCAAGAACGAGAACCTTTCCCAATTGTTAAGACATTTTAGGAGTCTAGTACCTTCCCTAAGGGGAACTTCTGTTAAAATATAAAATTTACTAAAACATGAAGACAAGCTTTTTTTTATTATAAATATTTATACCCCAAATTTTCAACATAGCCTTCTTATGACCCCACACAGTAGTCTTATGACACCACCTCATGAACAAGAGTGGAGAAATTATAAAAATCCTGCCTGAAAGGTGATTTCGCACCACAGGTGCAAAAAATGAAAATTACGCACCTACCGTAATTCTTGATCTTTCTGTGCATCTTCACCATTCATCACTGGTGGGTTCTAGAGATAGAACCAGGAACCCACAGGAGCAGGTTTTTTTTTGTGAGGGCAGGAGCCAACGTTGAGGTGGTGCCGCCCTTGAGGCAGACGCACTGTGTGGCACTCGAGGGTTGGCCAGCAATCAACGTGAGACCTAATCCATCCCAGTTCTGCACAGAGAGAGCAGCATTAGTAAAGGGAAAAGGAGGGCAGGGCAAGGGAGCCGAGATAGGAAAAGGAAAGGATATAAACAGAAGAAGGAATAAAGTCCACTGAGAGGACAGAAAAGTAACCTAGGGATCTGGGACGGGGGTCCCAAACCTCTGAGCACGACAGGGGGGATAGAGAAAGGGAGGGAGAAAGAAGAGAGGAAGGAGGAGAGGGAGACAGTGCGCTGCCCCTGGAGAGGTCCAGAGAACTGACCAGACTTCGGAAGGGTCACTGTCTAACCATTTCAACCCTTCAACCCCACTGAGGGAGAGAAAGGAGTCTTTTGGGTCGAAGAAAACCAGCCTCAAGGCGAAACAGCTGGGAGGTCCAGGAGACGGATCCAGAGTGGTTAGATTAGAAAGGCCCTGTCAGTCTAAAGAACACAGGGGAGCGACTGTCTCCCACTCCTGACAAAAAATATCCCCCCCCCCCCAATAATGGGGAGATCTGCATCTCTGCAGGATCCCCCAGAGAGAGACCCTAAGCAAGAGGACAGCTCAACTCCTTGACTAAGGGGAGGAGATGCCTGGGGATCTCTTAAGGCATGAAACCTACCCAAAGGGACCATGCAAAGAGACTGAGCTAGCTGCCACCAGAAGGAATCAGAGGGAGCTACAGCTCCTTAGGAAAAATTTGAAGAGTCACCAGGGTCTTCTAATACCATGTAACTAAGGACTTTATCGGGCAAGAGTTGACATCCGAGCAACAGAGTCTTCAACCAAAAGGGAAGGGGATGCGAGGAAAACCCGTGAGAGTCCTACTGGAAGCAAAAAGCATGTCCGCTTGTTCTCCCCCAAAGGAGAACTTCTGCTACCCAAAGGAGAAGCAAAGGGTGGGAGGTACCAGAGGATTAGACCAGAAGGACTATATTGGGGAAAACAAGCAGGAAGGAGGAGCTACCCAGAGACTGAGGCCCTAGAGGGGACAGAGGGTGGAAAGTAGTGATGAATGGTGAAGATAGATAGAAAGAACAAGAATTATGGTAGGTACATAATTTTCATATCTTATCTGTGTCAATCTTCACCCTTCATCACTGGTGGGTGATTACCAAGCCCTTCCGAAGGGGACCTGGCACCTCCCTGAGGGATGGAAGTCCCTCAGTCTCCTGTGGGGGAGCCATCGGAGGCCTAATAAGGCCTGGGACAGGTCTGGATGAGGTGGGGTCTCCCTCTGGCTGGGAGACGGAAGTCGCCCCTGAAGTTCCCGCCTCACCCTGTGGGGAAAAAAGAAAAAATTACTCACCTTAGTAATGTTGTTTCTTCTAATGGAGTCTTGCTATATTATGACATATGCCGTGAGTCCCAACCTTCGAACTGCTCCGGAGGTGAGGGAGTTAACTTTCCATGTCAGGCATGGAACGCTGAGCTCGAGCTCGGTTGAAACTCTGTCTGTTCTTCAAACTCAAACCGTCAGATCTTTACGAGCTAAACTCACTGAGGTCCTGTGTGGAAGCTGTAAACCTACACTAGCTAACTGGCTACTAAACATAAGAACAAATTTTTTGATCCCAAAACAAAGACTCAAGTCAGGAGACCCAAAAAATGAAAAACACAACACCAAGTCACCCCAAAAAAGGAGGGGTGAAAACAACAAGGTGGGCATCTAATAAGTGACAACACTGCACTGCCCACCCACATCCCAAAAGAAAAAATTACTCACCTTAGTAATGTTGTTTCTTCTAATGGAGTCTTGCTATATTATAGACATTAGCAGTTTGATCCAGCTCTAGAACTGCTCTGGAGTGAAATGGTTAAAACCATTCCAAAATAGAATTTTGGCACGAGAGCAGCTCTATCTGTGTCATTTCAAACTTGAACTGTCAGATCTTTACGAGCCAAACTCACTAAGGTCTGTGTGGAAGCTGTAACCTACACTAGCCAAATGGCTACCTAAATAATAACCATCGATGGTCCCAACACCCAAGACTCAAGTCAGGGGACCAGAAATACTAACACCATTCTAATAATATGAAAATGGAACATAAGTATAATAAAACACACACACGCGTACACATACACACCCCCAAAGTCCCAAAGGGGACAAAATGCTAACAGGACATAAGTACTGCCCACACTAAGTTGCCCGCACCCCACCAAGTAGAGGTTCTAGAGGGGCAGGTTGGGAGGTCTATAATATAGCAAGACTCCATTAGAAAAAACAACATTACTAAGGTGAGTAATTTTTCTTCAAACATGAAGTCTTGCTATATTATAGACATTAACAGAATACACAGCAGTACCTCCATGGAGGAGGGGCAGAACCTACTTAGGGAATAGGCTCTGAAGAACAGCTGTGCCAAACCGAGCATCTCTCCTGGCCCGGACATCCAGGGAGTAATGCTTGGTAAAAGTGTGTACCGTTTTCCAAGTAGCAGCCTGGCAAATCTCTAATAAAGGGATATCTCTGGCAGCAGCTAGAGACGCAGCTGTACCCCTGGTAGAATGAGCCCTCAAACCGGGGCTCTGCCCACTTCTGATAACAAAATTGGATACAGAGACAATCCACCTGGCTATTGATCTCTTAGTGGCAGGTTGCCTTTCCCAACTTCACCATAGGTAAGGAAAAGTTGGAGGATTCGAACCTGTGACCTTTGGCACGCCTATATAATAACTAAGAGCTCTCTTAACATCCAGGCTGTGCAACCTCCTCTCACCAAGAGAAGTGATCAGTGAAAATACTGGAAGGAGATAGATTGATTAAGATGGAAATCTGAAACCACCTTAGGCAAAAACTTCCTATTAGTCCTAAGAACTATCTTATCCCTGTGGAAAGAAATAAAGTCAGTCTCCACTGACAAGGCTTGCAATTCACTTATCGTCTGGCAGAAGTGATAGCCACTAGAAAAACAGTTTTCCAAGTTGGTACTAAGCTCTGCAGAAGACAGAGGTTCAAAGGGGTTGCATTAACTGGGCAATGCAAACATTAAGGTCCCAAGCAGGGCGGTTCCCGAAAGGGAGGATTAGTATGGAGTAATCCCTTAAAAAACTTGGAAAACACAGGATGAGAGGAAAGAGGGGATGACTTTCCTGCTGACACAAAAGCAGACACAGCTGCCAAATGAACTCTCAGGGTAGCTGGTCTGAGACCCAAGGAATTAAGATGTACCATGTAATCTAACAAAATGGGCAATTCAGCAGATTCTGGGAAATATTTTCCCACACACCAAATGAAAACCTTTTCCATTTAGAACTATAAGTAGCCCTAGTGGAAGGCTTTCTGGAAGCCTTTAGGATCTCAAGAACACCCTGAGAGAGGTGTAAATCAGCAAACTAACTCCTCAAGAGCCAGGCCTTGAGGTTGAGGATTGAGGTCGGATACCAAACCTTCCTGGGTACAAGTCAACAGATTGTGATTCCTGGGGAGGCACAGGGGAAGTTGGACTGTCAGAGACAGAAGGAGTGGGTACCAGGGCTGCCTGGCCCAATCCGGGGCAATCAAAATCACTCTGCAAGGCTGAGATCTGATTTTGACTAGTACTTTGAATAGGAGAGAAAAGGGGGGTTGGGGGAAGCATAGAGGAACTTCCCCTCCCAATGCAGAAGAAGGGCATCCAGGGGAACTGAGCCCAGCACTGGAGGCCTGCAACAGAACAGAGGAAGTCTGTGATTGTCTGGGGCTGCAAAAAGATCTATCTGAGGGATGCCCCACCTGGCAAAAACTATCCCCAGCACTTGAGGATCCAGGGACCATTCGTGATGGCCCTGGGAAATCCTGGTGAGGGCACCCGCTAGGACATTGTCCTTCCCTGGAAGATGAACTGCTATAAGGGAAGTGTTCAGGGAATAGGCCAGAGACCACAACTTCATTGCCTCGGTGCACAAGGCAAGACCGAGTGCCCCCCTGTTTGTTGATGTACCACATTGTTGTGGTGTTGTCTGTTCCGACTTGTATCACCTTGTCGTGGACAGATGCAAAAAAGCTTGAAGAGCTAAAAAGACAGCTCTGAGTTCCAGCAAACTGATGTGGAGCAGAGATTCCTGGGGGGACCAAACTCCCTGAGTGGAAAGGTCGCCCATGTGGGCTCCCCAACCCAGAAGGGAAGCATCTGTAGTGAGTGTCAAGTCGTGAGAAGGGGAAATGAAGGGGACCCCCGCTCTTAGATTGCTCTGATCCTGTCACCACTGGAGAGCTAGGATCAAGGTTAGAGTCACTGGGACCAACTTGGAAAGGGGGTCTCTTCTCTGAGACCAAAAGGTTCTCAAGTGAAACCGAATGTCTCATCTGAAATCTGGCTCCCTGCACAACAGTTGTGGATGCAGCCATGTGCCCCAGGAGCTGCAGAAAGTGTCTTGCTGGTCGAGAGACCTGCAGAGTGAAGGAAGAGGCCAGAGCCACTAAATTCCTTACCCTTCTGGGGAAGAAAGGCTCTGGCTAGCTTTGTGTCCAATTCTGCCCCTATAAAGGCGAGTACCTGGACTGGTTCAGAACAGACTTTGGTAGGTTTAGCAGAAAACCAGGGAGGTGAGAAGCTGCTGGGTGACCTGCAGGTGAGATTTTACCTGTTCTGGGACTGGCCTACAATGAGCCAGTCGTCTAAATAGGAAAACAGCAATCCTCTGCCTCCTTAAGTGGGCCACTGCCACTGCTAGACACTTTGTGAATACCCTGGAGCAGAGGTAAGGCTGAAGGGCATTGCTCTGAACTGGTAATGACCTGAGGGCAGTTCGAATCTGAGGTACTTTCGATGGGATCTTCTGATTAGGACATGGAAATAGAGCATCCTTGAGGTCCAGGGAGGCTAGCCAGTCCCCTGGCCTTAGGGAAGTAAAATCATTGCCAGAGTTACCATTTTGAACTTTGGTTTCAAAAGATGCTTGTTCAGATATCTGAGATCTAAAATGGGCCACCATTCTCCTGTCTTTTGGGGTAAGGAAGTATCTGAATACAGACCCTGCCCTGATGCAGGAGGAACCCTTTCTACTGCTCTGAGAGCTAACAGGGATGAGACCTCTGTTTCCAGAGCGAGGTCTCTGAAGCACTTGCAGTAGAAAAGTCTGCTTCTCAACTTGGGAAACTTTTTGAAGCGGAGAACCAGACCCTGGCTTACTACTTCCAGAACCCACTTGTCTGAGGTTAAAGAAGCCCAATTCTGACTGAAGTAAGCCAGCCTGCCCCCCACTGGTACAGGAGATTCGGCCCCGGTCACCCCATCAGGGTGCCTGTTTCGCAGGAGCTTTAGGCTGGGGGGTGGGAACAGGTCTGCCCACCCCTCGTCTGCCCCTGCCTCTGAAGAAGCCCCTCTGAGCATAGGCAGAGGAGGCCTGGAGTCTGGTAGAAAGGCCTGTGAAAGGCCTACCCCTACCCTGGGGGCATGCCTTTGAGGGTGGCTTGCCGCTCCTTAGCCTGGGCACTCTTGTAAGTAGTCCTATATTCATCCATCTTCTTCATGTAATTCTCTGTCTGCTCTCCAAACAGAGAATTTCCCACCACAGGAAAATCCATAGCCTTACCTGGGTATCCTGTGACAAACTAGTACACCTGAGCCAGGCCAACCTCAGAAAAGCTACAGATGTGGCCATGACCTCAGAGGAAACATCATTAACATCCACAGCAGCATGAAACTGAACCTTAGAGGCTTCAATGCCATCACCAGCCACCTGTTCTAGTTCGCTAGCCAGCTGGCCATGGGCCTGCTTGGCCAATTGCATAACAGTATCCCATCTAGATTTCTGATACCTAGCTACATAAGCCATATAATTTACTTGCTGAGTCCCAGAGAGGCTGCCATATACTGTTTTTTTGCCATGGCATCAATCTTCCTGGAATCCTTGTCAGGAGGATGTGAAGCCAAGGGAAGATTAGCTATCACAGGCAGCAGCCTGAACTACCCCAACATGACTGCATTGCTGAGAAAGGAATTCTGTATCAGGGCCTGACAATGTATACCTTCTGTCCATCTTTTTATCTACAGGAGGCACAGAATTAGGAGCTTTTAAAATTTGAATTGTTTGTTTCCTAAAAGACTTATGTAAAGGAATAGACAATCTCCTAGACTCTGGAATATCTATCATTTCTACAAAATCAGGCTCCTCTTGCTCATCACAGCTTCTTCTAAAGGAAGCTGGAGGGTTTCAGCAACTTTTATAAAACATAAAATGAGATGGGGACTCAGACAGCATAGGGGAGATTCTAAAGGTCTGTCTGGGGAGATGTCCGGTTCAATGGGCACACCAGACCTTCCCAGCCACATTCATACTGTTCATAATCCTCCTCCCCTCCCCCTCTGGTTCATAAAATTCTTCAATATCATAATCCTGAACCACTGGGACCGCTGAACCGACCTTTACCAGATAGTGGTGGTTCGGACGGACCCTAAGACAGTGACTGGACAATTTGTATGGCTTTTGCTATCTCTGCAGCAGTTGGAGAAGGAATTTGACTCAGACCTGCTGATTTTCTTGTTTTCTTTACTGGAATTGGTTCCTCAGAACCAGCTTTTCTTGCCGAGGAAGTCTGGTCCTGGTCAGAGGGCACTCCTCTGGTTCGGTTGGCACAGACGGGCTGGCCATCCGGTCAGACTTTAGCCTCTCGTTCCCTGAGCCTGCCCAATATTTTTCCAGGGTGGCTGCAGGAAATTTCACATACCTGGCAGTCTGACTGGAGGTGGTCAAACCGCAGACAATAAACACAGTGGTGTGTGGGTCAGCCTTGGCAAAGACTTCCCACAAACATCAGTGTTGAAACCCAGTGGGCCCGGTTTTTCTTTTGGGTTTCTCAGACATAATGCCAGCCTAACCAAAACTTGCCCTTTAACGGCAGTGCCAGGCGAACACACTTTATCGGTTCCTAACCGAGTCACGGTATTGGAAAAAAACGGCCAAATCCTTTTTTTTTTTTTAGAACCGAGAAGAACCGGGAACCGACTCTAAAATAGTAACTTTTAGTTTTAAATGAGTTTAAACCCACTGATCGGTTCAAACCGAACCGATAACACAAGTTCCACACAGACAAAACCTTCATTTACTTACGGTTACCACAGATAGAGCTTGAACTGAACGGTTTTATGGTTAAAATAAAACTATTCTCGGTTAAATCCAACGAGAAAACACTTTTAAACCGAGAAATGAACCGAGCAGAAGGAGAAATCTCCGGAGCGACTGTTCACTGAGGCGGAGTAAAGAATCTGACAGTTCAAGTTTGAAATGACACAGATAGAGCTGCTCTCGTGCCAAAATTCTATTTTGGAAAGGTTTTAACCATTTCACTCCGGAGCAGTTCTAGAGCTGGATCAAACTGCTAATGTTTATAATATAGCAAGACTTCATGTTGTTTGAAACAGAGGTTCTGAGAGGGGCAGGCGGGGGAGGTCATAATATAGCAAGACTCCATTAGAAGAAACAACATTACTAAGGTGAGTAATTTTGCTTCAAACAACATGAAGTCTTGCTATATTATGACATATGCAGACTACACAGCAGTACCTCCATGGAGGAGGGACAGAACCTACTTAGGAAATAGGCTCTGAAGCACAGCTGTGCAAAACCGAGCATCACTCCTAGCCTGGATGTCCAGGGAGTAATGCTTGGTAAAAGTGTGACCTGTTTTCCAGGTAGCTGCTTGACATATCTCTAGAATAGGGATGTCCCTGGCAGCAGCCAGGGAAGCAGCTGTACCTCTGGTAGAGTGAGCCCTCAGGCCTGAGGAGGAACCTTACCCAGCTTTCGTAACAGAATTGGATACAAGAGACAATCCACCTGGCAATGGATTTTTAGTGGCAGGTTTCCCTTTACCAAGCTCACCATAAGTGAGGAACAGTTGGAGGGAGTCAAACCTATGACCCTTGGTACGCTCTATGTAGTAGCTAAGGGCTCTCTTCACATCTAAGCTGTGCAGCCTCCTCTCGCCAGAGGAGGAATGGTCAGTGAAGTACACCGGAAGAGATCTAGATTAAGGTGGAAATCTGAAACCACCTTAGGCAAGAACTTCCTGTTGGTCCTGAGGACCACCTTATCTCTATGAAAGGAGATAAAAATCAGGCTCCACTGACAAAGCTTGTAATTCACTTATGCGTCTGGCAGAAGTGATGGCTACCAGAAACAGTCTTCCAAGTCAAGTACTTAAGCTCTGCTGAAGACAAAGGCCCAAAGGGGGGTTGCATAAGCTGAGCAATGCAAACATCAAGATCCCAGGCAGGGGCAGGGGCCCTGAATGGAGGGTTGGTGTGAAGCAATCCCTTGAAAAACTTGGAGAATACAGGATGAGCTGAAAGAGAAGAGGGTTTACCTGCTGAAATAAAAGCAGACAGCTGCCAAATGCACTTTTAGGGTAGCTGGTCTCAGCCCCAAGGTATTTAAATGGACCATATAATCCAAGACTGTGGGTAAATCAGCAGATTCTGGGGAAATATGCTTTCCAGAGCACCATATGGAAAACCTCTTCCATTTGGAATTATAGGTAGCCCTGGTGGAAGGCTTCCAAGAAGCCTTCAGTATGTCCATTACACCTTGGGAGAGGTATAGATCAGCAAACTAACTCTTCAAGAGCCAGGCCTTGAGATTGAGAGATTTGAGGTTCGGGTGCCAAACCCTCCCCTGAGCACAGGTTAACAGGTTGTGATTCCTGGGAAGACACAGGGGAAGATGGACTGCTAAGGACAGTAGGAGTGGATACCAGGGTTGTCTGGCCCAATCTGGAGCAATCAGGATCATCTTGCAGGGTTGAGATCTGATTTTGACTAGCACTTTGAAAAGGAGAGGGAAGGGGAAAAGCATAGAGAAATTTCCTTCCCAGTGAGAACTAAGGCATCCAGAGGGACTGAGCCCAACACTGGGGTCTGCAGCAAAAAAGGGGAAGTTGGTGATTGTCTGGGGCTACAAAAAGATCTCTCTGCGGGGTGCCCCATCTGGAAAATATCACTTCCAAGACCAGGGGGTCCAGTGACTATTCGTGATGGCCCTGGGAAATCCTGCTGAGAGCATCTGCCAGGACATTGTCCTTGCCTGGGAGGCGAACTGCCGTGAGGGAGGTGTTCAGGGAGTAAGCCAGAGACCACAACTTCATTGCTTCGGTGCACAAGGCTGTAGACAGAGTGCCTCCTTGCTTGTTGATGTACCACATTGTGGCGGTATTGTCTGTTCTGACCTGTACCACTTTGTTCTGAACAGACCTGGAAAAGTCTTGAAGTGCTAGAAAAACTGCTCTGAGTTCCAACAGATTGATGTGGAGCAGAGATTCCTGAGGGGACCACAATCCCTGGGTAGTGAGGTCACCCATGTGAGCTCCCCACCCTAAGAGGGATGCATCTGTAGTAAGTATTGAGGAGTGAGACTGAGTGGCAAAAGGAACCCCTTGTTTCAGATTGCTCTGATCCTGCCACCACTGTAGGGCCTGGATCAGGGTTCGAGTTACTGGGATCAATTTGGTTAGAGGGTCTTTCCTTCGAGACCAAAAGGCTCTCAAATGGAACTGGATGTCCCTCATCTGAAATCTTGCTCCCGCGCCACTGCTGTAGAAGCAGCCATGTGCCCCAGGAGCTGTAGAGTGCCTTGCTGGTCGAGACCTGCAGGGTGAATGAGGAGGCCAGAGAGACCAGGGTCCTTGCCCTGTCCAAAGGAAGGAAGGCTCTGGGCTTCCTCTGTGTTCAGCTCTGCGCCTATGAAGGTGAGAAGCTGGACAGGCTCTAGAACTGACTTTGAAAGATTCAGAAGGAAACCTAGAGAGGTGAGCAGTTGGAGTTTTCTGTAGGTGTAACTTGACTTGGTCTGGGAACTGACCTACTATGAGCCAGTCGTCCAGGTAAGGGAAGATGGCAATTTTTTGCCTTCTTCGGGCAGCAACTGCTACTGCCAGGCATTTTGTGAATACCCTTGGAGCAGAGGTGAGGACAAAGGGCATTGCTCTGAACTGGTAATGGCCTGAGGGCAGCTCGAACCCGAGGTATTTTCAATGGGAGCTTCTGATGAGAATATGGAAGTAGGCATCCTTGAGGTCCAGGGACGCTAGCCAGTCCCCTGGCCTTAGAGAGGGTAGAATTATTCCCAGAGTCACCATTTTGAATTTTGGTTTTAAAAGGTGCTTGTTTAAATATCTGAGATGCAGGATGGGCTGCCATTCTTCTGTCTTTTTTGGGGTAAGGAAGTACCTGGAGTACAACCCTTTGCCCTGGTGTAGGGGTGGAACCCTTTCCACAGCTCTGAGAGCCAGGAGGGACGAGACCTCTGCCTCTAGGGCAAGTGCCTCTGATGGATTTGCAGGTGGAAAGGATCTGGTTCTCATCTTTGGAAATTTTTTGAAGCTGAGAACCAATCCCTGGCTTACTACTTCCAGGACCCACTTGTCTGATGTCAGAGACTTCCAGTCCTGGACTAAGTAAGCCAGCCTGCCCCTACAGGTAGAGGAGAATCGGCCTGGCAACCCCATCAGGGTGCCTGCTTGGCAGGGGCTTTGGGCTGAGGGGTGGAAGCAGGCCTGCTTGTACCCCGTCTGCCTCTCCCTCTAAAAAAAACCCTCTGGGCATAAGCAGAAGAGGAGGCCTGGGCTTGGTAAAAAGGCCTATGAAAAGGCCTGCCCCTGCCCCTGGAAAGCTGCCTTTGAGGAGTGGCCTGCCTTTCCTTGGCCTGCCCACTCCTATAGGTGGTCCTATACTCATCCATTTTCTTCATATAATTCTCTGTCTGCTCCCCAAACAGAAAATTACCCACAACAGGAAAATCCATGGCCTTAGTCTGGGTATCCTGTGACAGGCTAGTGCATCTGAGCCAAGCCATTCTGCGAAGTGCCACAGAGGTAGCCATGACTCTTGATGACACATCATTAGAGTCCACTGCAGCATGGAATTGCACCTTGGATGCCTCAATACCATCAGCAGCCACCTGCTCCAGCTCCTTGGCAAGCTGGCCAGGACCTGTTTTGCCTAGAGCCATAACAGTATCCCATCTGGATTTCTGATATCTAGCAACATAAGCATGTAATTTGCCTGTCTGAGTCCCAAGGATGCTGCCATGTACTGTTTCTTTGCCATGGCATCAATCCTCCTGGAGTCCTTGTCAGGGGGTGTGAAGCCAAGGGAATATTTGCCTTGTCACAGGCTGCAGCCTGCACTACCCCAACATGGCTGCATTGTTGTGTAAGGAACTCCGTATCAGAGCCTGACAATGTGTACCTCTTGTCCATTCTCTTATCCACAGGAGGTATAGTGTGAGAAGTTTTTAGAATTTTAACTGTTTCCCAAAAGATTTATGCAAAGGAATAGACAGTCTCCTAGACTCTGGGATATCCATCATTTCCACATAGTCAGGCTCCTCTTGATCATCCACAGTTTCCTCCATAGGGAGCTGGAGGGTTTCAGCCACTTTTTTATAAAACATAAAATGAGAAGGGGACTCAAAGCCTAGGAGGAGACACTACTGAAGGTCTGTCTGGGGAGATGTCCGGGTCAATGGGCACATCCAGACTTTCAAATCCACATTCACTCCCCTCATACTCCTCTTCCCCCTCCTCCGGTTCATAATATTCCTCTAAATCATACTCTTGAACCGGTGGAACCGAGCGCTTACCTGATGGTGCCGGTTCGGTCGGAACAGGGGAAAGCGACTGGACAATTTTAATCGCTTTGGCTATTTCTTCAGCGGTTGGAGAGGAAAGTTTTGGCTCCACACCAGCTGATTTCCTAGTCCTTTTTGCTGGAACCGACTCCTCAGAGTCGGATCTCCTTTTGCCAGAGGAAGTCTCGCCCTGGTCAGAGGGCACTCCCTCGGTTCGGTTGGAACCGAACCGGGCTGGCCATCCGGTTCAGCGGACTTTTTGGCCTCCCTTTCCCTGAGCCTACCAACTCTCTTTTCCAGGGTAGCTGCAGGAAAATTTTTACAAATCTGGCAGTCTGCATTGAGGTGGTCAAACCCCAGACAATAAACACAGGTGGTGTGGGGGTCAGCCTTGGCAAAGACTTCCACATACACTGCAGTGTTGAAACCCAGTGGGCAGTTTTTTTCTTTGGGTTTCTCAGACATAGTGCCAGTCCTAACCAAACTTTACCTGTTTATGGCAATCCGCCAGGTAAGACCCTCTTATCGGTTCCCAACTGTGTCACGGTCGGAAAAACGTAATAAAATCTTTTTTTTTAGAACCGATAAGAACCGGTAACCACACTCTAAATGACAGATTAAGATATTTTAAACAACCTGATCGGTTCAAACCGAACCGATAAATCGTTAACAAGTTCCACACAAGATAGAAATTAATGTAAAACCTATCTAGTACTCACAATACCACAGACAGTCTGAACTGACTGGTTGCGGTTTAAATTCGGTCGAAAACCGAGAAAAACAATACTTTAACTGACAAAATGAACCGAGCAGAAGGAGAAATCTCCAGAGCGACTGTTCAGTGAGGCGGAATAAAGAATCTGACGGTTTGAGTTTGAAGAACAACAGACAACGAGTTTCAACCGAGCTCGAGCTCAGCGTTCCATGCCTGGCATGGAAAGTTAACTCTTTCACCTCCGGAGCAGTTCGAAGGTTGGGACTCACTGCATATGTCATAACATAGCAAGACTTCATGTTGTTTGAAAAAGTAGTTACTTAAGAACTTACCGTAACAGTAGATCTTCGAGAGAGGCTCCTGCAGTAGGTAATTACATATAGGACTGAAGCAGACAGGCGTCAGGACCTCATGGAAAAATGTCTAACTAGTAGTCTCTGGCGGGGGACTGCCCCCACGTCAGGTGACCAATGTCAAGAGACATCAGTATAAAGGGGCGGTCCCCCACGCCCGCTTTCCAGTTCTTTCCCATCAAAGGCCAAAAGGCAAGACAAGAGAGAAGCGGATATTTCCCATGCTGGAAAAGGAGCTGAAAAAGCTAAGGGGTATGGAGGGCGGGAAGGTATTACCTACTGCAAGAGCCTCTCTCGAAGATCTACTATTACAGTAAGTTCTTACGTAACTGTACTATCTTACTTCGAGAGGGGTCTTGCAGTAGGTAATTAAACATAGGACTGAGTCCCAAGCAGTCTGGAACAAAGAGAAGCTCGTGGGAGGAGGAAACTACTCATACACAGATCCTCTGGCTGTGAAGGTCTTAGGAAAGAAGGTCTTGCAGAACAGCCAACCCGAAGTCAGCTCTATGGCGAGAGGCAATGTCCAAACTGTACTGTTTCGTAAAGGTACGGACAGAAGTCCAGGTTACGGCTGCACAGTTGGCAGCCGCCGACACATTCTTGAAACAAGCAGCCGAGGCAGCTATACCCCTAGTGGAGTGACCTCTGATTTGACCTGGCAATGTCTTGTGATACTTGTCATAAACTGATACAATAAGCCAACAATTTTGAAAGGCACTGTTTAGAAACAGCACTGCCCTCTCTTTTGCGAGCAAAAGAGACAAATAGTTGATCAGTCTTTCTGAGATCCTTCATCCTGTTGGTGTAGTATCTCAGAATCCGGTGAACATCCAAAGTATGTAAGCGGTACTCCCCTTGATTGGAATGTTGCGTAAAAAACACAGGCAGTTCCATGGATTGATTCAGTGTAGATTCCGCTACCACCTTAGGGAGAAACTTAGGGTTGGTACACAGAGCCACAGATTCCTTGTGGAAAATCAAGGCCTGAAGCTCAGAAATTCGTCGAGTGGAAGTAATGGACACCAGGAAGAGGGTCTTCCAGGAAAGGAACTTTTGGTCTACTGATGCTGCCGGCTCAAAAGGAGGCAGAGTAAGCTTCTTGAGAATGAAATTCAAGTCCCAAGGAGGGCCAAGTGCGCGAATAGGGGGTCTCAAATAAAGAACCCCTTTAAGGAAGGTCTTGGCAACCTCCAGCTGCACAAACTATCTGTCCCCAAAAGAAACATGGTAAGTGGAAATAGCCGCCATGTGAACCTTCAAAGAGGAGTGACTAAGACCCAGGTCAAAGAGGTGACGCATGTAATCCAGGAGCCTCCCGACAGGGCAGGAGAATGGCTCGAAGGCTCTGGAAGAGGCCCAAATGGAGACCCTTTTCCATTTCATGGCACGAGTGGAAGGCTTTCTGGCCTCCACTAGAATCTCCGTCACCTGCGGCGAAACCCCAAACCAGGCTTGAACTATGTCTGCAGGAGCCACGTATGCAGCTGAAGGGATTTGAGTCCTGGATGGACCAGGGTTCCCTGATCCTGGGTCAACAAGAGCTGCGATAGAGGTAGAGGAAGAGGAGGTTCCTCTGAATACTGTTGCAGAAGAGAGAACCAAACTTGCCTGGGCCATAACAGAGCGATGAAGATCATGCGAGCTCCTTCTGAACAGAGTTTGTGTAACACCCTCAGAATCAATGGGATCGGGAGGGGGAAGGCATAGACGAATCTACCCTTCCAGTCAGGAGACAGAGCGTCTCTCAAAAAAACTCCGCGACCTGGGGCGAGCGAGCAGAAGACGGGAAGTTTTGCGTTGAGAGGAGAGGCAAGCAGGCCTACCTGAGGGGTTTCCCCAGAGTAGGAAGACATCATGTACTACCCCCTGATCCAGTTCCCATTAGTGAGCTTGGGCGGACGACTGGCTGAGGTGGTCCGCCAATGTGTTCTCGACCCCCGTAACATGAACCGCTGTAAGGAGAAGGTTGTCAAGTCCTGCCCAATATCAAACCTGCATCGCTTCCCTGCAAAGAGAGTAGGAATGAGTTCCTCCCCATTTGTTGATGTACCACACTACGCACATATTGTCGGTCTGGACAGTCAGATGACCGGGAAGCAGATACAGATGTAGAGCATGTAAGGCATACAGAACGGCCCTTAGCTCGAGCACGTTTATGTGGAGAGTCTGCTTGAGTCAGGACCAAGAGCCCTGGGTCTGTTGAGATCCCAAGTGGGATCCCCAACCCTCGCCCGAGGCGTCTTATCAGAGTTTTGGGGGGGGGGGGGAGGACAGAAGGGAACTCCCTGGCAAACCTTCTCCTGATTCATCCACCATTGCAAGACCCTACCCATCGGAGAGGAGACCAGGATCTCCCTATCTAGGTCGTCCACCAATTGATCTCACTGAGACCGAAGTGTCCACGGAGAGATTCTCATGTGAAGCAGAGCGCGAGGCACCGTCGGAATGGCAGCCGCCATGAGCCCGAGGAGACGAAGGACTGACCTGGCAGAGGCCCGCTTGTGGCTGGACAACAGGCAGGCCTGAGCCTGAAGGTGGCCCCCCTGTCCGAAGGCAATACCAGAGGTCATATCCAGGATCGCCCCGATAAACTGGAGTCTTTGAGACTGGATCAAATGGGACTTGTCCTGGTTGATGGTAATACCCAAGCTGGTGAAAACCTGCAGGGTATGGGAAAGGGAGCACAGGAGATCCTACCTGGACGGGGCCGCCAGGAGCCAGTCGTCCAGGTACGGAAAAACCTTAACTCCCTGGGTATGCAGGTGGGCCGCTACCACAGAAAGGCATTTGGTAAATACTCGGGGAGCAGAGGAGAGACCAAATGGGAGGGCCTTGAACTGGTAGTGGTCTCCCTGAAAAGAAAAACGAAGGTATTTGCGGTGGGACGGGCAGATAGGGATATGCAGGTAGGCATCCTGCATGTCCAGAGCACACAGCCACTGTCCTGGCAGAAGTCCCTGCAGAGAGAGCATTCTGAACCTCTTGTACTCCACGAACAAGTTCAGGGAGCTGAGGTCTAGAATTGGCCTCAGAGCCTGATTTCTTCGGAACCATGAAGAAATGGTAATAGTAACCCATCCCCTGGAGATGGGGATGGATGGGCTCTATTGCCGCCTTCCAAAGAAGGGCGGAGATTTCTTCCCGAACCAGAAGCAGGTGTTCTGGGGAGTAAGACTACCTTGGAGGGGTTTTTCTGGGCGGTTTCTGAAGAAACTCTCAAGTGTCCTTCCACAATCAGCTGGAGCACCCAAATGTCGGAAGTTATCCTCTCCCAACCTGGCAGATGCAGGGAGAACCTCCCTCCTACTGGTTGCTCTGGGAAGCCCAGAGGCTGTGGGAGACTAAAGGAGTCAGGAGGCGAGAGGCAGCGCTGCAGCTGGAGCTCCTGCTGCCCGTTTGGGCGGAGGGGGGGGGGATTCACAGCCAGAGGGGCCCGTTTGTTGGCCCACTTCCCTTGGGATTTCGCCTTGGCCCATGTACGTTTGCGAAAGGGATGGCGCTGAGGCTGAGGGGCTCTGTACATGGAGTCAACTTCCTCGAGAGCATTGCTCTTCTCCTGCAGGCCGGTGATATCTTTGACATCACCACTGAACCCCTAAAGGGCACGTCCTGGATAGCGGACTGCACTTCGGGGACAAAAACCTGACACTCAGCCAGGCATGATGCTGCAAATTTACGGCGAATGCCGAGCTCCTTCCAGCAGCGTCCACTGCATTGTAAGTAGCGCGTAGCATGTGCCTACTGGCCGAACAAGCAGAACGGACCAGGTCTGCCACTTCCTGTTTGGTCTGCAACTCAGGGAAGGAGCCCAATTTAGCTTCCACCTCGTTAAGGATAGCCTTCTGGTAATCCCCCATATGAGCGACGCAGTTCATGGCCCTAATACCTAGAACGGAAGAAGAGAAAACCTTCCCATACTGGTCCAGAAGGTGCGATTCCTTATTGGGTGGAGACAAACTCAAATGCTTTGGGTTGGCTGTATGGCCGTGGGTGGCGCTGATCACGACAGAGTCAGCCTTGGGGTGTGAAGTAAGAAAATCAACACCCTCCAGAGCCTGATATAGCCTGTCCGCCTTCCTCGGAAGGGAGGCTATGGACAACGGTTGTTTCCAGATGGTGGAAACAAGGTCCACATGAGGCTTGATCCAGGGTGGAACCAAGGCAGGAGCGACCTCGGGCAGATCCAGACGTGCAGCCAGCTTCTGCCACTGTGGATCTGGCTCCAAAGATTTCCACTGATGTAAAGACTGGATCTTTCATAGCAACTCCGTGAAGGAAGGATCCTCCGGAGGTGACTTCGGAGAAGTCCTAGGCCGGGGCTTGTCTGGAGTTCGTGGCTTGGCATCGAAGTCAGAACGTCCGTCTGAGAAAGTAGGAGGAGACGAAGACCCCTCCCCACTTGGGGGAGGAACGGACCCCTTGGGAAGATCCCAGGGTAACGTGCCACCCCCAGTCTGGGAACCGGAGGGGACACCTCTGGAAACAGGAGGGGGTCTCTTGCCCTCAACGACGGGGGTCTGGAACAGGGTCCGGCGTCGGAAGGCGGCTCTCTACTTCCTTAGTGAGCTGAGCCTTGGCCTCAGCCCACCAGGAAGCCAGAGTCTCCCTCAGGTCCACCGGCGGCTGTGGGGGCAGTGAAGGAGGAGGATATGGATATTGGGGATATCCGTATGGCGAGTATCCATACCCCGACGGCAGGAAGTCCGAGGCCGCAGCATCGAGGACTGACGGCGTATACCCGGGTGCCAGGGGCTCCGACGGAGCGGAAGGCCCTGGAAATGACCCCGCAGGCGGGCCGGGAATAGGAGGCCCGGCCGGTGTCGGGACATCATCCGGGAGGAGAATGTCACCCGGCATCGGCAAGGCCAGCGTCCAAGGGTTCGACGTCAGGTCGTCGGGCCCAGAAGAAGGGAGACTTGATGGGAGCATGCCTGCATTCTCCGTATCACCCAGGGACGGAGAGTTAAAAGGAGACGCTGGGGCCTCGGAAGGCAGTGGCGAACGCTGCGGGGAGCTGGTGATGGCAGACTGAACGTCAGGGTCCGGCGTCTGCTGCAACGCCATGCGGTCGTCGGAGGGTCCGAAGGACGCCTTACCGGCAGGGTCCGGGCCAACGTCTGAGGAGCCGTTGTCCGACTTAGCGGAACCGGCGCCCGAGGAAGGCCGTGAATGAGGGGCAGCCTTGTCGGGCAGCTTAGAGACCGTGCGCTGCCCAGAGGGGTTGAGCGACTCAGCGCCTTCTCCGGGCGGTCAGGTGCTCCCAAGGGCCCGAGCACGAGTCAGACAGGGAGGCTCGACCCGCGCTTGGAACCTTCCAGGATAGCTGTCAGGAGTGGTCCCTGGGAGGGGGTGTTACCTTGAGCAAGGCAACTCCAGCCGAAGTCAAGGTGGACGAGGAAGAGGAGTCCTGGTCCCGGTGCTTCTCCTTGTCTTTTTTAAGGTGACCCTCAGGTGAACTGGAGGTCTGACGAAACTTCTTCAGCTCCTTGTCCACGGAGGTAATTTTCTTTGAGTATATGGGCCTCCAGGGACTGCTGCCTCCGTCTGTGGGAGGCGGTGTTAAATTTCAGGCAATGCTGGCACTTCTCCATGGGGTGATCCGGGCCCAGACAGAAGAGGCACTGGGAGTGTCCGTCCTTGTGCGGGAGTTGGGGCGCCGCACTAGTCGCACTTATTTTTGTGCTCGGAGGGAGTAGGGGACGACATACACTGCACAAATCCAGACGAGAAATCAAATAAAAAATGGAGGTAAAACTACCGAACGACTGTCGAAGCAGTGGAACTTAACCACGAGGCGCTTTCACAAGCTAACGGTGGGAAAAAACTGGAAGGCGGGCATGGGGGACCGCCCCTTTATACTGACGTCTCTACATCGTTAACCTGACGTGGGGGCAGTCCCCCGCCAGTGACTGCTAGCTAGAAATTCTTCTGTGACTTCATGATGCCTGCCAGCTTCAGTCCTATATGTAATTACCTACTGCAACAGCCCTCTCGAAGTAAGATAGTGGATTCCCCGGAAAGAGAAGGCAATCACCCTTCACTGGGCCACGAGTGATAACTGGGATAGATGAAGCCATGCCATCTGCCTTGTGCAGATCGCTGTCCCCGCCAGCCTGGACGCCACCTCACTGGTGTCATATGATGCCCTTTCTTGGTACCTCGCAAGCTTCAGGCCACATGCGGAGAGGGCAATGGCTTGTCTGGTTGCCTCCGAATCAGGCAAAGATAACAGGATTTGTCCTAGTAAAGGCCATAAGTGCCTGTTATAGGCAGCAAGATGGTCCTGATGCGCTGATAGACACAGGCCAAGGAAAACAACTCTCCTCCCCTAAAATTCAAACTCCGAAGAGTCCGTCTCCGGGGGCCGGTCACGTCTCAGGCGTCTATGCCCAAAAGGTGTGTCCAGGATCATCACGCTCGAAGAGGGGTGAGACAGAGCTCCTGGAGACCCGACACTATACCTGCGCTGGCAGTCCATCAGGGCTGGAGAAAGGGCTGAAGGACAACTCCAAGCATGGTACGACGCCTCCCTAAAGGGGGAGGGCCAGGCAGGAACCATCAGGTTGGCCACACTGAACTCTCCTAAAAAGGCGTGTGCCACCTGCTTAGGATTGCTATTTGCGAGTCTGGTAATGTGGAGCTCGTCGACTAACCCTGAAAAGGAAGAGCTGATAACTGGATAGGTCAGCAGCTGAGGAGAGGTGGATGGAGGGATCCGCTCCCTCATGTGAGGAAAACGAGGAAGCTGATGAGTCTGGGGAGTCAGGCACTGGCTGCCCAGGAGAATGCTGAAACACCTCTTCGTCCATGGACCTAAAATAGGCAGGGAATAGGGCAGCCATAGCTCTGAACTGTTACCAGGTCAGAGGCCCCGTAGGACCAGAGTGGCCTGGGATAGGGGGAAGGGTTGGCAAAGGTAGAGCTCGGGAGGAACCGTCGGCCGATTCAGTCAGTGGCCGTTCAACCAGATGAACGGTCAGGACTGAGCCCTAAATGGGAATGCCCCCTCCGAGGTGACTGGGGCCATATGGGTCCAGAAGGGCTGCCACTAGCCTCCAAAGATGAGATTCCTCCCAGGGAGACTTCAGCGGAGAAGACTGGGCCGGCACTATGACTCCTACCTGAACCCGTGCGGGCTACAAGGGAGACAAGGGAGGGACGCTGCTCCTGACACTGTCCCCTCAACCCATCAGACTCAGAGAGGGACCCCTTCCTCAGTGTCAACTTAGGTAGCTCAATCCCACCTGCAGACTCCTGAGAGACTGCAGACAAGAGAGTACCCTCCCCTGCTCCAGACGCCCTAGCAGGCCCAGCAGTGGGCCCAGCCTGCGCACCCACAGCAGGAGGATCACCTCCTTCAAGACTAGGCGTTCCACTGACTCCGGAGGATCCTCTGGTGCTGGCACTGGAAGACTGGTCGATGTTGCAAGCGGCACGGACACCGGTGCCAGTAGCAACCACCAGAGCCGACGTGCTGGGCAAAGAGGAGTCTGAGGACTCCTAAGAATCGGGAAGCCAGTCCAGGTCCACTTCTGAATCATCCTCCCCAGAGAAGGCAAGGACCCAGACTACCTCACTGACTTCTCTGCTCCTGGCACCACAAGGCAGCCCTGCACTGTCTACAGTGCATTCCCGATCATCTACACTGCGCACGGCACCGGGATCTGAGACAGCACTGTGAACCAGCTCTTTACCAACCATGGTGCCTCCTCGATCTCAGATGCCACAAGCGGCACCAGTATCCAAGGCGGCACCCACCAGCCAGCGTAGAGGAAACCACTGGGCCCAGAAGGCACAAGTTGTGATGCCGGGGGAGCCTTTGCCTCCATGGAGGCGATTGCCAGGACGGAGGAATCAGACTGGGCCTCCTGCACCGTAAAAGGGGCTTCCACCGAGGCGAGGCTTAAAGGGCGTGGAGCCCCTCCTCCGCCGGGAGAGGACCTGGAAGAAGGGCTCACGAGACCTGCACTTGGCGTTCCTGGTGTGCGCCAATCCACCGAAGCCTGTGGCATACACCCGACTTTAAACGTGTGAACTTCCAGAACTCAAAGATTCATGGAGAAACAGATGTTGCAATGATTCGCATTGTGGTTTGGGCCCAAGCAGGTCAAGCACCAGTCATGTTGGTGCGAGAAGCAGTAAAGCCAGCTGCAGGGACACGACCGCATAGGAGGCCAGCCCACCTTGGAAGCCTTCTTGCCAGAACGAGACATGACCGGATGGAAAAAATAACCAGAAACAGTACTCTGCGTCATTGAAAAACCAAAAGGAAACACAGCTGAACAGAACTAGGACAGGGTATGACTGACTACTAGGCAGATGACCCAGATCATTTTGTTGCTCCATACACAAGGTCATGTTCACTCGACGGCAGGAGAAGCAGAACTGGGATGGAGGAGGAGTCTGCGTTGGTTGCTGGCCAACCCACGACAACCACATAGTGCGTCTGCCTTGAGGGTGGTGCTGCCTCGACGTCGGCTCCTCCCCTCACACACAAAAAAAAGCTCCCATGGTGTCCTGATCTTCTGGCCAGAACCCACCAGTGATGAATGGTGAAGACCGACACAGATAAGATCACATTTTGGACAGGATTTGAAAAATGACAGCTGTCACATTCATGAGGTGGTGTCACATTCCTGAGGTGGTGTGAAAATTGCTATGTTGAAAATCTGGGGTCAAAATACTGAAAATCACCAAAGTTACCAGCATGTGTTCAAAAATTTCAATGTACAATCATAACTTTTTTTTCTTCATTTTGTATTTTTACATCAAACTTTCAATACAGCCTTCTTATAACCCCACCTCATGAACAAGGGTGGAGAAAATGTTCAAATCCTGCTTGAAAGGTGATTTCACGCAGCAACCAAAAAATCATCTTTCGGGACAGATTTGCATAATTTTACCGCCACCGTTGATGAGGTGGGATCCCAAAGGGCATGCTGAAAATTTTGGGGGGGAAAAAATTGCAAAGTTATGAGGACAAGTTAAAAGCCCATTGAAATGCACTGAACATCATACCTAATTTCCTCGGGCTGCAGTCTGGCATTGAACAATGAAGACATTCTTTCCGATCCAGAAAGGATTACGGTGTTAGACCGCCTGTAAGGGGTGGGGGAAGGGAGGCTGTGGGTGCAGAGTGGGAGGATCGGGGAGGTTAACAGCAGCAGTGAACCGATGGCAGCAACAGACATTAATGGAGGTTTATTTATTTATTTTTTTTTAACATGATATATTAAAATGAAAAAATGACTACGAGGGGAGGTTTTCTTTATTTCAGATACTGACACTGGGGACTGGGCACCCCAGTGTTGGTGTTATGTTTGGAGGCACTGGGGGGTGGGCTCCCCAGTGTCACACATTGAAAACGGGTGAGGTGGGTAGTACTAGCCAGCACTGGGGACTGGGTAGCTTGGTGCTGGAATATTGTAAGGGGCGGGTGCTTAGTGGGAGAGAAACGGCGGCAGTGTGACAGTGGTAGCAACGGACATCAATGGATGGTTTTCTTCTTTTTACAGGATCTATTAAAAAAAAATCTGCCCGGTGGCGGAGAGGGTTGAGGCACTGGAAGCCACACCTCATGCCGCGCTGGCGACCCGGGATCGGGAACGAGTCTGGGTTGGGGGTGAGGGGTGCGTGGAGCAGGACTGAGCTGCCACAAAGTGGCTCTCCTCTCCTGGGGAGGGATGAGGAGTTTACCCAGCACTTGGCTGCTAACTGGTGGAGGACGGATGGCAGCCGGGCTACAGGGGAGCCCAGCGATCGCCAATGGTGGGGCGGAAGGGAGTAAGCGGCACCTGGAGAGTGTGTGTGTGTGCGCGCACGCCTCCATGCACATGCACTGCTGCAATTGCCGGGTCATGGTTATTACAGGGGAGAAAATGGGGGAGGCGGATGGAAAATGCATACAGAAGGAAAAAAAAGATGACATGGGATGGTTTTCTTTATTTCAGGTGCCATCCCAACACTGGGGACTGGGCACTCCAGTGTCAGTGTTATGTTTGGCAGCAATGGGGGTGTGCTCGCCAGTGTCATGCTGAAAAAAAGGCAGGGCGCGTGTGTGCACTAGTCACATCGAGACTGGGCACCCCGGTGTCAAAAACCTAAAGAACAGACAAGTAATGGGAGGGACTGTTTTTATGTTTGAGGGGAAGAAGCACAGCAGACTGACTGTGACGCAATCAGCTCTGCTTGCTGGGTGCCATTATGCTGATCAAAGGAAAGAGACAGCCTATGATTGGGCTGGCTCTTTCCTCTGAGCTATATGAAGTTTACAGTAAGCAAGATCAGAACAGTGTCATGATCCGCCTGGCAGATTGATCAGACACTGACGAGCCCTTTGCAAACTGCACTGGACCAACAGTGACACACCTCTGAAAACCCACACTGATAATATGTTCACTTGGCACAAGGGCGAACATAGAAAGGAAGCGTTTTTACAGGATTCAGGACACATCTTATTTTCTTTTATTAGCAAAGTGTACCAAACAGCCAAAAGGAGCCTCCAAAATGTTGAACAGCAGCCTCCGTATTTTTTTTTATTACATGACCCTGCCTTCTATTGGGCATTCCCTAAATGTCCCTTCACTATATGATAAGAAGGTGCCCAACAGGAGGCAAGTCATACACCAAACAAAACAAACAAAAAAAAAAAAGCAGAATATGGTTATTGGTCAACATATTCCACAAGACCAATTCAGAGTAAATCAAGTCCGTATGTTTTTTTTGTGTGCAAATTATCTTGTCATTACTATTCAACTTAAGATGACCATTCCAAGCCGATCCTTTGGTGCAGTGGCAGGCGCTGCCACTCGCGATACCCTGGGTTCAGAGGATGGCAGAGCATCCAATCGGATGCTCTCTTCCTCAGGGAGGGCATTTGGTCTACGCTACTGTATCACCAAGCTGGGTGACCACAGGTGGCAGTGCAAGCAGGAGCCAACAATCAAGTGTAGGGAATGCCAAAATGCTCCGACGCATGCTGCACACCTCTGTGTGCATGCTGGAGGTCCAATTCAGTGTCCTAGGGGCTGGGAGACAGAGAAAAACCCTGAAAGCAGCATGGCTGCCATCCACCCCTTGTTGTAGGCCCCGCACCACCAAGCATGGCACTCTTGCAGAAACTGATCTTCAACTGCATCAGGTGGTTTGGGCCTACCCCCACTGGCCCCACCCTGGGAGGTAAGCCAGGGGAACACAGCAGAGAGGCAAGTCCTCGAGAAGGCACGTGATGGGGCTGGACTGATGGTAGGCCATTCGAAAGTCGGGAGAGAGAGAAAAGCATACTAAATGTAACAAAACAAAGATAATTATTCCTCAGGGCATGCCTCAGCTCTAACAAAGTGGTGGTCAGTTGGACCCTCTGCTTCCCAAACAAAACCTGGTACACCTACCTGGTTACTAAACAAATATACACAAAACAAAATATGGCCAGCTCACTGCCAGAGCAGTACCACGTTGTGCTACTTTAATGTAGACCTGCGCTGGGAAGCACAATCAGGGTTTGTTCACACCAGTAAGGGCTGAACACTGTCAAAAGAGGTGATGGTATACTGCCTCAGGGTGGGGGTTGGGGAGACTGCACATGTCTTGTACACAAGTACAGCTTCAGATGGTATCTACCATAACAGGAAGGAGAACAAGCCTGCAGGAGGGAAAAACAGCAGCTCAGTATGAAAACATACCTCCCCCACTCCCATGGTCATGCCTCATTTTTGAGTCCCACTCCCACCCCATGGCGGTGCGGTGGTTACCAAGGCAGCAAATAAAAATCCCACGAAAAAGGCATACAATTATACATGGAGCAGGAGAGAACACTTTCTCTGGCTACTGAGGATTCAATGTTGAGCAGCATAGTGTTTACACAATGATACAGCACTGTACCAAAACTCAGACATGTTTCTCCACATAACACAATGTAAGCGAATCCCAAGGCCAGATTTGCAAAAATCAATCGATTTCATCATGGGATAAAACTCGATATACAACACAGTCTGCAAACCAAAGCAGAATAATTCTACACCTCACTTCTTGTACTGCTGTCCTATGTAACACAATCTTGAGTTTTACATACAAGTTTAAACTTATATTTTACTGAATTTGAAATAATGGTACAAAAGGCACCTGCACTGAAGGAACATTAGGAATGCCCCCCACATGAAATCACACTACATACCTCTCAACCTCCTGTCTTGCAAATCAGGGCCAGGACATAAAATAACCAGGGACAAATGACTGAAATCAGGGACACATCATACAAAATAGGAAAACAAGCTCAGAAGCCTTTTATATTGGAGGCTTAGTGTGAATCACTTTCTGACGGAGAACTGGACTGCAGCATTGATGTCTGCAAAAATGTAAGCCTCATATCCCTATTTTTTGGTGACAAAAATGTCAAATTAGAAGGCACTGGGGAAAATTTTGAGGCAAAATCAGGGATAGCTGAGAGGTATGTCACACTAGGACACTTGCATCCAAGTTTAAATGCAACAGGTCAGATGCAGGCCACACTTGATTGAACTCCACTTACCCAGCCCATAGGTTTTCTTCCCTTCACTGTGTGCAGCCCGGAGCTGAGATATCAAATCAGCACTGTCATAACCAGCATTATCTGCTATGACTGTCGGCAACTAAAAAAATTCAATAGAACACTATGAAAAACAAGTCACTGAACAAACCAGAAACCATCTTATAAATACTATGTAGTATATAGTAGAGCATTGTTCTATATAGAAATCCATCCTTTTCAAAAGGATGTTGTACCACAATTCAAAGGTCACGGAATGTGACTGTACCTTTCTGTGGTAGAACAGTATTCTAGGAAGTCTAGAGACTTCAGTCAGTTTCACTGTGAAAGAGTAAAAAAACACAATGCACACATTTCACATAATACTATACACTTGGGGTTCCGATTCCCACAGACCTCTTGAGCTTCGCTCTCTAGGTCAGAGGGAATCACATCCCCTCTGTGGCAGAACACACAGGTCTTGCATAGCTGCCCATCAAGTATTCTCTATGTATACCCACAAATACAGATTGCACGTCAATGATCTTGCATAGTTTACATTCCATACTGCTGCCATTTTTAACATCTCCTGATAACTTCAGTATGCATGCCCTCCAAGGATTAGAAGAGAGGTCATAAGAGACTGCAACAAGTGTTTGGAAATAGCACGCAAACATAGGCAGTGGAACTTACAGTGAACTTAAGCAATATACCATGACAGGGTGTGGGTTACACTGGGATTTATCCATGCCTGGTGTGTTTGGTCACAAGGCTGCAGGCCGAGTGGCCAAAACACACCGGGTGTGGGTAAGTCCCAACGTAACCCCCACCCTGGAGCGGAATATTGCAATTATACAATGCTTACAAATGAGACACTTTTTTTGATAATGAAGTGTATTTTTTTTTTAATTGAAATTAGAAAAGAGTATAACATTTCTACGTCAAAAAAGTTCCTGGTTTTAATGCAAGTGAATGGCATACAACACATTTTTTAGATGTGGAACTGTTATAAACTTAAAACTAGGTTCATTTGTGAACTTTTTTATGACTTTAAACCTTTGTAATGAGCATTTATTGAGCTGTAAATAGGAAGAACATTAAATCATTAAAAGCTGTAGTTTTTCATTTGCAAACGGAAGAAATTTTTAACAGATTTCTTACAGTACTTTATTAGTTTTATTTATTTCTCTGTTTTACGAGGAGAGGAGTGTGGCTTTAAGGGTTGTCTGCTTCAGTTTTTGTTTGGGGCGGGGAGCATTTAGCACTTTCCTTTTTAGTCATGTGTTCTGCTTTGGTCGCTTCCTGTGGTCCACTGCAGTTGAGCAGTGTGTTCACTGCGCAGATGTTTTGCCTCTGGATTTTCCCTTTAGGTCTGGTTCTTCTTGTGGGCATTAGAGGAAGGTGAAGTTTGTCCTTGGCTGGAGATTTGTAGGGAGGACCTGCAATGTAAGAAGTAAAGATGGTTTTGTTTTGTTTGCTGCGTGGTGTAAAGGTTTGTGTAGTTACCTTTTTGAGATTTGTTGCGAGTTACTGCAGTTTATTTGTCCTTCGCGATAAGACAGAAATTCATGCTGCCGTAATTGATGAAATGGCTCATTCTTGGAAAAGTCGGTATTTGTCCTGTAGTGTTTTCTTTGATGGTATGGTCCTGTATACCTTCTGGCTGATGGCGATGTATTTTCATAGCATCACAGTAAAAGCCAGCAGAATAGACCCCATGGTCTATTGTGTCTGCTCGGAAGCTAGCCCCCTACTGGGAGCTCGCTCCTCCACCCCTCCTAGCCCCAGAGGTGGCCCTCCCTGCCTCAGCTTCCCCCTGTACCTGTCCCCAACCCTTCTTGAATCCTTCCACTGTGGTCACTTTCACCAGACTCCTGGGCAATGCGTTCCATGGTTCCAACACCCCCTCTGTGAAGAAGTGTCTCCTGCACTCCCCCCTATATTTCCCCTTTCCAGCTTCCACTCGTGCCACCTGGTAGTTCCTACCTTCTTAAGCCTCAACACTTCCCTGGGCTCCGCCCTTATTTATCCCCTTTACATACTTGAAAGTCTTTATCATGTCCACTCGGTCCCTCCTCTCCTCCAATGCGTACAGACGACTTCATCCAGTCTCTCCTCATAGGTCCTACCCTCCATTCCCTGAGGCATCCTGGTCGTCCTCCTCTGGACCCTCTCCAGCAGCGCTATGTCCCTCTTAAGATGGGGTGTCCAGAACTGCGCACAGTACTCAAGATGCGGCCTAACCAGGGCATTACACAGAGGGAGGATCACCTCCCTCCTCCTGGAGGTAATCCCCCTGGTTATGCAGTCCAGTATCCTGTTTGTTTTTGCTGCAGCTCTCAGACAATTCTCTGTTATTCATTTTGTTGTCCACCACTATCCCCAAGTCCCTCTCGCCTGATGCGACTTGCAGAGTGGTCCCCCCCCAGGGTGTATGCATGTCCCGGGTTTCTGACCCCCAGATGCAACACCCTACATTTCCCTGCACTGAAATTCAACCCCCACGGTATCCAGATCCCCGATGCTCTCCCCTCCTGCCAGTCGCCAGTTTTGAGTCCTCTACAAAGAGACTCAACCTACTCCTAACACCCCATCCTATGTCAGAGGCGTAGAAATAGAACAGGAGTGGCCCCAGGACTGAATCCTGGGGGACCACACTGATAACCCTCTAGGGGGAGGAGACTACCCTCCAACCACCACTCACTGTATTCGCCCTGTAAGCCAGTTTTCCACTCACCTGAGCAACTGCCCCCCCAACCCCATCAGCTTTGTTAGTAGGCCGTTAAGGGGTACCGAATCAAACTCCTGACTGAAATCCAGATAGAGAATGTCCAGTGGCCTATGTCTGTCCAGGGCACCTGTCACCCAGTCATAAAACTCCACCAGGTTAGTTTGACACGACCTCCCTGGAACAAAACCATACTGCCTGTCATTCAGGTACCCCAACCTTTCCAGCTGCCCCCCCCCAGCCTCTCCTTGATTATGCTATCCATAACCTTGCTTACCACAGACGTTAGGCTAACAGGCCTATAATTCTCCATCTCCTCTCTGGACCCCCACCTTGTGGATAGGCACCACATGAGCCACCTTCCAATCTTGAGGCACCCACCCTGTCATCAGGGAGATGTTGAAGAGTGAGGCCAGTGGAGCTGCCAGCACATCTGCCAGTTCCTTCAGCACCCTTGGAAGCAGCCCATCTGGCCCTGGCACCTTCTCAGTCTTTAGCAACAAGAGGGCCTCTCATCCTAACCACTGTGATTTTACCCTCCCATCCCCCCTCCTCATGCATCCTCTCCTCTTCTAGATCGACCCACCCCCTGCTCTAGTTTCATCCAGTCCTTCAGTCTCTAACTGACCTCCTGGTTCAGTGTGCTCCTCTACCCTCCCATCGGGTTGGAAAGATCCCCCACCTCCCCCAGTAACGACAGAGGCAAAGTACTCATTTAGCACCTGTGTTTCCCCAGCTTCCTATGCCCACCCCCCAGTTCTAATCCTGCGAGCTGTGCCTCACTTTTCTTTTCTCCCATGTATCGACAGAACCCCAACCACCCACCCCGTGGATATCCCTAGCCAGGTTAGCTCCTTCTTCGCCTTGGCCCCCCTTACCACCCTGGTGACCCTCAGCCAAGAAATCATACTCTTCCCCAGCCCCCCTTGAGCACTTTAAGCGTGCATAGGCAGCCTTTTTCTCCCTCATCACCTCCTGCACCTCCAGAGTCCACCAACATGGCTTACTGGCCCTACATTGCTTGCACCTTACCTTTGCGGAGGCCCGCGAAGCGTCCTGCACCCCCTTCTTAATGGTCTCTCACAAGCTACCAGCATCCATGTTTGGCCTCGTCTCATCCAAGCACCCTTTAAGAATCCTTCCCATGCCCCCAAAGTCCACCCCCTGAAATCTATTACTTCTGTGTTAGTGCAAATTTCTTCTCCACCTAGGAACATAAGAAACCAGACTATAGCATGGTCACTGCCTGTCAACGGGCTGCTCACCTCCAGGCCCCTTATCTGGTCACTATCTGCTAGGACAATGTCCAGGATCAGATCTTACCTAGTAGGCTCCCCCACATGCTGGACTAGGAAGGCATCCTCCTGGAAGACATCCATCAACCTCTGCTCCCTGGCCACCGAGGATGTCATAGTGCCCCAGTCTGCCCCCGGCATGTTCAGGTCGCCCATGATCACCACCCTGCCCTTTCCGAGGCCACAGTGACCCCTGATCTCAGCCAGATCATCCTCCAGTTCCGCTTCCACTGCGGGGGTCTATACACCATCCCTATTTTTAATCTTTTAGCCCCCCCTCGTTTGTAGGGTTACTTGCCTCATCTCCTTCTGCCTCCTCAATTCCATCAACTACTGTGTCATTTTTGACCATCAATTCCACACACACCCCTCTTCCTGCACCCCCCATACTTCCTAAACATTGTGTATCCCTCTAAATGGAGGTCCCAATCATGCCTCTGGCTGGCCCATGTCTCAGTAATTGCTGCCAAGTCTGCTGCACCCTCAACTAGCATTGCCTGGAGCTCTGCCATTTTATTGCCCATGCTCCTGGCATTGATCAGGACCGTCCTCCACCCGAGCCCCCCCCCCCTCCAGTCTTCTCAGCCCAGCGCAATCCCCTGTCTCTTCCCCTCCGTTCACCCTGGTCTTTTAATGCTACATGCAGCCTACTTTGCATGATCTAGTCCTGAACCCTCAAGCTTCCTCGCTGGGGCTTTCAGTCTTTCTATCCCTCCCCCCTTTATAAGTTTAAACTCCACCTATCACCAATGAATCCAGAAAGTTTTAGTTTAAGGATCTCCCTCCCCTCCAGGCTGAGATGCAGCCTATCCCTGGTATATAGTCCCTTGTCTTCCCATGTATCACCCCAGTCCTACATCAATCCATACCCTTCTGACTTGCGTCACTCCCTGAACCACTGGTTCATCCCATAAGTTTTTGCTTATTTTCCCCGCTTGCCCTTGGTACTGGCAGTATCTCAGAAAATTAGATTGAGCATCCAATAGACTGGCAAACCCTGGCCAATTCCCTGAATCTTGCCTGTATCTCCAGTTCACTGTTCCCTTCCAAATCACTTGTTCCCAGACGAACTAGAAAGTCTGGGGATCCTCCACATTCCCTTGCCACCGAGTATAGCTGGAATTTGGCCTTATGTACTGATAGGCCTGGCATACATTTAACCATGACTGGGCTGCTTTTTCCCTCCCCAACCCCCGTACACTGGATACCTCTAATCATGGAGTCACCCAGCAGGGCACCTTCACCTCCCGCCCCCCAAGTTACTAGTCCATCTGTGCCCTTCCATACTCCTATCTTGGTCCCAGGCGTGCTCCTTGCACCCCAGCCTGGGTATCTGTATTTTGGCATGTCCTTCCAGGCTCCCTCTTCTGCCTCTGTCCCCAGTTTTCTCCTCTCCCCCTGCAATTTGGGGGTCACAGGTCTGCATGTGCCCTTCCAGCCTCTTTCTCCTGACTAGAGCCCCTGCTTGCTCCTTGCCCCCCCACGGCTTGGGCATCACTAGTTTGATTGTGCCCTTCCAGGCTCCTCTTCCGTCTCCCTCTCCCAGCTTGCTCCTTGCACCCTCACAGCCTGAATATCACTAGTCACCCCCTTAACTCTTCCCGGTTGGTCTGCTGCCACTGACTTCTCCACCCAGGCCTCCTATTCCTGGTTTCCTACTCCTCTCCTCCCCCTCAGGTCTGAAGTAACGGACCCTTGTGCCCTAGTGCTCTCTACACCCCCTTCTGGAATTCCAGTCTCGGAGCTGGCCTACCTAAGTGCTCCCCTCTTCACCCCCTCCTTGTCCACCTTTCCTTCCTCAACTCTGCCTGTCCTGGGTCCTGGATCTCGTCCACCCTGACTCTGTTCTGTATGTACCCCCCGCCTACCTCCCTCAGACCCGGGCTCCTGCCACCTTCCCTGCCCGTCTGGTGCCCTGGTCTCATGTTCCCCGCCCTCCCCTCCTTTGGATCAGGCACCCCCAATCCCCTGCCCCCGACACTTGACCAATCCCTCCCCATCATCCTGCACCCCCTGCCCGCCAGCCTCTTTCACCTCGTCATCCGGGTACAGCAGGGTGAAGCGATTTGTAAGTGTGATGCCTGCCCTAAGCTCACCCACTCCCCTCCCCCTTCCTTGGCTCTCTCTGGGCCGCCTCCGCCTTTTGGAGTGAAGACCGTACACTGGTATTTTCATGTCTCTCCCCCCTATATCCTGGGGTATGTCATTTTGTCCTCGCCTATCATATGGTTCCTGCCCCCCCTTCCCTCTCCAAACCACCCACCTCCCTCCAACTGCTTCCTGATCCCCTCGACCTCCCGCCTGAGGCCTGCCAATTGGTAACACACCGAGCAGCCTCCGGACCTCCATGCCCAATTCAATATTATGGCCACCCTGCACCCCATACACCCAATCACCCTCCCAAAGATACTGGCTCTTGCATCATTCGATCCCATCTTCACGGTTAGGTGTGGGCAATATGGGCCCCCCGTGGCAATACAAGTACCCTCCAATCTGTATACACTCAATCTACCCTTTTCCCAGCAGTAGCCAGCATATGCTAGAGCAATCGATATAAACAGTACCCAAGATGCAGTAGCCAGCACTACCCAAGCGTCACCCTAATAGGATTAGGATGTTGCAAGGCCTTATGGGACTCACCCAATAAATGTAGGGCGAGCCTTGGGGTAGGTGGGTTGCGAGGTGGGTGGGAGTACACCACAGGCTGTGTCAAAACACAGTCAGCCACGGAGTCCTCTGGTAGTGACACCTCACACAAATCACTAACTTGTCTGCTAGCATCCCTTACTCCTGCCCAAACTAAATGTAAAAGCACAATAAATGGCAGTTAAGACCAGCCCTCAAATGCAATTACAAACCCCCAAATATACCAGCAAAGAAAATATTTCAGATCTACTTACACTCATAGCCACCACCTTAAAAGAAGGGGGTTGTGGATTTTGGAGAGTGCTTTGACTGATTCTCTCTTGCATACTTTCCTGTATATTTAGGATGCTAGCTTCTTCATTCAGTATTTGTTCCTCAAGTTGGTGGAATTACAGGTTTGAAGGAAGTAGCAGTTCAGAGTCTGTGCTTAACGTTTCTGTGGATTCAGTCGTTTGACTGCAGATTAGTGTAGTTGTCTGTACTTTTGCTCTTTTCTTTGGTTATTGTTGAGCTCACGTTTGGATTTTTTATTTGTTTGAGTTTGTTTATGTTGTCTTCTAGGATAGCGAAGTACGCAGTGCTGGTGGAAGGTGTGCTGTAATGATGTGGGCAAAAGTATTCTTTTTGGGGTACTTGTTGGTCTGGCTTGATTTTCCACAACTAGTTGGTTTTGAGCCTGATATGACTGAGCCCCAAGTTTGGTGGTCAGACGCATTCGAGGGCCAGTAACTCCTCAAGGAGGCTTCATTCTTATGCCCAGTTATCGCCATAATCTGGCGTGCCTCCATGCCGGCTCCTGAGAGCAGGGTACCAGCAGTGCTCTTAGCGAATGATTAGTTTAAGTGTTCTGAAGGCCGGCCTCTTTGTAAATACGAGGTAGCATTTTGCTAACAAAATTCACCCCCATCGGTTCTCAAGTATATCAAACTTTTTATTTTTTTTTTTTATCTAATTTAGTCTGTGGTTGTTTCCTGGGGTGACAGAAAAGTGCTGGTGTACCTTGAGGTAACAATGTATTTTACATAGCTTTTGATGGGGCATAAAGGGTCAGTTGGTCTTTCAAACATGAAGCCCCTGTGTGTTTGCCTTGTGGGGTCATTGAAGAGCTTGTGATTTTATGTTTGTTCGTTATAGGTCTTCATCAGGTATCTTGAGCCATGTTTGTTCCGATTTCAAATGATCCTGTGGTAAACTGCCAAACTCCTTTGTTCCCTTCTCCTGGCTAGATAAAGATGAATATCTAGTCAATCTAGCCAAACTATTTATTTGTCCTTTGGCTGTATTTGTAGATAAAGCAAGTGAGTTTCTTAAGAACAGCAATTCTTCGTGGGTTAATGGAGGATGGTGTGACTGTTTTATCTTTACCCTCCTTCCTATATGATTTTGCACTTTTGAATACATTATTTGTTGCATTAAAGATGGCCTGTCATCAGATTTACTTTACTTATTGGGGGGGGCAGGGGTCGTTTAAATGTCTATTTAGTCCTGAACATAGTCCCAATATAGTTACTAGACATACTCCGGCCCTGTTGAGTTGTGGGCAGTACTGCAGAATTGCCTTAGTATGCTGTTAAGTTGGTCCAAAGGGATGGTTTTTAGGTCTAGGGATAGGTTTTTTTTTTCCTTTAGCCAATCATAAAAAGCATTTACCGCCCACTTTATTTGCTTAACAGTACCTTCTTTGTTCCTGGACATTTCTAGGTTTTGAAGGTGGTCTTCTGTGATCTCTGTGTGATGCTTTTGTTTTCTCTTTGCAGGATTGGTTGGCCTAGCTGTACTGTCATTTGCAGTGGACGTCGAGTGCCCTTTGAGTGGCGAGGTGCAGTTTGACTTCTGTGTGGTGCCGCTTCTGTTTCAGTAGTAATCTGCGGTATGGTAGTTCGAGCAGCGGCCGGAGACAC
Organism: Neoceratodus forsteri; assembly: GCA_016271365.2. NCBI lineage: Eukaryota > Metazoa > Chordata > Ceratodontiformes > Ceratodontidae > Neoceratodus > Neoceratodus forsteri. The sequence continues at coordinate 1,031,919,100 of CM028131.1, read as the reverse complement.
ACTCAAGGAGGCAGGCTGGCCGGCATTTAACTCTGGTACTGTTTGTGTTTCAGGACTTTCATGTATGGCTGAAGGAAAAAAACAAAACAAAAAAAAAACAAAACGGGCTACTCAGCTGTAACAGTAGTTCTAGGAGTGGTATATGTTGCTCATCCACACACTTATTGGCATGTCCTTCCCCTTTAAATATCTTGCCGGAAGGTCTTCAAGCTGGCTCCTCCCACCCACCCAGGTGGCATAATCCTCGTCTCCACCCCATGACGCCAGATCTTGCCCACTGGAAGTTTAGGTTGTGCGTCGAAACCAGGGAGGTTGGCTGGGTCAGTGTGGATGAACAATATATACCACTCCTAGAAAGTACAGTTACTTAAGAACTTACCGTAACAGTAGATCTTCAAGAGAGGTTCTTGCAGTAGGTAATTACATATAGGACTGACGCCGGGAGGCGGCAGGACCCCACGGAAAAATTTCTAGCTAGCAGTCCCTGGCGAGGACTGCCCAGCTCAGGTGACCCGGCGTCAGGAGATGTCGGTATAAAGGCGGTCGAGCGCCCGCCTTCAGTTCTGTCCGCCACAGGCCAAAAGAGGCGGACGAGAGAGGCGGATATTTCCCTCAATGGAAAAGGAGCTGAAAAAGCCTAGGGGATGGAGGGCAGGAAGGTATTACCTACTGCAAGAGCTCTCGCGAAGATCTACTGTTACGGTAAGTTCTTACGTAACTGTACTATCTTCTGAGAGGGCTCTTGCAATAAAATATACATATAGGACTGAATCCCAAGCAGTCTGGAACAAGAGAGGCACCAGGAGGAGGAAACTACTCCAAAAGGTAATTCTGGTTGTGCAAGTCTCAAGATAGGAGGCCTTGCAAAACAGCCAGCCCAAAGCCTGCTCTATGGCGAGAGGCAACATCCAAACTGTAGTGTTTAGTAAAGGTATGGACAGAAGTCCAGGTGGCGGCAGCGCAGATGTCCGCCGCAGACACATTCTTGAAACAAGTCGCTGAGGTAGCTACTCCTCTTGTGGAGTGACCTCTGACTTGACCCGGGAGGGTCTTCTTGTATTTGTCATAACAGAAAATGACGCAATGAGCCAACCACTTATGACAGGCAGTGCTTGGAAACGGCACTGCCTTCCCCTTTTGTGAGCAAAAGAGACGAACAATTGATCAGTCTTTCAGAGATCCTTCGTCCTGTTGGTGTAGTATCTCAGAATCCAGTGAACATCCATAGCATGGAGTGAATATTCCCCTTGATTAGAGTACTGCGTAAAAAAGGCAGGTAACTCTATGGACTGATTTAGAGCAGATTCAGCTACTACTTCAGGGAGAAACTTAGGATTCGTGTGAAAAGCAACACGTTCCTTGTGAAAAATCAAGTACGGGATTTTACACATCAGGGCCTGGAGCTCGGAGATTCTCCGAGCAGAAGTAATGGCCACCAGGAAGAGCGTCTTCTGCGAAAGGAACTTCAAATCCACAGAAGCTGCAGGTTCGAAGGTAGGAAGAGTAAGTTTCTCAAGAACAAAGTTCAAGTCCCGAGGGGAGCAGGAGTACGGACGGGGGGCCTCAGATGGAGGACCCCTCTGAGAAAGGTCTTGGAGACCTCCAGTTGAGCAAAAACCTTGTCTGCGAAGGGAACATGATAGACCGAAATGGCCGCCATGTGTACCTTCAGAGAGGAATGGCTGAGACCCAGGTCAAACAGATGACGTAGATACTCCAGCAGAAGCCCCACTGAACAGGAGAAAGGTTCCACGTTCTTGGAAGCAGCCCAAATAGTGAATCTGTTCCACTTCATGGCATAAGTGGATCTGGTGGAGGGTTTTCTGGCCTCTACTAAAATCTCCGCCACTTTGGGGGACGCTCCAAAACGGGATTGGGCTAGGTCTGCAGGAGCCATGCATGCAGTTGAAGGGATCTGAGGCCTGGATGGACCAGGGTCCCCTGATCCTGGGTCAACAAACCTCGAGATAGAGGAAGAGGAGGATCCTCTGAATATTGTTGCAGAAGAGAGAACCAGATTTGCCTGGGCCAGAAAGGAGCGATCAGAATCATTCTCACTCCTGAAGCTAGTTTCTGCAAGACTCGTGGGATAAGTGGAATTTGGGGGAAAAAGGCATAGGCGAATCTGTCCTTCCACTCTAGAGACAGAGCATCGCTCCAAAAAGCGCCTCGCTCTGGAACGAGCGAGCGGAAGATGGGAAGTTTTGCGTTTAGGAGGCATGCGAACAGGTCGACCTGTGGTGTTCCCCAAAGTTGGAAGATATTGTCTAGGACCCCTTGGTCCAGTTCCCACTCGTGAGTCAGAGCAGAAGAGTGAATTAGCTTGTCTGCCAGGGTGCTGTCGACTCCCGGAACGTGAATCGCAGTGAGGTGAAGGTCATGTTGTGTTGCCCAATTACAAACTCTCATTGCCTCCCTGCAGAGAGGGTAGGACCGAGTCCCTCCCTGCTTGTTGATATACCACACCACGCATATGTTGTCCGTCTGGACGGCTAGGTGGCCGGGAAGGATGTATTGGTGAAGGGCGTGAAGAGCGTACAACATTGCCCGAAGCTCGAGCACATTGATGGGGAGAGATTGTTCTAGCTTGGACCAGGAGCCCTGGGTCCGACGAGGGCCTAGATGGGCTCCCCAACCTTCGCCTGAGGCGTCTGTGGTTAGAGTCTGGGAGGGGGGAGGATGAAAGAAAGGAACTCCCCAAAAAAGGTTCTCTCGAACCATCCACCATTGCAAGTCTTGCATCATCGGCAAGGAGATCAGAACTGAGTGATCTAGGTCACCCACTAGCTTATCCCACTGAGAGATCCTCATGTGGAGTCGAGCGCAAGGTACCGTCGGGATAGCAGCCGCCATGAGCCCGAGAAGGCGAAGGACCGACCTCGCACAGACCATCCTGCGGTCGGACAACAGACTTATTTGGGTCTGAAGGGTGGACGCCCTGTCCGGAGGCAGGAAGGCCCTGCCCATGGTCATATCGAGGATCGCCCCAATAAACTGTAGCCTCTGGGATGGGACCAGATGAGACTTGGAATTGCTGATGGTATCAGAGGCAGGCAAAAACCTGCTGGGTAAGGGAGAGAGCCTTGAGGTTCCTCCTGGGCCAGGGCCGCCAGGAGCCAGTCGTCCAGTGCAGAGGCGTCACTCCTTGGTACACAAGTGGGCGCCACCACTGCCAGGCATTTGGTAAATACTCGGGGGGCCGAGGACAGACCAAACGGGAGCGCCTTCAACTGGTAGTGCTGCCCCTGGAACACAAAACGAAGGTATCTGCGATGAGATGGGCGAATGGGAACGTGCAGATAAGCATCCTGCATATCTAGAGCACAAAGCCATTGACCCGGCCGGAGGAGGGGCAGAAGGCTCTGCAAAGAGAGCATCCTGAACCTTTTGCACTCTACATAAAGATTCAGGGAACTGAGAGCCAAAATTGGTCCGAGATCTCCTGTCTTCTTTGAGACCAGGAAGAAATGGGAATAGTAACCCGTCCCTCGTAGATGAAGGGGGACAGGCTCCATCGCTTGCTTCAGCAGAAGGGAAGAGATTTCCTCCTGGACCAAGAGAAGATGTTCCCGTGAGTACGACGACTTCAGAGGGGGGTGGCGGGGTGGTTTCTGAAGAAACTCTATGGAGTGTCCTTTTGCTATGAGCTGGAGCACCCAAGAATCTGTGGTTATCCTCTCCCATCCCGGAAGGTGGAGGCAAAACCTCCCTCCTACCAGTTCCTCCGGGGAGTCCGGAGGCGGTGGGAGAGGAAAGGAGGCAGGTGGTGTGGGGCAGCGCCACAGCTGAGGCACCCGCTGCTTTTTTGGGCCGGGGGGCCTTGGCAGCTGTGGGGCCCGCGTTTTGTGGCCCACCTTCCCTGGGGTTTCGCCTTTGGCGATTCAGTCTCGCGAAAGGGACGGCGCTGCTGCTGATGGGGATGGTACATGGAATCAACTGACTTCAGAGCCGTCCCCTTCTCTTGCAAATTGGTGATGATGTCCTTGACATCACCCCCGGAAGGGTGCTTCCTGGATAGCAGATTGCACCTCCGGGACCAAACCTGACATGCGGAGCCACGCATGACGCCGCAGGCCTACAGCGAAAGCTGAGCTCCGCCCAGCAGTGTCCACTGCATCGTATGTCGCACGTAGCATGTATCGACTGGCCGAGCGAGCAGAGCAGACGAGATCAGCCAACTCCTGCTTGACTTGGGAGTCAGGCAAGGAGTCCAGTTTGGCTTCCGCCTGAGTCAGGATGGCCTTCTGGTAGTCCCCCATATGGCCGACATAGTTCAGGGCCCTGATCCCCAGTGTGGAGGAAGCGTAAATCTTTCTCCCATACTGGTCCAGAAGGCGTGATTCCTTATCAGGAGGTGACGAGCCAAGATGTTTCGGGTTCGCCGACCGGCCGTGAGCGGCGCTAATCACGACCGATTCGGCATGAGGGTGAGAATCCAGGAAATCAACACCCTCTGGAGCCTGATATAGCCGGATCGACTTCCGAGGAAGTGGGGCTAAGGCCAACGGCTGTTTCCATATTGTGGTAACGAGGTCGGTGTGAGGCTCTATCCAGGGTGGCACCAAGGTAGAAGCTGTCACAGGCAGATCCAGATGTTCAGCGAGTTTCAGACGTTGAGGATCTGGTTCCATGGAGTGCCACTGATGAACCTCCTGGATTTTCCTAAGCAACTCCGTAAAAGAAGGATCCTCCAGAGGAGACTTTGGAGGAGTCCTTGGCCTGGGTTTCGATGGAGAGCGAGGCTCGTCGTCTCTCTCGGAGCAACAGTCGGAAGAGTCCGAGGGTGAAGAGGAGGATAAAGAAGAGAAAGACTCCCTTTCCCGACCCAGGGTAGGAACAGGCCCCTTGGGAAGCCCCCGGAGAAGCGTGTCCTGCCCCTCTCTGGACCCAGACGGAAGAACCCTGGAGACCGGAGGTGGTGAGGGAGTGTGCCGCCTCGGGCGTCCGGGAACCTGGGACGGTACAGTCGCCGGAAGGTGGCTCTCGACCTCTTTGGTGAGCTGAGCCTTGGCCTCCGACCACCAGGAGGCCAGAGTCTCCTGCTAGTCCACCGGCGGCCGCGAGGGCGGTGGAGGAGGAGGCGGGGGATAAGGATACTGGTTATAACCGTACGGAATGTATCCAAAACCCGGCTGCGGATAGCCCGGCTTCGGGTAGTGTGGCGTTGAGTACTGCGGCATCAGGTACTGTGGCGCCGGATACTGCGTTCCCGGGTACACCGGCGTCAAATAAGACGGAGGATACCCAGGAGTGGGGGGCGCCTGCCGGAGCAGACGGCCCGGCCAGAAGCCTCACGGGCAGGTCCATAGTGGAGAGCCTGGAGGGCCCGATGGGAGCAGAATGTCTCCCAGAGTTGGTAAGGCCGTCAGGGCCGACGGCGGAGGCCCCGGCGCCAGAGGTACTGACGGAGGGGCCGGCGTCCGGGGAGCCGTCAGGTCCGGCGCTCCAGGTGGAGAAAGGACTGACAGGCAAAAGATCCCCAGCTTTGCCAGGGGATGGAGGGGAAAAGTCCCTGGGGTCAGGTTGGGGAGACTCTGGTTCCCCAGACAGCAGCGAAGGCTGCGGGGAACCGGGTACGAAGGACGCAGGGGGGTCCGTCTGTTCCTTCGCCGGCCAGACGTCGGACGAGCCGACGTCAGACTTACGCGAGCCATCACCAGAGGCAGGCTGAGTAGAGTGATCAGCCTGGTCCGGTGGAGAAGAGGCCGTGTGTCGCCCCGGAAGGTCGGACGTCTTACCGGCCCTCTCCGGGCAGACGTCAGAGGAGCCGACGCCCGGCTTAGCGGAGTCGCCCACAGTGGTAGGCCGCGAGCCTGCGGCCGAACAAGAGGCAGGGCCTCCAACTGCCGGAGGTGCCCGCCCAAGGCCCAGTGTGAGCCAGGCGGGCGGGCAGACACCCATGGGAAACCTCCGGTGGCCATCGAGGCGAGCCCCAGAAGGGATGTTACCGCGTCCCAGCGACTCGAGAAGCGGTGGAGGAGCCCTTGTCCCAGTGCCTCTCCTTCTCCCGGCGGCCTTGGAAGTGGACGCCTGCCTCAGTTTTTTGAGTTCCTTCTCTATAGAACTCATTTTCTTCTTTAGAATATGGGCTTCCAGGGATTGCTGCCGCCTTTTCCGGGTAGCCGCGTTAAAAATGAGGCAGTGCTGGCACTTCTCGACCGGGTGATCGGGACCTAGGCAGAACAGGCACAGGAAGTGGCCGTCCTTGTGCGGTAGCTTGGCGCCACACGAATCGCACTTATTCTTGTGCTTGGAGGGTGTAGGGGATGACATACACCGACACTAGTACTGACGTTAGTCGAAAAATAAAGACTTTTTCGGTAAAAAACGAAGGTAGGGCTGATGAAGCACGAACTCTTCCGCAAGGCGCTACTGCGAGCTAACGGTGAGAAAGAACTGGAAGAAGCGGGCGTCCGGGACCTTCCCACTATACCAGCGTCTTCTGACGCTGGTCACCTGACATGGGGGCAGTCCCTCGCCAGGGACTACTAGCTAGAAATATTTCCGTGGGGTCCTGCCGCCTGCCGGCGTCAGTCCTATATGCAATTACCTACTGCAAGAGCCCTCTCGAAGTAAGATCTAAGGATGGATTGTTGAACATCATTTGCAAAGCCCTCCAACCTGAGCCAGGAATACCTCCTTACGCATACTCCAGAGGCTGGTGCCATGACAGAAGCATCCAAGATATCCTATGTGGAATGCAGGAAGTGTTTACCTACGTCATCTGCCCCTGCTTTTAGAGCCCTCAGGAGCTCCTGCTTAGGTGTACCTTCTGGAAGGGCTTGGCCAGCTGCTGTGGCCTTCCTCCAAAGCATATTTTGGTATTTAACCATATGGGCCTAATAGTCTGCAATCCTCAGGCCCAAAGAGGCAGAGGTTCTTTTGCCCATGACATTTAATCTCCTGGACACCTTATCAGGAGGAAAAGAACTAAGATGCTTTATGGGCAGCATTTACTGTATGACCACTGAATTAGCCTCCGGTTGGCCTATGAAACAGGGCTTGCCTGAGTGGGCTGGATACATCTTGCCTGCCTTCCTAGGTATGGCAGGTATCATGTTGGGTCTATGCCAGGCAGCAAAGCTGGCATCCTCCAATGCAGGAAGAGGAGGAATCAGGTAATTCTAAGAACTCCACCAGATTATCGCATCCCCCACCGGCTTGCCACAGTCTGGAGACGCCTGCCCCCCCCCCCGGCAGGTAGAAGAAAATGAGATCACCCCAGCCGTGGCTACAGCCTGTTTGGGTGGAGATCTGGAAGAGTCACACCGCTTGGCCAGAGGGGTTTTCTCCTTACGTGCCCCCCGGAGGCACAGACACGCAATGACGTCAGTGTGGGGCTGGCACACTCCCGCACCTGTACCACAGATCTCCACCATTACCTCCCAGCTGCCGAGTGCCCTGGCTGTTGCATACTCTGCCTCTGTTGGGTGTCCCTAGATGCCGGGGAAACCAACCTCCCCCCCGAGGAAGAGAGCTATCTGTTGGATGCTCATCCTACCTCCCTGCGGCCAACCCTCTGATGTCCCACGCTCGTCCCAAACACGGGTCGTCAGCACTGCAAGTAGTAGCACAACCACTGTGCCAGCGGGCCGGCCACTAGGTTCTTAGTTACATCCCGTTCCTCAATCAAATCCCATTACAGTCTGTAGTTACTGAATCATGGTGATAAAACAGGGATCTTTCTTTTTTTTGGGGGACCTTGGTGTGTATACTATAAAGTACTCACCCCCTGTGGATACAGTGGAACTGGTCCTCTCATAGGAGTTTTCCACATAACACATTTTCTTCATCCTGCAGAACGAGATCAGGACTGCACTCCTGATCCTTATCGATGTGTTCGCTGGGACACAAGGAAGGAGCAGGTGAAGCGGCTTGCACCCGAGATGAGTAGTGGTGCATCGACTTGGCACGAGCAGACACGGGAATTTGCCATGAAGGCTCCATCAACATATCTCCTCCTGCAGGAGGAGGTAGCAGGCACTGAATTATGTCTATGAGGGATGAGAGTACTGCCTGCATGTTGGCATCTGTGTGTTAGACAGAACACCAGTTAGTGTTGACAAGGGAGGTGCAGTCCCAGATGTCGACAGCAACACACCAGTCATGCTAGGTTTGGTGGCACTTGTAGCCTGCCCTGACATGAGTGTGTCAATGGTCTGAGCGGTGGCGCCACCGGAGAGGTGGACAGTGCTGAAGTGGTCTCACTGCAGTGAAGAGGCAACCGTGAGCGAACCAGGGATGGAGGTCTTGTCCTTGCTATGTTCCCTCTCCCAGTGCTTATGGTTATGCTGCACTGAAATCTTCTCCTGGGTCTTCCGAGGAGTGACAGCCCAAGAAGTGAACCAGTGATGCTGTGGAGCTCTCTCTCCATTCTGGCTATCTGCTGCTTCAAAAGGTGCATCTCCAAGGCATTCTTTGGCGTCACCAGGTAGCAGTATTGAAGTTTCTGCAAATCTGGTAGGCCTTCACGTTATGGTCAGAGCGGGGTCACCTGCAGATGTATACAGTCGCCTGAATATATTTTCTCACTGCATTGGCAGTATCGAAACAGTTTTGACATCTCTTTAGTCGACATACACTACGTCGAAAAACACTTTATAAAAAGTAATGGGCAACTGGGGGGAATATTAGAAATTAGTAGACTAATAGCATTTCCGTGTAGGATCCAACAACGAAGGTTGACGGCAGGAACAGAACTGGAGGGAAGGGGCCACCCAAGTTTACACGGGAAAAGCCAACGTAGGACATTATCATGAGCAACCACTAGTGGACTGCTTGCAATACATTTCCATGTGGTCATAGTGCCTGGTGTTTATAAGTTCCATAGGTATGGCCTGATGAAAGAAATATCCTTAAAGAAGATGCATCTTTTCTAGGTTGTCCATGGGATGATCCCAGTGGACTCTTAGGACCCACTGGGGAATACGCATATGCAGTCCTATCAGTGATACTGTGACACAGGCCATAGCCATAAGCCCCAGAAGGTGCAAAAATGTCCTTGCTGAGACACAACTGTCAGGCACTAATTGTGCTTGGGCAATCAGACGGTTGGCCCTGCCCAAAGGCAGGAAAGCCGAGCCCTGAGCAGTGGTCAGAACCACCCATATGTCCTGCAGTCGCTGGCAGGGTGTCAACACCGATCCTGGTATGTTGGCTGTGGCAGCCAAACAGAGCATCGAACAGCAGCTGTCTGATTCAAGTTAAGGTTATCAACAGGTTGCCCTGGAGTGGGCCTTCAATAGCCAATCGTCCAGGTAAGAAAAAACATATAGGCCTTTCTGCGAAGGGCTGATGTTACCACTGCTATGCCTTTGGTAAAGACCCATGTTGCAGAAGATAAGCCAAAGGGCAATACTCTGAATTGGTAAAGTTCCCTTGAAACAGGTGTCTTGATTTTGATATGAAGGTATGCTTCCTTCATATCCAGGGAGCATATCCGATCCAGTTTCCAGTACCGGAAGGAGCCCCTGAGATGTGACCATTTGGAACATCTTGTATTCTATGAAGACGTTGAGATCCCTTAGATCTAGAACAGGCCTCACGTCTCCTGTCCACTTTGGGGACAAGGAAATACTAGCAATAAAATGTGTTTCTGTTCTAGGCGGACCAGTTCTGTGGCCTGTCTTTCTGAAGCAGAGTCTGTATTTCCTCCCACAAAAGGGGCAGGTGCCCTAGAGGATATGTCGTAACAAGTGGGGGGATGATCTGGAAGGTCGTCATAAGTTCCAAAGCATGCCCCTTTTCAATAATTTCCCGAACCCATGCATCTGAAGTCACCACCCACCAATAGTCCCCACAACCGCCCCTAGAGGTAAAGAAGGTTGGGGCGTGTATAAGGAGTCAGGCTGAGCTGGTAGGGGCAGCTACACCACCTCTAGCAGCTTATGAGTAGGCACCTCGGGTGGTACCGGGAACTGGCACAGCCTTGCTCCTTTGCTCTGCCCTGCTGTCTGCCCCTACCCCTGGGCTGGGTATGGAAGAGGGAGTGCACAGACCTCAAAGTCCTACCAGAGGCCTGAAGATCTTTCACGGTATCTTGGACTTGTACCAAACAATTTCTGCCCTCTGAACTGGGCATTAAAAATGGTTTGATGCCCGTCCTTAGCAAAATCTGCTACACTGAGCCAGTAAGATCTTTGGAGACAAATGCCAGAAGTCGCAGCTCTGACAGAAGCATCTGGGAGCAAATGCTTGCCCACACAGAATCGTAGATTCATAGAATATTATGAGTCAGTAGCCACTGGTCTTCTTGACTCTACCAATTATCCAAGGAATGTATATTTCTTGTCCCCCAAGAAATTATCTAAGGATAGCTTAAATTCAGACGGTGTTGTACTTGATACATCATCAGCTCAAAAATTAAGAGCTTTCAGTAGTTCCTGTTTAACAGTACCCTCAGACAAGGCTTTTGCATCTGCCTTAACCTTTCCCCAGAAGGTGTTCTGATACTTCATCATGTGGGCCTAGTAACTAGCAGTACGAAGGCCCAATGATGCAGAAGCATATGTTCTTTTGCCTATGACATCCAACCCCCTGGATTCTTTATCAGGGAGGAAACAGATGCTTGGGTGCCCTAGACCTGTCATGGGCAGCATTAAACACCACTGAGTCAGTCTCAAGTTGTGTGGCATAAAAAGGCTTCCCAGAAGGGGCCATATGCATTTTGTTCGCCTTCCCGGGAAAAGCAGGTATGTTTGGTCTGTACCAGGCAGTGAAGGTGGCATCCTCCAAGGCTGGAAGCAGAGGCTGCTCCACTATGGCAGGAGACTCAGGCAGTTCCAAGAACTCTCACCTTCTTCTTAGTGTCCTGCTCCTCCAAGGCAAATCCCATGGCAGCTTGCAACTGCTGTATCATGGTGAGGTTGGTAGGATCCTCTGGAGGGGACCATGGTGTGTTCACCAGAGTCCTCACTGCATGTAGAAACAGTGGAACTGGTGCCCTTTTCATATGGCTTTCAGCATAATTCTCAGCCTCATCCTGCATCATCAAATCAGGACTGTACTTATAACTCATCGACAGGATTCAAGGGTAGGAGGGAGCACGCCAACAGCACTGGCAGCAGTATAGTAGGTAGCTGTGGTAAGGTAGTACCTTGCGGCATTGATGGGGGTTAGTAAATGGAAATTACGTACCTACCGTAATTCTTGATCTTCTTGGATGAAGTCTCCACCACTCATTCACACGATGGGATCTACACCGGAGGCCGTTAGGACCCAGCGGGAGCAAACTTTCTGCAGAAGGGCCGGCACCAGAGATGGAGTGGCAAGGGGCGGAGCCATGAGCCTCGGCTTGTGAGGCAATGCCTATCTCAGCGTCGACCCTCCAATCGCCTCAGTATCGTTTTTCCGAGGAGGTGCAGCGTAACTAACCTAGGATAGCCTAACAAAAAATCGGACACAAGATAGTCTAAACGACCCGTATAAGAAGGGTCAATAAAGAAGTCTTCACAGCCTAAGACTGAGGGAGTGAAGACCAACAAGAGAGGTGAGCTCGGAGGATGGTGGGTGGGCGTGTGAATGAGTGGTGGAGACTTCGTCCAACAAGATCAAGAATTACAGTAGGTACGCAATTTCTGTATCTTCCTGGACATAAAGTCTCCACCACTCATTCACATGGATGGGAGTACCGAGCTAATAATCCCCCTCGAGAGGGTGGCAGTGGAGACAAAAGCTCAAAACTTTAGGACAGAAGTCCGTTAAGGGTAGTCCTGCAAAACGAAAGATGCTGCCTGGCATGGACAGCCAGGGCATAGTGCTTGACGAAAGTATGCACTGAGCTCCAGGTAGCCGCATTGCAAATGTCTGCAATAGGCACGCTGCGGATCTCCGCCAGGGATGCCGCAACGGCTCTAGTAGAGTGAGCGTACACTCTGCCTTCCAGCTTGACATGTGCCATGGAATAGCAGTGGCGAAGGCATGCCACCAGCCATGCTGAAATGCACCTGATAGCAACGGGCTGACCCAACCGGGTCTCGCTGAAGAAAACAAACAGTTATTGAGCTCTGCGAATTTCTTTTGTTCTATCCAAATAGAAATGCAGAGCTCTTTTGACATCTAAAGAATGAAGGGTACACTCTCCATTTTAGAGTTCGCAAAGTAAGTAGGTAGGACCAAAGGTTGGTTTAGATGGAATTCTGAAACAACCTTAGGGAGAAACTTAGGATGGGTCCTAAGAACTACTTTGTCCTTATGAAACAGTATACAGAGGGTCTGTGACCAAGGCATGTATTTCAGAGACCCTGCGGGCAGAAGTAATGGCCACCAGGAAGGCCGTTTTCCAAGTGAGAAATTTCATCTCACAGGTAGCTAGAGGCTCGAAAGGCTTTCAAGTGAGCATGTCTAGCATGAGGTTAATGTCCCAGGCTGTGACTGGACGTCTGGTATGCTGAAAACCCTTAAGAAACCTCTTAACTACTAGTAACCGAGCCAGTGATAAGTACTGGCTCATGGCAAGCTGAAATGGCACAAAGGTGAACTTTGACTGTAGAGTATTGTAGACCTGAATTTGAGAGGTCTAAAAGGTACTCTAGCACTTTATTTGGTGGGCAAGAAGAAGAATTCAAAGAGGATTTTGCACAGCGGAGAGAAAAACACTTCTATTTGGCTGTGTAAGTTTTTCTAGTGGCTGGCTTGCACGCAGCTAAGAGAATATCTGAAACTCTCAGAGAGGCACTGAACCTGTTCACTTCTCTCCTCAGGAGCCAAGCGTGAAGGTGAAGTGATGTCAGATTGGGATGGACCACAGGCCCCTGGGTCAGAAGATTCATCTGAAGGGGAAGCGCTTTTGGAGGGGTTTCCGACATGCTGTTGAGTAATGGAAACCATATCTGTCGAGGCCAGAAGGGTGCAATGAGGATCATTTTGTCCCCCTGGGACTCGAATTTGAGAAGTACCCTCTGAATTAGTGGAAGAGGAGGAAAGGTGTATAGAAAGCGTCTTGTCCACTACAGTCTGAACGCATCCTGACAGAAAATGCCAGGCCCTGGATTTCTGGAGCAGAAGAGTGGCAGTTTTGTGTTCAGTGGGGATGCAGAAAGGTCCAGGTCTGGAGTTCCCCACTCCGCAAATAGTGACTGAACTACGGTTGAGTCTAGAGACCACTTGTGAGGATCTGTCTGTTCTGCTGAGACGGTCTGCCAGTTTGTTCTGCACTTCCGGGCAGGTAAATCACCTGAATTAGAGCCTTGTGCTCTGAGCACCATTCTCACACACTCATTGCTTCCCTGCATAATGGGAAAGTGTGTGCACCGCCCTGCTTGTTGATGTAATACCTCACACTGCGTTGTCCGTTTGAAGGAGAATGTTCTTGTGACTGAGAATGTCCTTCAAAGCCTGGACTGCATAAAGGATGGCTCTAATTTCTGGGACATTTATGTGAAGCTGGAACTCGTTCAGAGTCCACATACCTTGGGTGTGGAGATTCTGACAGTGAGCTCCCCACCCCATCAGGGACGCATCCGTGGTAATGGAAATCTGATGATCCAGGGGAGCAAAGGGATACCCTTCCAGAAGATTGTCCTCTTGCAACCACCGGGTGAGTGACCTCTTCAGAGGTTCTGTCACCTTGATGAGAAAGGACCATGGGTAAGTGGTTCGGGACCACTGAGTACTGAGCATCCAATGAGAGGTTCTCATATGGAGGCATACTAGGGGTACAGTGAACACCGAGGATGCCATGAGAACAAGAATTCGTTCCATCAAGATAGCGCGAACCGAGCTGTTCTCTCTAATGTAATCGGGCCATCTGCAGGATATCGCTCCTTCTGTCCTCTGGTAGAAAAGCTTTCGGACAGGAGGTGTCCAGAAGAGTTCCTATGAAAAGGAGCTTCTGGGAGGGCTGCAACTGCGATTTCTTGAGATTTAGCAGGACTCCCATGGACATGAGAAAGTCCGAGGCCGTGGCTACGGCGTCGACAGTTCCTTGCCTGGAAGGGCTTGCTAGAAGCCAGTCGTCCTGATATGGGAACACTTGAATTCCGATCTTTCTGAGATGCACTGCGGGAATTGCACACTTTGTAAAACTCGTGGCACCAAGAATAGCCCAAAGGGCAGGACTCTGAACTGATAATGCTGGCCCAAAGCCACAAACTTTAGGTATCTGTGATGCTTTGGGTGAATAGGAATATGCTGGTAAGCATCCTGCATGTCCAAGGAGGCTAACTAGTCGTGTTGATGAAGCAAAGGTAACAGGGTTCCTAGCAAAATCATTCTGAACTTTTCCTTAGGAAGAAATCTGTTCAATTTTCTGAGGTCCAAAATGGGGCGCATGCTCCCAGTTTTCTTTGGGACTAGAAAGTAATGGGAGTAGAACTCTATGTTCCGTTGATCCAGCAGAACTATTACTACTGCCCTGTTGTTCAGAAGGCCTTGCATCTCTGAAACGAGAAGCTCTGATTGAAGTACTGACAGCCTGGGCTGACGTTTAGCGGGACGATCTGGAGGGGTCTCTGAAAGATTGAGGGAATACCCCTCGTGGATTATCCAGAGGACCCATTTGTCCGAAGTTATGGACTTCCAACGGTTGTAGAACTGAGCCAGACGACCTCCCACCGCTGAGAAAGAGTGCCCCTCGGGCAGCTGAGGTGGAACTTGGGCCAGAAACTCAGAAGGTGGCACTGGGCGCTTTGGACCCTTGTGCTTTCTGTTGCGTTTTCTTTTGCGGCTGGGGGCTTGGTTTTTATTAAAATCTCCCCTGCCCTTGCCTCTAAAGGACTGACAGTTGTTAAACTGATGCTTATTAACACCCCCTCTCCCCTGAGAAGGGTCGGGAGCAGGTTGAGCCAATTCAATGGCAGATAGTCTTTTGTGTGGCCTCTAGAGCTTGCTCTACTTGAGGAACGAAGAGATACATACCGAAGGGTAATGCCATGACCTGATGCTGGGCATCATTCGTGAAGCCTGAAATGCGCAGCCAGGAGTCGCTCGGGAGGCAGTATCGAAAGCTTCCATAGCTGCTTTAACCTACTGGTTGCAGGACTCTATATCCCTGGTTATGGTTTGAAGAAGCTCTGAATTAGTGTCAGACTCCGGTAGAGCTTCTACCAATTGTTTGAGCGAATGCCAAAGAACATACTCATATTGAGAGAAATAACCCTGGTAGCTGCCAATATGCATACCCAGGGTGGATGCAGCAAAGACTCTTACCTAAAGTATCTTACAAGATTCTTTGTTTATAGGTCGGGCTGTAGTAGCCTGAAGGAGGATGACCTTATTCTCTGCAGGACTACAATAGGGTCCACAAAGGCTTGGGAGGCCAAAAATGAAAATTACGTACCTACTGTAATTCTTGATCTTCACCATTCATTACTGCTTGGGTGAGTGCGCGCACCCCTTCACGGGAGTTTTTTTTTTGAGTCTGCTCAGCGCGCCGCTCGAGCGACGTACTGCGTCATGCGCGAGGGGCGGCAGTTAGGTGCCGTAGACTCCTCCTCTATCTCAGTTCTGGTAGCCGGAGAGGCGAAAATAAAGGGTAAAGAAAAAAGGAAAGTGAGGCAAGAGAGCCGAGGGACAGAAAAGGAAAGGATGCCGGCCCGCCAGCGCAGCGATGGTTCCGCTTCTTGACGCTGGCGACCGGGTTCGAGGAACGGACTCGGTCGCCGGAGGGCAGGCCGGGGAGAAGGATAGAGCATCCTATGGACTGCCTCTCCTTCTCGGGGAAGGATAAGGGTTAGTGCTCGGGGTCTTGCTCCTGACCCTGGTGGAGACCAGGTGAGCGCGACTACCGACCTCAACAGTGTGTGTGCGTCGGAGGCGGGGCAGGACGCCCGCCACTGCACGCCCCGCCTCCCGGAAAAGGAAATGGGAGTATGCCCGGGGCCCTTGATGAAGCCGGTCACAGCTTCAATTAGCCCCCTCAGGCCAGCCCTCCGACCTAGTCCGACGCCTGCAGCATGTGTCCCCAGTGCCGCAGCCCCACCGTGGGGGGTAAGCCACGGGGTATCGGAGGGGCACAAGGCTGATGTGGGGGGGTGGAAGCGTGACCGACAGATGGTACCGGGCTACCGGCGGCTTGGGCAGAAAATATAAATAGAAAAAAAAAAGAAAAAGGAAAGGATATAAACTGAAAAAAGCATAAGCCGGTAGAGGATAGACAGAGGAGAGAGAATTCCTACCCTAAGGGACCGCAGGGCCTCCTTTCCAGGGCGGCTCTAGGGGAGGAACAGAGAGAGAGAAAGAGAAAAATGAAGAAGAAGAAAAAAGGGAGGCAGGTTGAAAGGGAGAACAGCGCCCATCGAGCATTGGTTGAGAGGCTTATAAGCTCGAGACTAACAAAGGAGCAAGAATCCCTGTTGATAGGACTGAGAGGAGGTTCAACCGAACCAACTGAACAGATCCGACACAAGGGCAGATTCTCTGATCTCTCAACATGCCAAGTCCCTACAGCCTAGCTGAGGGCTCATAGACTGCCCAGGCAGAACCTGTTCCGGGGATAGCGCCCACCCAGGAAGGGGACTATGTCCCTTAGCACCCTGTTAAGTGCTAACACAGCAGTGTATGGGGAAAGATTATGCCTTACTGAAGGCAGCTTTGTATGAAAGGATAGAGTGGGACCTCAATCAGACTCCCTAAGGCAAGGCAAGAGCAGTCGCTCAAGGCTGACAAGTGCAAAGCACCAGCTAGAATGAGCTTAAAGATAATACCTGCCAGGGGGATTCTAAATTTTTGTTGAGGCAGAGTCAGGGCACGGTCTCTTAAGCTGTGAAACTGCATAACATGATCAAGGTACTTAGAAATCGCACCCTAAGGGCAGTCAGAAAGAGTTCCCTCAGAATAAGTGAGAAATACAGACAGTGCTCGTTCCTCTTTACCTTGAGGAAAAAAGGAACCATTCACTAAGAATGGAAAACAGAAAGTTTTTTTTGGGGGGGGCATAAAGGCCAAAGGAAGGAAGAACAACGAGGCGGGGGAGGCACACAGTAGGAGGCCACTGAGGGGAAGGTGGATGGGTATCAGTAATGAATGGAGAAGATACAAGAGAAGATCAAGAATTACGGTAGGTACGTAATTTTCAAATCTTCCCATGTCAATCTTCACCATTCATTACTGCTTGGTGAGTATCAAGCCCCACACCTAAAAAAAGGGGGTAGAAACCTGAGGAACAAGACCCCAGCCTCCTGTCGGTGAGAAACAGAAGGGAAGACCCTGGGCTAATCTAGAGAGAGCCTATGGGGAGAAGACCTAGAGGTCCCCCAGGGACGGGAGACGAGGAAGCCCTGCAGTAGTCTCCTAGCTCTGGAGGAAGAGAGATGGGTCCCCCGTAAAGCAAAGCGAATCACCCGACCCAGGCCAGGGGTAACAACCTTGATAGACGAAGCCATGCCGTCCGTCTAATGCAGATCGCTGTCCCCGCAAGCCTGGAAGCCACCTCATTGGCATCATAAGATGCCCTTGCCTGGTGTCTTGCCAGTTCCAGGCCTATAGCAGAGAGGGCAATAGCTTGTCTGGTTTGCTCCATATCAGGCATTGATGCTAAGATCTGAGAAATCATCGACCACAAATGCCTACTGTAGGCAGTGTGATGAGCCTGATGAGATGCAATGCAAGACATCGCACGAGAGGAAGAGAACACTCTTCGTCCCCATCGGTCGAACTGTAGGGAATCAGAGTCCGGTGGATGGTCGTGTGCCAGGCGGCACCCAGAGGGAGTCTCTAGGTATGTCAAACCCGAGGGCGGGTTGGGGAGAGTACCCAGGGATTCCGAAGGGGCACAATACCTATGTTGGCAGTCTGCTGGGGCTGGAGAAAGGGCGGCTGGCGACTGCCAGGAATGGATAGACTCCTCCTGGAAGGGAACAGGCCAGGAAAGTACCACCAGGTGCTGGGCACTGAATTCGCCAAAGAATTCACGCGTCTCCCGTTCAGTATTGTCTCGCCTAACGTAGGAAATTCGAAGATCCCTCACCATCCTCGAAAGGAATCGCTGATATTCAGTGAAATCAGCATCGGAGGAGAGATAAGCAGAGGGTTCCTCTCCCTCAGAGGAGGGAGATGAGGATGATGGAGAGCTCGAGTGTCCAGAGGATTCTTGTGGCAGTGGGGATAGGCGAAAGACCCGCTCATTCATGCACCTGACATATGAGGGGAAGGCCGCCGCAGAACCTCTGAACTGTTCCCAGGATAACGGACCCGTAGGACCCACATGGCCTGGGAGAGCGGGGGTGGCTGCAGAGGAATGGGAGATGGGCACCTACGAAGAGGCAACTGTCCTCTGCTAGGGCTCTGAAATCCGGGGAACGGAGCCCGAGCTGGCGGGATCCCAGACAACAGACCAGGTCGCAAAACGGAACCCTGGGGATGTGAAGCCTGGAAGAGCCCAGAAAGGGATCCTCCCCTGTGACGAACCTGGGACTGCATGGATCCAGAAGGGCACCCCACAGCAATGCCACCGGATGGACCCCGGGGTCCAAGAGGGAAAGGCGGGGCCCGGCGCTACGGCTCCTAGCCACACCGCAAGGAGTGGCCGATAGAGACCGAGACGCCTGAACCCGACCCCTCGGACTCCGAGAACGCCCTCCTCCTCGACCCCAGCGATCTCCCACCCCAAGGGGCCGTAGCAGCACCAGGGTCGGTAGCTGCCACGAGCCCCCCAGGAGGGAGAGCCCCTCCCTCCACCCCCGCTCAATCGCCCCCCAGGGACCCCGGACCACCCTAGTCTGGGAGGCCTCAGGGGAGGACAGCAGCGGGGACAGAGGAAGAGGCCCGCTGGGCCACCTAGCACCTCGTGCCACCGGGGACCCCGCCTCCGAAGAATCAGGTTGCCAGGACGGGTCCACGTCTGAATCATCAGCCTCTGAAGAGGAAGAGATCAGCTGGACCACAATACTAGCAACCCTGGGGGTCCCCAGTGAAACGGCGCCACAAATGGTGCCGGACGACCTCGGACCCCCCGTGCCAGCTAGGCCCACGGCACCGCAGCCCAACCTGGTGCCGCCAGGAGAGCGAACCAGGGCCGTGGCGCCGAAGGCCAGAACGGCGCCATCTCGATCACCGGTGCCGGATGGCGGCGTCGAGGGTCCACTGGTGCCGGGCCCAGCAGGCGTGGGCCTCGACACTGGGGGAGCCTGCACCTCCAAGGAGGTGGCTGCCGAGGCGGTGTCTCCGCCGCGGCCCCGGGAGGGACCTCGACGTTCCTCCGACACCGCAAAAGAAGCTTCCTCTTCGGCAAGAGAAGATGAGGAAGCCTCCTCCTCTACGGACCGTATAGGCCCGAGAGGGGACCCGGAGGAAGGGCCTAGAGACCTTACCTGGGAATCCCTGGAGCAACGCCGTCCCCCGAGAGTCGGTGGGGCCTTGCCGATCTTGAACGAGCGGACTTCGAGGACACGACGGTCCATAGAGAAACAGGCGTCGCATGCATCCATATCATGGTTGGGTCCCAGGCAACGAAGACAAACATCATGCTGATCCAGGATGGAGAAATACCGGCCACAGGAGCACCGACGCATAGGGGCACGGCCCACCTTCAACTTACGTTTTGCCCCCAAACCTGACATGATGCGAACTAAATAAGAGTAAAATTAGCAACAAAGCACTCGGCGCCGTCGACAGAAATAAAAGCGGTCTTACGGGAGGCGGCGTCGGCGAATGAGAATCGAGGGAGTCTGGCTTGGCGCGAAGGCCAAGTTCAACTACTGCGCGGCAACTACATGCATGATGGTGGGAGAAACAGAACTGAGACAGAGGAGGAGTTGCGGTATCTAACGGCCGCCCTAAGATGACGAACAGTGCGTTATGCCTACTACATGTGCTTGGAGCCGACTCAAAAACCTCCTCGTAGCAGGTGCGTGCCTCTGGCACTAACCCAAGCAGTAATGAATGGTGAAGATTGACAAGGGAAGATTGGGTCGATCCTTGGGAACAACGTACTTTTTATCTATGGACTTAGCCACAGAAGAAAGGAGAGCGGGATTATTCCATACCATTTGAGAAAGCGTCTCAAAGGAGGGCTGTACCGGGGGAGTTAAATCCATAGGGATCTCCGGGACATGAGGGTATTACAGCATTAAAAGCTTCCCAGGATCGATATCTGTAGTCTGGAGAGAAAGAGTGGAATTCAAATTTTTCAGCAGAGACTTAAATGACAAGGCCGCGACCACAGGCTCTGCAGTAGCATTAGATCCTGTTCCTTCCACGTCATCACCCAGCATGAGGTCTGGGTCAGGCTCAATATCATCTCCTGACAGCCCAGGAGGGACTGTATGGACAAGAAAGGAGTGAAAAACAGAAGGAAGAGAGGAAGGAAAAGGGTTCAGAGTCAAGAAGCCCTGAAGACGTCACACCAAGCCTCGGCGCCGAAGAGGACAGCGCTGCCTGACCCAGTGCAGCGCAGAGCGAGAGTCCTCAGAGTCCCATCATACGCAGAAAAGCCAAACAGCACTGGATGACGCATCAGCACGGTCCCATCGACGCTGACAGTGCCGAAACCAACACAGGGCTCCAAAAAACTAGGATTTGAGGAGAAATAAGGAAGAATATCAGGAGATAGAGGCATCAGTGTGGCCCCCTGCACTGCAGCCATGTTGGGGGGGGGGGACACACCTCAGCGCAGAGTCGACAGCACCAAGGAAGGTGCCGCATGACTAGGGAGGCCCAACCACCCACCCGATCCCCCAAAGAGCCCGACGGGCCAGACAGCTGGACCAACCTCCAAGCCCACTGCTCCAGAGCAGCCCACTGATGAAACTGCTCATCTGAAGCCCTACCAGAAAGCGGGGAAGGGCTCCGATATTGAAGAAGTCAGTGACCAGAACCAGAAACAGGCGACTCCGAAGGAGGAGACCGGCAACTGACCCCCAATGACCGACCATCGACGCGCAGACATACCAGAGAGTGACCTTGAGTGATGCCTTCTCTTTTTTGACCTGTGAGCCGAAGAAGAGCTCGAGGCTGAACGGTGCAGTGAATGCAACAGTTTTCTTCTATGCTTCCGGGGGAACCGCCCCTCCCCTCGGGTACTGGACCGTCCATTGTCAGATGGCGGACCAGACCCAGCCCGGCTGACTGAACAGCTCTCATACGAAGTCTCCCTACCGTCACCTGACCCGATCATGGTCGACTAAGCCAATGTAGATCGAGACTTCTTTTTTTAATAAGAATAAATTATACTAAGCGGTACTTATTAGAGATAATAAACTGGAAACTGTGCTGCTAGTTTGAAGTTTGACTCGGTGGTGACAATGTTGTCAAAAGGAACTGCGGTTGGAAGTCGGCGACCAGATAGTCTGCCACCCACCGAGCCGAGGCTTGCGGCCCGCCCTCGCGACTCCATCTCTGGTGCCGGCCCTCCTGCAAAAAGTTTGCTCCCGCTGGGTCCAAGCGCCTCCGGCATAGATCCCGTCAGTGTGAATGAGTGGTGGAAATCATATGCCCAGGAAGATCAGGCCCTGTTGATGGGCCCCCTGAACAGGGAGGCCAGGCAGTAAGCATCATGTCAGAAAAGGATAAGAACTCCCTGAACATCAGCACCACACGCAACAGGGGAAGTCGACAGGGGAAGCAGAGTCCCAATGTCAGCAGCAATATACCAGCCGTAATTGGTCTGGTAGTGCTTACAAGCCCCTGACCTTAGTGTCAAGAGTTTCCCGGGGTGGGGGTCGGGGTACCGCCACTGGAACAGACGTTGAAATGGAGGTCATACCTGGAGAACGGAGGGGTGACCTGAAATGCACTGGGGAGACTCTCCTTGCCTTTGTCTTGATGTTTGTTACTCCCCATCGCCTTTTCCTGGGACTTAGATGCCATGATTCAGTCGACAGGGCCAGCGACATTGCTTTTGATGGACCTCCTTCTCATTCTAGACGCAGTCTTTTGAAAAATAAACTTTTGCAAAGCCCCTTTACAGTGTCGCCTGGTTGCTGAATTAAATGCCTGGCAAATTTTGCAGGCTTTCATGCTGTGGTCTAGGCCTAAGCAGCAGACACAGACGTCGTTGGGAGTCTCCAGCATAGATCTTCTCTCCACACTTACTGTGTCGGAAGAGTTTTGTCAGTTGTTTCGACGACATACAGGTAGTTGAAAGTCACTATAAAAGTGATTACTTTCATGCACAGAAAATAAGCGGCAGTTATTGCAACGGCGTGTCTACAGCAGTCCAAGTTTGACTGTCGGTGGGAAAACTGGGGAGGAGAGCAGAGACTGCTCACGGTTATGTGGATGCTGAAGTCATGGGCGGCCCCTGGCTGACTGCTTGCAAAAGTTTCTGTGTGGTCCTAGTGCCTGGCAGACGTAAGTTCCATAGCTGTGGCCTGATGAGAGATGTCCTTGAAGAAGATTCTACATACCTGTTTGTACTCACAAAATACAACCACCATAGTATTTTCTAACTTACCATTCTCAGTGCCTTGCCAAAAGATTCCATTGCAACAGACTCCTTGCCTGGTGTTCTGTTTGCAAGTTCAGTGACAGCATGTGCCATCAGCATCTCTGAACAACCTGTAGGTAAGTAAATACAATTGCCTCTTTCAAAATGTACATTTGAAATTGATTTGGTCTTTCAGTTTCAGCTCAGTATCTATTTCACTTGGCCTTCACCATCAGCATAAATCAAAAATATATACATTATATAATAATAGAACATAATTATGTAATTGTCAGTCATTTTTACAGAAACTGTGATACTCCAGTCAATCAGAGTAGCCTGGCCAGGGACTAGGGGAAAAGGGGGCCAAGTAGAGGAAAGTTGCAAAAAACTTTAGCCAACATGAACAGTTTTAAACTTTTCACCATGCTTACAAGGATATTATTTCCAGTCTGTCAAATACCATGCATGCTCACACTATTACAGTGAAAGAAAAAATTACCTTAGTAATTATGTTTCTTCTATTGGAGTCTTGCTGTATTCTGACCAATGCAGTTAGCCCCAGCCTTTAAACTGCCCCGGAGAACAAAGGGTTAACATTTCTATGTAGAGCATAGAATGCTGAGCTCAAGCTCGGTTTATCTCTGTTTCCCTTTGAATGCTAACCGTCAGATTCTTACGAGCAACACTCAAATAGTATTCTATGTGGAAATTGTAAAACTAAATTTTTTAATAGCCAACTGGCAACAAAATGTTTTGGACTACGAAAAGAAGACAAGTCAGGAAACCCAAAACCCACACAGGAATATAACAAAATAAACACCCATCCAAAGAGAGGGTGTAAAAAAAGCACACCTGAGGTGCAAACACTGCACCTGCCCACCCACTTCCCAAAAACAGGTTCTGAGAGGGGAGGCAGGGAAGGAGGTCAGAATACAGCAAGACTCCAATAAAAGAAACATAATTACTAAGGTGAGTAATTTTTTCTTCAAACAACTTGAAGTCTTGCTATATTCTGACAAGTGCAGACTACCAAGCAGTACCTCCATGGAGGAGGGACAGAACTTGCTTTGGGAATAGGCTCTGAAGTACTGCTGTGCCAAACCGAGCATCACCCCTAGCCTGGATATCCAGAGAGTAATGCTTGGTAAAGGTATGGACTGTTTTCCAGGTGGCTGCTTGACAAATTTCTAAGAGAGGGATATCCCTGGCAGCAGCCAGGGAAGCAGCTGTACCTCTTGTGGAATGAGCACTCAGGCCTGAGGGTGGAGTTTGCCCCAGTTTTTCATAGCAGAATTGTATACAAGACACAATCCACCTGGCAAGAGATCTCTTGCTGGCAGGTTTGCCCTCTCCTACTTCTCCATAAGTGAGGAACAACTGGAGGGAGTCAAACCTGTGACCCTTGTTACACTATGTAGTAACCAAGGGCTCTTTTAACATCTAAACTGTGTAGCCTCCTCTCTCCTGAGGAAGAATGATCAGTGAAGAAAACAGGAAGAGACAGACTGGTTTAAATGGAAGTCTAAAACTACTTTGGGCAAGAAGAAGAATCAATCAGCATTTATATAGCGCTTTTCATACATCCAAAGCGCTTTACAAGCAATGCTAGACTGGTAGTGAAGCGAATGAATGTGTGGTGGCGGCTATATCGCACATCACCACCCACACACAGCCTGGATAATTGCATGAACCGATTTTTATGGGAAGGGGAATGTTGGCCAGGACACCGGGAATGTTCCTACTCTTCGAAAGGTGCCCTAGGTTCTTTTACTTCCACCTGGACCCACCAGGACAACACCAGGATGAGCAGAAGGGACTCGCGAATGTCTCATCCGAAGGACGGCACACCCCAGCAGTACAGCACCCCCCAATACTGCACTCGGATGCCAGCAATTTTTAGGTGCAAGTCCAATCCCGGTGAGGGACGAGAACCCACGATCTTCTGGTCCAGAGGCGGATGTGCTACCAACTGAGCCACGCTGACACCCTTCTATTGGTTCTAAGGACCACTTTATACCTGTGAAAAGAGATAAAATCAGGTTCCACTGACAGGGCTTGCAATTCACCGATATGTCTGGCAGAGGTAATGGCTACCAAGAACATAGTTTTCCAAGTCAAGTACTTAAGCTCTGCTGAGGACATAGGCTCAAAGGGGGTTGCATAAGTTGAGCAGTGCAAACATTCAAATCCCAGGCAGGGTCTCTAAAAGCAGGACTGGTGTGAAGCAATCCTTTAAAAAATTTACAGAACACAGGGTGAGAAGCTAGTGAGGAAGACTTCCCCACAGAGAGAAATGCAGAAACAGCCGACAAGTGTACCTCAAGAGTAGCTATTCTGAGGCCTAGCCCATTAAGATGGACCATATAGTCCAGAACAGTAGGCAACCCAGCAATATCTGGAGAAATATGCTTCTTAGAACACCAAACGCTGAATCTCTTCCATTTGGAGTTGTAAGTCTTTCTGGTGGAGGGCTTTCGAGAACCTTTGAGAATATCCAGAACCACTAGGAAAGATGCAGATCTGCAAACTAACTCTTCAAGAGCCATGCCCTCAGATTGAGAGACTAAAGATTGGGGTACCAAATCCTCCCAGAGAGGATGTTAACAGGTTGTAATTCCTAGGAAGAGACGGGGGAAGATGGACTGCTATGGACAGCAACAGGGGGTACCAGGGCTGTCTGGCCCAATCTGGAGCAATCAGAATCACTTTGCAAGGTTGAGACCTTATTTTGACTAAAACTTTTAACAAGAGTGGGAAGGGAGGGAAGGCATACAGAAACTTCCCTTCCCAATTCAGAATCAGGGCATCCAGGGGGACTGAGCCCAAGACTGGAGGTCTGCTACAAAAGAGAGGGAGCTGGTGATTGTCTGGAGCAGCAAAGAGATCAATCTCTGGAGTGCCCCACCTTGAAAAAAATCACTTTCAACACTTGAGGGTCCAGGGACCATTCGTGATGGCCCTGAGAGATCCTGCTCAGTGCATCTGCTAGCACACTGTCCTTCCCTGGAAGATGAACTGCTACCAGAGAGGTTTGCAGGGAATAAGCCAGGGACCACAATTTCATGGCTTCCGTGCACAAGGCCGTGGACCGAGTGCCGCCCCGCTTGTTGATGTACCACATGGTGGTGGTGGTGTCTGTTCTGACCTGAACCACCTTGTTCTGTACTGACAGAGAAAGCTTTCAGGGCCAGAAAAACTGCCCTGAGCTCTAGGAGATTGATATGGAGAAGGGATCCTTGGGGGGACCACAGCCCCTGGGCAGTGAGGGTCCCCAGATGGGCTCCCCAGCCCAGAAGAGAAGCGTCCGTGGTAAGGAGCGCTGAACAAGGCTGAGTGGCAAAAGAACACCTTGTCTTAAATTGTCCTGATCCTGTCACCACTGGAGGGCTTGGATCAAGTTCAGAGTTACTGGGATCAGTTTGGTAAGGGAATCTTTCCTCCGAGACCAAAAAGCTCTCAGATGGAACTGAATATCCCTCATCCGGAATCTTGCCCCTTGGACCACTGCTGTTGAAGCTGCCATGTGGCCCAAGAGCTGGAGAAAATGCCTTGCTGGTCGAGATACCTGAAGGCTGAAGGAAGAGGCTAGTTCCCTAAGAGCCCTTGCCTTTTATAGAGGGAGAAAGGCTCTTGCTCTGACTGTGTCCAGTTCTGCCCCTATAAAAGTAAGAAGCTGGACTGGTTCGAGAACCGACTTGGGAAGGTTGAGAAGAAATCCTAGAGTAGTGAGCACTTGCTGGGTCACTTGCAGGTGAGACTTGACTTGGTCTGGAGACTGGCCCACTATTAGCCAATCGTCCAGATAAGGAAAATGGAAATCTTTGCCTTCTTAGAAAGGCAGCTACTACTGCCAGGCACTTTGGCAAAACCCTTGGGCTGAGGTTAGGCCAAGGGCATTGCTCTGAACTGATGGTGGCCTGAGGGCAACTTCGAACCTGAGGTACTTTCTGTGGGAGCACCTGATGGGAATGTGAAAGTAAGGAACATTTGAGGTCCAGGGAGGCTAGCCAGTCTCCTGGCCTTGAGAGGAAGGATTATTCCCAAGTTACCATCTTGAACTTTGGTTTTAAAAGATGTTTGTTTAGATATCTTAAGTCTCGATGGGTATCACTCCCTGTCTTTTTGGGGTCAGAAGTACCTGGAGTACAGCCATTTGCCCCAGTGTAGGTGAGTACTCTCTCTATGGCTCTTAAGGCCAGAAGAAAAGAACCTCTGCCTCTAGGGCAAGGGTTTTCTGAGAGATTTGCAGGTGGAAAGATCTGGCTCTCATCTTTGGAAATTTCTTGAAGCTGAGACCAGTCCCGGCTTACTCTTCCAGGACCCACTTGTCTGATATAATAGACATCCAGTCTGGACAAAGTAATAGCCTACCTACTGGAATAGGAGAGTGGGCCCAGGCAGGCCCATCAGGTGTCTGCTTGGCAGGGGCTTTAGGATGAGGTGGATGCAGCCGCTCATCCCCTTCTGCCTCTCCCTCTGAAGAACCCCTTCTGTAAAAAGGAAGAAGAGGCCTGTGCTTGGTAAAAAGGCCTTTGAAAAGGCCTGCCCCTAGACTGCTGCCTTTGAGGAGTTGCCTGCGTCTCCTTGGCATGAGCACTCCTGTATGTGGTCCTGTACGCGTCCATTTTCTTCATGTAATTCTCTGTCTGCTCCCCAAACAGAGAATTACCCACTACAGGAAAATCCATGGCTTTAGCCAGGGTATCCTGCGAGAGGCTAGTACATCTGAACCAAGCCATTCTCCGAAGAGCCACAGATGTAGCCATGACTCTTGACACATTATTAGCGTCTACAGCAGCATGAAACTGAACGTTAGATACCTCAATCCCATCTGTAGCCACCGCCTCCAACTCCTTGGCTAGCTGGGGGGAGGCCTGTTTAGCCAGTGCCAGTACAGTGTCCCACCTGGACTTCTGGTACCTGGCTGTATAGGCCATATAATTTGCCTGTCCGAGTCCCAGGGAAGATGCCATGTACAGCTTTTTTGCCATGGCATCAACCTTCCTAGAGTCTCTGTCTGGGGGTTTGAAACCAAGGGAATGCTTGCCTTATCACAGGCAGCAGCCTGCACAACCCCAACATGGCTGCATTGGTGGTATAAAAACTCTTTCTCAGCCCGAGAGTGTATACCTCTTGTCCATTCTTCTCTCCACAGGAGGTACAGAATTGGGAGACTTCAGAATTTTTTGTGTCTGTTTCCCAAAAGATTTGTGGAGGAGAATAGACAGTCTCCTGGACTCTGGGATGTCCATCATTTCCACATAATCAGGCTCCTCCTGATCCTCCACTGCCTCCTCCATAGGAAGTTGGAGGGTCTCAGCCACCTTTCTGTAGAACATAAAGTGGGAAGGGGACTCAGAAAGCCTAGGAGGGGCTACACCTGAAGGTCTGTCTGGGAAGATGTCCTGTTCCACAGGCACATTTAGACTTTCACCATCATCATCATCATCAAATTCCCCTTCCTCCTCAAACTCCGGTTCATAAATTTCTTCCAAAGTATAATCGTGAACCGACTGAACCGAGCCCCTGCCAAAAGGTGCCGGATCGGCTGGAACCGGGCGAAGCGATTCCACAATCCGAATCGCTCTGGCTATTTCTTCGTCGGTCGGAACATGGACTTCTGGATCTGAACTGGACGATTTTTCTTTTCGCTTTCTTTTTGTAGGACACGACCCCTCGGGATTGGCTCTCCTTTTGCCCGAAGAAGTATCGCCCTGGTCAGAGGGCACTTCTGGTTCGGCAGTCTGAATCGAGGTGGTCAAACCCCAGACAATAAACACAGGTGGCGTGGGGATTGGCCTTAGCAAAGATCTCCCCACACTCACTGCAGTGCTGAAACCCAGTGGGCCCAGTTTTTTTCCTTGGGTTTCTCAGACATGGCCAACCTAACCAAACTTACCCTTTTTTCGGCAACTGCCAGGCAAGACTCCCTTATCTGTTCCTAACCGTGTCACGTGTCTTGGAAAAATATGTTTCAAAACACTTTTTTTTTTTTGTTAAGAACCGGTAACCACACACTAAAATTTACATAAGAATTAAATGACTGGTTCGGCCAAACCGAGCCACACTTTTTACAAGTTCTGCACAGAAACAGTACAAAACCATCTAGTACTCACAATACCACAGACAGACTGAACAGAGTTATGCGGGAAACTTTTCGGTTGGAAACAGACGAAAAAACAACACAAACCGACTTTCGAACCGAACTGCAGGAGAAATCTCTGGATCGACTGTTCAGTGAGGCGGAATAAAGAATCTGACGGTTAGTGTTCAAAGGGAAACAGGACAGACATCAACAGAGCTCGAGCACAGCATTCTATGCTCTGCATAGAAATGTTAACCCTTTGTTCTCCGGGGCAGTTTAAAGGCTGGGGCTAACTGCACTGGTCAGAATACAGCAAGACTTCAAGTTGTTTGAAATGTAGTTACGCAAGAACTTACCGTAACAGTAGATTTTCGAAGAGCTCTTGCAACAGGCAAAACCAGTAGGACTGAAGCCACCAGGCGCCAGGACCACATGGAGAACTTCTAGCTAGCAGTCTATCATGGGGGGCTGCCCACACTGACATCAGCACACTGACATCCGCCTATCCTATAAAGGGGGCTGTCCCCCCACACCTCTCTCAGCTCTCCCACCGGAGACTCCAAACAGGTGGCCAAACAGAAAACCAAGGCGGTTCCTCAGAGCCGAGGGAAACATATAAGCAGAGGAGGTGCAAACGAGAAGAAATAAT
The DNA here is from genome assembly GCA_016271365.2 of Neoceratodus forsteri. Classification (NCBI taxonomy): domain Eukaryota; kingdom Metazoa; phylum Chordata; order Ceratodontiformes; family Ceratodontidae; genus Neoceratodus; species Neoceratodus forsteri. The sequence continues at coordinate 1,031,890,063 of CM028131.1, read as the reverse complement.
CGGGGGAAGGAGGGAGGGAAAGCAGCGTCTGCTGGAAGAGCTCCTCTCAAAAATCTGCTGTTACGGTAAGTTCTTATGTAACTGTACTATCTTACTTTGTGGGGGCTCTTGCAGCAGGCAACACCGGTAGAACCAAGTCCCAAGCAATACTGGAACTTACCAAAAGACACTCTGGTGGAGGCACAAGATGTCGGCAGAAAGCTCAGGAAGAAAAAATTACTCACCTTAGTAATTATGTTTCTTCTAGTGGAGTCTTGCTGTATTCTGACTATTGCAGTTAGGTCCTGCCTTTCAACTGCCCCGGAGGACAAAGGGTTAACTTTTCTATGCCTGGCATAGAACGTTCATCATGAGCTCGGTTGAAGCCCCTGTCTGTTGTTTAAACTGCAACTGTCAGATCTTTACGAGCAAAAACTCACTAGGTGTTCTGTGCGGAAACTAACATTTTTTACTAGCCAACTGGCAAATATATATAATGTTTTTGGTTTCAAAGGAAGACTCGAGTCAGGAAACCCAAAAACAAAACACACATCCAAAACACAACATTCCACCCAAACAAAAAAGAGGGTGTAAAAAGGACACCCCTAGAGTGCCAACACAGCTCCTGCCCACCAACATCCCAAAAACTAGGTTCTGAGAGGGGAGGCAGGGGGGAGGTCAGAATACAGCAAGACTCCACTAGAAGAAACATAATTACTAAGGTGAGTAATTTTTTTTTCAAACAACATGACGTCTTGCTGTATTCTGACTATTCGAACTACCAAGCAGTACCTCCATGGAGGAGGGACAGAACCTACTTTGGGAATAGGCTCTGAAGTACTGCTGTGCCAAACCGAGCATCACTCCTAGCTTGGATATCCAGAGAGTAATGCTTGGTGAAAGTGTGGACTATTTTCCAGGTGGCTGCTTGACAAATTTCTGAGAGAGGAATATCCCTGGCAGCAGCCAGGGAAGCAGCTGTACCTCTTGTGGAATGAGCCCTCAAGCCTGAGGGTGGAGTTTTTCCCAGTTTTTCATAGCAGAATTGTATACAAGAAACAATCCACCTGGCAATAGATCTCTTAGTGGCAGGTTTGCCTTTACCAACTTCTCCATAAGTGAGGAACAACTGGAGGGATTCACACCTATGACGCTTGGTACGCTCTATGTAGTAGCTAAGGGCTCTTTTAACATGCAAACTGTGTAGCCTCCTCTCTCCCGAGGAGGAATGGTCAGTGAAGAAAACAGGGAGAGATATAGACTGGTTGAGGTGGAAATCTGAAACCACTTTAGGTAAGAAGTTTCTGTTAGTTCTAAGGACCACTTTATCTCTGTGAAAAGAGATGAAATCCGATTCCACTGACAGGGCTTGCAATTCAATGATACGTCTGGCAGAAGTAATGGCTGCCAAAAACACAGTTTTCCAAGTCAAGTACTTAAGCTCTGCTGAGGACAAAGGCTCAAAGTGGGGTTGCATAAGCTGAGCAATGCAAACATTAAGGTCCCAAGCAGGAGCAGGATCCCTAAAGGGGGGGATTGGTGTGAAGCAATCCCTTGAAAAACTTACAGAATACAGGATGGGATGACAGAGAGGAAGACTTGCCTACTGACAGGAAAGCAGAAACAGCTGCCAAGTGTACCTGAGGGTAGCTGGTCTGAGGCCTGGGCCATTAAGATCGAGCATATAATCCAGAAATGAAAATTACGTACCTACCGTAATTCTTGATCTTCTCTTGTATCTTCACCATTCATTACTGATAGGTTAAGCCGGGCGTGCACCCTTCAGGTTTTTTTTTTGGAGTTGTCTCCAGGCAGCCGCCTCAGTGAGCGTGTTGCGTCATGCCGCAGGGGTGGCCATTGGGTGCCGCAGACTCCTCCTCTATCTCAGTTCTGTTAGCAGGAGGCGAAAATAAAGGGTAAGAAAAAGGAAGCGAGGTAAGAGGCAGAGGATATTAAAGGAAAGGATACAAACTGAAAAAGGGATAAGCGGTGGAGAATAGACAGAGGAGAGAATTCTACCCTAAGGGACCATGAGAGCCTCCTTTCCAGGGTGGCTCTAAGGAGGAAGAGAGAAGGAAAGAAAGTAGAAGAAGGAGAAGAAGAAAAGGGGCATGTTGAGAGGGAGAACAGTGTCCATCAAGCATTGGTTGAGAGGCTTATAGGCTCGAGAATAACAAGGGAGCAAGAATCCCAGTTGTTAGGACTGAGGGGAGGATCAACCGAACCACCTGAACAGATCCGAATGAGGGCAGACTCTCTGGACTCTCAACATGCTCAGTCCCTTCATCCTAGTTGAGGGCTCCTAGACTGTCCGGGCAGAGCCTGTTTCTGGTAGAGCGCCCAGCCAGGAAGGGGACTAAGTCCCTTCGCACCTTGTTAGGTGCTAACACAGCAGTGTATGGAAAAGACTATGCCTTCTCAAAGGCAGTTTTGTATGAAAAATAGAGTGGAACTCAATCAGACTCCCTAGGGCAAGGCACGCAGATGCTCAGAGCTGACAAGTTCAGTCAGTAGCTAGAAGAGCTAGAAATAATACCTGCCAGGAGGATTCTTGACTTAGCCGGGGCCAGGACAGGCATGGCCACTTGGGCCGTGAAACTGCATGACCTGAAGAAGGTAAGGAATCGCACCCAAAGGGTGGTCAGAAAGAGTTCCCTCAGAAGTAGAGAAAATTATAACCGTGCTCGTTCCTCTTACCTTGAGGAAAAAAGGGAGATCCAGTCACTAAGAATGGAAAAATAGAAAAGTTGTTTGTTTTTTGCATAAAGGCCAAGAAAAGTAAGAGGAACGAGACGGGAGGGGGAGACCCCACAGAAAGAGGCCACTGAGGGGAAGGTGGGAGGGTATCAGTAATGAATGGTGAAGATACAAAAGATGATCAAGAATTACGGTAGGTACGTAATTTTCATATCTTCCCTTGTCAATCTTCACTATTCATTACTGCTTGGGTGAGTACCAAGCCCCCTCCCCCCTTAAAAAAGGGAGGGTAGAACCCTGAGGAACAAGACTCCCAACCTCCTGTTAGTGAGAAACAGAAGGGAAGATCCTGGCTAATGCAGAGAAGCCTATGTGGGAGAAGAGCTAGGAGGGTACCCCCGAGGCGTGGAGGCGGAGAAGAGAAGGCGGAGTCCCGGAGGCAGGCGAATCACCCTACATGAGGCCAGGGTGACAACCTTGATAGACAAAGCCATGCTGTCCGCTAATGCAGATCGCTGTCCCATAAGCGGAAGCCACCTCATTGGCGTCATAAAGATGCCCTTGCTTGGTGTCTTGCCAGCTCCAGGCCTACAGCGGAGAGGGCAATAGCCTGTCTGGTGTGCTCCGTATCAGGCATTGATGCTAAGAGCTGGGAGAGCATCGACCACAGATGCCGATTGTAGGCAGCGTGGTGAGCCTGATGTGATGCAATGCAGGCCACCGCACGAGAGGAAGAGAATCAGAATCCGGTGGGCGGGTCGTCGCCAGGCAGCGATGCCGGAAGGGTCTCTAGGTATACCAAACCCGAGGGCGGGTTGGAAGGGTACCAAAGTTCTGAGGGCACAATACCTTCGTCGACAGTCTACGGGGCTGGAGGAGGCGACTGGCGACTGCCAGGAACGGATAGACGCCTTCTGGAAGGGATAGGCCAGGAAGGTACCACCAGGTGCTGGGCACTAGATTCACCAAGGAATTCATCGTCTCCCGTTCAATATTGTCTCCTTCGCATGAGAATTGAAGATCCCTCACCATCCTCGAAGGAATCGCTGATATTCAGTGAATCAGCTCGGAGGAAAGATGAGCAGGGGTTCCTCTCCCTCAGAGGAGGAGAAGAGGATGATGGGAGCTCGAATGTCCAGAAGATTCCTGCAGTGGAGGGGAGAGTCAAAAGACCCGTTCATGCATATATCTAACATATGAGGGGAAGGCCACTGCAGAACCTCTGAACTGCTCCCAGGATAACAGACCCGTAGGACCGACATGGCCTGGAAGAGCGGGGGGTGGTTGCAGAGGTACTGGAGAAGGGCACCTGCGAAGAGGCAACTGACCTCTGCTAGGGCTCTGAAATCCAAGGAACGGAGCCCGAGCTGGCGGGATCCGGACAACAAACCAGGTCGCAAAACAGAACCCTGGGGATGCGAGGCCTGGAAAGAGCCGAAAGGGATCCTCCCTGTGACGAACCTGGGACTGCATGAGATCAGAAGGCAGTCCTTGCTGCTCACGGAGGGAGTCCGGAGGCCAGAGGGAAAGGCGGGGTTGGCCTCGGCTCCTAGCCACCCACGAGGGTGGCCGGCGCCGAGACCGCGGCGACTGTTCCCGCCCTCGACCCCTCGGACTCCGAGAGAGCCCTCCTCCTCGATTCCAGCGTTCCCCCATCCTAAGAGGTGGCAACAGCACCCAGAAGGGTAGCTGTCACAAACCCCTAGGAGGAGAGCCCCCCCTCAGTCCCCACATCACCCCTCCGGGACCGGGAGCCACCACTAGCCCAAGGGTCCTCAAGGGAAGGGCAGGGCGGAGACAGCGGGAGGGCCACTGTGCCGCCTAGCACCACGTGTTACTGGGGACCCCGGCGAGTCAGGGTGCCAGGAAGGGTCCGTCCGGTCATCGACCTCCGAGAGGGCCGAGATCAGCAGAACCTCACGCTGGCAACCCGGGGTCCCGGAGGAGCAGGGCGCGAACAGCGTCGGTGCTAGGGAAGCTGGATGACCCTAGCCCACTCCACGACTGCTAGGGCCGGTCCGGCTCCCCTGCTCGCCAGTTAGGCCCCAGCGCTGCCCCGGCGCGGCAACCCAGCGCCGCCGAGGCGCAAACCTCGCGGTGCCGAAGGCCAGGCGGCGCCACCTGCGGCACCGTCTCGATCACCGGCGCCGGATCAAAAGCAGCGCCCGGGGCGGCGTTAATCACCAGTGCCAGGCCCAGCAGCGTGGGCCTCGACACTGGGGAGCCTGCACCTCCCGAGTGACTGCCGGCGGTGTCCCGTCGCGGCCCGGAGAGGACCACGGCGTTCCCCTGACACATCGAGAAGCTTCCTCTTGGCAGAAAGAGGCCTCCTCCTCCTCCTCGGACCGTATATAGGCCGGGAGGGACCCGGGGAAGGGCCTGAGAGACCTTACCTGGGAATCCCTGGAGTGGCCTTGCGTCCACAGTCGGCGGGCCACACCCGAGCTTGAACACGCGGACTTTGAGGACACGAAGCGGTCCATGGAGAAACAGGCGTCACGCGTCCATGTTGTGGTTGGGTCCCAGGCAGCGAGACAGACATCATGCCGGTCCGAGGCCGGAAAATGCCGACCACAGGAGCACCGGCCATAGGGGCGGCCGCCTTCGACTTTCCTTGCTCCAGACCTGAGCATGATCACGAACTAAACAAGGAAAAAAAGCAATAAAAGCACTCGTGCCGTATTATAAAAAAAAAAAAGACGATCTTACCGTATCTGGCACGTCGAGAGAGTGGGCCTGGGAGAAAATGAGGGTCTTGAGTGCTAGAGACAAGGAACACTATTAGCTAAACGGCCTCGGCCAGTAGGAGAAACAGAACTGAGATGAGGAAGAGTCTGCAGCACTAACGACGGCCTTCGCATGGCCTGTCTGTCGGCGGCGAGGCGGCACCAATGAGCCGACTCAAAAAAAAAAAAAGACTCCCGTAGCAAGTGCACGCCTCCGGCTTAACCCAAGCAGTAATGAATGGTGAAGATTGACAAGGGAAGATCTGTAGGCAATTCAGCAGAGTCTGGAGAAATATTCTTCTTAGAACACCAAATGCTGAATCTTTTCCATTTGGAGTTGTAAGTCTTTCTGGTGGAAGGCTTTCGAGAAGCCTTCAGGATATCCAGAACCCCTTGTGAAAGATGCAGATCTGTAAACTCTAACTCTTCCAAGAGCCAAGCCTTGAGATTGAGAGACTGAAGATTCAGGTACCAAATCCTCCCCTGAGAGGATGTTAACAGGTTGTAATTCCTGGGAAGAGACAGGGGAAGGTGAACTGTTAGGGACAGCAACAAGGGATACCATGGCTGTCTGGCCCAGTCTGGAGCAATCAGAATCACTTTGCATGGTTGTGGCCTTATCTTGACTAACACCCTGAACAAGAGAGGGAAGGGGGGAAAAGCATACAGAAATTTCCCTTCCCAGTTCAGAATCAGAGCATCCAGGGGGACTGAGCCCAAGACTGGGGGTCTGCAACAAAAGAGGAAGTTGGTGATTGTCTGGGGCTGCAAAAAGATCCATCTCTAGAGTGCCCCATCTCGAGAAAATCACTTTCAAAACCAGAGGATCCAGGGCCCATTCGTGATGGCCTTGGGATATTCTGCTCAGCGCATCTGCTAGGACATTGTCCTTCCCTGGGAGGTGAACTGCTATCAGAGAGGTTTGCAGGGAATAGGCCAAGGACCACAACTTCATTGCTTCTGTGCACAAGGCCTTAGATAGAGTGCCTCCTTGCTTGTTGATGTACCACATGGTGGTGGTGGTGTCTGTTCTGACCTGAACCACCTTGTTCTGTACAGATTTGGAAAAAGCTTGCAGTGCCAGAAACACTGCTCTGAGTTCCAAGAGATTGATGTGAAGCAGAAATTCCTGAGGTGACCACAGTCCTTGGGTGGTAAGATCCTCCAAATGGGCTCCCCAGCCCAGCAGGGAAGTATCTGCGGTGAGTATCACTGAATGAGACTGAGTGACAAATGGAATCCCTTGTCTCAAATTGTCCTAATCCTGCCACCATTGCAAGGATTGGATCAGTGTGAGTCACTGGGATTAGTTTGGTAAGGGAATCCTTTCTTTGGGACCAAAAGGCTCTTAAGTGGAACTGAATGTCCCTCATTTGGAATCTTGCTCCCTGGATCACTGCTGTGGAGACTGCCATGTGGCCCAGTAGCTGAAGGAAATGCCTTGCTGGTGAGACACCTGAAGGGTGAATGAAGAGCCAGTTCCATAAGGGTCCTTGCCCTTTCAGGGAAGGAAGGCTCTTACTTTACTGTATCCAGTTCTGCACCTATGAAGGTGAGGGCTGCACGTTTGAGAACTGACTTTGGTAGGCTGAAAGGAATCCTAAGGAAGTGAGCACTTGCTGGGTCACTTGCAGACGTGACATGACGGTCTGGAGACTGACCTACTATGAGCCAGTCGTCCAAATATGGAAAAATGGAAATCTTTTGTCTTCTTAGGATGGCAACAACTGCCTGGAAGTAGTTGTTGCCTTCTTAGGAAGGCAATAACTACTGCCAGGCACTTTGTGAAGACCCTTGGGGCCAATGTGAGGCCAAAGGGCATTGCTCTGAATTGATAATGTCCTGAGGGCAACTCGAACCTGAGGTACTTTCTGTGGGAGCACCTGATGGGAATGTGAAAGTAGGCATCTTTGAGGTCCAGGGAGGCTAGCCAGTTTCCTGGCCTTAGAGAGGGAAGGATAATTCCCCGAGTTACCATTTTGAACTTTAGTTTTAAAAGATGTTTGTTCAGATATCTTAGGTCCAGGATGGGTCGACACTCTTGTTTTTTGGGGGGCTAGGAAATACCTGGAGTACAATCCTTTGCCCCTGTGTAGGGTGGGAACTCTCTCTCTATAGCTCAGAGCTAGGAGAGAAGAAACCTCTGCCTCTGGGGCAAGGGTCTCATATTTGCAGGCAGAAAAGATCTGGCTCTCATCTTGGGAAATTTTTTGAAGCAGAGAACCAGTCCCTGGCTTACTACTTCCAGGACCCACTTGTCTGATGTAAGAGATAGCCAGTCCTCGACAAAGTAAGCCAGCCTGCCCCCTACTGGTATAGGAGAATCGAGCCAGGCAGACCCATCAGGGTGTCTGCTAGGCACGGGCTTTAGGCTGAGGGGTGGATGCAGGCCTGCTCATCCCCCCTTCTGCCTCTCCCTCTAAAGAATCCCCTCTGCGAAAAGGAAGAGGAGGCATGAGCTTGGTAAAAAGGCCTTTGGAAAGGCCTGCCCCTGCCCTGCTGCCTTTGAGGAGTTGCCTGAGTCTCCTTGGCCTGAGCACTCCTGTAAATGGTCCTGTATTCGTCCATTTTCTTCATGTCATTCTCTGTCTGTTCCCCAAACAAAGAATGACCAATTACAGGAAAATCCATGGCCTTAGCCTGGGTATCTTGTGAGAGGCTAGTACATCTGAGCCAAGCCATTCTCCGAAGAGCCACAGATGTAGCCATGACTCTTGATACATACTGGAGTCTACAGCAGCATGAAACTGTACTTTCGATGCCTCAATCCCATCTGCAGTCACCTGCTCCAGCTCCTTGGCAAGCTGGGCGGGAGACTGTTTAGCCAGTGACAGTACAGTGTCTCACCTGGACTTCTAGTACCTGGCTGTATAGGCCATATAGTTAGCCTGCCTGAGTCCCAAAGATGCTGCCATGTATTGTTTCTTTGCCCGGCATCAATCTTCCTGGAGTCCTTGTGGGGTGATGCCAAGGAAATGTTTGCCTTATCACAGGCAGCAGCCAGTACAACCCCAACATGGCTGCATTGCTGAAAAAGGAACTCCGTGTCTGAGCCTGAGTGTGTGTGCGCCTCTTGTCCATTCGTCTGTCCACAGGAGGTATAGAATTAGGAGACTTAAGAATGGTTTGTGCATTTCCCAAAGGATTTGCGGAGGGGTACAGACAGTCTCCTGGACTCTGGGATGTCCATCATCTCAACATAATCAGGCTCTTCCTGATCCTCTACTGCTTCCTCCACAGGAAGCTGGAGGGTATCAGCCACCTTTCTGTAGAACAAGTAGTGTGAAGGGGACTCAAAGCCTTGGAGGAGAAACACCTGTAGGTCTGTCTGGGGAGATGTCCGGGTCAATAGGCACATCCAGACTTTCACCATCACCATAATCATCCTCATACTCTCCCTCCTGCTCAAACTCTGGTTCATAAAATTCTTCCAAAGTATAATCCGGAACTGGGGGAACCGACCGAACCGAGCCCCAGCCAGATGGTACCAGTTCAGTCGGAACCAAACAAGCGATTGCACAATCTGAATAGCCTTGGCTATCCTCGGCGAGTGGAGTATGAGATTCTGGGTCGAATCGATAGATTTGTCTTTTCTTTTGTTGGAACCGATTCCTCGGAATCGCTCTCCTTGCCCGGTAGTATAGCCTGGTCAGAGGGCACTCCTGAGTTCAGTCGGACCCAAAACTCCGGGCTGGCCATCGGTCAGAGGACTTCTCGGCCTCCCTTTTCCTCAGTCTACTAATCTCTTTTCCAGGGTAGATTTGGGAAAATTCTTGCAAATTTGGCAGTCTGAATTGAAGTGGTCAAACCCCAGACAACAAACACAGGTGGTGTGGGGATCAGCCTTAGCAAAGACCTCCCCACACACACACTAATGTTGAAACCCAGTGGGCCCGTTTTTTTTTCTTGGGTTTCTCAGACATGGCCAACCTAACCAAAAACTTACCCTTTTTCAGCAATCTGCCAGGCAAGACTCCCCTATCAGTTCCTGATTGTGTCACGGGTCTTGGAAAAAAACGTAATTAAAATCCGTTTTTTTTAGAACCAATACGGACCGGTAACCACACTCTAAAGTAAAGCACAAGTTTTTACCTCAAATTGATAGGTTCAGCCGAATCGATCCAGTATACAAGTTCCACACAGAAAACAGAACAAAAACCTATCTAGTACTCACGGCACCACAGAGAGAGACTTGAACCGACTATGCGGAAACAATTCGGTAGAAACCGACCGAAAACCGACACTTCAACCGACTTTTGAACCGAGCAGCAGGAGAAATCTCCAGAGCGACTGTCCAGTGAGGTAGAGTAAAGAATCTGAAGGTTGCAGTTTAAACAGACAGGGTCTTCAACCGAGCTCGTGATGAACGTTCTATGCAAGGCATAGAAAAGTTAACCCTTTGTTCTCCGGGGCAGTTGAAAGGCAGGACCTAACTGCAATAGTCAGAATACAGCAAGACTTCATGTTTGAAAGAAGGCACTATAGGACTGCGAGTCTGAAATTGGCCATATGTTTAAAAGCAATATCCACACTGTAGTGCCGAATGAAGGTATGGAGAGAACTCCAGGTGGCAGCCGCACAGATGTCCGCAGCAGACATGTTCTTGAAACAGCCAGTAGAGGCAGCCATACCTCTAGTAGAGTGGCTTTTACCACCACAGGCAAAGGCTTGCTGTACTTGTGGTAGCAGTAAACAGAGAATACTGGATGGGTAACTATGCAGAATCAGTGTGTTCTGCCACAGAGGTATTCTGATTTCCTCTGACCTCGTGAGCGAAGCTCAAAAGTTCCATGGAAATCAGAACCCTGTGGCGGCAAAACACACTGGTTCTGCATAGAGTTGCTCATCCTGTATTTTTTTAGTGTATAGTACTGTGTGAAAAATGTGTGTTGAGTTATTTTGCTTTCAAAGTGAAATCTGGGGGCCAGTCACGGTGAAGGGCGCAAAGCCCATCAGGAGTATCCAACTGTGTCAATCCAGACTGTGGATAAGGCATGGAACCTGGAGAATCCGGGGGTGCGCAATACCTCTGGCTGAAATCCCTTGGGGCAGGAACACGACAACACCTCCCGGAAGGGAGCCGGCCAGGGCGGCACCACAAGTGTGGCCTCGCCAAAATTGCCTAGAAAGGCGTGCGCCGAGTGTTCAGGATTGCTTATAGTGGAAGGAGTAAGGTGCAAGTCCTCCAACAACCTCACGAGGAATTGCTGATACTCAGAGATCAGCAACCGGAGAGATGTGGACAGAGGGTTCCTCTCCCCCAGAAGAAGAGGGGGATGAGGAGCTGGAGGTCACAGTCTGTTCAGTGGGCAGCTGCACGGGGGGGGGGTTGAAAAACCTGGCTGTCCATTGCACTAACATAAGCAGGGAACCGAGCAGCCACCGCTCTGAACTGCTCCCAGGTGAGAGGCCCGCTAAGACCAAGGATGCCTAGGAGCGCAGGAGAGTGTGGCAGAGGAATGGGGGCAGAACAGAGAAGAGATGTCGGCTGACCTCCGCCTGGGCTAAGGAGCGGACCGTGAGCACCCGCGGAAGAAGGTGCCCCGGAAGACCCCACAGCCGACAGCTGAACAATCAAATCGGTACTGCCTTGGCTGCGCCCGGAAGAATCCCCTCTGTGAGGTGACCAGGGCCGTATAAGTCCAGAAGGACGGTCCCCTACCGAAAAAGAATGGGACTCTCTCAAAGAGACCGAGGACGAAGAGCGGAGATCCGCACTACGGCTTCTCCCAGGGCCCGGGTGGACCCCAGAAAAAGGCAGACGTGCCAACCCCACACCCCTCGACCCCTCAGAGTCTGAAAGAGCCCTCCTCCTCAAGAGGTTCAGCCTAGGTAGCTGGCATCTCTGAGCAGCCCCCGAAGGGGTTATCCGGGGTGCAGTACCCTCCCCCCCCCGCAGGTGCTCTGATCGGCCCCAAAGTTGGGCGATCAAGGCACACCACTGGAGGGGGTACCACAACTGAGGGGTCAGTGAAACCGCCAAGACCAGGCTGCAGAGCTATGGTGGCCTGCACCACTGCCTGGTCAGCACCCCTGACCCTAGTCTCAGTAGCCACCGACATCACCTCAGAAGGGGGCTGACTCCGACTTGTCAAAGAGACTACCGTGCTACCCACCTCACCCAACCCCAAAGGGTCAGACTACACGTCTGACTCAGATCTCGACTCCGTCTCCGAGAAGGTAGAGTCCGAGGCCCTGTGCCAAACCGTGGGAGGGCGGGCAGTACCATCCTTGCCAACAGGCCCAGAGACCAAAGCTGTGCCCGAGTCTGTGCCAGCACCTCCTGCAGCCCCGCGAGTGGAATCCGAGGAAGGCTCAGCCCCATCCCGAACCAGAGATCCAGAGCCAGGACAGCCAGGGCGCCATACGCTCCCACAGAGCTGGGACCAGCCACGGCACAATCCGGTCCCACGGTGCCGCGAGCAGCACAGAGGATGGAGATGGTGCCGACGACAGCCCCGGCGCCGCCCAGCTCCCCGGTACCGCGAACGACGCAGAGGGCAGGGGTGACCCCAAGGATGGCTGCGAAGGTGGACATGGCGCCACCCGGGGTACCACGAGCGGCACCGAGGGCAGGTGCAACACGAAGATGGCGCTGACTGAGAAACCGAGCCTCACAGGCGCCGAGTCTCGAGGACACAGGCGCCAAGGCGAGACATGGAAAGGGCGGCACCACTAGTGGTGTCAGAGCCCTGACAGCTCGGCAGGAATCACGGCACATGCGACAATAATCGCCTCGATGGCGCTGTCAGGTCTGGCGCGGCGGCGGCGAAGTATGCGCCGACCCGACCTTGCGACCCGCCGCGAGCCTTCACCCCGAAGGGGGCGATTGCCATGGCGGCGCCTCGCCTGCCCCGTGAAAAGGCGCGGGACAGGCCTCCTGCGTCGCGGAAGAAGCCTCGGCAACAGCTAGGCTACAAGTAGCGAGGCTCCCTCCTCCTCGGTCCATACAGAACCAGGAGGGACCTGGAGAAGGCAGAGAGGCGTGGCTTGGCCGATGAGTGCACCACGACCCGAAGTTGGCGGAGCTTGCCCACTTTCACACAGCGTTGTTAGATGACCCGGCAGTCCATGGAGAAGCGGTGTCACACAATCCATGTCGTGAAGCGAGCCAAGACCACGAAAGACACGGTTGTGCTAGTCGAGACAGAGAACTTTGGACGCATGGGCACCGTCCATGGGGGGGCAGCCCATCTTGGAAGATTTCTTGCCCTCCGACCGAGACATGACCTACGGGGAAAAAAACACCAAAAACAGAGTCGACGTCGCAAAAAAGAATAATAATGGAAAGATCTTACTGGGCGACATTGAGTAAAGCAACACAGAACCAGCAGGAATAACTGACGGACTTCGGCACGATATACTGCGTAGGAGGAGAAACTGCGAAGCAGGCCTCAAATTCTTTCAGCTTCCACATGACGTGACCTCTACGGGGAAGACAAAGAACTGGCAGGCAGGCGAGTCAACACAGCCTAACGGCCAACCTATGTAGCGCTTACAGTGCGCCGCCTTAAGGCGGCGCGCCGATGGTGTGTCGGGTCCGCCTACCTTGAAAGGAAAAAAGTCCTGGGTCTGACCTCCGTCAGATACCCCATCTGTGATGAATGGTGAACACTGACACAGATAAGATCAGCATTCCATGACCTTGGAACTGTGGTATAACAGCTTTTTGAAAGGGATGGAATGTTATACAGAACACCACTACACTATACACTATAATGCAATTAGCCAACCATTTTGACAAACACTGTTATCAAAACAGGTGTTCCCTCTTCTCTTGGAGGCAAATGAAACAAACTGGTCAGTTTTCCTAACAGTCTGAGTGCAGTTTGTACAATACCGAAGCACCCGATGAACGTCCGAAGTATGGAGCAAGGCCTCCCCCCTGATTAGAATATGCAGGGAAATAAACTGGTAGGTAGGTGGATGGATTGGTTTCTTTTTTGTTCCTCTGCTCCCCCTGGCCAGCCCCTCCTTCGGGCTTCCTTGGTTCTTCCGTCTGCCCGCCATCTCCAACGCCGACTGTTACCTCATACTGCAACCCCCTGGAGGTAGCCCAGTGTTTGCCTTCGCCGGGTGGGTCCCCCTCCTCAGAAAGGGAAGGCACCGGCGGGGGGCCATCCAGTGCACTGCGGCAATCGGCTCCAGGTGTCGCTGAGGTGGGTCGGTCATGAAGCCTAGTGGCAGCGGGGGGCCAGAGACAGTCATCCGGCTTAGCCAGGGAGCCGTTTCCTGTTTTTTGTCCCCTGGAGAGTGACGTGCCACTTGACGTCAAGGTGAACGTAGACGTCCGTCACTCCCCCCAGCAATTAGAGCCCTGATGTCCTGCTGTGCTCCCCACCTCCGCCCAGGGCCAGCAGGTGCCTGGCTTGCATCCCCACCCTCCTCCTAAAGAAGGCGAGCTGTCTGTGGACGCTCCATCCTTCTCCCCCAGCCGGCCCTCAGACGACCAGAGTGTTCCCAAACCCGGGTCGCCAGCGTCGCAAGCGGAAATCCAACTGCTGCGCTGATGGGCCGGCATGATGGATTGGTTTAATGTAAACTCAGACACCACCTTAGGAAAAAACTTGGGGTTAGTGGGCAAAGACACCCAGTCTTTGTGAAAAAACAAATAAAGCTTGGAAATTCTCAGAGCAGAAGTAACTGCAACCAAAAAGAGCACTTTCCTTGACAAAGCGCAGCTCGCAACTCACGGCCAACTCAAAGGGAGGCAGAGTGAGCTGTTCCAGCATGAAAGGAAGGTCCCACGCAGGGAAAGGGTAGCAGTTGGGAGGCTTCAAATGTAGGATTCCCTGCAAGAATGTGCAGAACACTTCTAGCTGGGCAACAGATCTGCCACTAGGTGCATGGTACACAGATGGCAGAAAGATGCACTTTAAAGGAGACAGGAAATTATTTTTACATAGTTAACTGCTTTTCCATCTTCCTTTCCATGCTAGTTATGTATTCTGATATGCTTAGATGATTTGATTAATCTAGCTCTGGGGTGCCTTCAGATCTACACAGAGTTCCACTCTCCTCACCAGCTGCTGCTCTTGATTTCCACATTTCTAAGACATTCTATGACATCAGAGACTCCCATTCCATGCTATTCATCTGACTGGCCTGGAATGGGTATTTCCGATATGATACAGAATGTTCAGGCAGTATGAAAACAGAGCAGCAACTGTTGAACAGAATGAGATTCAGGGTAGTTTCAAAGGCAACATAATTAGGTTATTAATTTCTCAAGAAAGGTCACAAGCATATCTGAATAGTGGGCAGCCAATAAAAGAAATGAAAATTACGTACCTACCGTAATTCTTGATCTTCTTGGACGAGTCTCCACCACTCATTCACACTATTGGGATCTGCGCCGGAGGCACTAGGACCCATCGGGAGCAAACTTTTTGCTAGGGAGTCGACGCCAGAGATGGCGCCGCGAGCCCTAGCCGCGCGGCAATGACTATCTCGGCGTCGACTCCCCAACCGCCTCAGTACCTTTTTTACCAAGGAGGTGCAGCGTAACTAACCTAGAAGGGTAGCCTAACCTAAACCGGACATAAGATAGTCCGACAACCCGTGTAAGAAGGTCAACAAAAGAGTCTTCAAGGCCTAAAGATTTGAGGGTGAAGACCAACAAAGAAGGTGAGCTCGGGGGATGGAGGGTGGGCGTGTGAATGAGTGGTGAGACTCGTCCAAGATCATCAAAATTCACGGTAGATACGTAATTTTCATATCTTCCTGATATAAGTCTCCACCACTCATTCACACATTGTAGTACCGCACTAATAATCCCCGAGAGGGCGGCAGGAGAAACCAAGAGCTCACGCTTCTTAAGACAGAAGTCCATTAAGGATGGCTCTGCCAAAGGAAGAATGTCGTCTGGCATGGACATTGAGTGCATAATGTAGCAGTATGCACTGAGCTCAGGTGGCTGCACTGCAGATGTCTGCAATGGGCGCGTTACGGTTCCGCTAGGGATGCCGCTACCACTCTGGTAGAGTGACGTCAACTCTACCCTCCCAACCAACCTGCCAATGGAATAGCAGCGGCGACCACGCCACTAGCCATGTTGAGATGCATCTAATAGCGACAGGTTGACCCAGCTGAGCCTCACTGAAGGAAGCGAACAGTTGCTGGGCTTACGAAAATCCTTGGTTCTAAGTAGAAACATAAGGCCCTCTTAACATCTAGAGAATGAAGAGAGCGTTCCCCTTCATTTTGGAAGTCCGCAAAATAAGAGGAAAGGACCAAAGGTTGGTTAAGATGAAATTCTGACACAACCTTAGAAAGAAATTTAGGACGAGTACGAAGGACTACTTTGTCCTTATGGAACACAGTACACAGAGGATCTGTGACCAGGGCATGTATCTCAGAGACCCTACGAGCTGAGGTAATGGCCACTAGGAAGGCAGTCTTCCAGGTGAGGAACTTTAGTTCACAGGTAGCTAGAGGCTCAAAGGGTTTCCGGGTGAGCATGTCTAGCACAAGATTAATGTCCCAGGCTGCAACCGGACGTCTTGTAGGGGGTCTGGTGTGCAGTATGCCCTTAAGAAATCTCTTAACCATAGGTAACTGCGCCAGTGAAAGAGAAAAAAAACGGCTCATGATACGCTGAAATGGCACTAAGGTGAACCTTAACTGTAGAGTACTGGAGACCTGAAATTGAGAGGTCCAAAAGGTACTCAAACTTTATCCAGAGGGCAGGAAAAAGGATTCAAAGACGACTTTGCACACCAGAGGGAAAAACGCTTCCACTTAGCCATGTAAGTTTTCCGAGTGGCTGGTTTCCATGCAGCCAGAAGGATATCCGAAACTCTTCGAGAGACATCGAACCGATTTACTTCTACCTCTTCAGAAGCCAAGCATATAGGTGAAGAGATCTCAGATTGGGATGGACCACCGGTCCCTGAGTTAAAAGGTTCATCTGCAGGGGAAGTGGTCTCGGAGGAACTGCCAACATACTGTTGAGAAGTGGAAACCACAGCTGTCGAGGCCAAAAGGGAGCAATGAGAATCATCTTGTCTCCCTGAGACTCGAACTTGAGGGGTACTCTCTGAATTAGAGGAAGAGGCAGAAAGGCATAAAGAAAAGCGTTTTGTCCACCGCAGCCTGAACGCATCCTGACAAAAAATGCCAGGCCCTGGATTTCTGGAGCAGAAGAGAGGCAGTTTTGCGTTGAGTGGGGACGCAAAAAGGTCCAGGTCCGGAGTTCCCCACTCTTCGAATAGTGACTGAACTATGGTTGAGTCGAGAGACCACTTGTGAGGATCTGTCTCTGTTCTGTTGAGACGGTCTGCCAAGTCGCTCTGTACACCTGGCAGGTAGATTGCTTGAATTAGAGCCTTGTGCTCCAAGCACCATTCCCAGACCCTCATCGCTTCTCTGCATAAGGGGTAAGAATGAGCACCGCCCTGCTTGTTGATGTAATACATCACTGCTTTGTTGTCCGTCTGGAGGAGAATATTCTTGTGACAAAGAATGTCCTTCAAAGCTCAGACCGCATAAAGGACGGCTCTCATTTCTAGGACATTTATGTGAAGCTGAGATTCGAGTTGAGTCCACACACCTTGAGTGTGGAGAGCCTGACGGTGAGCTCCCCACCCCATTAGTGAGGCGTCTGTGGTAATGGAGATCTGATGGTCCAGAGGGGCAAAGGGGTATCCTTGCAGGAGATTGTCCTCTTGAGACCACCAGGTGAGAGACCTCCGTAGGGGTTCTGTCACCTTGATGAGATAGGACTGCGGGTGAGTGGTTGGAGACCACTGAGTACTGAGCATCCACTGGGTGGTTCTCATGTGCAGACGGGCCAGAGGTACAGTGAACACTGAGGATGCCATGAGGCCCAGCATCCGTTGCATCGAGAGCGCTGTAACTGACCTGTTCTCTCCAATGTAACGGGTCATCAGAAGGATATTGTTCCTTCTGTCCTCTGGGAGAAAAGCCTTCGAACAGGATGTGTCCAGAAGGGTCCCTATGAAAAGGAGCCTCTGGGAGGGCTGCAGCTGTGATTTCTTGAGGTTCAGCAGGACTCCCATGGACGCAAGGAGGTGAGAGGCCATCTCTACGGCATCCAGAGTCCCTTGCCTGGAAGGAGTTGCCAGAAGCCAATCGTCCAGATAAGGGAACACCTGTATTCGAAGTTTTCTGAGGTGCGCTATAGAACTGCACAACACTTTGTAAAACTTGCGCAGAGGATAGCCCAAAGGGCAGGACCCTGAACTGATAATGTTGTCCCAGAGCCACAAGCCTCAGGAATTTGTGATGTCTCGGTGAATGGGAATGTGCTGGTAAGCATCCTGCATGTCTAGGGAAGCTAACCAGTCGTGCTGATGAAGCAAGGGTAACAGAGTTCCTAGAGAAATCATTTTGAATTTCTCCTTGGGGAGAAATTTGTTTAGCTTTCTGAGATCTAGAATGGGCGCATTCCGCCAGACTTCTTTGGAACCAGAAAGTATGAGAGTAGAACTCCATGTTTCGCTGATGCAGCGCACAAGTTCTACTGCCCTGTTGTTTAGAAGGCCTGAATCGGTGTGAGAAGGTCTGATGAAGGGCCGACAGCCTAGGCTGTTGCTTGAGAGGACAATCCGGAGGAGTTTCCACAAAATTGAGTGAGTACCCCTCGCGGATTATCCGAAGGACCTATTTGTCTGAAGTTATGGACTTCCATTGGCTGTAGAAGTGCATCAGCCGACCTCCCACTGGAGAGGAAAAGTCCATCTCGGGCAGTTGAGGAGGGACTTGGGCCAGCAATTCATAAAGTAGCGCTGGGCGTTTTGGGCCCTTGCGCTTTCTGCTGCGCCTTCTTTTGAGGTTGGACAGGTTGGTTCTTATGGAAACTACCTCTGCCTCGAAAGGACTGACGGTTATGAAACTGATGTCTACTGGCATGCCCTCTAGAGGGGGCAGGAGGGGGTCTAGCCAACTTAATGGCTGACCTAGTCTTTTGTGTAGCTTCTAGAGCTTGCTCGACCTGAGGACCAAAAAGATATGCACCATCAAAGGGCAATGCCATTACCTGCTGTTGCGCATCATTGGTGAAGCCTGAAGTGCGCAGCCAGGAATGGCGGCGGGTGCAAATACCAGCAGCTGCTGAACGGAAGCGGAGTCAAAAGCGTCCATGGCTGCTTTAACCTGTTGGTTGTTGATTCAATACCCTGGTAATGGTTTGGAGAAGCTCTGGTTTTGAATCCAGAGTCCGAAGAGCTTCAACCATTTGCTTGAGAGAGTGCCACAGGATATACTGTACTGGAGAAAAATAGCTCCGATAACTGGCAATACGATACTTAGGGTAGAAGCAGCAAAGACTCTCTCTTACCTAAGGTGTCTTCTTCTACGGATTCCTTGTTAATAGGTCGAGCTGTAGTGGTTTGAGGAAGGACGACCTTATCATTCTCTGCCAGGACTACAATAGGATCCGCAAAAGCTTGGGATGTCAAAAAGGGACGATCCTTGGGGGCTGAATATTTTCTATTAATGGATTTAGCCACCGATGAAGAGAGAGCAGGATTATTCCATATCATTTGAGACAGTGTCTCGAAGGAAGGCTGAATCGAAGGAGTCAAATCCGTAGGGATCTCTGAGGCATGAAGGTACTGGAGTCTTAGCAATTTCCCAGGATCGATGTCTGTAGTCTGGAGAGAAAGTGTGAAATCATATTCTTCAGCAGAGAGTTAAATGACAGGTCCTCGACCACAGGCTCTGCAGCAGTAAAAGATCCTGCTTCGTCCACCTCATCGCCCAGCCGAAGGTCTGGGCCAGGCTCAAAGTCATCTCCTGACAGTCCAGGAGGGACTGTATGGACAGGAAAGGGATGAAAGCCAGAAGAGGAAGGAGGAAAAGAAAAGGAAAGTCTCGGGCCTCGGCGCCAAGGAGGGCGCACGGGCGCTGAGAACCATGCCGAGGAACCACGGTGCTGCAATCGGGCGCCGGAAGCCGCGACAGCGCAGAGGATGGCGCCACGGTGCCAACGGCGCGAGGCAGCCGTAGCGATACTCATGGGCCGACGACGTTGAGGACACGCCAAGGCGCCCCAGAGACCGAAAACAGGTTTTGAAGGAAAAGAGCAGGAGATAAGGGCATCGTGTGGGCCCCTGCGCTCAAGCCATGTGTGTGTGGGGGAGAACGACATCGAAGCACGGAGTCGACGGCACCGAAGAAGGTGCCACGCGACCAGTAAAGTCCAACTGCCCTACCTGGTCGCCCAGAGAGCCTGAAGGTCCACGAACGACCGAGCCAGGTAGCCAAACCAACCTCCGAGCCCACTGCTCCAAAAGAGCGGCCCACTGATGAAACTGCTGATCTGAAGACCTACCTGTGGGCAGGGTAGGACTCCGATGTCGAAGACTTCGGCTACCAGAAGCCTGTTGGCGATCCGGCGAGGAGACCGCAACCAGCCCCGATAACCGAGCCGCCCACGCCGCAGACGATCAGAGGGTGACCTCGAATGATGCCTTCTCTTTTTAGACCTGTGGGCCAAGAAGAGCTAGAGGTCGAACGGTGCCGAGAATGCGACCGTTTGGCTTTATGCTTCCGCGGGGACCGCCCATCCCCCCCGGGCATTGGACTGACCGTTGTCAGACCCCCCTTCCGGAGAAGGCGGCGGACCGGACCCAGCCAGACTGGCTGAACAGCTTTCATATGAAGTCTCCCTACCGTCACCTGACCTGCTCATGGTCGACTCCGTCAGAGTAGGCTGAGACTTCTTTATCGATTTTATTAAAAAATAAGAATAACTTAAGCGATACTGTATCGAGATAATACTACAAAATAATTAAAACTGAAAACTATACTGCTAGTTTGAAGTTTGACTCCCGACAGGCGAGCGACGTCGTCACTGAAGTGCACTCGACGGCAGGAAAAAAGGAACTGAGGCGGTTGGGGAGTCGACGCCGAGATAGTCATTGCCGCGCGAGCTAGGGGCTCATGGGTGCCGCTCTCTCGCGCACCATCTCTGGCTGCCTACCCCAGCAAAAGTTTGCTTCTGATGGGTCCTAGTGCCTCCGGCGCAGATCCCAATAGTGTGAATGAGTGGTGGAGACTTATGTCCAGGAAGATCTAGAGGGCATCTAGAGGTCTAAAAACTGTTTCCCATCACCTTTAAGAGAGGAGTACACCAGGCCAGAATCCGGAAGGGAGAGCAGGTACTCCAAAATCAAATTCACTGGACAAGTGAAGGGATCCAGGTGGCGAGCAGTACCCCAGAGGGAGAAGCACTTCCACTTTAAAGTATAGGTGGCTCTAGAGGAAGGTTTTCTAGCAGCCACAAGGACATCAGTGACCCTGGAAGAAACACCAAAGGCGGCGATAGCCAAGTCTGCAAGAGCCACACATGTAGATGCAGGGACTTGAGGTCTGGTTGGACCAGGGTGCCCTGTTCCTGGGACAGAAAGTTGGAGCACAGGGGCAAGGGTACTGGAGGTTCCACTGCCAACAGCTGCAGCAGGGGGAACTAAATCTGACACAGCCAATAGGGGCAATGAGGATCATCTCTGCCTCCTCTGACTGGAGCTTGAGAAGCACCCTGTGCAGGAGCAGGAAGGGAGGGAAGGCATACAAGAATCTCCCTTTCCAAGACAGGGACAATGGGTAGCGCTAGAAAACTCCAATCCCTGGACTGCACAAGCAGAAAAGCGGCAGTTTTGCGTTGAGTGGGGAGGCAAAAAGGTCAAACTCTGTACGGCCCCACCTGTTGAAGAGATCTTAGACCACAGAGGACGACAGTTCCTACTCGTGAACCCTTGACCTGGACTAGCTGAGACCATCGGCCAGGACATTTTGGGCATCTGGAAGATGAATGGCCGAGAGTTCCAGGCTGTGCTTGATGGCCAACTACCAGACTGTCATTGTTTCCCGACCAGACAAATGGGGTACGAGTGAGTGTCCCCGTTTGATGATGTAGTACACTATGGACATGACTGTCTGTACCAGCAGCAGGCCAGGGAGAATGTAGGTCTGGAAGGCCTGCAGGGTGTAAAGAACTGCCTGCATCTCCAGCACACTGACGTGGAGATGCTGCTCTGCTTCGGACCAGGTCCCTTGGGACTGATAGTTGGCTAAATGAGCACCCCAGCCCCGACACAAGGCATCTGTCATGAGGATCTGCTGAGGGAACACAGCCCGAAAGGGGACCCCTCGCAGGAGACTGGCAGCGTTCTCCCCTGGAAGGTTCTCCTCACTGGACCGGAGACCATTACTGGCTGATCCAGGTTGTCGGTGCGTTGGTCCCACTGAACCCGAAGGGTCCACTAGAGAACCCTCATATGCAGGCGGCCAGGGGGACTGTGGCTATGGGCACCGCCACGTGCCCCAACAAGCGGAGGAACGCTCTGGCTAGGATCTGTCAACTGGAGGAGACAAGACTGGCCTGCTCTATCAAGCATTCCGCCTTGTCCACCGGCAGGACCACCTCAATACACTGGAGGTGCTGACATGGATACAGATAAGACTTTGGCAGATTGACTGTGACCTCAAAGACCTGAAGAGCTGAAAGGTGCATTCCAAGGTCTGCAGCAAGAAATCCCTAGAGGGGGGTGTTAGTAGCCAGCTGTCCAGGTAGGGGAACACGTAAATGCCCAGACTCCTCAGAACCACGGCCACCACCACTAGGCACTTGGTGAAAACCCAAGGTGCTGAAAAAAGGCCAAAAGGAAGGGCCCAGAACTGAAAATGGTCCCCCTGGAAACAAAAATGGAGGAAACCACAGTGGGCCAGGAAGACCTGACTATGAAGATAGGCATCCTGCATGTCCATGGAGCAGAGCCAATCCTCCTGTTGAAGGAGGGGCAGTAGTCTCTGGAGGGTGACCACTCAAGTGTTTGTACTCTATGTACAGGTTCAGGTCGCTGAGGTCCAGAATCTGTCTCAAAGCCCTTGTCTTCTTGGGGACAAGAAAGAAGTGGGAGTAGAACCCCCTTCCCCTTTAAGCCGGAGGAACAGGCTCTATGGCCCATTTGCGCAGAAATGCCCGAATCTCTGCCTGAATGATGGAGAGGTGGGTCAAAGTGTAATGGGGGTGCAAGGGAGAGTTTACCACAGGGAGTTCCAGAAATTCTAGGTTGTGACTCTGCTCAATAATTTGTAACACCCATTGGTCTGAGGTCACTACTCAGCACTCGTCGAGGTAAAGGGAGAACTGACCCCCAAATGCCTCCCCCAAGTTCTCTGCAGGGGGGGGGAGGGTAAGGAGTCAAGCTATGGTATCCGGGGGGCAGGTAGAGCAACTATGGCTGCAAGGCATAAAGTAAGCAGGTTCGCATTGCAATTTGCGACCAAAGATCGGCATAAAAGCAAGTCAAATCTGGCAATGATTAGCAGTCATTGCTAATCATTGCCAATTGGTCCTGCGTCCTGTAAAAGTGCCTTATTGGGCACTGTCACTTTAATCTGGGGAGGCAGTACAGCGCAGTGGTTTAAGGCTCCGAGCTGCAAATCTGTTGACATCCAGCAGACCAGACCTGGGTTTGAATCCCACAGCTTTCACTTGCATACTGTGTGACCCTGAGCAAGTCACTTAACTTCCTTGTGCTCCCAGGTCACACCTGTAAAAAAAGCTTTCAGCTTAGTGAGCTACTCCTGGTTAAACTAAATAAAAAAAAATTTTTTCCCCCTAGTATCCATTTTTTGCCCTCCTCCTCTGCCCCATGAACCCCGAGCTGTGCCCAGATTGGTCCAGTGATACTCCTACCCCCCCCCCCGCCAATCCAGTCACCAAGTGGGAGAAATGTGAGAGTCCTTCTGCAGTGCACCCAGAAGAGGAAGCAGGCGCTGGGAGGTCGCGCAGGAGTCCAAAGGTGAGTTTATTTTATTTCACTTTTTTTTTTCTTTTAATATAATCGTCATTGCGCTGTCATCCGGTTAACTAATTGTGTCTTGTTTTCCAGGTCGGTGGTCGGAGACAAGCCGGAGCCCGGGAGGAGTGATGGCTGCACCAAGGAGGAGCCAGAGGGAGAAGGCCGGGCTAAGAACATGAGAGGGCACGGGGGCAACCTGGACGACGGAGCAGAGAGCAGGCGGCTGCATCGTGGGGGAAGGCAGAGGGACGGGCAGATTCAGAGCAGGAGGGCAGCAGAATCGGGTAGCTAAGCAGCAAAACAAGCAAAACTTTTCATTTGGTCGGGGAGCTGGAGAAGGGAAGAGTGGACATGTACTTCAGGCACAGATTGGGGGAGAAAGCGTAATGGCAATGAACGGGTAAGACATAGAGCTGGACTGTGTGTGGTGGGAGAACAAGGGCATGAAAGGGTCGCCCTGCCTTGAACTTTAAGTTTGTGCCCTGCTTGCAGTAAATTTGGGAACAAACAGTGAACGTAATTGCAGTGAACACTGGGAACAGAAGAAAGACTATTTGCCCTGCTTTGCAGAGATTATGGGAGAACCAGAACTTAATGTGCTCTGGTACTATGCTGTGTGCCCTGCTCTAGACTTTGCAGTGAATTTGGGAACAGAAAAAGAGACGAAGTAATGTGCCCTGCTTTGCAGAGATTGGGGGAACCAGAACTTATTTGAGAACAGAAATGGAAATTACGTACTTACCGTAACTGTTGATCTTTTTGGACAGTCTCCATCACTCACTCACACTATTGGGATAGCGCCAGAGGCACTAGAACCAAGCGGGAGCCAACATTTTTCAGAAGGGTCGGCGCCGAGACAGGACCACGCATGTGTGGCACTGCAAGACTAGCTCGCGGCGGTGTAGGCTATCTCGGCGTCAACCCTCCAACTGCCTCTGTACCTTTTCGACCGAGGAGGTGCAGCGTTAACTAATGAGAATAACTCATCCTGAGTTTCTGGGCCTGAGAGGGCCCAGATGGCCTTTACAAGAAAGGTCAAAGAATAATGTCCTCACAGTCTGAACCATAGGACCGTGAAGACCAGGAAAGAAAACAAGTGAACCCAGGGGATGGTGGGTGGGCATGTGAATGAGTGATGGAGACTGTCCAAGAAGATCAATAATTACGGTAAGTACGTGATTTCCATATCTTCCTGGACTAAGTCTCCATCACTCATTCACACTAGTGGGAGAGTACAGAGCTAAAACCAACAACCCTGAGTAGGGTGGTAGAAGATAGGGTTCACTCAAAGGGCAGCCAAGGACGGTCCTGCTAATAAAAAGAGCCATCTTGTAAGAGCATCTAGAACATCGTGCCTACGAGATAAGTGCTCGAGTTGCAACTCGCCACTTTGCAGACGACTGCAATGGGCACAAAATGAAAGTCTGCCAGGAAGACGCAACAACTCTAGGAGAGCGGCAAGGACCTGGCCTCATAGTTTGGCCTAGGACCAAAATTAATAGTGTCAAAGACATGTAGTAATGTAATGTAAAGGGACCTCAGGAACTGAAAGAGTCGGAGGTAAATTCTACTGGTTCAGGGTAGATTGGAAAGTGCAGATGGAAACCCCCACTATCAAGTATGGCTGACCTGTAAACAACAGGTCCAAGAGCACTTGAACCCCGTACTTGGTGAGCAAGGGGGGTCCAGGTGGGGTTAGCCCATCAAGGAGAATGGTCTCCACTTAGTCACAGGAATCTTCCTGACAGAAGGCCAAGCACGACTTAGAAGCCTCTTGTGGCGGTCTAGTAGAACCAGATCCTACCAACTGCATATTCCAGAAGGAATCATCCTGCCCCTGTGTGTACAGCTGTAGCAGCAGTCTCTGAACTCAGGGAAGAAAGGAAAAAGTGTACAGGACGTGTCCACTGTGGAAAAAACATTCCGACAGGAAAAAAAAAAAAAATTAAAACGGGCTGGATTTCTAAGGCGAATGGAGGCAGATGTGCGCCGAGGAGGGACACAGCATTACCAAGTTAGGGCTAACCTGTTTGTTGAAGTGACTGAAAAAGGCAGTGACTCAATGCGGTGAGGCACTACCCACTCTGGCTTCACTGAAGGGAGTAGGAAAGGATTCTAGTTTGTTTGCTGAAAAACAAACATCACAACTCCATTCCGCACTTGAAGAGGATAGCTTCATGAGCGACTGGCATGGACCAGTGCGCAGGAACCAAAGGTGTGAATAATTAAGAAGCTACCTCAGAAAAAGGAACTACTTGACCTTCCGTCAAGAGGAAGAAAAATCGCCTATTAAATTAATCAAGCAAGGAAGTAGGAACCTGAGTTCCGACTCTGAAGAGTCGTTCTGCTGCTGCAAGGCTTTGCTGAGGAGAAGAAAGCCAGATAAAAAGAAATGGGAATTAACAGACTGGGCAGTCGCCTAGGTCTAGGAAAAGTCTCTGAATGACAGAAATCTCTCTTAGAGAAAGAGATGACCCATACCGCTGCCGGATCGGACTCCCCCTAGGGGAAGAAAAAAATCAGGTACTCTTTACTGTACTCTGGAGACTAGCGCCTCAGGGGCTGAGGCGGAACCTGACCAGATCCAAAAAAAGGGGGTATCGAGTAATTTCGGCTAGGCACTGCGCTGTGATAAAAAATGTATTTATATATTTTTTTTAGTCCGAGCCTAACAAGGCTTTCAGGCTGCTATTCGCAAGGATTGTGTTGATACAAAAAGACGAAGATGTTCTCCATCTGAGTGCAGAAGGAGCCTGAGCATCCATACTGAAATCATGACCGGACTAAATCACAGCTAGAGAGATGTTAGCCACTTGTGCCGAAGAAGCCACCGAAGAGGCAATATCACAAGGGGGCTATATACCCCTATGAAAGGAGCGGAAGAGTCAGAGCGGCTCCCGACCATTAAATTAGAATGTTCCACAGAGTGTAACTGTCTTGACGATTGAAAAAGTCCAGACGCAGAAGTGCATGGTCCAAGACGCAGTGTGAAATACTATAGTAGACCCCATTACTGAGGAACTACTGAAAAGATTTTCCATCACAGACTCTGATGATAAAGAGGACGTGCCCTTCAGTACATAAAATGAGTCGTCCGCTGTATTACTAACCAGAAGGACAGGGAAAGACCCATCTAGATGCACTTCTACCCCAGGAGGACCTCCAAGAGAGGTCTAGGTCAGAGCCACTAGAGACTCGACCATCAGAAAGGATGTTGAGGAGCTTGGTGCCACGTAGGGAGCAGAGAAAGTGCTGAGCAGAATGAGACTCCGCTGATAGAGCAGTACAGCAGAGTACCATCAGCAGAAAACCGCTGGATGACAAGATCCAACATAGACCACAACTCACTAAGATGTGCGGAAAAAAATAATCCGCAGAACAGGCATTCATTCTGCGATAAACATCCCGCCACAAGTTCTGTGGAAAAGTCGTCCGAAAGGAAAAGTGTGTCACTAATTCTGGCATACAGTACCCATGTGGCACCAGCACCACTCGTGGCAGAGGAGGGCGCCAAGCAGCGCCTATGCCAACCTGGGTGATACCCAAGGGGAGCCGCAGCAATATCCGCAGGCACCCCTGGCACCCATGTAGCAATGGCACCCCCGACACCCATGGCAAGAATGGCACCAGTGGCACCCGAGGGCACCTGCAGTGCCACACCTGGTATTGATAGCACCAGTGGCACCCACGGCACGCATGGAACCCATGGGCACTCGGAGCACCACCCGCGGCACCCATGGGTGCTCCCGGTGCCACCCATAGTATCCCTGGCACCTATGGCACCCGAGGGTGGCTGGTGCTGCTCGCAGGAGCACGCCAAATATTTGCGGAGCAAGCTCGTGAGGTGCACAGCGCCACCCAGACACCCACGGCACCAACTGATGGTGCCGACAACCAGCGGCTGCAACAAGAGCACCCACGACACTGCACAGAGTGATGGCGCCGACCCACGCACTGAGTAAGGAACGGCACCGACCAAGGCTCAGAGGCTGCGCCATAAGAATCAGGTTCCCATGACCAAGGCACCAAGCCAGCGCCAAAGGAAAATGCCAATGGAAATCCTGAGAAGGGGAGAAGGAAAAAGGTGGTGCCCATGCCAGCCTCTGCATGGAAAGGGGAGGGTAGGCAAGAGGGGTCGACACTATGGCAAAGGCACAAAGAGGGCACCTCGCCATTCATGATCCAATCGACCCGGCTCCGGTCCAATGGCTGAGGCCCGGAGGTCCTGAAAATCAGGACCAGAGCCAGGAAGAACTGGAAAGTCAACCCCCTTGCTCCATAGGAGCTGCCCAGAGGTGAAACTGCCCACCGGAGCTCCAACGAGGACAGAGATGGAGCTCGGAGTCGAGAATGCAGCCGTTAGGAGTGGGGCCAAGAGGAACCCACGAAAGTCGGTTCAGGCCCATCACCCCTCCCGAACATTCCTCGTGCAGACATACAAACATGCAGCCTCGAGTGGCACCAATTCTTCCCCCAACGAGAAAGAGGAGCTCGAGGTTAGCAGAGCCGGAGCCCCGAACTGCTAGATTTGTGCTTGAGACCACCCCCATTAATTAAGGGCAGCGGACCGGACCGACACAACCCCCGCCATAAAACTTTCAAACGAAGTCCTCCTACCATCTAAGGACGACTCCGTTGATGGCAGGAAAGAATTTCTTCTTCTTCTCATAATCTTCTTTGTAAAATAAGAAATTACTACTTAAAATATTAAAAGCTGCTGTCGTAGACGCGAAAACTTTGACTCCGGCAGACGAGCGACGTCGACATCCAAGAGCACTCGACGACGGGAGAAAAGGAACAGCAGTGGTTGGAGGGTAGATGCCGAGATAGCCTACACAGGCGCAAGCTAGTCTCGTGGTACCATGCATGAGTGGTCCTCTCTCGGCGCCGACCCTTCAGAAAACTTTAGGGTCCCACTTGGTCCCAGCCCTCCGGCGCTATCCCACTCATGTGAATGAGTGATGGAGACTTAGTCCAGGAAGACCAATGTCTTCACAGCCTGAACCATAGGACCATGAAGACCAGGAAAGAAAATGAGTGAACCCAGGGGATGGTGGGTGGGCGTGTGAATGAGTGATGGAAACTGTCCAAGAAGATCAACAATTACAGTAAGTACGTAATTTCCATATTTTCCTGGATTAAGTCTCCATCACTCATTCACACGACTGGGAGAGTACAGAGCTAAAACCAACAACCCTGAGTAGAGTGGAGGAGATGGGGTTCTCTCAGAAAGGACGGTCAAGGACTGTCCTGCTAATAAAAAAAGCTGTCTTGGAAAGACAATCTACAATATATCGATTACAAGATAAGCGCTCGAGTTGTAACTCACCACTTTGCAGATGACTGCAATGGACACAAAATGAAACTGCCAGGAAGCCGCAACCACTCTGGGACAGCGGCGAGAACCCGGCCTCGCAATTTGGTATAGGACTAAAATTAACGGTGTCAAAGACATGAACTGATCTAATGTTAAAGGACCTCAGAAACTGAAAAAGTCGGAGGTAAAGTCTACTGGTTCAGGGTAGACTGAAAAGCGCAGATGGAACCCCCACTACCAAGTATGGCTGACCTGCAAACAATAGGTCCAGGAGCACTTGAACCCCTTACTTGGTGAGCAAAAGAAAGTTCAGGTGGGGTTAGCCCATCAAGGAGAATGGTTTCCACTTAGCCACTGAAACCTTCCTGATGGAAGGCCAAGTACGACTTAGAGGCCTCTTGTGGTGGTCTAGTAGAACTAGAGCCTACCCACTGCAAATTCCAAAAAGGAATCATCCTGCCCCGGTGTGTACAACTGTAGTAGCAGTCTCTGAACTCTGGGAAGAAAGGAAGTGTACAGGAGGACGTGTCCAATGCGGAAAAAACATTCTGACAGAAAAAAATGGGCTAGATTTCTAAGGCAAATAGAAGCAGATGTGCCGCAAGGAGGGACACAGCAGGACCACGTTAGGGCTAACTCATTCGTTGAAGTGACTGAATAGCGGCAGAAGTGACAATGCGGTGAGGCACTACTCACTCTGGCCTCCCTCAAGAGAGTAGGAAGGACTCTAGTTTATTTTGCTGAAAAACAAACATCACAGCTCCGACACGCAATCAGAGGATAGCTTTGAGTGCGACTGGAACAGAACCAGTGTGCAGGAACCAAAGGTGGGAATATTTATTTATTTATTTATCTATCAAGTCTAGGATTACAAATACCTTTGAGCCATGGCTCTTTTACAAAGGTTCCACGCCAGAGAAATACAAATTATGGGGAACATCAAGACAGGCATTACAACAATGTGGACACTGCAAACAGAGTACAGATTAATACAGTTCAAGGGTAGCATTGTAACAGGCAGCTGAAGCGGCATTTGACAGAGAAAAATAGACAACAGATAAGAAGTGCCAGAGTCATAGGAGAGGAAGAGGGTGGGGGAAGGAATGTAGGAAGGGTGGCAAGAGGGTGAAAAGTGGCATCGGGAATACCAAGATGTGAGGGCAGAACCGGGGAGACAACTAGAGCAGAAAGGGAAGTGGAGAAACAAGGTTTGTTGGCAGTCACAGGAGCTGTTGGTAGTGAGATAGTCCCGGAGCCTAGTTTTAAACATACCAATAGTTTGGGCAGAGGAGATGGTTGGGCTGAGGCCACTGAACCAGAGTGGCACTCGATAAGCAAAAGAGCGTTGTCCCTGTGAAGTGTGACAGTGGGGGACTTTCAGTAGCTGTATCAGGAATCTCCTAAGGCACCATTTGTTAATTCGGTGTTGTAACAGAGTTGAGACCCCAGAAGGTGCAAGGCCAAGGTAGATTTTTTTCACCATGGAGCAGGTGAGAAACTTTATGCGGTTTGATGACGGAGCCAGCCGGGTCTAAGTGTACAGGTCACATGTGGGTGAGACGGTGAGCACCAGTGATGAGGTGCACATGCTTTATTTAAGGTAGTTGAGAGGCATCTAGGGTTGTGGTTGTGGCGAGCTTACAAATGATGAGACCATAGTCTATTACAGAGATCATAGAGCCCAGGACTGCAACCTTCAAAGCTTCTGGCGGAGGTGTGGTCTGTGTTTGTAGAGGAGACCAAGCCGTGTATTAGCAGCTCTAGCTACATTATCTACATGAAGTCCATAAGAGAGATTAGGGTCAAGCTGTATCCCTAAGTATTTGAAGGATCCCACCTGATCTAGAGTGTTCCCCCGTGTGGTGGAGATAGCCAAGTGGTGTAGCTTGTGTGGGTTATGAGAGCTGCAGAAGAGCATAGATTTGGTTTTCTTGTCATTGAGGGCCAGTTTATGATTAAGAAACCATGTCTCTACAGAACTGAAACCAAGTTGAAGGTCGTGTTGAAGAGTTGCAGGATGTTTGTGAGTGGCGAATACAACAGCATCATCGGCATATAGTATGATCTGCTCAGAGCAGTGGTAAGGGAGGGAGTTTAAGAAAAGGCTAAAAAGGAGGGGTCCCAGTATGATCCCTGTGGGACAACCTGTTTAACAGGCAGGGTGTTAGAAAGAGTCTCGAATTTTACCTCTTGACCAGTTTTCTAAGTAGCTTTTAAACCAGAGAGAAGAGTCAGGTGATAGCCCGGCATTCAGTAGTTGGTGTATTAATAATCCATGGTGTACTGTATCAAGGCCTTGAGTGAGTCAATAAAACGGGCCCCTGTGAGAAGGCTGCTGTCAAGGGATTTGTGCAAAGCCCAGTGAACTCGAGAAGGGCTGTGGTGGTGCTGTGACCTTTCTGGAAGCTGTGTTGTTGTGGACAAGGTATATTGTATTTATCCAAGTGGTCGGTAAGTTGATCAGCCACAATGCGCTCAAGTGCCTTAGAGAGTGGGGGGAGTATGGCGATAGGGCGATAATTTGAGTGAATCATCTTGTCCCCACTTTTATGGATGGGTGTCACGGTGGCTGTTTTCCATAGGTCCGGGAATTTTCCACAGCTGAGAGAGAGGTTTAGGATTTTTGTTAATGGATGAATTACCTCATCGAGGGTGAGCAAAAGAAGCTTAAGGTCCAGGGTGTCACTACTAGTTCTAGATTTAGAGATAGCTGCAGTAATATAGCGGCGAGCTTCATTCAGCCTTACCTTCCTGAAGTAGACGAGGGGATGGTTAGACTGAGGGGCTGAGGTATTTGGGGAGTAGGCCCTGTTTTTGAAAAAGTCATGGGGTAGAACAGCACTAAGGTCTGAAAAAGCCATGTTAAAGATGTCTGTGGTCACCTTGGGGTCAAGGGTTGAAGATCCATCAACCATTAACATGGCGGAGAGGTTTTTGCTGCTTCTCTGTGACATCCTTATATTGTCCCAGAAAGAACACCATTTCTGCATGGCTGGTGGGGAGAGCATCTTTTGTAATAGGTGGATTTCATTAGCCATATGGCTTTTTGCAGGCATTTCGTGCTTGTTTGTAATTTTGATGTCCAGTTGTTTGCCAGTGGCCTGGCAGCTGCCAGAAGGTGATTCATAGTTTCAGCTGTGAGAGAAGAGCCGCGGTGACCCATGGGTTAGGAGATTTTTGTTTCACGCCTTTGTAGGGGCAAAGAGATCGCAGGCTTTGTTGAAAATTGAAATGAAGTGATCAAGAGCCAAGTTAACATCTGTTGCTTCATAGATGGGTAGCCAGTCTTGTAGAAGCAGGTGGTGTTTGAGATATGGAAGTTTTCCACGAGAAAGGACTCTGCTAGCGATAATTTTGGGAGGGGGCTTAAGGAATTTGTTAGACCGTGCACACATGACTGGGGAGTGGTCACTGAGTGAGTCTGGGAGAATGGTCGTACAAGATATTTGAGAAGCCATCTCAGAAAAAGATCTACTTGACCTACGATCAAGAAAGGAACACGTCGTCTGTGAAGTTGAAGCAAGCAAGGAAGTAGGAACCTAAGTTCCGTCTCGTTGAAGAGTCACTTCTGTTGCTGCGAGGCTCTGATCAAGAGAGGAAAACCCGATAAAAAAATGGGAACCAACAGTCTGGGCAGTCGCCTAGGTCTAGGAAATATCCTGGAATAAGAGAAATCTCTCAGAGAAAAAAGATGACCCATACCTCCGCTGGATCAGACTCCCCTAGGAGTAGTAGAAGTCCGATACTCTTTACCATAGTTTAGAGACGACCGCCTCAGGGGCTGAGGCGGAACCTGACCAGATCCAAAAATGTGGTATCAAGTAATTTCGGCTAGGTCCTGCGCTGTGATAATTTTAATTTTTTAACACTATTAGTCTGAGCCTGACAAGGTTTCAGGCTGCTAACTCGTAAGGATTGCCCAATACAAAAATGATGAAGATGTCATCCCTCTGAGGGGCAGAAGGAGCCTGAGCATCCATAACTGAAATCGTGACCGGACTAATAATCACAGCTGAAGAGATGTTAACCACCTGTGCCGAAGAAGCCACCGAAGGGGCAGTATCAGAAGGGGGCTATATACCCCTGTCAAAGGAGAAGAGTCTGTGCAGCTCCAGACCATTGAATTAGAATGTTCCAGAGTGTAATTGTCTTGATGACTGAAAGAGTCTAGCCGCAGAGGTGTATGGTCCACGGATGCAGTCTGAATACTATGGTGGACCCCATCACTGAGGAACGACTGAAGAGATCTTCCATCACGGACTCTGATGATAGAGAGGGCATGCCCTTCAGTATATAAAAGGAGTCATCCGCTGTATCACTGACCAGAAGGGCAGGGAGAGACTCGTGTAGATGTACTTCTACCCCAGAAGGACCCCTAAGGGAGGTCTAGGTCAGAGCCACTAGAGACTCCGCCACCAGGAAGGATGTCAAGGAGCTCGGCACCACATAGGGAGCAGAGAAAGTACTGAGCATAATGAGAGATTCCGTTGGCAGAACAGTACAGAAGAGTTCTATCAGCGGAAAACCGCTGGACATCACAAGATCCCATGCAGACTGACACTCACTAAGATGTGTGAAAAGATAATCTGTGGAACAGGACTCAATTCTGTGGAAAACATCTTGCCACAAGTTCCGTGGAAGAAGAGGTCTGCAGAAGGAAATCCGCCACTAGTTCTGCCGGACCGCATCAACTGGCACTCCTGCAGCACCAGCATTACTCGTGGCACAGGCGGGCACCAAGCAGTGCCTATGCCAACCTGGGTGACACCCAAGAGCACCCACAGCAGTACCTGCAGGTACCCCCGGCACCCATGGCAGCAGTGGCACCCGAGGGCACCCCCAACACCCATGGCAGCAATGGCACCCGAAGGCACCTAAGACACCCATGATACTGGTGGCAGGCACCCATGGTGCCATGGAACCCATGATACTCATGGCACCCATGGGGTGCCCGGCACCACCCACGGGTATCCTCGGTGCCGCGAGACACCCGTGGCACCGCCAGCGGTGCTGGCAACCAACGGCACCAGCGGCGCTGCACAGAGAAACTGTGCCCAGCCACAGCGCCGACCCAAACACGAGTGGTGCTGCCTACAACACCGGGCATGGCAGCAGGACAAACACCACTGTGGGAATGTCA
Source organism: Neoceratodus forsteri (assembly GCA_016271365.2). Classification (NCBI taxonomy): domain Eukaryota; kingdom Metazoa; phylum Chordata; order Ceratodontiformes; family Ceratodontidae; genus Neoceratodus; species Neoceratodus forsteri. The sequence goes on along the minus strand of CM028131.1, from coordinate 1,031,856,430 downwards.
ATGGAGAATCATGAAAAGGGGAGAAGGAAAAAAGATGGTGCCCGTGCCAGCCCCTGCATGGAAAGAGAGGGGGATATGCACGAGGGGTCGAAACAATGGCGAAAGCACCAAGAGGGCACTGAGTTCATCCTGATCCAATCGACCCGGCCCCGGTCCAGTGGCTTGGAGGCCCCGAAATCAGGAACAGTGGCCAGGACAACTGGATAGAAGTTGAACCCCCTGCTCCACAGGAGCAGCCCAGAGATGAAACTGCTCACCGGAGCTCCAAAGAGGACAGAGATGGAGTCCGGAGTTGAAGAATGTGGCCATTAGGAGCAGGGCCAAGGGTACCCCCCCCCATTTATCAAAGGGCAGCGGACCAGACACAGCCCTTCTGCGATAACAAATTTCAAACAAAGTCTTCCTACCGTCACTGCTACCGTCCAAGGACGAGTCCGCTGATGGCAAGTGAGAATTTCTTCTTCATAATCTTCTTTTCTTGTTCGGAAAATAAGAAATTAATACTACTAAAATGTTAAATTAAACACTAAAAGCTGCTGTCGTACAGACGAACACTATGACTCTGGCAAACGAGCGATGTCGACATCCAAGCACACTCGATGGCGGAAGAAAAGGAACTGAGGCAGTTGGAAGGTCGACGCCAAGATAGTCTACATAGGTGCGAGCTAGTCTCGCGGTGCCATGCATGTGTGGTCCTGTCTCGGCGCCGACCCTTGTGAAAAATGTTGGCTCCTGTTTGGTCCTAGCACCTCTGGCGCATCCGAATAGTGTGAATGAGTGATGGAGACTTAGTCCAGGAAGATTAAGACTAATGTGCCCTGCTTTGCAGCCATCTGTGTGCCCTGCAGCTAGCTGTCTGCCCACATGCAGTGAACAATTTGGGAACAGAAAACAAGACTAAGTTATGTACCCTTCTTTGCAGAGATTGGGAGAACCAACTTATTTAATACACCCAGCCCTGCTTGTGTGCCCCTGCATCTGCAGTGAATGTTTGGGGAAAAAGACTTGCTTTGCAGAGATGAGAGGAACCAGGCACTTCTAAAATATGTGCCAGCTTATGCTGTCAATGACATGTGCCCTAGCATGGCAGTGAACAATTTGAGAACAGAAAAGACAAAGTTATGCTCTGCAGCTTTGCAGAGAATCCAAGGGGACCAGAAAATGTGCCCTGCTCTTTGCAGTGAACTTGGGAACACACAGAATGACTATGTGCCTGCCCTTTGCAGACATCCAATAGGGAACCAAAACAAAAAACAAAAAAAAAAAAAAAAAAAGAGAGACTTGTGCCCCAAGTCACAATGGGATGGATTACCCCAGTTAGTTAGGAACAGGGTTTGGTCTGAGAAGCGCCATCAACTGGGCCGGGGAAGGGGGCTGGGGGTCACATCTGCTCACTGCCTTTTTGTTTGTTTTTTTCAGGAAAAGCCTCATCATGCGCTAATTTTACATAGTTCCACACCTCGACACCTTGTTTTGCTAACTTCAAACTTTTTAATATTATAGTCAGATGTGGCTGGAGTTAAATTAGTAACTGCAGAGGAATGGCACAAAAATATGATCCAGAAAGAAATTTGCTACAGGTACTAACATACTAAAATGCCAGCAGAATAAGCCTAATGGTCTTTCGTGTCTGCTCGTTTGGTCAGCCCCCACCCTGGGCGCTGACCTTGCTTCCCCCCTCACCTTCTCCGGCTTCTCCCTTCCCAGTTCCGGATATTCTTGCTGCATTGGATTTTGCTTCCAGAACTCTTCCCCTGTACCTGTCCCACCCCCTCTTGAACCCCTCCACTGTCTGTGCCTCCACCAGCCCCCTAGGCAGCGCATTCCATGGCTCCACCACCCTCTCAGTGAAGTAGCACCTCCTCCTTTTCCCTGAATCTTCCCTCCAGCTTCCACCCATGCCCTCTAGTGGCCCCTCCTCCTTCCCTCAAGCATCCTGACTGTTCCTCCCTATTTACCCTCTTCATGTACCTGAAGACCTCTATTATGTCCCCCGTCCCTCTCTCTTCCAATGTGTACATATTTAGGTCTTTGAGCGCCTCCTCTAGGTCCTGTCCCCAAGCCCCAAATCATTTTGCCCTCCTCTGGACCCTCTCCAGGGTTTAATGTCCCTCTAAGTGTGGCCTCCAAAGGCTGCACACAGTACTCAAGGTGCTGCCTCACCAAGCAGTTATACAGAAGGAGTATCACTTCCTCCTTCTGGAGGTGATCCCCCAGCGATGCATCCCAGCATCCTGTTGGCCTTGGCTACTGCCCTCCCACAAGTCTGAGTTGTTCATCTTGACATCCACCACCACCCCAGGGTCCCTCTCAGCCATCGAGACTTGTAGCATTCCCCGGTGTACACTTAGCTTTGGTTTCTGGCTCTCCTGGTGGAGTACCTTGCATTTCTCTGCATTGAACCTCAGCTTCCACTTCTAGACCATCTTTCCAGGTCCCCCTGTAGGACCACCCTCCCCTCCTCCTCATCCACCACCGCCCCCAGTTTTGAGTCATCCACAAAGAGACTCATCTCACTCCTGATTCCTGTCCTTATGTCAGAGACGTAGGCATTGAACAGAAGGGGCCCAAGGACTGATCCCTGTGGGACCCCACTAATGACCCTCCTTGGGGATGAGACTATGCCGCCAACTACAACCCTCTGAGTCCGGTCCTGGAGCCAACTGCCTATCCATCTGATCATCTGGTTTCCCCACCACCATTTCTCCCAGCTTATCCAACAGGCCCACGTGAGGAACAGAGTCAAATGCCTTGCTGAAGTCTAGAAAGAGGACGTCCACTTGTCTATCCAGGTCCAAGGCACTCGTCACCCAGTCATAGAACTCCACAAGGTTTGTGTGACATGATTTCCCCGGGACGAATCCATGCTGTCTATCATCCAGGCACCCTGACTTTTCCAGGTCCCCCCCAGCCTCTCCTTGACAATGCCCTCCATCACCTTGCCCACCACCGATGTCAGGCTGACAGGCCTGTAGTTCCTACCACCTCCTTGATCCCCCTTGTGGATGGGCACTATATGCATACCTTCCAGTCCTGGGGCACCCACCCTGTCCTCAGAGAGATGGTGAAAAGCTCCAGGGTTTCGCCAGGTCATCCGAGTTCCTTCAGCACTCTGGGATGTAATTTATCCGGCCCCGGTACTTTCTCCGTCTTAAGGAAGCTGAGGGCTTCCCTCACACACTCTGCTGTGATTTCCACTTCTGGTACCTCTTCTCCCCGCTTAGCCCCCCCCCTCCTGCCAGTGATGCCTCCCCCTCTCCCCAGACCCACCGATCGGTAAGGGTCCCCCCTCCTCAGCAGGGACAGAGACTGTGCAGTACATGTTAGTTGCAAATTGTGCTGTGAGTACAGGGATGAGCTACGTGGGTTGAGGAACTTCAGTGAGGAATTAATTGCAGTGATTACAGGCCCCCAGCTTAAAGTTGACATCATCTGGAAACATCTTCTGACAGAGCAGCACAAGAAAGCTGTTAACATTTTCAAATTTGGTAGAACAAGGTAACCACTCGATTTATATTGCCATACATCAATTGGTAAGTTTAAAATCGGGGGGGTTAGGGGTTTGGAGTGAGACTTAAAATTTGCAAGGAAAGCTTTCAGTAATGCAGAGGAACAGCACAGAACAATTCTAGGCAGACTGATGGAGGTCCTGTATATGATGGCCAAAGAGGACATCCCTTTTAAAAAGTTTGAAGCGCTAGAACAAGAAAAGCGCCATGGAGTTCATTTGGGCAGTAAATACATTAATGCTGTTAGTGGGAAATAACATGTATTGGCAAGTACCTAGAAGAAAACCTGCTGGCAACTGTCAAAAATGCAAATTATTTTTCAGTGCTTATGGACGGTAGTACTGACATTAGTGTAACTGAAAAGGAACTGGTTTACCTAATTTATGTATATCCCCATCAATGGTCAAGTGGAGACAGTTTTTATGAATGAAAGCTGTATCAGATGGCACAAGTGAGGGATTGAAAAATCTCCTTTTAGACATTTTTACAGAGTTTGGCCTTAATATAAAAAAACATGGTTGGGTTTGGGGCTGATGGGGCATCTGTCAACATGGGTGTAAGACGGGGTCTTGCTGCTCTTTTGAGGGAAGACATACATTGGCAGTTGTTCACTGTTTCTCACACAGATTAGATCTGGCCGTAAATGACTCTTTGGATAACATTATTTAAACGATGTTTCAAACTTTCTGACCCAACTGTTTCATCTCTATCAGAAAATTCCTAAGACACTAAGAGTTACGGTCCCTTGCCCAGGCCATGGAGATGTCAGTTGAAAAGGCCAAGAAGCCCCATGGCACATGCCAAGTGCAGCATAAACTTCTTGCCACACCTGCTGTTACCAAATCATTCCCCGTAATGTGTCCATTTAGAATCTATGGCCGCAGACCCAACTCATGACCAGGCCAAAGCCAAGCAATTGTTGCAAATTATGACTAAATTCCAAATGGTGGCACACCTTTTCTGTTTTGAACAGCTGCTTCAGCTACTTGCCAGGTTCTCACTAGCACTTCAAAAAGAAGTAGATGAAATGCCAGAGCTACTTAGCTCCATTGAAACTTTGAGAAACACTCGACCATGCTAAGCAGAGTGGTCCTACAGGCGGCAGTGAACTTGACATTTTCTTAAAAAAAAAAAATGGGTCTGATGTTCTTTCAGGAGCATGTGTTCAAGACACATACAAGGGTGTGAAGTTAGCACATTTCAGTGGCCAAGTTGTTAAAACTTTTGAACAGCAAACTAGGAAGTACATTACAAACACTGAGAACTGTTGTGAACAAAGGTTCGGTTTGACTGATGAAAGTAATATCTATAACCATGCAAACATGTTAGATACCAGACTTTGGCCAGCAGTTGCAGACAGGAACTGCAGCTGTATGGCAACAGTGACATCACTGTAGTAGCTGAGCACTTGTGCAGCCTGAGTGCAACAGCACTCTGCTACTTGCAGAATGGCAAGAGTTTAAGATTTTTGCTCAAACCAATTTCATCAATCTTTCTGCCGCTATTTGGTCAAAGCAGGCATGTGATTTCCAAAACTTTTATCCAAATCCGTTGACGCTTGTCAATGTGTTGAGAGTACTTCCTGTGTGTAATGCAATTGTAGAAAGGTGTTTTTCAACTATGAACGAGGTAAAAACTGACTGGACAGCAAGTCTGGCAGAGGATACTGTAGAAACATTGATTCACCTTAAAAAGCCGGGATCCCCTCCAGCTAAATTCAACCCAGACAGGGCTGTAGACATTTTTTACTGCTAAACCGAGACGTCCTGGAGATTTGGCAGCTGAGGATGGTGGACCCCCCCCCCCAAAAAAAAGGCCAGAATTACTGGCTACATGCCTGGTGGGGAAGAGTAGCAAAACAGATTGCACCCAATCCTTGTTGGTAACTGTGTGGCCGATCATGGTCCCAGCCTGTTACTGTGTGGTCAGTCACAGTCCCAGGGTATGTTGGGGCAGGGGTTTTAATTTGTCAGACTCACACGCACGAATTCACGGTCTGCTTTGGCAGACATCCTATCTCGGCTCTTAAAATGTATGTGCTTCTGCAGAAGAATTGCTGTATTTTGGAAATGGCCAAATAAAACAGACAGTCTCAGAAACTTGTGTAAATGTGTATTTTATCAATATAGGGCAAGACGGGTACATTTTATGGGGTTCTGAGCAAACATATCAACTTTTTGTAACTGCTAATCAACTTCGGTCAATTGCTAATCACTTTTTACTCTGATTAGCGAAGGCACTAATCAAGTCTCTGACACTAATTTATGCCTTGGGCTGGTGGGGTTTGAACCTTGCAATTGAAAGGGCCCTTCGTGGGCTCGAAAGAGGACCAACGAAAGGACTGAACTCGGACAGTCCAAGGCTGAGATCAGTAGAGGGAGTGAACCAATCTAAATGCTTTGTTGAACTCCTGGAGACAGGTCATGTCTTGAGCATCTCCCCCAAACAGAACTTAACCTCTGAAAGGGGCATCCAATATGCTGGCTTGATCAGGAGTAAAGCCAGACACCCAAAGCCACGAATGGTGATGAAGACAGACTCCTGTTGCCGTCCCACACCCAAAGGCATCAACAGTGCTGTATGCTGCTCACAGAACATGGGTGCCCGCATCCAACCCTGACTTAAAAAAGAGTTAGGCCAGCTGAGTTTTGGTAGGATCCTCCGGAGTCTGGACTAGATCCCTTGCCTGATCCCTGAGGGCATTATGGTTTTGCACCATATGGGTCAAATAGTCCGCAGCTTGAATGGCCACGGTGGCAGACACACATTCACTTGCCCCACTGGTCCAGCAGTCTAGACTCCTTGTCAGAAGAGTGAGTACTAAGGTGTTTGGGTCTCTTAGTGCAGTCATGGGCTGCATTCATGACCAGAGAGTCCACTGAGGGCTGTTCCCCCAAGAAGGGCTTACCCATGGGTGCATGGTACAGGCAAGTCAGCCTTCTTGGGTCAGGCAGGGGTGGAAGAAGGGTGATTTCACGCCATTTTGGTAACATCCTTGTATGAATCGATTAAACGAGGCACTACCAAAGGGAGGATCTCTTCCGTAAATATATGGCTAGGCGACGGCACTGAAATGTTTGGACAGTACTCCAGGTGGCAGCCTCGCAAACGTCAGCAGAGGAGATCCCTCGGAAACAAGCCACAGAAGCAGCCCTGCTTCTTATGAAATGAGCATTAACCGCTCCAGGCAACTCTTTCCCATAGTTGCTGTAGCAGGACACAATACAATTAGCCAATTATTTAGATAAACACTGATTAGATTAGAAACCAGAATGCTCTATCTACCTGGGGCCAAAGAAACAAATAACTGCTTCGACTTTCTGCATTCCTTAGTTTGGAGAAGATAATACTTCAAAGCCCTGTACATATCTAATGTATGGAGCAGTGCTTCCCCTAGACTGGCACGCTCAGGAAAATAAACGGAAAAGTGGACAGATTGGTTCAGGGTAAATTCAGACACCACCTTATGAAAAAACAGAATTCTTATGCAAAGACACCCTGTCTTTGTGAAAAATTAAATGAGTCGCTCTACACCAGACAGCCTGAAGCTCTGAAATTCAAACAAATGTAATGACTAAAAATAATGAATTCCAGGAAAGTGCAACTTGCATGTAGCAGCTGGCTCAAAAGGAGACTGGATCAATTCCTCAAAAACAAAATTTAAATTCCAAGCCAGGACAGGAGAATGGACTGGGGGTTTCAAATGACTGATACCCTGGAGGAATGTATGGGAAACATCCAGCCGAGCTACAGTTCAGTCACCCACAAGCTCATGAACAGTCAAAACAGCTGAAAGGTGCACCCTGAGGGAAAAATACTTGAGGCCTGTATCTAACAGGGATAGCAGGTAGTCCAGGATCAGATTCTTAGGACAGGTGAAAGGGTGCAAACTAGGTTTGCTTGCCCAAATGGCAAAGAGCTTCCACTTCATAGCATAGGTGGTTCGACTGGAAGGTTTGCGAGTGGCCACGAGAAATGACACTTATGTACCTGCTGTAATATCTCCCTGGACGAAGTCTCCACCTCTCATACACACTAAATGGAGTATGTCGGAGGCACTAGGACCCAATGGGAGCAAAAAATCTTCAGGAGGGCTGGCGCCGAGGTAGGGCTGCACATGCTTGGCACCGCGAGGTGGTTCGCGCCTATATAGGATATCTCTGTGTCGACCCTCCAACCGCCTCAGTACCTTTTTGACCAAGGAGGTGCAGCATCAACTAACCTAATCCGGACAAAAGACAGTCTGTACGACCAGTGTCAGAAGGGTCAACTCAGTGTCTTCACAGCCTATACCAACAAGGGAGTGAAGACCAGAACAGAGTGAGTGAGCTCGGGGGATGGTAGGTGGGCGTGTGAATGAGTGGTGGAGACTTTGTCCAAGAAGTTCAAGAATTACAGTAGGTACGTAATTTTCGTATCTTCCACCACTCATTCACACTAATGGAAGAGTACTGAGCTGAACTCCCAACCGAATACGGCGGCAGGAAAAGGAGCTCACTCAGCACAGAAGTCCATTAATGATTGTTCTGCCAAAAGAAGGGTGCTGTCTGGCATGGACATCTAGAGCGTAGTGCTTCACAAAGGCATTCACAAAGCTCCAAGTGGCCACGTTACAAATGTCTGTAATGGGCCATGTTCAGAATCTCTGCCAGGTATGCAGCAACCGCTCTGGTACAGCGGGCATGAACCCAGCCTTCCAACTTGACCTGCGCCATCAAGTAGCAATGGCAAAAGCATGCCACCATCCATGCTGAAATGCATCTGATGACCCAGCCGGGCCATGCTGAACGATACAATGAGCTGTTTGGATTTGTGAATCTCTTTCGTCCTGTCGATGTAGAATCGCACAACCCTCCTGGCATCCAGGGAGTGAAGGGTACGTTCGCCTTCAGTCTGGAAGTTGGCAAAATAGGTTGGAAGGACCAAGGGCTTGTTAAGGCATAACTCTTAGACCACCTTCAGTAAGAATTTACGATGCGTTCTGAGAATCACCTTGTCCTTGTGAAATACTGTGCAAGTGAGGTCTGTGACCAAGGCATGTATTTCAGAGAGATTGCGCAGAGGTAATGGCCACTAGGAAGGCAGCCTTCCAGGTCAGGAACTTCAAGTCGCAGGTTGCTAGAGGTTCAAAGGGCTTATGGGTGAGCATGTCTAGCTTGAGGTTGATATCCCATGCGGCCACCAGCCTCCTGACTGGGGGCCTAGTGTGCAGGATGCCTTTAAGGAATCTCCTGACTAGCGGCAACTGAGCCAGTGACATTCTGCACTGGCCCGTGGTAGGCGGAAATCACGCCGAGGTGTACCTTCATAGTAGAGTATTACAGTCCTGCATTTGACAGGTCTAGGAGGTACTCCAACACTTTCTTGGTAGACAAACAAAGCGGTTCCGGGCGGACTTTGCACACCAAACAGAAAAACGTTTCCACTTTGCCATACAAGTATTCCTAAGAGAATTTCTGAGATTCTTTGAGAGACGTTAAACCTACGCACTTCTATCTCCTCAGAAGCCAAGGCATGGAGATGAAGGGAGTGCAGGTTGAGATGGACCATAGGTCTCTGTTAGAAGGTCCGTTTGTAGAGGAAGTTGGTCTCAGAGGGACTTCTCACAATTTATTGATCAACAAAATACATATCTGTCAAGACCAGTATGGGGCAATGGAATCATTCTGCCCCAGTGCCTCCAACTTGAGCAGCATCCTCTGAATTAATAGAAGAGGAGGAAATGTATACAGAGGGCGTCTTGTCCACCACAGTCTGAATGCATCCTGACAAAAAACGCCAGGTTCTGGATTTCTGGAGCAGAACAGAGGCAGTTTTGCATTGGGTGGGGACGCATAAAAGTCCAGGTCTGGACTGCCCCACTCATCGAATAGCAATTACACGACGTCTGGGGCGAGCGACCATTCGTGTGCTTTTGCCTCTGTTCTGCTGAGGCGATCCACCAGATCGTTCTGGACTCCTGGTAGGTAGACTGCCAGGATCAGAGCATCGTGCTTGAGGCACCACTCCCAGACTCTCATGGCTTCTCTGTACAAAGGGTAAGAGTGCGCCCCACCCTACTTGTTGATGTAATACATCACAGCCTTGTCCGTCTGAAGGAGGATTACTTTGCAACAGAGGAAATCCTTCAGGGCTCGGACACCGTACGGGACAGTTCTCATCTCCACGACATTTATGGGTAGCTGGGACTCAAGTGCGGAGGTCTTGGCAGTGAGCTCCCCAACCGGTCAGAGATGCATCCGTGGTGATGGTGATCTGGGGTTCTACTGGGGCAAATGCTAGACCTTGGAGAAGCCTGTCTTCCAGAGTCCACTGTGTGGTTCTCATGTGTAGGTGGGCTAGAGGCACCGTAAATACAGACAATGCCTTTAAGACCTAGCATCCGCTGCATCGAGAACGCTCGAACAGAGTTCTTCTCCCAGATGAAGTAAGCCATCTGGAAAATTTAGTTTCTCCTGTCCTTTGGAAGGAAGGCCGTTGCCCTGGAGGTGTCCAGAAAGGCTCCTATGAAGAAAAGCTGTTGGGAGGGCTGAAGCTGTGAAGACTGCTTCCTGTGTTTCCTGTCTGGATGGGCTCACCAGGAGCCAATCGTCCAGGTATGGATACACTCGAATGCAAAGTTTTCTGAGATGTGCTGTGAGTGCTGCAAAGCACCTTGTAAAGACTCGCGGCGCCGAGGACAGCCCAAACGGCATAACTCTGAATTGGTAGTGTTGACTCAGAGCCACAAAGCGGAGGTACTTGTGCGGCTTGGGTGCATCGGAATGTGCTAATAGACATCCTGCATGTCCAGGGACACCAACCAGTAGTACTGATGAATTAGCGGCAGTCAAGTTCCCAGAGAGATCTTGAACTTTTCTTTGAACAGATATTTGTTCAGCTTCCTTAGATAGAGGATAGGGCGCATGCAGCCTGTGTTCTATGGGAGTAGAACCCCGCGGGTTCCATTCTGTCTGCAGAACCACTTCTACTGTCCTGTTTTTCAGAAGGCCCTGAATCTCAGAAGTAAGAAGGTCTGACTGAGCAGTGGACAGGTTGGACTGCTGCTTAGATGGAAGATCTGACGGGATCTCTGCGAAACAGTATCTCAAATAATCCTGAGCACCCGTTTGTCCCTTGTAATGGATTTCCACAGGTTGTAAAGCAGAGTCAGACAACCTCCTACTGCTGAAGCAGTATCCACCTCGGGAAGCTGAAATGGGACCTGGGCTGGGCCTTCAGAGGGTGGCACTGGGCACTGTTGGAGCCAGTACCTTCTGCTGTGTTTTTTTTTTTGCGGCAGAGTTTGGTTTTTGCTAAAGGCTTCTAGGCCCTTATCTCGAAAGGACTGCCCGTTATGAAACTGCAGGCAGTTTCCGCCCCTCTGAGGGGCAGGGGGAGCTGGTCTAGCAGTCTTAATGGCAGTCCTGGTTTTCTAAGTGACCTCCAGTGCCTGCTCCACCTGTGGGACAAACAGATAAACACCAAAGGGGAAATGTATGAGACTCTGCTGAGCATCGTTTGTGAAGCCTGAAGTCCTGAGCCAGGAATGCCATTGGGTACAAATCCCAATCGCTGATGCCCTAGAGGCAATGTCAAAGGCGTCCATAGCAGCTTTCAGCTGCAGATTGTTGGACTCTATGCCCTTGGTAATAGTCTGCAAAAGCTCCGCACTGGTGTCACACTCCAGGAGTACTCTACCGTTGATTTGAGTACCAGAGGGTATACTCATACGGAGAGAAATGGCCCTGGTAGCTAGCTATGTGCATGCCAAGGGTTGCTGCTGCAAACATCTGTTTCCCCAGAGTGTCGATCTTATGGGACTCTATTCACAGGACGAGCCGGGGATTCCTTGGGGAGCATGGCTTTGTCGTTCTCTGCCAGTACCACCAGGGCATCCGCGAAGTGTTGTGAGGCAGGGATTGGTTTGTCTTTAGGGAAGACTTACTTTCTATCTATAGACTTAGCCACAGAAGGAACAAGCGCCGGTCAACCCCATACCGCTTGTGAGAGGGTCTCACAAGAGGGATGCACTGGTGGTGTCAGGTCTATGAAGGATCTCAGGGACATGGAGATATTGCAGGCGAAGAAGCTTCCCAGGGTCCGCAGCAGAGATCTGAAGGGCCAAGGTGAATCCCATGTTCTTCAGCAGAGACTTAAAAGAAAGATGACACCAACATTGGAGCAGTGGTGGAAATAGGGGAGGGATGGAAGCAGCTGCAGGGGGACCTCAGCAAGCTAGAGGAGTTATCAGAGAGGTGGCAGCTGGGGTTCAGTGCAAAGAAGTATAAGGTTATGTACTTCAGGACGAAGAACCCAAGGAGAGAATACTGGCTTGGGAGGGGGTTAAGCTGGGGATCACTGAGGAGAAGGACCTAGGTGTAATAACAAGGACCATGAACAAAACTGCCCAGTGCAGAAGAGAAGCTGCAAAAGCTAACAAAATGCTGGGGTGCATAGCAAGGGGGTTTTCATCCAGGCGAAGAGAGGTGATCTTGCCCCGCTACAGGTAACTGATAAGACCGCACAGGATTATTGTGTGCAGTTTTGGAGGCCATACCTAAAGCGTGATATCAGGCTACTGGAGAGGGTGCAGAGGAGGGCAACAAAGATGATATGTGGAATGGAAGAGAGAGACTATGAGAGCAGGCTGGGAGACCTGAATATGTACACTCTGGAGAACAGAAGGGAGAGGGGGGACATGACAGAGACATTCAAGTATCTGAGGGTACTCAATAAGGATGGGGCAGATGGGGTCTTTAAGCTAAGGAGGGGGAGGGACACCAGGGGGCACAGGCTAAGAATAGAGGGGGAAGATTTAGGAGGGAAATGAAGAGACACTATTTCACAGAGAGGGTGGTAGCAAAATGGAACACTACCAGAATGGGTTATATCATGTAAATCTGAACAGCTTCAAAAGGGCATGGGACAGGGAACAAGGGAGAGTGAGGGTGGGGAAGGTGGGGAGTGGCAGTGGGATGACAAAGGGGAGGGGGTGGGGCAGTTGCAAACTAGGGGTGCTAGCTGCACATTCGAGCAGACAGACCAGATGGTTTGTTTCTGCTGGCACATTCGTATGTTCATAAGATCTTCGACCACAGGTTCAGTTGATGTAGAGGGCTTACTTTCTAGCCCATAAATGGCTTTTCGTCCATGTCTTCTGACAGACGTAGATCAGTACTGGACTCATCCAAGTCCTCCTCTACCCCAGGAAGGGTCAGCAAAGATAGGAAAAGTGGGAAGGAGTGCCAGAGGTGCAACACCTAAAATGGTGTCGAGGTCAGCACTCGATTTGCATGTAGCAGTGCCACATGCAGGCGCTGCAGCGATTGCGGGCGAGGACTCAGGATTCCCAACCCTGACACTGGGACACCCGAAGGCCACAACACCAACAGAGACTCCCTGTAAGAGTTGAAGAGAAGGGGAGGAGGAGAATGCAGTACCTGTGCCTCAGCCATGTGAGTGGGACAGGCACGAGGGAATGGAGTCGATGGCACTGAAGGTGGCACAGCATGATAAACCTGATCCAACCGCCCCGACTGCAGACCAACAGCCCCTAGGCCCGAAGGCCCCTGGACACTGTCCACAGGTAAGGACAGTCGGGGCAGCAGCCAAACCCACTGCTCCGTAAAAGCAGCCCAAAGATGAAACTGCTCACCGGAGGCCCCCCTCCTCCCAGAAGCGGAGAGGGGCTCTGGAGTCTAGGATTGTTGCCACCAGGGACAGAGGGCACAGGAGACCCCGAAGGAGTCAGTCTGCCTACCATCCCCTGCCACCAACAATCTCCATGCAGACGTACCAGAGGGAGACCTTGAGCAGCATTAATTCTTCTTCAACAGGTGGGGGAAGAAGAACTCGAGGTTCAGCAGCACTGGGTCCCCGAATGGGACCGGGACCACTGTGCTTTTGGAAGGGCCTCCCCTCCTCCTGAGCACCCGGACTGCTCAGTGGTAGACCCCCCTTCCTAAAAGCAAAGTCTCCCATTGTCACAGGCACCATTCACGGTCTAGTCAGTCAATGGCAGGCTGAAGAATTCTTCTTTATTTCTTTTTCCTCTCTTTTTTCCCCTTAAAGAATACTGTTAATTTATTTATATCAATCTAGGATTACAATACCTTTGAGCTGAGGCTCTTTTACAAAGGTTCCACGTCAGCGTGTGCAACAGTCATCATTTTTAGTTACAAACATATAGTCACTGATTTACAGACATGTAATAACAGTACAAAGACTTGAGCTATGAGCAAGACAAGGGGAGGAGGGGGTGGGGTCTGTGGGGGAGAAGTGAGGGTAGGAGATCGGGGGGGGTAGAAGGTGCAGGGGTAAGGGGAGTATGGGAGGTGGTTGGGGCAGGGGCAGGAGTGGAGATATGGGGGGTGTGCGGGGTGGGAGACAGTGCAGCCAGGGGCCTTGTCGAGAATATGACAGGTAAGGTGCTAGGGTGCAAAGACTGATTGTAAGTGCTGGGGCATGTGCAGCTGGAACAGTGGAAATGCTAAGATGGGCAATCGCAGGATACAAGCAGTGAGAGGCGCAGCTTGGACTTGAAGAGGCTGAGTGTTGAAGCGGACGCTATGTCGCTGCCAAGAGAGTTGAGCCAGTTGGATGCCCAATAGGCGAATGATCTTTGTCCTTGGGTCGTGCGACATCGTGGGATATGTAGTAGATGGGAACTGGATCTCCTTGTAGTGATATTCCCATGTATAGACTTAAGGAGGGCACAGACACCAGGTGGGGCAAGCCCCATTATAATTTTCTTGGCCGTGATGCAGGTTTGGTATTTTATGTGTTTGTCCAGTTGAAGCCATCCAGATTGGGAATAAAGGTCACATGTGTGGGTACAGCGATGAGAGCCAGTGATGAGACGACAGGCCTTATTCAGGGAGGTCGCGATACGTTTGAGAGCAGTGGTAGTTGCAGACCCATATATGATAAGACCATAGTCTATGATGCTGACAAGGGAGCTTTAAGGATAACTAAATGAATACTGAACGACTAAAGTTGCTGTCATAGAGACGTGAAGATTTGACTCCTGGCAGGTGAACAACGTCATCACTGAAGCGCACTAGACGGCAGGGAAAAAAAGAACTGAGGCGGTTGGAGGGTTGGTGCGAGACAGCCTATACAGGTGCAAGCCACCTTGCGGTGCTGCGCATGCGTGGCCCTACCTCAGCGCTGGCCCTCCTGAAGAATGTTGGCTCCCGCTGGGTCCTAGCGCCTCCGGCGTAGTCCCATTAGTGTGAATGAGTGGTGGAGACTTGGTCCAGGAAGATCGGCCGCTACCCTGTTGGAAACTCCAAACCTGGCAATGGCTACGTTCTCAGGAGCCAAGTATGTAGGTGGAGGGACATGAGGCTGGGAGGGACCAGGGTCCCCCGAGCCTGGGTCAGCAGATTCCTGCAAAGGGGTAGAGGTACTGGAGGTTCCTTTACCAGCTGCTGAAGTAAGGAAAACCCATCTCTGCCAAGGCCAGAATGGAGCTACCAGGATCATGCTGGCCCCCCTCCATTTGCAGTTTGATTAGCACCTTCTGAATTAGAGAAAATGGAGGGAAAGCGTAAAACCTCCCACTCCAAGACAGGGACAACATGTCTCAAGAAAACTCCAGGCTCTAGATCAAGCAAGCAGAAATTGGGCAGTTTTGCACTGAGTGGGGATACAAAAATGCCCAACTCCGGATGCCCCCATCTGTTGAATAGATCTTCTGCAATGAATGACAGGAGCTCCTACTCGTGCATGCTGGACTGGGTCCAGCTGAGAGTCTGGCCATGATCCAACGCCCAATACCATACTCTCATGGCTTCCCTGCATAGGGGGTATGAGTGTGTTCTCCCCCACTTGCTGATGTAGTACATTAGCCTGAGGTTGTCTGACTGAATCAGCAACGGACCTGGAAGAAGGTGGTGCTGAAAGGCCTGCATGATGTAAAGAACCGCCTGCATCTCCAGGACGTTGATATGCAGGGAGGTTTCGATACAGGACCAAGAGCCCTGCATCTGGAAGGGACCCAGGTGAGCCCCCCAGCCCAGACGGATCCATGGTGAGAATCTGCTGCGGAGAGGAGATCTAGAAAGGAACTCCTTGCAGCACATTCAGGGAATCCATCCACCAATGCAGCACCCTGTGGACCGGGAAAGAGACCAGCACTAAATCGTCTAACTTGTCTGTGCACTGATCTCACTATACTCCGAGGGTCCACTGGACAATGCGCATATGAAACCTGGCCCGTGGGACAGTGGGAATGGCAGCCATTGTCAGACCTAACAATCTCGGGTACATCCTGGCAGTAATATAGATGCTCTGGGTGACTTCCTGAGCCTGGGCTAAAAAACATTCTGCTCTGCTCAAGGGCAGGAAGGCCTTCCCCTGCACCAAGTCTAAAAATCACCCCTATACCTTGCAGCCTTTGGGACAGCACTAGAACCAACTTAGGCAGATTGACAGTAACGTCTAGGGAAAGGAAGAGGGTTCTCTCCAGAATCAGCAGGAGTTGCTCCCTGGATGGGGCTTTTAAAAGCCAATCGTCCAGGTAAGGAAAGACGTACCAGCCCTCCCTTCCTCCCTCCTGAGGGCCGCAGTTACTGCTGCTAAGCACTTAAAGACTCACGGTGCAGAAGACAAGACAAAGGGCAGCAGTTTGAATTGATAGTGGTCCCCTTGAAACTGGAACCGGAGGTACCTCCTGTGAGGAGGGAAGACCAAGATATGCAATTATGCATCCAGCATGTCCAGACAGCACAGTCAATCGCCTTTTTTTCTTTCTATTATGTTTTTCCCTTCTGGGAGCACTGGCAGGTGACTGCGATACCTCCTGATGGAGAAACTCACTCTCTGGCTCTCGTGTCCCCATACCACTGAGCTCGGTGAAACCCCCACGACAGGGCCAAGAAGGAGGTTGGCCCCTCCAAAAGAGACCCAATCCAGATGCTCGATCCTCCTCACCCTGCAGCCTTCAAGGGCCGAGCTTGCCGAACCCAGGTCACCAGTGTGGCACGAGGTCTGGCATCCAGCGCCTCAATCCTCAGCGCCACCGGTTCAGCCAGTCTTCTTTCTTGAGGAGCGGCAGCAGGCCTGCAAAGAGTCACTATCCTGAACTTCTTGTATTGGACGTACAGATTGAGGTCCTTCAGATCGAGGATAGGCCTCAGATCCCCGGTCTTTCCGGGAACCAGGAAAAACCTGGAATAAAACCTCCTAGTTTCTTTGGCGCCTGGACACAGGCTCTATGACCCACTTGCACAGAAGGGATAGACTTCCTCCCTGAGGACAGACAGATGGTCTAGAGGATAGGATACAGACAGTGGGGGGACTCTGGAGTGACCCCTTTCCATGATTTGCAAAATCCATGAATCCGATGTGATGGTTCTCCATTGTTCGAAATGGAGGAAGAAGCGACCTCTACCACAACCTCTTGACCAGGAGCCGGAAGAGTGGGGTCTGGCAAGGAGTCAAGTGGAGGCAGATCCAGCCGCCAAGGCTGGTCAGTCTGTTGGGGGGACATTTGGCAGCGGTTCCAGCAGCAGCAAGGGGCTGGCATGGTGGAAGCAGCTCTACGTTCACCTTGGGTTTGTGAAGGGGCATCTGGCATGTTCTGTCCCCTCTGAAAAGGGCGACGCTGCTTACCCCTAGAAAGTGTGGTAAAGAGAACGTACAGACTGGAGGGCCTGGAGATCACTGATGAGGTCCTGGACATCGGGGCCAAACAGCTTAGAGCCACTAAAAGGAGCGTTAAGGAACTTTTGCTGGATGTCTGCAGTAAACCCCAAGACCCTGAGCCGGCAGAGACAAATGCCCGTGGCAGCAACCCTCACAATTGTGTCCGAAATGTCATACAGGGCCCTCAAAAAACGTCTGCTAACATCCTCTGCAGCCTAAAGACTCTGTAGAATTTCTTGCTTCTGGGAACTGTCAAGGAGGGCTGGAACAGAAGCCTTGCTCTTTTTCTAGTGGGTGTTCTGGAACTTCACCATATGAGACAGGTAATTTGCAATCTGCAAACCCAAGGTGGAGGAGGTGTATACAGTCTTCCCAGAGGCCAATCTTGTGAGATTCCTTGTCGGGCGGGGGGGAGCTAAGGTCCTTAGGCACCTTAGACCCGTCATGTGCAGCCTTTATGACAGTCAGTTTCAGGCTGAGCAGCATAATAAAGGAAGCCCTTGTGGGACATGGTAAAGCTAGTCTGCCCTGAAGGGCATCGCAGGAACCATGCCCAGCTTGTGCCAAGCTGCTGTATTAACATTCCACAAAGCTGGAAGCACAGGAGGGATGATTTTAGGTGGAAACTCAGATCTCCAGGAAGTCCAAAAGCTCCTTCCTAGTAACATCCTCTTCCTCTGTACAGAAGCGCCTAGTAAAGGCCAACTGCTTCATGACACTAAAGAAGGTTGGATACTCTAGAGGAGACCTAGGAGTATGCTTTACAGATTCCTCACTTAGGACGCAGTAGACCTGTCAGAAGTGAGGGTCTCATCCTCTTCCTCATCTGGGAGAATGCAGTCTGGATGGTACTCCTTGATGTCAACGTCTTCCAGGTCCAAATCCGGTGCCTGGGGTATCGACGATGGCCCGACAGAAGCAACCTGTGGCCAACGCTGAGGCGTAGACAACAAAGCTGCCATTGACGAAAGCTTGAAGGCACCGAGCTGATGGATAATCACCGAGGTAAACTTAGTGAGAATGTCATTGAGGTTGATGACAGTCGACTGTCGATGGAGGGGGCAGAGCTGGAACAGTCGATCCTCCAGCCAGGCCCGAAGAACCCACTGGGCTAGATGCCCCAAAGCCTGATGCCGTAACAGGCCTAGATGGAGCTGTTGTCGACAATGCAGTGCCTGTCAATGACGGTGGAGCAGACGAACCAGAGGTCGACAACTGACCACCATGGGAGTCAGGCGGAGGTGCTGTTTGTATGGGCCTGGACAGCAGATTTGTGCACTGGTGCAAATGCAGCCAACGAAATCCAAGAGGAAGGCAGCCCCACTGGGGAGCAGGACCTCTGCCAGGAGGGAACGGTCCAGTCAGTTTTGTGACCCCCCCGGAGGACTTGTCATGGGCCCTGGAAGCCTGGGAGCTCAACAACCCTGCAGGCGACCGGGAGGCAAGAACCCCAGAGGATCCCTGTCCCGAACTGGCTACCTACTGCTCCATCACAAAATTCTTGAGATCCTTCTTTCTTCACCTGAGGGTAGTATGGTTGAATTTTTGGCAGAGCTCACAGTCAGACTTGATCATCTGGCCCAAGACAGCAGATACAGAGTGTGTGTTCATCAGAATGGGCAATCTTTCTGCAGCAGCAGCTGCGACGGAAGAGATGTCAATGGGATAACTCGACATAATAAAAAAGGAGGGATCTCTTTGTAAAAGATTCATAGAATAACTACAAAACAATTTGTAGGCAAAAATGGTGCAAACTTTGTCGCAGCTTCCGTGAAGACCATGCAACCAAGTTGGTGGTGGGAAAACTGAGGAGGGAGTGGGGCCAATCACATCTTTGTAGGGTTGATGACGCAGACAGTGTGGGCTGCCCCAGTTGGTACTGCTGAAAATCTTCCATGTGGATCCTGCTTCACTGAAGTTCCTACAGTGTGACCTGATGACAGATGCCCCTGAAGATCTATTTTGACGTCAATGTCCCCACGTTGACACTACTTCATTCTTGATGGTCAGTACGCTAAAGTACAGTCAGCATTAAAACAAAAAAATTAAAACAGCTATGTGCTACTTTTCTGATTAGTAAATATACAGTATGTTGAAGTCTGTGCTCTTGATGGTCCTTTTGAATACCTTCACCTCTTGATCCAATTTTCTGAGCTGCGATTTGTGTCAATCTCAGCTTTTTTTTCCCATCAGTTTATTTGAGCTGTGAGGCTTCGGGGGGCAGAGCCCAACTCGAAGAAACTGACAAAGAAAACCCAAGGACCGCCGTTGCAAAATCAGAAGTGCTGGTAGCCCATAGACCACTTTAGTTATTTTATCGTGGGTATTTTTGTTAATCAACCCTAATTTTATCAGTTTGAGTTGGGGGCTTCGTCTCTCCCCCCCCCCCCAATGGTTAAAAAAAAAAAAAAGGGGGGGTGGCAGAGGCCCCCAGCTCAAATAAACTGACAAAAAACCTGTAGCCTATGGACCGCTGTTGTAAACAACAATGTGTGATATCGGTGAGCGGGTCTGCAATGCTGATGTTAATTATTTGTATCTTTTTCTGTAAAACATTTTTTGCGTAAGCAGGGGTCCTGGGTGCTTCAATATCGCCACTTTTCCCTGACACAAACACAGGGTTCATTTTGCCATACACACTCCAACCAACCATGCTGCACAGTGCAACACCTGCCTTTGGGACACCACCACTGGCCGACAGTGCCATTCAGAAACAAAGTCTTGGAGTGGGGGGGTGGGGTGCGCAAATATGGGCATCAATTTACAATCCTTCCTCTAGTGCAGATGCCCTCAGGGACACAGACCAGAAAAACAGAGGGACGGGCTCTATGGCCCTCTTGTGCAGGAGACCCAGAGTCTCTTCCTGAATGAGGGGAAGTGGTCAGAGGGATAGTAGGAGGGCAATGGAGGGTTTTCCAGAAAAGTACAGTTACGTAAGAACTTACTGTAGATCTTTGAGAACAGCTCTTGCAGCAGGTTATACCATTAGGACTGAAGCAGGCAGGCTCCAGGACCCCACGGAAATTTTCTAGCTAGCAGTCTTTAGCGGGGACCGCCTCCGACGTTGGTCCTGCCCCCGACGTTGGGCATAGTACATAAGGAGGCAGTCCCCTCATAATCCGCAGTTCTCCCGCCGGAGACTCCTGGCCGCAGGATGACATCAGAAGGCAAAACAAGTAAAAAAGGAATGTCCCATCAAATGAGATGGATGCTTGACTCTGACCTACCTCCAGTGGGGATGGTGGGAGGGAAGGTGCTGCAAGAGCTGTTCTCGAAGATCAACTGTTACGGTAAGTTCTTACGTAACTGTACTATCTTACTTCGAGATACAGCTCTTGCAGCAGGTTACACCATTAGGACTGATTTCCAAGCAGTAATGGCAATCATGCACTATCTGGAGGAGGAAAGGTAGAGATCTCGAGATAATTCGAAGGACAGCTAGACCGAACCCCGCTCTTCGCCTCAATGCAATGCCCAGGCTATAATGCCTGACAAAGGTATGCAGAGAGCTCCAAGTAGCTGCAGCGCAAATAGCTGAGGTGGAGACGTTCTTCAATGCCGCAAAGGAAGTAGCCACCCCTCTAGTGGAATGACGCTTGACTGCGCCCAGTAAGGGTTTATTGCACTTCTCAACAGAAAGTAATGCACTGGATGATCCACCTAGATAGTGACTGTTTAGAGAGAGGAGCTCCCTTCATCCTGCGGGCAAAGGAGACAAAAAGTTGGTCCAACTTTCGGTGCTGTTTGGTTCTGGTCAGGTAGTAATCAGAGGCACCTGGGCACATCTAGGGTGTGCAGAAGGGCTTCTCAATTACAGTATTTTGGAAAATACACTGGTAGATCAATGTCCTGATTAAGGATGAGAGCCGAGACCACCTTAGGCAAAAATGTTGGGTCTGTCCTTAGAGATACCCTGTCCTGGTGGAAAACCAAATAAGGCTCTTTGCACATGAGAGCATGTATTTCCGAAATTCTTCTGGCAGAAGTAACTGCAACTAAAAATAACATTTTCCAAGAGAGAAAACGTAGCTCACAATCCGCGGCTGGTTCAAAGGGTGGCAGCGTGAGCTGCTCCAGGACAAAAGGTAAGTCCCATGGAGGAACTGGATCCTTAATTGGAGGCCTAAGGTGGAGGATGTCCCTTAAAAAGGCACGAGTAGTGTCCAGCTGGGCAACCGTCCGATGGCCTACAGGGGCATGGTAAGCTGAAATGGCACAAAGGTGCACTTTAATCGAGGAGTAAGCCAGTCCGGAGTGATAAAGAGAAATCAGGTAGTCCAGTACAAGCTTTTCTGGACAGTCTGGAAAGGCGCGCGCTTGAGACCACAAGCAGAATCTATGCCATTTCATGGCGTAAGTTGTGTGGGTAGCCGGTTTTCTGGCGGCAGAGAGCACGTCTGCCACTTCTTCCAAGACCCAGTATCGCATCATGACTATGTCTCTAGGAGCCAAGCATGCAGGTTCAATGAACGTAGGTCCGGATGGACTAAGGAACCCGCCTCCTGAGACAGTAGATGGGAGCTGATTGGCAAGGGCACTGGAGGTTCCCGGGATAGCTGGTGCAAGAGAGGGAACCAGATCTGTCTGGGCCAGAAGGGTGCGATCAGAATGAGCGTCACTTGCTCCCTGCAAAGTTTTAAAAGAACTCTCTGGATCAACGGGAAAGGAGGAAAGGCATAGAGGAATCTGCCTGCTCAGGAGAGGGACAACACGTCTCGCCAGAAAACACCAGGCCCTGGATCTAGCGAGCAAAAATTGGGCAGTTTTGCGTTGGATGGGAACGTGAAAAGGTCCAATTCTGGAGTACCCCATCTGTGAAACAGATCCTCTGCCACCTCCTGCAGAAGTTCCAATTCGTGGACTCTGGCCTGAGAGCGGCTCAGACTGTCTGTGATGACGCTGTCCACTCCAGGAACATGAACTGCAATCAGGTTTGTGCCGTGTTGCAAGACCCACTCCCACACTCTCATGGCCTCCCTGCAAAGCGGGTAGGAGTGGGTGCCTCTTTGTTTGTTGAGGTAATACATCACCGCGGAATTGTCCGTTTGTAACAGAAGTGTACCCGGTGGAATCTCCGACTGAAGGCCTGCAGAGCGTAAAGGACTGCCCTCATTTCTAGGATGTTGATGTGGAGATGAGACTCCTGGGCTGTCCACAGGCCCTGAGACCAAACACCATCAACGTGTGCTCCCCACCCGAGCCCTAAGGCATCTGAGGAGAGAGTCAGTCTGGGACGGCGCTATGAAGGGAACTCCCGCCGAGAGGTTCCCTGGATGTACCCACCATTGCCAATTTCGAATTACGGTTTTCGTGATCCGGACTGGATGCTGCAGATGGTCTTGCCTTTGGTCCCATTGTACCCATAACATCCACTGGGTTACCCGCATGTGGAGACGGGCTAGTGGGACTGATGCAATAGCCGCAGCCATGTGTCCGAGCAGGCAGAGGACCAGTCTGGCTGGGACGGTCTTCTTCGCTGACAACTCCCTGATGAGGGATCTGATGTGTTCCGCTCTGTCCGTGGGAAGAAAAGCTTTCCCTCTGACAGTGTCCAGAACTGCTCCGATAAACTGCAGCTTCTAGGACGGAACCAGGCAACTTCTCATAGTCATATTTCTCAACTGTACCACATTATGAGGAACGTTCCTCATTTCACTTCACAAAAGCTCCCTGTTCCCACATTGTGAGGACTTGTTCCACATTCAGTATTAACAGTTTAAAGCAAAAATCTGTAGTAAATGATGCAAAAAAAATATATTATTCAATTAATAACAGACTTTCTGAACACAAATGCAAACCTTTTAACAGTATTCTGAGCCTTCTAGGTAAAGATTTGATTAAGTGTTCCACATTTTGCTTATTTGTTCCACATTTGGAGAGGCAATGTTCCACATTTGGGGGACAAAAGGTTGAGAGGTATGCTCGTAGTTGATGAGAATGCCCAGAGACTGGGTGCAGTGGATGGCAGCCATCAAGGCCTCCCTGGAGGGCACCATGAGAAGCCAGTCGTCCAGGTATGGGAACACGCAGAGGCCCTGTCTCCTCAGAGATGAGGCTACGACCGCCATGCACTTCGTGAACACGCGAGGTGCCGATGACAGCCCGAAGGGAAGAGCTCGGAACTAATAATGGCGCCCTGAAACTTGAAGCGCAGGAACCTCCGGTGCGCCTGAGCAATGGGAATGTGCAGGTAGGCATTATGCATGTCCAAAGATGCCAGAAAAACGCCCTGCTTCAGCATGGGGATTAGGCCAGGGAGGGTCACCATGCGGAAGCGTTTGTAAGCTACCAAAATATTGAGGTCGCTGAGGTCCAGTATTGGACGAAGGTCCCCTGTTTTCTTTGGAACCAGGAAGAAGCGAGAATAGTACCCTAGTCCTCTCTGGTTCTCTGGAACATGCTCTAAGGATTCCTTTTCCAAGAGCGCAAGCACTTCCTGCTGTTTGAGCAGGGCATACTGACCCAAACAACAGGAAAGCAGGGGAGGTCTTGTAGGTGGGCTGCCTACAAACTCTATGTAATGGCCTTTTTTGACCAGCTGCAGAACCCACCTGTCGGTGATCGACTGCCACCCTGGAAAGTGGCATGCGATTCGACCCCCGACTTTCATTTCCCATTGATCCTGAGGAAGGGCAAGGGTCGGGAAGGAGTCATGCTGTGGCAGCGTTTGACCCTGCAGGCTGGGCCGACTTTGCGAATCGTTGGCCTCTGCCTGGGGATGACTTGGCCTGGGCCTTGTGTGAGAAAGTGCCCCTCTGCTGCTGACCGGAACGTTGCTGTTGCCTTTGTAGCCAGCCACGGAAACGGTTCTGGTTCCTCCGAAAGGAACTAGGCAGAGACCTGTACATAGCTTGTACAGATCGGACTGCCTTCCCTGCGTCCTGGAGTTTAGTGATTACTCTTTCAGAGGCCTCACCAAACAGGACCTCACCATTATAAGGGACATCTAGGATGTTTTTCTGGACGTACGAGGTAAATTCGGAGAAACGGAGCCAAGAGTGTCTCCGGAGACAAATGCCTGAGGCTGCAGCTCTGGCTGAAGAGTCCGCAGAATCATATGCGGCTCTAAGCACTTGGGTCCCCACATGTGAACCCGTGCGGAGGAGGTTCAAGAGCTCCTCCTTGTGTTAGCCATCAGGCACCTTCTCAACCAGGTCCTGACCCTGTTCCCACAGGGCTTTCTGGAACTGAACCATATAGGTCAGATAGTTCAGTGACCTGACGCAGGTAGCAGCCGTGTACATGCGCCTTCCCAGGGTGTCCAATTGCTTGGATTCCTGGTCCGGTGGCTGGGTGCTCAAATGCTGAGGTCTCCGAGACCGGTCATGCAAAGCAGTGATGACCAGGGAATCAGCCAGAGGGTGGCTCGCCAAATACTGGTCCTCCCTAGGGGCCTTGTATAGGCGGTCAGCCTTCTTCGGCACCATGGGAGTGGAATGCGGACGTTTCCACACAGCCTTGGTGATGTCTGCGAAGGTATCCACCAAGGGCGGCACTACCACAGGCTTCGGGTCTTTTTGCCGCAGTTAGCGGGCAAGGTGTTGTCGCTCAGGGTCAAGCTCCTCAGCATCCCACCCCATGTTCTCCTGGATGTGCCTCATGATCTCGGCGAAGGAGGGTTCATCCGGAGGAGACCTGGGTAGGTCATGTGGGTCAGGAGAGGAATGTAGAGAGGAGAAGGTGATCTGGAACACTCTGAAGTATCCGACCTGGAATCCTCCGACGGAGTGTACCGGCGGCGTCTGGGTCTCTTGGGGCTGGGTGACCCTGAGGGGATCTGGAGGGAGGCATTCTCTTTTCTGAAGATCTACCCTTAGGAGGTGGTGTCTGCTCCTTGGGGGATGGAGGTCATCCTACGGGCCCCTTAGGTGGAGGAGTAGCAGCAGGTGTAGCAGGAGGACGACATGCGGGGACCACATCTTTCTTGATGGTGTCCCGCCAGAAGGTAAAAAGCTCCTTTACCTCCACAAGATTCATACCCGACAACGGGCCTGGTGCCGGTGGCCTGTCGCCGGGGTCAGGTCCCCGAGGGTCTCCCGCTCCGGGGAAGGTTCCCTTGGGAGCCTGGCATCTCCAGTGTCGCCCGCCTGGTCTTCGGGCTGTGTGGCGTCCTCCTCGGTGGAATCCCTCTGACCGGCGTCCGCTGGCGACAGGGGTGCGGTGGTCTCCGGGGTAGCAAACGGTCCCCTGGCCAGCGACGGGTGTCTGCTCCTGTGAGTGCCGGTGATGTTTGGCCAATGTCGGGTCCGACGTCCGTTTGAGGGACGTCAGGTCTTTAGTTTTGCAGGGCACCGGATCCGAACCTCGGGGTGGCTGGGAGACTGACCTGGTGTCTGTGTCTCGGCGACAGGAGAAAGATTTATGGCGCTCATCAGACTTCGACGAGGCCTTGGAAGGTGTAGAGGAGGCAGAGGGCCTCCAAGTCTTCAGAGGGGCTGGAGAGAGGAAGAACCGCTAGATGACCTGACCTGGACCGGGGGAGGTTGCGACCGAGCCCTGGAGGGAGAGCGGTCCGATTTGGAGCCAGAGCTTCCGAAGTCCGAGACCCTTGCAGGAGACCTGGACCTCGCCTTTTCCCGGTGCTTGTCCCAGTGTTTATGGAATTTGCTTGAAGGCTCTCCTCGGGAGGAAGGTTCCTGGTCCATGCTTTTTAGTTTCTCTTCCAGGAGAAATGCTTGAAGTGCCTTCTGGCGGCGGATCCAGGTGCAGCTGTTAAAACCTTGGCAGAAGGAGCAGGCCTTGGTGTCATGGTCCAGGCCTAGGCAGCGTATGCAGGCCGAATGGGGATCCTTGAAGGGGATCTGTTTGCCGCAGGCGCACTTCGTGTGGTTACCCTCGAAGGATGGAGTTGGAGGACATTAGTTGCTCAAATCCAAAAAGACGACGAAAATCGTAGTTCTACAGTCATCGTGCACTAGAAAAGGAGACCGAAAGGCCGATACTGGCGAGTCGACGGCGGGAAAATAACTGAGGATTATGGGGGAACCGCCTTCTTATGTACTACGCCCGACGTTGGGGGCGGGACAGACGTTGGAGGCGGTCCCCGCCGAAGACTGCTAGCTAGGAAATTTCTGTGGGGTCCTGGCACCTGCCGGCTTCAGTCCTAATGGTGTAACCTGCTGCAAGAGCTGTATCTCGAAGTAAGATCTATAAGGTGTGACCGTGTTCTATAAACTGTAGCACCCACTGGTCTGTAGTCACTGCTCACCACACATCGAAGTAAAGGGAGAACCAACCCCCGACCACCTCCTCCAAGGCCTCTGCGGTGGTGCGGGTTTGAGCAAGGAGTCAGGCAGTGGGGCCGGGAACGGACAGAGTGGCTGTGGGCTCTTGGAGCAGCAGCAGCTGCGGGGGGGTTGAGCCTTGCGCTTGAAGGTGGCCTTTGCCTGCTGGCCCCTGGCGGGCTGGCGCGAGGACTGACAAAAGGACTGATGTTGGGCAGTCCCAGGTTGAGCTTGCTAGAGGGGATGAAACGACCTAAGGGCCTTAACTGGACTCCTGGAGGCAGGAGATGATGTCCTGGGTATCACCCCCAAATAGGGGGGAGCCTCTGAAAGGGGCATCCAAGATGCTGGCCTGAACATCAGGAGCAAAGCCAGGCAACCTGAGCCACGAATTGCAATGAAGACAGATCCCTGTTGCTGCTCCATGCCTGGAGGTATCAACAGTATCGTATGCCACCTGCAGAACACGAGTGCCCACATTTGAGCCAGACTTTAAGCACTGGGCCAACTGAATTTTGATAAGATCCTCTGGAAGAGTCTGGACCAGATCCCTTGCCTGGTCCCAGAGGGCTTTCTGGTACTGCAACATAAGGGACAAACAGTTCACAGCTCGAATGGCCAGGGTTGCAGAGGCATACATTCCCTTGCCCCACTGATTACACTACCTAGGCTCATTGTCAGGAGGGTGGGTACTAAGGTGTTTGGGTCTCTTAGTGCAGTCATGGGCCACATTCATGACCACGAGTCGGCCGTGGGGTGCTCCCCTAAGCAGGGCTTACCCACCGGCGCATGGTACAGGCGATCAGCCTTTTTGGGCAAGGGTAGGGTGTTAAAGGGGTGGTTCCACGCCACCTTGGTGACATCCTCATATGAATCGATTAAAGGAGGTATCACCAAGGGGATCGTATCCTTTCACAAACAGATGGATTAATGCCAGCACTCCAGATCCAGTTTCTCTGTTTCCCATGAGTAACTGGCTATGATGCATAATTAATGCCAAGAAAGGTAGGATCATCAGGAAGAGTACTTAGGAGCCTCCTTAGGCTGGTCCTGCCCCTCGGAGGAGCCCCCGGAGGACTCCTAAGAGGAAGAGTCGTCACCAGATGGTTCACTGTCAGGGACTGGCATCAGGGGGGCAACAGTCCTCCAAACGTGAGCTGGAGCCAATGTCAAGACTCCCTCCAGAAGACCCCGTGGTACGGGGACCGCTAGGTCCTGCCCAGTCTAGGTCCTGAGGCAGGTGTCCCAGGGAGGACAAGGGGGAGAGGGTCTCCTGGGTGTGTCCTTATTCTGAATGAAGGCCTACCAAGCACAAAAAAAAGAGTGCATTACAATCCACCGGTGGTGGTGGATTGTAGACCGGAGGGCAGGTATACTGTGGTGGGGTGTATGGGTAGGACGGCAGAGGAGCCGGCGTAGGGTACCCCAGCGTAGGCCCACCCGGCACTGACTTTTGATCCCAAGGAGGTCCAACAGGTGTTGGCTGTGGTGCAGACTGAGGTGACAACGGCTGTGGAGTAGTCGGTTGAGGCGTCGGCAGGATCAGCACTGGCCTGAATGGCAAAGGCTGGAGACAGTCCGGGGAGGAAGCTGATGTAGGCCCCAACAGTAAAGACTGTGCCTGCGGAGACGAGGGCCCCTGAGGCAAGGGAAGAGGAGGAGACGCCAGAGTAGAGGACGAGGTGAGCGCTTGCTCAGGGTGATGCCTGGCAAGACTAGCTCCAGCCCCGGAGTCTGGTACCAACCAAGGCAACGCCTTAGCTGGGGGGCGTGCAATGGTCAGAGATCTGCCGCCGGCAGATACAACCCCAGTCAAGACACCTGGCTGAGTACTCCTGGATGCTAAAGGCCTGAGCGTCAGGGGCTGAGAGGCAGGGGACAATGTCCCCTGCCCAGAACAGCCGCCACCCGAGATGAAAATAAGGGCGCGCAGTGGGACCACCGGCAGCCCAGAGGAGGTACGAGCTGAAGGGGCAGGAGGGACCAACCACAGGTGGGCGGAAGACCCTGAGGTGGTTACCAGTCTCTGTGGCGACTGCGAACGAGAGGCTGACCAAGGACGATCCCAGTGCTTGTGCTTCCTGCTAGATTTCTTCTTCTGGGAAGAAGCAGCAGCAGCCCTGGAAGATTGGAGCAGCAAGGCTGAAAAACCTTTGTACTGCAGCTCCTTGTCCATCACAACCAACTTCTGCTTGAGCAGGTAACATAAGGTCTTCAAACTATGTTTCCGTGTGGACTGGTTGAAGTCCTGGCAGTGCTGGCAGGCCTCAGTTGTCGTGGTCAGAGCCTAGGCAGATCAAGAAGGCAGAGTGCCCATCCTTAGCAGGAATTTGCTTGCTACAGGCACACTGTTGATTGATCAGAGGACAAGGCTGCAGAAGGAGACAAACCTAGGTGAGAAAACCCTAACAAACTGATGTTTTTATCACTAAAACAAGAAAAATAAAAGCACGGGTGAAACGCGAGAAAATGGCAGTCTACTGTAGCTGTGTCCATGAAGGTCTGACGTGCGGGGGTCAACTGCGGGAAAGAACTGAAGGTGTGGGAGACTGCCCCTTTTACAGAATTGGTTGATGTTAACATGCTGACGTCGGCAGGGGTGGTCCCCCATGGTAGACTGCTAGCTAGAAGTTTTCCGTGATGTCCTGGCGGCTTCAGTCCTACCAGTGCTGCCTGCTCCAAGAGCCCCCCCTTGAAAAAAAATATATATATGTATGTATATACATACATACATACACACACACATACATATACATATCTATGCACATACATACACACACACACACACACACACACACAGACACACACGCGCGCGCGCAAAGAAGTTGTTCCTCTCCCACAAACTGCCCAACAGATCCAGTTCCCAATCTGGCCCATCAGAAAAAATGAAATAAAATAAACTGACCCCCTCCTTCAACAACCTGACAGGTCTGGTGCCCGAAATGGCCTGACAGGGAATTAAAAAAATTAAATACCCCCCATGACAGGTCCATTGTCAAACTAGACCCATCAGAGAATAAAAAGAAGCCCATGTGTCAAATTTAGGGGATAGACTAACCTCTTTTTCATCCACCTTGGCCTTCTGCGAGGTACTGCCAGTATGGGAGAAGGGAAAAGGCCAAGGAGAGATCAGGGAGGCCAAAATCATAGAACTGAACACATGGCTCCGCACGTGGTGTTCAGAAAAAGGGTCACACCTTCATCAGCGACTGCAAAGACTTCTGGGACTTCATTAAATTAGACTGGCTTCACCTCAACAAGGAAAGGATAAAGGCATTAGGGCAAAAACTCTACATATTCGCCAGGCGTTTAAACTAGTGGACGGGGTGGTGGTGGCCAGATTGGGGTTCTGTTCTCCTACTCCCATCACCCCCTCCCCCGAGTCTAGTAAGAGCGCCTCTCGTCCAGTTACACAGACATAAAAACAGAAGCACATGAAGGTCGTACAAGATAAAGTACAGGGAAACAAGGGAACATGGATGCCGAAATCTGGGAAGGCAATGGTGACAAATGCCCAGAGTCTGGCTAGCAAAATAAACACGGCTAAATGACAGTCATGAATGGGATGCTGCAATCCCAGGATACAACTTATTCAGCAAAAACAGAAAGGGATGTCGGGGCGGGGGGCTGCATTATATGTAAGGGAGGACATAAAAGCTATGGAGGTCCAAAGAGGAACCTGAGGTACTCTGGGGGTCACTCTCGAATTGGGGTTGTGCTCAGCCCTCAGACTAGGAGTGATATATAGGCCTCCCTCACAAGGGGCAGAAGACGACAAAGCACTGCTTAAAAGTGATTGGTGATGGGGGACTTCAACCTCCAGGACGTGGACTGAAATTCCAGTACAGCATCCACTGCTAGGAGTAGACATTTCCTACACACCCAGGAGGGGGCTGGACTAGATCAGCTCGTCATAGCCCCCACTAGAGAAAACAGTCCTTGACCTAGTGCTCACAAACAGCGGCAAGGTCAAGGAAGTGGAGGTGGGGTGCAATCTGGGGTCAAGCGACCACAAATCTGTCTGGTTCAAGGTCAACAAGGTCATGGAAACAAGTCACACTAAGACACGGGTCTTAGACTTCAGAAGAACAGACCTATCAGATAAGAATATGCTTAGAAATATCCCCAACAGGAAGGCAAAAGGAGGGGTAGAGGAATGTTGGATAAACATAAGAGAAGCACCAGCTGTGGTCACTAGAAAATGCTCCGGGCTAGTCAGTAAGACAAAAAAAAAAAAAAAAAAAAAGAAATCTGCTATGGTCCACAAAAGTAGTAGCAGCTGCAGTAAGGGAAAATGAGGCTGCATTCCAAAGGTACAAGGGCTCAAACAGCAAAAAAGATTGGGAAACATACAGAAGCAGCTTGAAGGAGGCCAGTAGGGTGATCAGAGCTGCAAAGGCACAAACTGAGGAAGAGTTAGTGCAGGGGGTTAAATGAGGCAGTAAGACCTTTCTTTAGGTATATAAGTGACAAGAAAAAGCAAGAGGGGTACTGTCAGGCTCATAAGCAGAGATGGGAGGAGGGTAAAGAAAACAGTGAAAAGGCAGAAGTCTTAAATGAGTACTTCTGCTCGGTCTTTACAAATGAGGCACCTGGTAATGGACCTCCGAAAACACGGGGAGGGAGAGAGAAGAGGGGCAGATGTCTGCTCACACACAGATAGGTAAGGACAGAATTATTAAAACTAAAAGTAGTTAAAGCCATGGGCCTGGACAGAGTCCACCCACACATACTGGGGGAACTTGGTGATGACCTGGAAGCAACATGAGCAGATTTTTTTTTAGCAGATCCTTGAGAGAAGGGACAGTTCCCCAGGACTGAAAAAGGGCAACAGTGGTCCCCATACACAACAGTGGTAGCAGTGAAGAGGCAGGAAACCACTGCCCGGTCAGCCTCACCTCAGTGATGGGTAAGATGGAGTCGCTGCTCAAGGAATGAATAGTAGCTTTCCTGGAGGAATCTGGTCAGCTGGACGCAAGGCAGCACAGCTTCACAGTGGGAGGTCATGCCAGACTAATGTGACTGAGTTCTTTGACTCAGTAACTAGGGCTGTGTTCGGGAAGAATTGATTTTACACCTTGATTTTAGTAAGGCCTTCGACTCACTCCCACACAGAAGGCTACTAAAAGTTCAACCATACAGGAGTGGGGCAGGAAGTGGTAGCATGGGTGAGTAGCTGGCTTGAACAGAGAACTCAAGCAGTGACAGTAAACAGCAGCATCAGGGGCTAAAGATGACAAGCGGGGTGTCGCAGGAGTCCGTCCTTGGACCCTTACTATCCAATGTTTTCATCTAGGATATCGCAGAGGTGTTGTGCGGGAAGGTGTGCCTGTTTGCAGATGACACAAAGCTCTGCAACAGAGAGGACACTGCACAGGGGTGGAGCAAATGAAAAGTGACACACTCAAGCTGGAAAAATTGTATAAACTTGTGGCAGTTAAAATTCAACACGAAAAAGTGCAAAGTTATGCATCTGGGAAGAAGCAACCCAGGGACGTACTATTACCTGGGAGAGGAGAAACTAGCAACCACCCAGCAGGAGCGGGATCTAGGGGTTATATCAGACAATTTGAAGGTAGGCAGACAATGCAAAACGGCAGCAAAGAAGGCCAGCAGAATGCTAGGATGCATAGGAAGGGGCATCACAAGTAGAAGAAGGGAGGTGATCATGCCGTTGTACAGGTCCCTGGTGATGCCCCACCTTGAGTAATGCATCCAGTTCTGGAGACCTTATCTCAGGAAGGACACAGATAGATTAGAGGCAGTACAAAGGAGGGCAACAAAAATTATTTACAGTCTCCATAAATTGCCATATGTAAGCTGGTTACAGGAACTCAGCATGTACTCCCTGGAACAGCACATAGATACAGGGGACAGGATTGAAACATTCAAGTTTCTAAAGGGAATAAACAGAGTCTCCACCCAGGAGCTCTTTCAGGTCAATAACACCGGTAGGACAAGAGGACGAGATGAAACTGAAGGGAAGAAGATTCAGGGGCAACATGTGTAGGTTTTACGTCACACAGGGTGGCTGACCCATGGAATGGCCTACCAGCTGGAGTCACTGACTCCAAAACAGTAGGAGAATCCAAGTCAGCCTAAGACAAACACAAGGGGATTGTCCAACAGAAATTATAAAAAAGGGGGGATGGGTGCAGGGCAGACTAGATAGCTCTTTGGTCCCCATCTCCCATCACTTTCTATGTTTCTATGCAGCACCCTGTGCCCTCCATGCCGGGGTGTACGCCATCCTGCCAAGTGTGGCCTACTTGCCTGGAAACAGACTCCCCCAATTTATAAAATAGTGGCGTACCCCACTTTAAAGGTATGTCACAATTTAATAAGAATTTTTTAGTTACATTTACCTTATCAACTCTAATCTAGGTATTTGAGTGGTATTCCTGAATAAGAGAGAGATATGGGTCAGTGCCCAATACTTTCAACTCCCCCCCCCCCCATCAGACTTCTGTATTTCTTTTATCAAAAGTGGCCCTAACACCTACACATGCAAAAAGCCATCTAATTTGCCTCACTCTGATGTATTTATGCATCAGTTAGGAAATCATGAAAACATTATGACTTAGTAAGAATGCCTAAAAACAGTTAGTTTCTTGCACACAGTAGCATCAGCCTGAATCCAGTCTTGCAACAGCCGACAGATCTTATGCATAAACTTTTAGCGCACGTTTCACTCACGCTTACTGGTCTGTAATTTGGTAGCTTCCTGCCTCCCTTTTTCAAAAATCAAAAATCAGGGCTATGATGTTTCCTTTTCCGCCCTCTTAGGTATTGACAAGTATTAAAGTGAACCTTTCTCGATCAAACAAACAGAGAGGAAGCACCCTTACCTCAATTGAAGTTCCTCTGCAGCATTTATTTATTTATTTATTTTTAAACATCCCCCCAAGGAAGGGAAGGGATCGTAATTTGCCCCCAAGGGGCTAGCCTTGCGATCCATTTCCACGTCCTGCTATCCACTCCACACTCTTGACATTTTATGAGATCTGTATAGGGAGAGCTCGGAGGAGCGCTCCACTGAAGTCTATGGAACATTATTTTCAAACATTGTTTTTCACAGTTTAAGTAGACATTAGGTGAAATCTGAGCCACAGGGCCAACTCACAAAATCATTTCACCTAATGCCCACTTAAACAGTAAAATACAATGCTAATGTCCACTTAAATAGCAAATGTCCCTAGAGACAGTTTTAAAATTATGCTACAGAGACTTCGATGGAGCCTGCCCTCGAGCTCTCCCTATACAGACATCATAAAACGTCGAAGTGCAGGTGTGAAGCGGCTAATAGGAAGTGGAAAGAGATCGTGGCTAGCTCCGGGGGTCTGTTTAAAAAAAAAAAAAAAAATTAATTGCCACAGAGCCTTTCACTGATGTAAGGGAGCTCCTGTTGTTTAAGGTATATTAAAAAAACAACAAGAAAGGTTCTCCAAGAATCGTATTAAAGGCTTTATTAATAATGGGAGCAAACAGTTTAGTCTGAGTTGGTGCAACTGCATGATATTCTGTTCTCTCCCATGATTTTATTTTTTTTAACTGTGCTGCAGTTAAGACTAACTATACATTTTTCTTTCAAGGCTTATCAGTTCATTAGTTTGGCCAAGTAGAAAGAATAGCATCCTTGACTGGATTTAAAGTCCAAAACCTTCAGCTGGAGAATTACTATTCAAGAGACTTTCTTTAATCTGTAAACAATTTTCATTATTATGAAAATTCTATAAACACTTAAGCTGGAAAAAACTATTTTGGCATTCAATAACTGTGTTGAGGAGGGGTGGCCTCCATAGTTTCTCCCCTAACCATTTTGATTTACAACGTTAGGGGGACGTGATCACATTCAGACTTTACCATAACCTGGAAGTTGCAAATCATAAGCGAAGTTGCAAAATAAATCCAAATAAAGTCCATGACAGGATCAATTAAACTTGTATCTGGAAAATGTGTATAACTGCACCATTCATCTGACAAACCGTTGCCATTTTGGCAGCAAAACCCCAATTCTGATGTGATACCTATAGTCTACATCCAACCCTATTAAAGATTTTATCCAAAGATTGCCAATTTGAAATGCAATATGATTTGTTAAGATCAACAAACTTACCTCCACCAAACACCGTTTTTGTTTCTTTCACTGTTTGGGAAAGGACACACAGTGCATCATGCAGAGATCTTTCTGCTTCATCAATAATCTGCTGAGTTGCTCCACGAAGAACAACTGTGCAAGCCTCGCCTGCAAAAACACAAGTGAACACCATTTTGCACGGAATTACTTTTACACTTATAGTCAAGAATGAAAATCAGCAGAAAGTGCAGGAAAGTACAGTTAAGTAAGAAATTACTGTAACAGTTGATCTTCGAGTAGGTATTCACAGATCGGACTAAGCCACCAGGCGTCAGAACCCCATGGAAAACCTCTAGCTAGCAGTCTCTGGCGGGGGACTGCCCCCATGTCAGCTGACTGACATCAGTCGATGTCAGTATAAAGGAGCGGTCCCCTATGCGCCTTCCAGTTCCTTCCACAGAAGGCCCTAAAGAGGCAAAGACGAGAGAAGAGAGATATGCCCCATGGAAGAGAAAAGAAACTAGGGGGCGTGTGGATGGATAAATATTTATTGCTGAAGAGCCTCTCTCAAGATCTACTGTTACGTAAGAACTTAACGTAACTGTACCATCTTACTTCGAGAGGGCTCTTGCAGTAGGTATTCACAGACAGGACTGAGTCCCAAGCAGTCAAACAAAGAAACTCAGGAGGAGGATGGTCATCCACAACATAAAACCTCAGGGCAGAACAGGTCTCATGAAAGGAGACCCTGCAGAACAGCCAAACTGAAGCCTGCTCTCCGGCGACAGGCAATGTGCAAACTAGTGATTCGTGAAGGTATGGATGGAAGTCCAAGTTGCGGCTGCACAGTTGTCTGCCGCTGACATAGTCTTGAAACGAGCAGCAGAGGCAGCTACTCCTCCAGTGGTGTGACCTCTGACCTGACCCAGAAGGGTCTTGTACTTGTCGTAATAGAAAGTGATACAATTCACCAACCACTTGGACAGGCATTGCTTGGAAATGGCATTGCCTTCCCGTTTGTGAGTGAAAGAGACAAAAAGCTGATCAGTTTTCCTGAGATCCTTAGTCCGATTGGTGTATCTCAGGATTCTGCAAACATCCACAGTATGTAAGAGGTACTCCCCATGACTGGAGTGTTGCATAAAGAAAGCTGGTAACTCAATGGATTGATTCAGCGTGGATTCAGCCACTTTAGGAAGAAACTTAGGATTAGTGTGCATGGCCACACGTTCCTTGTAGAAAATTAAATAAGGGATTTTACACATCAAGGCTTGGAGCTCGGAAACACATCGAGCAGAGGTAATGGCCACTAGGAAGAGAGTCTTTCAGGAAAAGAACTTTAAATCTGCTTCAACTGCCGGTTCAAAGGGGCGCAGTGTGAGCTTTTCCAGGATGAAATTCAAGTCCCATGGAGGGGCAGGATTGTGGATGGGGGGGGGGTCTCAGGTGGAGAACCCCTTTAAGAAAGGTCTTGGAGACTTCCAGTTGGGCAAAATACCTGTCCCCAAAGGGAATGTGGTAGGCTGAAATTGCTGCCATATGGACTTTTGAAGAGGAATGGCTGAAACCCAGGTCGAAGGGGTGCGCATGTAATCCAGGACTGTCAGCTAGACACACAAAAGGCCCCAAGTCTTTAGAGCTCGCCCAGATAGAAAACCGTTTCCACTTCATGGTGCAGGTGGACGGCTTTCTTGCCACCACCAAAACGTCCACCGCTAAAGGAGAGACTCCGAGGCGTGCCTTGGATACGTCTGAAGGAGTCATGCATGGAGATGAAGGGATTTGAGGCCTGGGTGAACTGGGGTCCCCTGATCCTAGGTCAACAATTGCTGCGACAGAGGAAGAGGAGATTCCTCAGAAAACTGTTGCAGAAGATAAAACCAAACTTGCCTGGGCCAGAAGGGGGTGATGAGGATCAATTCGAGCCCTTTCTGTTCCGAGTTTGTTCAAGACTCTCGGAATCAAAAGATTGGGAGGGAAGGCATAAACGAATCTGTCACTCCAGCAGAGAGGCAGAGCATCCGGCCAAAAAACGTCTCGCCCTGGAGCGAGCGAGCAAAAGGTGCGAAGTTTGGCGTTTTGAGGAGAGGCGAAAAGATCCACCTGGGGCATCCCCCACTGCTGAAAAATGTTATTTACGACTTGTTGGTCTAGCTCCCATTCGTGAGCCCTGGCTGAGGAGCGACTGAGCTCATCTGCCAGGGTATTTTCGACCCCCGGAACATGAATTGCGGTCAGGTGAAGGTTGTGCTGAGCTGCCCAATACCAGACTCATCGC
This sequence comes from Neoceratodus forsteri, assembly GCA_016271365.2. Taxonomy (NCBI): domain Eukaryota; kingdom Metazoa; phylum Chordata; order Ceratodontiformes; family Ceratodontidae; genus Neoceratodus; species Neoceratodus forsteri. The sequence goes on along the minus strand of CM028131.1, from coordinate 1,031,819,710 downwards.
CTCCCAACAGAGGATAGGAACGAGTTCCTCCCTGCTTGTTGAGGTACCAGATTACACAAGTTGTCTGGATCAGAAGATGATCGAGAAGAATGAAGGGAAGAACAGCCGGCAGGACATATAGGACTGCTCTCAGTTCGAGCACATTTATGTGCAAATTTTGCTCGAAAACAGACTAGCTGCACCAAATCCTGTGAGATCCAAGGTGGGCACCCCAGCCCTCCCGACGCATCTGCTGTCAGTCTGGGATGGAGGGGTGATGTAAAACAGAACTCCCAGACGCAGGTTCTCCTGAACCATCCACCAGTGCAACTATCTGATCATGGGATCAGACACTAGCACTTCTTGGTCTAGGTCTTCCAGAGTTTGGTCCCATTGCAACTGAAGCGTCCACTGAGAGATCCTCATATGGAGCCAAGGGAATGGAGCTGTCAGAATGACAGCCGTCATAAGCCCGAGAAGGTGGAGGACTGACCTGGCTCCGACCCATCTGCAACCAAACAGGACACAAGCCTGATTTTGAAGGGTTTCGACCCTGTCCAAAGGCAAAAAGGCTTTACCTAGGGTCGTATCCAGTACTGCCCCTATAAATTGGAGGCGTTGGCAAGGGACCAGGTGGAACTTGGCCTGGTTGATGGTAATACCCAAGCTGGTAAAAACTTGCAGGGTAAGGGACACGGAGTGCAGGAGTTCCTCCTTGGAAGGGGCCGCTAGGAGCCAATCGTCCAGGTACGGGAAGACCTGCACTCCCAGAGTACGCATGTAGGCCACCACCACTGCCACGCATTTGGTAAATACTCGGGGGGCCGAGGAGAGACCAAATGGGAGGGACCTGAAATACAGGTTACTCACCTGTAACAGGAGTTCTAGGAATGGTATATGTTGTTCGTCCACACTTTCTGGCAGGTATCCTTGCCGCTTTAAATCTTGCCGGAAGGTCTTCAAGCTGGCTCCTCCCACCCACCCGGGTGATAAAACTCTCCGCTCCGCCCCATGACACCCGATCTGGCCCGCTGGAAGCTCAGGTTGTCGCGTCGAGCCGGGAGAGTCAGGTGGATAGTGGATGAACAACATACCATTCCTAGAACTCCTGTTACAGGTGAGTAACCTGTATTTCTAGGGACTTGGATATGTTGTTCATCCACACTTTCTGGCAGACTCCTAGCAGTTTTCCGGGAGAAGGGAGGCAAGGTGCACACCCCCTACTTAGGAAATAGAGACTGGAGAACAGAGGCCCCAAAACCAGCATCCCGGCGTGACTCAAGGTCGATGTGGTAGTGGGTTATAAAGGTATGTGCCGACTTCAGGTAGCAGCCCTGCAGATATCCTGGATAGGGCGTCCCTGGAAGCAGCTACTGCAGCGGTATGGCGGGTAGAATGAGCTCTTATCCCTCTGGGAGCTCCATGCCCGCCAACCCTATCAGAGATCTATGCGGAGGTGACCCATCTGCTTATAGTCGCTTGGCTGCAGGTCTGCCAGGTGCGGCTTCAGCGTGAGTGATAAACAGCTGGCGAACCTCTCCCCGAACTTCAGCCGTGCGCTCCTTATAGTAAGCAAGTGCCCTTCTAGGGTCCAGAGTATGGAGCCTATATTCGGCCTCCGAGGTGTGATTGGGGTAGAATACCGGCAGAGTCAACACCTGGTTAAGGTGAAACTCCGACACCACCTTCGGAAGGAATTTCGGGTTGGGGCACAGGACAACCTTGTCCCTGTGGAAGACCAGGTAAGGAGACTATGGAAAGCGCCTGGAGCTCTCCCATCCTTCTGGCTGACGTGATAGCCACCAAGAAGGCGGTCTTCCACGACAGGTGAGAGATGTCACACCTGTGCATTGGTTCGAATGGCTTGCCCATGAGCTTTGCCAATACCAGCAGTAGATCCCACGGAGGTGGAGATTAACGCACCGGAGGGGATATGTGATCCAGGCCTTTGAAAAAGTGCCCGACCACCTTCTCCTGCGCTTACTGCTTCCCAGCCCGCGCCCGGTAAGCAGAGATGGCTGCCAGGTGCACCTTTAGGGTCGTCGACCTAAGCCCTTGCTGAGAAAGGAACCATAGGTAGTCCAAGATGCTTGCCAAGGAACAGGAGGATGGGTCCAGGCCCTTGCCCTGAAACCAAATGGAGAATCTCTTCCATTTGAAGGCATAACATTTTCTGGTTGATTCCTTAAGGGAACACCTCAACTACAATGAGGACCTCGCCGGAAAGACCCAAGGCCTGGAACTCTAGCCACTTAGGAACCAGGCCGTCAGGTGCAGGGATTGAAAGTCCAGATGGAACACCTTCCCCTGATTGATAACAGGTCCGAGTGAGCTGGAAGCTGCCTCGGGAGCCTGGAGCAGAGGCTGAGGAAATCTGGATACCAGCACTGGCGGGGCCAGTCTGGGGCTACCAGAATCACCTGCGCCTTGTCCCTCCTCGCCTTGAGAAACACCTTGTGGATCAAGGGAAATGGGGGAAAGACGTAGAAGAGGCCCAGGGTCCACGGCCTCGAGAAGGCATCCCCCTGCAGCGAACCTGCTTGGGGGGGGGGGGCATGAAACAGCCTCAGCTTCGCATTCTCCCTGGAGGCAAACAGGTCCACCTAAAGTGTGCCCCAGTGGGAGAACAGATCTTATACTACCTCCGGCAGGAGAGACCACTCGTGGGACACAGCCCCTATCCGGCTTAGGGCATCAGCCAGAGTGTTGGAGGCTCCTGCCACATGGATGGCTAGGAGATCAGTCTCAGAGGCTGCGCCACAGTGACCGTCGGAGGCTTCCTTGTACAGAGGCATGGGCGTCCGCCCTGGCGGTTTAGGTAGTACATGGTCGCGGTATTGTCCGTCTCGACCTGAACCACTTGAGCCCGTAGAAACGGAGCAAAGGCGGTGAGGGCTAGATGAACCGCCCGAAGCTCCAGCAGGTTGATATGGCATCAGGACTCCCGAGGGGAACAGAGGCACCCCAACCCATTAGAGAGGCATCGGTCGATAGAGAGACCGTCGGCTCGGGGCGGACAAATGTGATGCCCTCCTGCAAATGGACTGGAACGGTCCGCCACTGGAGAGCGTCCCACATCCCCTGGGTCACCGTCACTAGCTGGTCCAATGATCGCAGCGCTGTGACCACTGGCTGGCCAATCCCCACTGAAGGGGACGCATGTGCCAGCGGGCCCAACGGACCACGCTGGTACAGGCTGCCATGAGACCCAGGAGGCGCAGGAAGTCCCAGGCAGGGCGCGATTGCCCAACCAGAAATGATTGGGCAAAGGAGGAAAGAACCTCGGTCCTGTCCGCCAGGAGTCATGCTCTGGCTCGAAGAGAGTCGAGCTCTGCCCCGATGAAATGTATCACCTGCTTCGGCCCGAGTTCCGACTTGGCCTCGTTGATGAGAAGGCCGGTCTGAGAGCAAACCTGAAGGGCCAGATCACTGGACCGCTCCACCTCCGGTCTGGAGGGGCTGCTATCAGCCAATCGTCCAGATAAGGGTAGACCCGGACCCCTCGGCGCCACAGGAATGCTGTCACCACTGCCATGCATTTGGTGAAGACCCTGGGAGCAAGAGAAAGGCCAAAGGGCATGGCTCGGAACTCGTAAAGGGATCCCTCCGCTCGAAAGTGAAGGAATCTCTGGTGAGACGGACGGATAGGGACGTGAAAGAACGCGTCCTGTAAGTCCAGAGAACAGAACCACACGCCTCGTTCCAGGGATGGTATTATCTGAGCCAGAGTGACCATCCTGAAGGTCCGAGACCTTAGGAACTTGTTCAGGTCGTGCAGGTCGAGAATGGGGCGCCAGACCCCCGTCCGTTTTGGGACCAGGAATTACCTGGACACAAACCCTGGGTCTGAGGGAGGGTCTGCCACCTCTCTGATCACCTCTTTCTCGAGGAGCAGAGCTCCAGAGGCAGGCCCTTTCCTACCACTTCCAGCACCCACCGGTCTGTGGTGATAGCGGACCAGGTGGAAAGGAAGTGGCGGAGCCGTCCCCCCACGGGGGAACCCAAGGTGGAGTGACGAGGTTGGGGGCGACACCCTCAACCCGTCACTGGGCAGGCTTGGAGGTGGGACCGGCCGAGGGACCTCCTGGGCCTTTGCCTCCCTGCCTCCTGGAAGAGGAAGCCGCAGGCTTGGCTTTGGGATGCCAAGTGCGAGCCTGCTGGCCCTGATGTTGCTGGGCCGGATGTGCCGTGAGCGCAGACGGACGAAAGGGCTTGGGTTGCGGTCCTTGTCCCTCTGGGCGGAGGACACAGAGTCCAGAGTGGCATTGGACTTTTCGATCCTCTGGAGGTGACCCTCCACTCCAGGGCCGAAGAGGTCGGTCCCCAAGAAGGGGACATCCGCCAACTTGTGCTGGGCATCCACTGTGAAGGTGGATATTCTCAGCCATGCCAGACAGCGCATGGCCACTGCGGCCACGACTGACCTGGCACATGAGTCGCCGATGTCCAGAGCAGTCTGAAGTTGCTGCTTGGCCACTGCCCTGCCCTGGTCCCACACCTGCTTGACCATGGTCTGCAGGTCAGCCGGGAGATGAGGGACTACCTCATCCAGGGAGCCCAATAGGGCATGAGAGAAGTGTGTCATAAGCACGGCCGAGCTGGCCTGACGAAGGCCAAGGGAGGACGCAGCACAGACTTTGCGCCCGGCATAGTCAACTTCTTGGACTCCTTGTCGGGAGGCTTGTCCACGTCCCTGGCGCTTCCGGCACGCCGGAAGACGCTGTCGGTAACCAACCCCTCGGCTGAGTGGTGTTCCGAAAACCCGGACAGGGAACCGGTAGGGACTGCGTACTTCTTCGCCATCCTGGCCGAAGGCACAGGGCAGGAAGCAGGATGCTGCCAGAGCTCCAAGGCTGGGCCTACAATGGCCTCGGCCACCGGAAAGGCCTCCGTGGGTAAATCCCCTGAGTCCAGTATCTCCGTTAGGGGATACTTGGCCCGCTTGGATACGGGCTCGAGCTGCATCCCGGTGGACTCCGAGATGAGCCTAAGCAAACCCATGAAGGACGATGGGCTATTGTCCAGCGACTGACCTCCAGAGGACTCCAGGTCGACCTGCCTGGAGAACAGGGAAGAATAGTCGTCTGACTCGGACAAGTCCGCAAAGAGCTGCCTAGGGCCTGAGCCACCCTCCACCTGCCGAGGACGGTCGGGAGTGAGGGTGACAGACAGCCTATGGGGCAGGCCCTGACCCGACCGAGAATTCTTGGTCGGGGTCCCAAATTTCGGCTGTGGAGGCAGAGGTTCCACCAGAATCGGTGGGGCAGCCGGTTTCGGTCGAGCAACAGGCCCGGGGGCAGGCGCCTCGGCTAGGGCGAGGGGTTGCTTCGGCCGCTCCAGTGACAGCCACTTGATGGCTGGGGAAGGTGACGACATCGGCTTGCTCCCGGACAGAAGGAGCTGTTGCCACATGAGGTCCTCGTAGCACAGACGCAACTTGCGTCAAAGCCTCTCCTCGTCCGAGGAGGAAGACAGGGACCAGCGGCGACGCCGCTTACTACGGTACCGAGACCGCCAATGCCGGCGGGATCGGCTGGACCGTGAAGATGTCCGAGACCGAGAACCTCGGTGTTTCCAAGGAGGGTTCTGGGGCAGGGCGGGGGAGACCCGCTCTCCCCTCAGCTCGGCAGTTTTGACCGTGGACTCCGGAACCGGAGGCACAGGCAAGTCCTCGGCCACCTCGATCTCCGCCAGGGGAACCGGGGAGTGAGGGTTGTCTGCTTCACCAGTCGACAACTCGTCAGACGGGTCGAGAAAAATCTCGACTGCGTCGACTGGTGTCTCAGCCAACTGACCTGACGGGGACGCCGTGAGGCCAGTGGCCGAAGCCGAAGGATCGACAGAAGTCTAGGGTCGACTACCCGGGGAGGGGGACCTCTCCGGCTCCCAAGAGCGTCAATGGAGGGACTTACCTTTAGAGTCCTTCTTCTTGGACCGAGAGGAAAGTCCTAATGGCCCCTCTCCCTTGATGGAAAGGGACTGACAGAGCTCCTTAAAAGAAGCTGAATAGGAGGATCCCAAAGAGAGCGGGATAAAGGCCACGGCCGAGGAAGACGAAGATGCGGCCTGCGTCGCCTCCTCGAGGGCGATCATCTGCTCGAGCTGTTCCGTCGAGCCAGCCGCTGCGGACACCACCAAACAGGCCTCCTTAGACTTCACCGGCAAGGTAACATTTCTCGGGGTGCCCAAGTTGTAAACGGGCAGTGCGGTCCTCCAGGACATAGGCCGAGAAGGAAGAGCACAGGTCGCAGGCCTGCGGGTCGTGCTCAAGGCCTAAGCAGTAGACGCACGTGGAGGGCGGATCCGTCAGAGACATCTTCTGCCCGCATGGGCACCTCCGGAAACCAGGAGTCGATTTGTCCATCGCAGCCGCAAGGGAAATATTTGACCGAAGTCTTGAAAACCTTAAACTTTATCTCGGTAAACCAAGAATTAGAACCAGTCTTATCGCAGAGCGTTAAGGAGGGAACCTGAGCTTCAAGTGGTAAGGAAGATCTACGTCATGGGGCGGAGCCGAGTTTTATCATCCGGTGGGTGGGAGGAGCCAGCTTGAAGACCTTCGCAAGATTTAAAGTGGCAAGGATACCTGCCAGAAAGTGTGGATGAACAACATATCCATGTCCCTAGAACTGGTAGTGGCCCCCCTGAAAACAAAACCGGAGGTACTTGAGGTGGGAAGGACATATGGCTGATATGCAGGTAGGCATCCTGCATATCCAGAGCGCATAGCTACTGTCCCAGCCGAGGCAAAGGTAGTACGCTCTGCAAAGAGAGCATTATGAAACACTTGTACTCCACGAACATGTTCAGGGAGCTGAGGTCTAGAATGGGCCTCGAGACTCCAGTCTTCTCTGGAACTAGGAAGAAATGAGAATAGTAACCCTTCCCCCAGAGATGGGTGGGAACGGGCTCTATCACCACCTTCGATAGAAGGGATAGGATTTCTTCTAGAACCAGAGAAAGATGTTGCTGGGAGTAAGATGACTGAGGAGAGGGTTTTCGAGGAGGGTTTTTGTAGAAACTATCGAGTATCCGGCAGACATTAGCTTGAGCACCCAAGCGTCTGATGTTATCCTCTCCCAACCCATTAGATGGAAGGAGAACCAAAAAAAAGGTTCCTCTGGAATGGCCAGAGGAGTCAGGAGGTGGAGGGCAGCGCAACAGCGGAGGCTCCTGTGGGTTTTTTGCTGGGGGAAGCCTTGGTTGCTGGAGGGGCACAACGTTTGTTGACACACTGTCCTTGGTTGGATTTTGTTTTTTGTCAGTTTTGGCGACAAAAAAGGACACTGCTGCCCTTGAGGGGTCCTGTTCAAAGTCTGGACAGACTTTAGTGCAGTGTCCTTCTCCTGCAGTTCGGGTAGGATGTCCTTGACATCACCCCCGAACAGCACCGAGCCCCTGAAGGGAGCATCCTGAATGGCAGTCTGCACTTCAGGGACCAATCCTGACACACGGAGCCAGGTATGTCACCACAAGCCTACGGCGAAAGCAGAACTGTCAGCTGTGTCCACCGCATTGCAACTGGCACAGAGCATGTACCTACAGGCCAAATGAGTGGACCGGACAAGGTCTCCCAGCTCCTGTTTAGTCTGTGAATCAGGAAGGGAGTCCAGTTTAGAGACTACCTGGCTAAGAAATGAAAATTACGTACCTACCGTAATTCTTGATCTTCTCTTGTATCTTCACCATTCATTACTGCTTGGGTAGTGCCGGAGGCGCGCCCTTTCTACTGGAGATTTTTTTTATTTGAGTTGGCTCCAACGGCACCAGAGCGACGCGCCATGCCATGCGGAGGGCGCTGCAGTGCCGCAGACCTCCTCCATCTCAGTTCTGGTAGCCGGAGAGGCGAAAACAAAGGGTTAGGAAAAAGGAAAGCGAGGCAAGAGAGCAGAGGGACAGAAAAAGGAAAAGATATAAACTGAAAAAGGAATAAGCTGGTAGAGAACAGACAGGAGAGAGAGAATTTCTGCCCTAAGGGACCGCAGGGCCTCCCTTCTGGGGCAGCTCCAAGGGAGGAACAGATAGAGAGAAACAGAAAAGGAAGAAGTAGAAAAAGAAGAAAGGGAAGAAACCAAGGTATTCTGAGAGGGGAGAACACTGCCCATAGATACATTGGTTGAAAGGCCTATAAGCTCGGAACCAAAAACAAGGGTGCAAGAATCCCTCCTCATCAGACAGAGAAGGTTCAACTGAACCGCCTGTACAGATTGGACACAAAGGGCAGATTCTCTAGCCTCCCATCATGCCAATCCCCTTCACTCTAGCTGAGAGTTCACAGACTGCCCGGGCAGAAAATCTGTTACGGAAAGAAAGCGTCCAACTAGGAAGGGGATTAAGCCCCTTAGCACCCTGTTAAGTGCTAACACAGAAGTTTATGGGGAGGGATATAGCCCTACAGAAGGCAGCTTTGTATGAAAGGATAGAGTGGGAACTCAGACTCCCTGAAGGCAAGGCAAGAACAACTGCTCAAGGCTAATGAAGTGCCAGAAGCACCAGCCAGAACGAGCTGACAATAATAATACCTGCCAGGAGGAATCTAAATTTTTGAGGCCGAGCCAAAGGGATGGTCTCGAGCTGTGAACTGAGCAACGTGGTTAAGGGGCCCAGAGGTTACCCCCTAGGGACAGTAAGAAAGAGTTCCTTCAGAATAGGTGAAAAAGACCCTACTCGTTCCTCTCTACCCTGAGGAAAAAAGATCCATTCTAGAAGAATGGAACACAGAATGATTTTTTTTGGCATAAAGTCCAGGAGGAGAAAAGCGAAACAGGAGGGAGGCATACAGTAGGAGGCCACTGAGGGGGAAGGTGGGTGGGTATCAGCAATGAATGGTGAAGATACAAGAGAAGATCAAGAATTACAGTGAGGCATGTAATTTCATATTTTCCCTTGTCAATCTTCAACATTCATTACTACTGAGTGATACCAAGCCCCAAAGGGAGGGATAAGAAACCCTGAGGGAGCAAGACCCCCAGCCTCCTGCTGGTGAGTCCAGAAGGAAGACCCGGGCTAATCAAGAGAGAAGCCTATGGGGAGAAGAGCTAGAGGGTGTCCCCGAGGCGGGATACGGAGGAAGCCCTGCAGAGAGTCTTCTAGCTCTGGAGGAAGAGAGCAGGTCCGCCGGAGAAGTGGGCGAATCACCCACACGGGCCAGGGTGACAACCTTGACAGACGAAGTCATGCCGTCCGTCTAATGCAGATCGCTGTCCCTGTAAGCCACATCACTGGCATCATAAGATGCCCTTGCTTGGCGTCTTGCCAGCCCCAGGCCTATAGCAGAGAGGGCAATAGCTTGTCTGGTTTGCTCCATGTCAGGCATTGATGCTAAGATTTGGGAAAGCATCAACCACAAATGCCTACCATAGGCAGCATGGTGGGCCTGATGAGATGCAATGCATGACATTGCACGAGAGGAAGAAAACACTCTTCGCCCCCACCGGTCAAATTACAGGGAATCTGAGTCCAGAGGACGGTCGTGCGCCAGGCGGCGGCGCCCGGGAGTCTCTAAGTATGCCAATCCCGAGGGTGGGTTGGGGAGAGTACCTAGAGATTCCGATGGGGCACAATACCTACGTTGGCAGTCTGCTGGGGCTGGAGAAAGGGCGGCTGACGACTGCCAGGAACGGACAGACTCCTCCTGGAAGGGAACAGGTCAGGATAGTACCACCAAATGCTGGGCACTGAATTTGCCGAGGAATTCACGTGTCTCCCGTTCAGTATTGTCTCGCCTAATACAGGAAATCTGAAGATCCCTCACCATCCTCGAAAGGAATTGCTGATATTCAGTGACATCAGCATCGGAGGAGAGATGAGCAGTGGGTTCCTCTCCCTCAGAGGAGGGAGACAAGGATGATGGAAAACTTGTGTCCAGAGGACTCCTGCGGTAGTGGGGATAGGCGAAAAGCCCACTCATTCATGTACCTAACATATGAGGGGAAGGCCACCGCAGAACCTCTGAACGTCTCCCAGGATAATGGGCCCGTGGGACCAACATGGCCTGGAGAGCGGGGGGTGGCTGCAGAGGAATGGGAGAAGAGCACCTACGGTGAGGCAACTGTCCTCTGCTGAGGCTCTGGAATCCAGGGAACGGAGCCCAAGCTCGCGGGATCCCGGACAACAGACCAAGTCGCAAAACGGAACCCTGGGGATGCGAAGCCTGGAAGAGCCTAGAAGGGGATCCTCCCCTGTGACGAACCTGGGACTGCATGGATCCAGAAGGGCAGCCCACAGCAATGCCACCAGAGGGGTCCCTGGGGTCCAAGAGGGAAAGACTGAGCCCAGTGCTATGGCTCCTACCTGCACCCCAAGGGGTGGTAGGTAGAGACCAAGACGCCTGAACCCTGTCCCTCGACCCCTCAGACTCAGAACGCCCTCCTCCTCGACCCCAGCGACCCCCCACCCTGAGGTGGAGCAGCAGCACCAGGGTCGGCAGCTGCCACGACCCCCTCAAGAGGGAGAGCCCCTCCCTCCACCTCTGCTCCATCGCCCCCCAGGGACCCCAGATCACCCTCCGCCTGGGGGGCCTCAGGGGAGGATGGCAGCGGGGACAGAGGAATAGGCGCGCTGGTCCACCTAGCACCTCGTGCCACCGGAGACCCCGACTCCGAAGAGTCAGGGTGCCAGGATAGGTCCATGTCTGAGTCATCCTCCTCCGAGGAGGAAGAGACCAACGGACCACAATACTAGCAGCCCAGGGGTCTCAGTAAGCAGCCAGGCATTTGAACCCCCTGACACCTAGACAGTTTCCAACTCCCTAACCAGCGCCCGGCCAAACCATGGCACCGCGCCCTCGGCGGACCCCACTGGCACGCCAGAAGAGCCAACTGGGCCCCGCGGTGCCGAGGGCGCAACACAGCACCGCTAATCGCCTGCTCGATCACTGGCGGCGGATCCAAACGGCCGGAAGGCAGGATCACGTCGAGGGTCCACCGATGTTGGGCCCAGCAGACAGCGGGCCTCGACACTGTGGGAGCCTGCACCTCCGAGAGGTGACTGCCGAGGCGGTGTCCCCGCCGAGGCCCCGGAGGGGACCCAAGCGTTCCTCCCACACCACAAAAGAAGCTTCCGCTTCGGCAAGAAAAGATGAGGAAGCCTCCTCCTCTACAGACCGTACAGGCCTAAGAGGGGACTCTGAGGAAGGGCCTAGAGATCTTACCTGGGAATCCCTGGAGCAGCACCGTTCCCCGAAAGTTGGCGGGGCCTTGCCGATCTTAAACGCGCAGACTTCTAGGATGCGACGGTCCATTGAGAAACAGGCGTCGCATGCATCCATATCATGGTTGGGTCCCAGGCAACGAAGACAAACATCATGCCGGTCCGTGACGGAAAAATGCTGGCCACAGGAGCACTGACGCATAGGGGAGCGGCCCGCCGCCCGCCTTCAACATGCGTTTTGCCCCCGAACCTGACATGATGCGAAAATATTGAGACTAAAACAGCAAAAGCTCTCGGCGCTGAAGAAAGTTATAAAAAGAACGAATGGTCTTACCGGTGACTGCTTCGAGAAAAAGCAGGAAAAGGAGTCTGAAATTAGACGACGCAGAAGGCCTAAATTGCATCTGACCGCGCAACAGGTGTAGCCTTGATGGCAGGAGAAACAGAACTGAGATGGAGGAGGAGAGTCTGCGGCACTTGACTGCCGCCCTCGCGTATGGCCATGTGCAGCGTCGCCTCGGGGCGCACGTTGAAGACAAAAAAAAAAACTCCGTGATGGATGCGCGCCTCCGCTCTACCCAAGCAGTAATGAATTGTGAAGACCGACAAGGGATGATCAGACTTCTGGAAGTCCCCCAAATGGCCGACATAGTTGAGGGCCCTGATGCCTATGGTTGAAGATGTGTTGATCTTTTTCCCGTACTGATCCAGAAGCTGGGATTGTCAGGTGGGGACAAGCTCAGGTGTTTGGGATTGGAAGAGCGGCAGTGGGCGGCACTGATCACCACCGAGTTTGCCTTGGGGTGGAGAGTGAGAAAGTCTTTACCCTCCATAGCCTGATATAGCCTGTCCGCCTTCCTCGGGAGGGGGGCTAGCACGGATGGTTGCTTCCAAATGGTGGAAAAGATCCGCATGAGGCTCTATCCAGAGTGGACTCAGTGTGGGAGCGGTCTCTGGCAGATCCAAGTGAGCAGCGAGCTTCTTACGCTGTGGATCTGGATCCACTGATTGCCACTGGCATGTCCTCCTGGATCTTTCTCAACAGCTCCAGAAAAGAAGAATCCTCTGGAGGGGACTTCG